>CM052352.1:27202521-27802521 GCA_028551395.1 Casuarina glauca | reverse complement strand
ATAAAATGTGATCCTCGAAATTTGGAAGAACATGAGAAAACAATGACAATTTCTAGATTTTTCACACGAAAATATTCTTATGCTTTGGCGGTTGCATATAGCTGTTCTCAGGCTTCCAAATTTTTAGAACTTGTAGTGCTGTATTGTACTTCTTTTCTCTTATTTGGTCTCTTTTGTATAGTCTAAGTGTATTTGGGTTTCACCTTTTCATGTTCTTTAATAAGTTTAGACCACTTATCTAAGATAAAAGATTGGTTTATTGTTATCTAAGTTAATATGTCATTAAAAAAAGCATGCATCTTTGTGAAACCAATTCAAAGTTCACAAACAATATGGAAAGCAAAATATAGTTTTTTCCAATGACGATGATAACAGAAATGACACATTGATGAAAGCTTCTAAATTAACTGACCTCTACCAGTTTCTGCCAAGCATCCTGAAGTTCCTTGTCATATATAGTATATTCCAAAGATTTCCTCTGCTTGTCAAGCTGCTGGTATTTTATCAGTTCTTCTTTCTTTTCATCAAGTTCCTTTAATATCTTATCCATGCACTGAAGAACTTGAATTACTTTCTTTTTCACATTTCCTAATTTAAATGAAAAATGAACGTTACATGCATGTCTACATACATAAAAGAAAAGGTGGAGAAGATGACTTACCTGTTTCTTGCATTAGTTTCAAACATTCACATCGTGTCTTCTCATAAACTCGAGTGCCACAAATTTCCTTGACTAAATCCAGCCGCTCAGAGTCTTTCATCAATGTGAGTGAGGCTATCTATGAAACAGTCCAGATAGAATTGGGGACAAGAGATCCAAAAAATAAAGATAGAAGAAAATAAGCACATGACACATAAATCATTAAGCAGAATGATATGGCAACAACGAAGTCAAATCAAGTAGAAACATCAAACAAGCATACTTTTCCTTGCTGCACAACATAGTAAGGATTTGAGCGAGGAAACCCAGCAATTTCCAACAAATTCATAACTTCTGTCTTCCTGCAAATCATTTTACCATGCTAAGCTACATCAATTAAGAGTAAGGGCATAATGGAAACATGTTCTTTAGAACAACATTACTTACTTGACGTGCTTTCCATCTAAGAGATACTCATCCTTTTTCAAACCAACCATTCGACGCAAGCGCACTTCCTCCTTATCAACCTAAAAAGAGGTGGAGCAGCATAGTAATTAAGTGCACAAACAATCACCACCCAAAGAAGTGAGCATCTACCATGCCTCACTTGTATTGTGTTCTAGAACAAAATTAAAGGTAGAGAGAGTAGCATGGATTACAATTATAGAAATTATATGACCTACCACCCACAAATATAGCTTATGCTTTTTAAAAGGAAAATCTTGTATATCATATCTACTCTCACACCCGTAACACTAACAAGTAAAACTAATAATAATAGATAAAAGTAACTCATAAAATCACATCACAATTGCAAAGCTTTTCCCGAAATTAATTTTTTCATTTACTGCATTAGTTCAGCGGCATTAGATGTGCTCTGATGGTGAGTGACATGGACTCAAGTACATGAATCAGGTGGAGATACTATGTGTCATCCTACTCATCTAAAGTTCAAAACCAAGGACACAAACGCAAGGAAACCCAAGTTGGCTAAATACATCAAGAAATAAAAATAAAAACAAAAAAATGCAACCTATATGAATGGAATAAAGGTAAAAAACAAACAAAAGAACAAAAGGGAGGCAACCCAGAGCAAAAGATGACCAGAACATAAAAGATTTGTTATACAATCTCCCTCATATTGTATGGGCTGCATTTATAAAGGTGACTACTCACTGCTTTTGCAAACTAATCGCATAAAATGGGAAAAACTTTCTGATCCAAGCACAAAACTAGGAACGAAAAGAATATGATAATTAGGGTTTAGAGAAAACACAAAGTTTTCACCATTAACCACATCCCCTAATAAAAAGTTATGCTTAAAGGGGCTACCGGGATGCGGTTATCAGAATTGTCAAACACAATCTCCACGAATGCAGATAAAACTTGGTGTCCTGCACCTTCCTGTCCAATAACGGTATAAAGCACATATTTAGAAGCAAAAGATTGAATATAGAGCCACAACTAAGCACGATTAATCAAAAATGAGAAAATATGTGAAACATACATGGAGCAGTGCATGCCTATCTTCACTCCGCAAGTTCTGGAAGATATCACGTAATACAAATTGAATGGCTACAATAACACATTTTTTGAGACCAAATAAAAGACTTAGTTTTCTTTCCAACAGATCATACATGGCCAACAAAATTTAAAATAGATACACACTCGCTTACCATGGAAAAAGTTTGTTTTTCCAGATCCATTGGCACCAACTACATAGCACAATGATAATGTAGATTGAAAAATTAGAACACCATAAGAACACTTCATTTAATAGAAGCAAAAGATACATTAATATCCCAATAGCACATAAGACTAATAAAACCATTCTTTTAGACAGCTTTGTTTCTTCTTTCTTTTTCCTTTTCTCCTTGCAAGTTATATGCATAGGCAAATGAGTTCCAAACCCACAACCTCATCATCTACGTGATCAAAATTTGGGCTGAATCATTGACGGTTTTAAATAGACATCTGGTAGTATAAGAAGACGAAAAGTAGATGACCAAAAGAACATCAAAGTTAGGACAAAACAATCACATTTATGCTTAAAAATGTTTTCTAAGACTCCTTGGTGTGAAGGTCCACCTAAAGGCGAGATAATCAAAGTTGACAAGAACTGACATGCTTCAAATTTTTCTCAACATGCTTCAAATGTTTCCCAAAAATTTGTTAGCCACTGACAATCAATACCAAGAAGTTAGCCTTTGAAGAACAACTTCAAAACAACTATCTATATCAGAGATCATGCATATTCAGAGTCTAATGCTAGATCTTCAAAGGCTAACAAATGAACTATTTAACTTAGATGATTTAATTGAGAAAAATAATGTTTTCCTTGTAAAGACAAACCTAAATTCAATATCAGAAAAAACAAGACAAATCTTAAAAATATAGAAAATTAGAACTTCTCTTGCTGATTCATCAATAGTAAAATGGAAAGATATGGAAAACTTAGCATAGAGAAGGAATATCAATATTACCAACACAGTTGATTTTTGGACTGAAAGGCTCAATAGCGATTTGTTCTCCATAGCTCTTAAATCCTTCAATTACAACCTAAATGGGAAGCCCATATATCAAAATAGTACCAAACAATCAATAAAAAAAAAACCGAAAGTAGCAGGACAAAAAAAAAATACAGAACTTTACATTACCTGCTTTATGTACATGCTGAAACTACCAGATTATCCAACTTTTGTTCAAGAATGTAAAAGGATAACTATCAGACAACTGTTAATGTGAATAACAACTCAAATCATTGCTCAACTCTCATAAACCACAAAATTAGCATTCTCTACCGGACTAGTACCAGTTGAGGCAATTCCAGATGTGTTTAACTCGCTGCTTCAGTACTAAAAACATCAACTGACATCCTAAATGCCCACCAGGCAAGATTCGAGATGAAGGGTCGGAAAATTATCAGCCTAGAAGGACTTTACATGCCATTTGACCGCATTGGCTTTAAAGACAGAGGAGAACTTCAATAAAATAACAACAAGCACAGACTTGGACGACTGAATAATTTTGTACATATGATTTCCTATTTATAATACAAAACGGAAGGAATGAAAAGGGAACTGCACAGAGAAATGAATAAGAATATTCTTCTTTGTATACAAATTTAAATTTCCAAAACAACCTAATATTTAACAATCAACAATCTTACTGCATGGAAAATATACTCCAAATTAGGAAAACAATCAAAAGAACATCCGAGGAATATACACAAAAATCTTCAACAGTATGTTTGCTCTGCCCAGTTGGAGAGAAGCGCGGTGTTTGGGCCTTTCCACTCAACCGCCAATAATAATTGCCTTATATAATTCATATTCTATTATTATATAATATACATACACATATATATATTTATCAACATCGATACACTGACATTCAACAACTCAATGCAAACAGGATCGTGAATTTCCAAACTAGAGTTAGGGATTTCAATTCCCATCATATGATGCCGTCGTGTCTCCATTGTGCAAAAACTGAATACCTTGCACTCAACGGTAAATGACAAAACCTAGCGTCTTCGGAACTCCCGACATGACAACTTCAGCCGCCGGTACGACAACGTTATCCTCCGATACGACAACTTCAGCCGCTGGTTCGGTGGAAAACAATCTTACCATACGGAAAATATACTCCAAATAAGGAAAACAAAGCAAAAAAAAACATCCGAGGAATATTTACACATACCTTCAACGGCATGTTTGCGCTGCCCGGTCGGAGACCAGCGTTGTGCTCGGGCCTTTCCACCCGAGCGCCAATAATAATTGCCTTATATAATTAATATTTTATTATTACATCATAGACACACACATATATATATATATAGATATATAGATATACAGATATGAATTTATCATTCATTGGCATTTCAACAATTCGGTGCAAACAGAATCTTGAATTTCCAAACTGGAGTTAAGGATTTCAATTCCCAGCATACATGTCCTAACATATGATGTGCAAACATATCGTGGATTTATACGATGTCCTAGCATATGATCTCTTTGAATTCCAAGCATACGATGTCCTAGCATATGATGCCCAAAGAGATCGTGTCTCCATTATGCAAAAAATGTATGTCCTCTATTCGACGGTAAATTTGTCTTTAGTCAACTTTGGAATAGGCGCGCACCTTCGACCTCTTCATCCCGGGGTTCCACAACTTCAGCCTTGAGCCACGTCGACCTTTTCGGCCTCCGGTTCATCGGTAACTTCAGCCTTTTCGGCCACCGGTTCTACCTTCTCAGCCACTCCGATCTTGTCGGCCTCTGTTTCTTCGGTTACTTCAGCCTTCTCGGCCTCCGGTTCTTCAGCCACTTCAGCCTTCTTGGCCACTGGTTCCTCTTTCTCAGCCACTTCAACCTTTGCGGCCTTTAGTTCTTCGGTCACTTCAGCCTTTTCGGCCACTGCTTCCTCCTCCTCAGCCACTTTGATCTTGCCGGACTCTACTTCTTCGGTCACTTCAGCCTTTTCGGCCACTGCTTCCTCCGCCTCAGCCACTTTGATCTTGCCGGACTCTACTTCTTCGGTCACTTCAGCCTTTTCGGCCACTGCTTCCTCCTCCTCAGCCACTTCGATCTTGCCGGACTCTACTTCTTCGGTCACTTCAGCCTTTTCGGCCACTGCTTCCTCCTCCTCAGCCACTTCGATCTTGCCAATCTCTACTTCTTCGGTCACTTCAGCCTTTTCGGCCACTGCTTCCTTCTCCTCAGCCACTTCGATCTTGTCGGTCTCTACTTCTTCGGTCACTTCAGCTTCTGGTACAACCTCTTCTTCAGCCAGCAGAGCCTCCTCCCCTGCAGACACTGCTCTAAGAGCATCATCTGCGAAGCCGAACAGTACACACCAAAATGCATTGCATTAAATATGAAATTTTTTTTGAAAGCAAACGGTATTAGAATTGAAGTTTTAAGAATATTACCGAGAAGGAGCCCGTACTTTTGTTTATACACTTTGGCAACACCATCTACGAACAAAAAAAACCAGAGGAAACATAAAACACAGGTTGAATGTGACTTAAATTCAGGAAAATCACGTGTAGATGATTACGCATGAGTTCTGCGCTGATTTGGAAACTAAAATTTGGTTCCGTCTCCTTGATCTGGTCTCTGTATTTGAAGATCATTAAACAATTAGTGCATAAACAGTAAAAAGAAAATTATGAAAATAAATTATTACGTTATGGCGGAGAGGTCGAAAGCGTTCAGCTCCTCGCGACTGAATTGCTTGTCCATAGTAGCAGCCAGCCTGCGAATGAGAAAATCAGAATAGGAATATACAAAATCTGAAGAAAACAGATTCAAAAAGAAAACAATGAAGAGAACAGAATAAAAAATAAACAGAGAGCCAGAGTGAAACTGCGTACCACATTTCCGCTAGCTGTGGTTTGTCAGTCAAAACGTTGGGAACGAAAGACATTTTCTGCAACGGAAGAGTAATCTCGAGAGAGCAGCTCGTCTATTTGAAACTGAAGAGATATGAGCGTAATATATCTTGCTTTTAAACTGTCTATTTGCGCGCCTAGAAAGAGAAGGTCGTTAAGACGTGTTGTGCACGCGCGCGTTTCATACATAGGTATGTCCAGGACAGACAGGTTTTAACGGCTTGTTATTTTCATAACTCGGTCGAATAAGAACCCCTTTCGTGCAAAAACGATGTATTGATGGTTGTTAATTCATTGTATTTACTCTTCGAGTGCAAGTTTTCTTATTGTAGTCAAATAGAAGCACTTGTCGAAGACTGGCCAGATGTATATTGTGTCTTATGTTTTTAGAACTTTATAAATTTGTTTTTTTAACATGATGTTAAATATAGATTTCAAGTTATACAATCATTTTATTCATGAATTATTGATTTCTTATAGGAAGTATTTTTTTCACCATGAAATGAATGAGCATGTGTAAAGGTGTTTGCATATTTACCAACCAATTTTAAGAGAGAGATTTATTTAAATCTGTATTTACGGAGTGAGTTTCTAATAATTTTATTCTTTATTTATTACTTAAATGGTTTGATTTTATATATACGATGGATAAACTTATGGGCAAAAATTTTATGTAAATTAAATAGATGTGGTGCGTGAATATCCATCATAATACAGAATTGATGATAGAAATACTCCTTTCGTAATAAAAGAATAATCTATTATTCTATATTTGTCGCAAAATTGAATTTTTAAGAGAATTAATTTTTCAAAAATATAAAATTATGATATGAATTTAGGATTCACTATACTAATATTTTGAAGCTACACAGTTCATAAAATAGGAGATGACAATGCAATGAGACCGTAACTAATTAATCTAATAATTAATATTGAGATTTAAAAACTACTCTAAAAATTTTGAAAAGTTTGATCCACATTGACACTGCCTTGGTTAATTTGTATTCAAGTGTTCTTTTTTTTTTTTTTTTTATGAATCTTGTTAACATGCGCGTAGTTTTCGATTAATGCTACATCAGTTATAAGATTCGTTTCTTAATTTTTTTGTTTTCATGTAATCCAATTCTAATTAAGGTAGAACTTCGATTAAATTAAATTTTCATTATCGTGGATTTTGTTAATTTTTGGCTGCCAAGGAAGCTCCAGCTACTGCTGCAAGTTTAGAAAAATTGGTTTGATGGCGACGTTCCCCCAAGATTTCGATGGTCGAACAGGTTTAGCCCGTGAGGAAGGACATTGCCGCGAGCTACACAGTTTCGATCGGCGAAAGTTTGAAAGGCATAGATATAAATCAGGATTGCTTCTAAGAATACTCATTCGAGAAAGATTGATTTTGATATGATATTATTAAGAATATTGATCATTTTATACTACTAATATTTTGATTGGATTTATAACCCACATTGAAGAAAAAATATTAAATCATTTTTAATGGATTGGATTAATGTGAGTTTACCACATCATTTGTAGTCATTACTTGAGAATTGAGTATCTTAATTTATTATGGATAAAATGATATATTAAAAGTAATCGCTATTAAAATGTAAGTTGGACCATGTGGTGGCTACGCACGGTTAGCTTGGGCTGCTTTTGCATATTCTGACTTTGCTCGATATTGGGCTGTGTAGTATGGTCTGGTTTGGGCCCTGGATGATAGCCTGACAATGCCTGCTTCTTTCCGCGATGCAGCCCCCAAAGAATACTTCTTGTTCAATTTGCACTTAAGACCCTTTGATAATTAGCTTCACATATAAAGTTATTCTAGACCGATTGATTCTACAATAAACATGTAACTCCCCATGTTATTCTTGCCATTAAGCAAGTAGAGTGCTTATTGCTAATTATAGGTCCCTTCTTTAGTATTGGTTGTTGCTTACCGTTTCCTTATTTTGTACTGTAAGTTTGCTGGACGCTTGTTATTAGGCGTTTGTAGGCTATAGCATACTAGGAGCTACAGAAAGCTTGTTCTCTTTACGAATGTAAGCCGAAGAACACAACTATTAAAATCCTTGACTCTTAAATAACTTTGAGAAGTTTTGAAGAAATTTTTTTCTTCTTTTTGGGGCTGTCATCGATGAAGTTTATCGAATCCTTTTTGTTTCAAAGCACCTTATAGATGGGAAACAAAAGAGTCTCTGAGGGTCTATACCTCTAAAATTCAAGAATACATTGGCGTATCAAATGAAAATGACACTCTTGAGCAGCCATTGTTGTATTCTTTCAAAGCTGTATCGGAAAGCCAAACCCACAAGTATTGTTATTATT
The DNA here is from genome assembly GCA_028551395.1 of Casuarina glauca. Taxonomy (NCBI): domain Eukaryota; kingdom Viridiplantae; phylum Streptophyta; class Magnoliopsida; order Fagales; family Casuarinaceae; genus Casuarina; species Casuarina glauca. Next base: position 27,794,161 of record CM052352.1, on the reverse strand, counting down.
TGGTTGGGAAGGTGATGCGAATGTTATGGTGGGCTTGAGCGAGCTCGGGTTAAGAAAATATGTAAAAATCGTTTTTTTGGTGTTTTTGGATTTTTTTGTGGAAAAAGTGAATATTTGGTAGGAAAAAAGGAGGAAAAACGAAAATATAAAGAACAAAAATAAAGATAGATGCCAATAAGCTCCAAGACGTAAAGGCAACGTCACCGGTCAAGGACCACCACCAATCTTGGCAAAAATTGAATAAATGATGCAAAAGTTGATCACACAACTTAAGGGTTTCTATTATCTGGAAAAACAAGTCTGCTTACAATTAAAACAATGCTCTCTTTAAATAGGCAGTTAAACTTAATCCTAGAAGGAACCTGGTAAATCAGGAATTCTTAAAACCTAGTTTTAAAAGGATCCTAACAAATCAAGAATCCCTAAAATTAAAGAAGTCTTAACAAATATGGATTCTGACAAATAAGGGAATCCTAAATAAATCAGAGATCTAACAAGTATGAAAACCCAGATAAATCAGGAACCTAGACAATATTCTCATATAATAAATTAAACCTAAGAAATTAAGGACTCAACAACAACTTAGGAAACCCCCCATATTAAAGATTGTAAAGATGTTATTGAATATTCTTTGACTGCTCTTCAACCTTGGCCTTCTTGGACTCATTGGGTTACGTTGTGGAATCTCAATTTTTTTATGTTGGAACTCGTGATATTGGGCCTTAAGTGCATCCAGGTAAGAAGGCCGGCCTTAATTGCAAGAGTAAATGGTTGAGTGCTACTCACCCTCTCAGACCTTTAATGAATAATCAATGGCCCTCTCCGTTGAATCCCATTCTATAAGTTACGTCTTTACTTTTTCGTTTCCAAAATCGAAAGAAGTCGCTGGGTCTGCGTTCTTCTCTGGGAAGAAAGATCAGCTTGTTTCTCTTGGAGCTCGAAAAGAAACTCCATCTTGTTGTTCTCCGATAAATCTCGAGTCTTTATGATGATGGTTCGTAGAAAACCCGAATTGGTTATCTGGGTTTTGTCCATTTCGTTCTTTGCAAGCTTCTCCGCCGGATTTCATCCTATCGTGTATTGGTGCCGATCACTTGGCTTCCAATTTACTGCTTTCAACCCCTCAAGATAACCTTGCCAAAACCACTTCGAAATCTGTCAGCGCAGACAGCATGCCGTTTCCGTGAAATTCGTTTCAGCGTGTATATGGATTGGTGCAGTGTACTCTAGATATCCATTCTTATTCGTGCAGCAGTTGCTTGAACCAGATGCTGATAGAGGCCGATAAACGGTGTCAAGCAAAACAGGGTTGGCGTCTTCTAGCACCAAGTTGCAATATAAGGTATGAGAACTATTCTTTCTTTCTGCAACTACCGCCCCAACCTTTGCAATCACCTGCCGCATCACAACCACTGCCAAGTAACGTTTAAAACCTGTAGAATTGGGTTTTACATGGAAGCTGATTCAACTTTTTCCCTGCATATTTGGCACGTATTAGTTGGGGCAGCGCGGCTAGTTTGTGCATTAGTCCCTGAGATTATAGAACAAAATGTTGCCTTAGTACCTTATGATTGTAAAGTGCCGGTATTAGACAGCCAAAATTTCTATTCTTGAAGAATGATCATCGTAGTAGATTTAAGAAACGATCTTATTAAATCGGTTAACAATGGCTAGTTGATTCCCTAGTTCAGGAAGAAGCTTTCGAGCTTTCGAGCTCTCAAGTTGATGAATAATGAACCAAAAAGGTATTCATTTACATGTCCTTCGGTTCTTTCATTTTGGGGGTGCATATATTCTTTGGTTTTTGGAGTTAAGTTTACCTTTCAAATGAAAGGAACTTGACATTTACATTTGCCTTCTATGCAAAAACTGATCCCACCGGATATTGATTTTCTGAAAACCACCCATGCCCACACATTCCCCTCTCTATAATGATCAGGCTCTCCTCTCCTTCACTGCGTGCTACGGCTATTCATGTTTCCCGGTTGTCTCAACACAGCCTGCAACATAAAGGCCATAAGAAGGAAGCTTAAAATCTTATAAGATAAAAGAAGTAGAATACAGCACTATAACTTCAAAAAAGTTGGAAGCCTGAGCACAGTTATTTGCAACCACCAAAGCATAAGATGATTTTAGCATGAAAAATCTAAAAATTGTCATTGTTTTCTCATGTTCTTCCAAATTTCGAGGATCATATTTTATGGAAATACATCACATTGGATAACTGGGATTCTATATTGCAATGTCCTTTTTGTGTAACCGCTTCAGAAGCCTAGCAGATCTGTCCACTATTCTGGCATGAGCCGCTCATCCCAATGACCTGAAAACTGAAACTCAATTGTTTGTTACTTCATTGTGGAGCACCAGTGATCTAGAGTTTTCTCACCTTTCTTCTACAGACAGCACCAATTTTTCATTGTAATGGATCTATTTCTTACATTGTTCTCCATAAGAATCTTTTCTAGAATTGCCACAAGGATACTAATCTTGAAGGAGCTCTGTCCTAAGCACTCTGAAGAAGAGAACTGTGATCAAATTGATTATTCTGTGGGATATTTTTTCCTTTGTTTGTTGAATTTTAGTTGGTAAGAATTGTGCTTTATGTGTCCCTAGTATAAAGCAAGCCAATTATCACCTAGGAGTTCTTTTTCCTCAGTAGGAGTATTAACATGGAAATAGAGCTTCTCAATAAGCAGAAATTAAAAAGAAAAAAAATGGATATCAAGCTGCACCATATAAGTAATTAACAAATGGCTCTTTTGAGATTATTTTTGGCATAGTTTCTAACTTAAGTGCAGTATCATGTATGTTGGTTATGATTTTAATTCCATGTACAGAATCACAGAAACTTCTCTTTTTATAATTAGTAGGATAGTAGAGTATTCTGAAGATAATGAAATCATCATTGTTGATATCTATTTGCTACATATATTCATGAGAATTTCTGCTTTAGATAATAATATTCAATACTGGTTGCTGTTTCATTTCATATATTTATAAGATGTGGACCAAAGTAATGATCTTATGATTTGGAATATAAAAACACATGGCTGTTCCAAACTTTGTTTTGTGAAATTGAACTCTTAATGGAAATTTTGACAAGCCATAACAATATAAATAAATCACATAACTCTTTCTTCTAAGCACATTACTGGTGATTTGATTTTTAATTGTCTTTTTACAGAACAAAAGTAGCCACTAAATGTGATAATTCACTACATGCAAAACTTATAGGTTGTTCGGTATTGAGGATGTACAGTGTCTTGGATTCTAGACTAGGAATTAAGTGCTTCACTCCTCCATTACTGACAGCAATGAACTTTGTGCCATAGAATTTAAGAAGTTAAGCTATAACTTTTTCAAAATTCTTCCTCATCTGAAAAGGGGGCTGTGTTTGTTTAAGAGTTAGGTAGTACAAATTCTTCATTGTATTAAATGACCAGTTTCTTATATCTTATGTTATATGAGAATTTTCCTTATTATTTCTTCCCACATGTGGTGTGTAATGTCTCACCATCTAGGAGACAAACAATCATTTCTTGTTTGTGTTCATCAATGATTTTAATCCCCTTTTTAAGTGTTCTATTGAACTCTCATATTAGTGTTTCTTTGTGAAGACATTAAATTGATGTATTGTGTTATGGATCTAAACTGTACTAATGTCCTCTGCTGAGGTGACTTCATTTATTTATGTTTGAAGAATTTAAAGTCTTTAATAACAGTGGCTTTCAAGTAGAAATATAATTTTACCTTGATTGGAGGTTGAAGAAGCACGAAACAGAGTTTCTGAAACATCAGTAAAGACATATAACAGTGTCCTGGATGCCAATCAATGAAACGTTTAAGGACTTGGAGGAGACATTGAAAGATTTGACAAAAGAAGTTCAGGGTTTGATCAAAGAGAAAGAAGCAATAGAAACACAATGAACAGAAGCAATAAAAAAGCACACAGAACTTGAGCTTGATCTCATAGACCTACAAGAGAAGATCTATGCAAATAAACGTGCAAAGGTATTATTATGGCTGATGTATATTCCCCCTGATAGACCCACGCATATAGGCTTGTGCACATGCACGCAATCTTTCAAACGTTGACTAAACTTACATGGTTCAGAAGGATGCTATGAGGCAGCTAGAGATTCTAGAGAGAGAAATTCAGTACTCAATGGATAAGCTTGAAATAATACGTCCCTCTTATGAGAATGAAGTCATAAAGGAGAAGGAGATAACAAAAGGGTTTGTCTTTGGAGTATTCAATGTGATAGATATACGTATGTATACAAATATAGATATACGTATGTATACACATATAGATATACGTATGTATACACATATAGATATACGACATATTAGTAGTTAAGAATATACGGGTAACTATACTTATATTATGCTATGGAAGTAGTTCCTTTTATTTGCAAAAACAGGTTTCTTTGCGTAAATCTCTGTTTAGACAACCTTCCAGTTAATGCATCGTAGTTCATTCTGGGAATGGTGGCCTTAGATCCTGCACTGTACTTTTGTTGTCTGTCCTTGTATCCATTGTGTTATTTCCTACAAATCTCCTCTCTGATCCTGCCCTATACTTTTTTATTGGTGAATTTCTGTCGTGGCAGTATCAAATAGATTAATGCATCTATGCATGCATACTTTAGGTAGTGTGCTTGTCTGGCCAGAGTGATTGTACTTATTGTGATCTGTGAAGAAACCTTCCCGCTATTTTAATTTCTAATGCATTTTCCACTTCAATATTTCTGGTGTCATGTAGAATAATGGAGCGTGAAAAGCAGCTTCTCAGAGAGAACACTATTTGAACACATTTGCTTTTCTTTTTCTTTATTGGAAAAAGGTGAATCACACCAAAAGCATAAGAGGACGCTGGTGTAGAAACAATGAAGCTGCAGAGTGCGTGTTAAGAAAATGGAAATCTGAGTTGGGTGAGGCAGCATATGGACTTTTGACAACTCCTACGAAATAAGTGCAAACCTATTTTTGAGGATATCAGTGACTTACTATCTACTCTTGATTCAGTGAAACGTGATGAGGACTTGAATCAAGTTGCTTAATCAAAACAGATCTGAAATCTACCAAAATTACAGAGAGTTCTCTAAAGAAAGGTTCTTAAACTTTTGATGATGATGATGATGATGATGATAAGAGATTCCCATGAGTCCCAATTTATAGGCCTTAATAAGGCTACATTGATAAATCAAACCTAGGAGTAGAATAATATCCCTATGGGAAAATTTGAGAATAGCAACAATAACTTGATCAAAGAAAGAGTGGGACTGAGCTAATTGCTTCTCTCAACATGGCATAAAAAGTTCCATAGTTCAACATTGTAACTTATTCTTGAATTCTTTGTACAATTCCATCTGTGCTTTATCACCTTCTTTACCATCATGGTATGGGCTGCCCATAAGCACATTGATTTCCCAAAATTTCCCTATTAATATTGAGTTTTAATTGCATTCTTGGGACATTTTATAAGAGGCTGTTTAGAGCACCCAACTGTGGTAGTCCAGGATATGGCTGACATGGTTGAGTTTTAATGAATGATATTACTGTAGGCCTTTGCTGGCAATAACTGTATCCCCTTGGGGGTTAATAATTTATTTATTTGCCCAGGAATGGTGATAGGGATACATAGTAAAGAAATGCAGGTTCCTTATTTTTGTAGGGGGAGGGGGTCCTTTGCTTAAAGTCAATCTTAAATGCAAGAAAGCCTTGAATATTGATACTTGGTCCTAGTTTTTGACTACATCTAGTAAGCAAACAAAGCCTTAAGTCTTGTTGTCATTATTGAAATAATTACTGTATAGTTTGTAGATCACTTGGAATTGCTTTCCCTTATCTCTTATTTTTGGTTGCAGGAGGAAGAACTTCAAATGAAATTCATCGGCTTAACGTGGAGTTAAAAGAGTGGGATGCCTACATTGAGAGTCGTAGAACTGAAATTGCCACATTGGAATCGCATATCTCTCAATCACGTGAAGGGTTCGCTCATCATAAAACTCAGAGAGACAAGCTGCAAAATGAGCGGAACTATTATCTTGGTACTTCTGATTCTGGTCAAGGTCTTTTATAATACTTCAGCATGCTCAAAGAAGTTAGTCGCGCAGGTACTTATGGGCAAACAAATCGAGTTATCTTCTGAAATTGATAAGCTGAGAAGGGAAGTTGAAAAGGCAAAAAAGAGCCTTGATCATGCAACTCCTGGTATGAGTAAATACATCTGATATTCTTTACATTCTAAAATTGTTGAACATGTGTGTCAAAGTGCATAGTGAAATGTATATATTGGTGCTTCTGAGTTAGTTATTCAGTGATACATTCTAGTGTGTATCTACACGTTGGGAATGGTACAAATTTGACAGGATCTTCACACCTATGGCTTTTCTATAAGTTATCGAGTGACGCAAAAGTTTTGAAACTTGGGCTTCTTTAGTTCCAGCAATGTGAAACATTTTGCTTACTATTGAAGGTTATTTGGTGAGAATGTAAATTGCGGCCAACAGTTTTACGATGGTGGATATGTATGCTGTGTCTGAAATTTAGTGGCCTTGTGAGTATAAACGTACATTATATGTTAAGATTGGAAATTGGCGCAGCCAGTTTGTAGATTAGTCTTTGAGATTATAGAACAAAATGTTGCCTTAGTCCTTGAGACTTGGTGCTAACATCTGAAAAGTTGCAATGAAAACAGCATAGCAATCGCGTCATCTTTTTCCTCGTTTCTCGATTTGTGTGGATTAGAGCTTTTTAACCAAAAGAGAAGCATGAACAAATACATAAATTACGCAAGACACGAACTAATATAAAACAGTACTAAAGAAATGTTTAACTGGAGAATGGCCTCGTCTTCTAGAAATGGCCTCAGCACGCAGAGAAGGAGAGGAGAACATGTGGGCATGGGCGGTTTAAGAAATCCATATCGGTTAGGCTCAGTTTTTGCATAGAAGGAAATATAAATGCCAAGTTCCGTTTTCATTCGGAAGGTGAACTTACCTCCAAAAAACAAAGAAGATATAGAATACAAGGACTCTCAAAGTACACGCAATGTATACAACAAAGAATCTGTAAATGAATACTCTTTTGATTCGTTATTCGTCAACCTGAGAGCTCGAAAGCTTCTTGCTGATCTGGGGAATCAACTAGCCATTGCAAACCCATTTAATAAGACCGTTTGGATTACAGAAATCAAAAGATTGCAACGAAAAGCATCATTGAAGAGTGGAGTTGTGCGTTAGAAAAACACTTCAGCATATATGCTTTCTTAGCAGAGCCGTTCGGTCCTGCACGATGGTTTTTTTATTTGTATTTAATATCAAGTATTTGTATATTTTTTTCATGAATTATATTTCTTTAACATGGCATCAGAATGGACTATGAACCTATCTCTTTGCGCGAGCGAGACTCACTTTTTCTTCTTGTATTTGCTGCCTACGCATACTGTCTTCCCCGAAAATATTATCAACGAGGAGTGTTGATTTGTTGGGTGATTTAAGATTTGATAAGAATCTAGTTGAGCAGTCAGAAATTACTAAATCCATCTTGGTAGCCAAACGTGGGTAGAAGATTCTTATTTCGTACCTTGGCAAGTTTATCATTACATGATGTAGTTGCATAGCTCTCTACTTTTGATAATTGGAAAGTGTTTGTTCTCCGCCTCTTGACTTTCTAATTAATCGACATTGGCGCTTAAGGTGAGAATTTTCTTACTTCTCTATGGTTTCTGACCTATTATTGGCCATAATTTGCTGGATTATGTTAAAAAAGATCCTTCTTATTGGACGGATTCGAGAAGTAAATTCGTAGTCTAAATTCATGGTGAGCCTATCTATAGGTTGACGGTGTTGGTTCTTTATAGATTTATCATTCCCGCGAGTGGCAAACAAAGAGTCCTATCCGGCTGTTACAAAAGATAGGCAAAAAGAGCCCACCCACACTGATATTTTGCCAAAGGATTTGCATTTGCATACCAAACAAAGAATGCATGCTAGACAAGCATTTATTGTAATGGAAGCATGGTTGACAGTCATTTACTACTGTTTATATTATTTGTTTGGACTTCTTTCTTGTATAAGGATTAACCTTTTCTCGTTTTGTTTGGCACAAGAGCCTTATTAATTCATGGGTTTTTATTCTAGTTCTCTCATCTTTTATTTGTGTTTAAGCCCATCCTTATTTGTTTCAGAGATTGGATCAACTTGGGCCAAAACCTCCCAAATGGGGAAGGGTCCCTACAGCATTTAGTCCTTTACAGGAATCTTGCATGAAAAATTCTACGCAATTGACAGGATTTAAATCAGGACCAATCAATCGAGAGAGTTGGGATTTGTTTAGCATTTCAGATGGATTCTGTATTCTCTATAAAAGGACATCCATAGCAAAAAATGGAGAAAAATCCATTGGGTAAGGGAATTCCTTACTCTAGTGGTCTAGGGTAGGAGAAAGTAGGTGAGTTTCTCCACCCCATTACATGATGATTTGACACCACAAAGTACTTTCTCCATCGTTATTAGGGACCCGCACCTTTCGTGCAATCTTTGTGGATACTCGACCCATTACAGAGTTCGAGCTTCAAAGGTTCTACTGTTCCCCAGTTTCTGCAATCTTTATCTATCATCGAAGATGTAGTTACTTGCTTAAAGAAATAAGAAGGTAAAGAGGAAGCGGGGAAAAACTGACCAGCCATATGTCCAAAATGGTGGGAGATTAACAAGACTCATTCTAGTTGTTGAAAGAATGTACAAATAATTTAAACAGCACATTTATGCATTAAAAATTTTACATTATTTAAGAGAATTTTTCTTCCATTGGTTTTCAGTCTTTGATTGCTATGACAATTCATCAAATGACATAATACACGTTCTAAAACCTCATACTTACAAGTAATTTAAGAGAAATTCTAACTAAGAATTTATTGTTTTACCCTCGCTGCTAATTTTGATTCTATAATACACAAAAATATGGAAGTAAGATTGAACATACACAATAAACCAGTAAGGATCACGGTAGAAATCACCACACAACAAAAACCATTGCAGAAGTAATAGTAAGCTTAGTCATTACCATGTTTCTTCACATAACTTGGGAATCTAAAAGGAGAGAAAAACGTAAGGTACATGCAACTCTAAGATGGAACATCCTCTGTAAACTGCTAAATCTCTCTTGAACTACCAGCCGTTCTGTACAAAACAAACGCAAAAAGCTTCACTGAGTTTGATACCAGACCTCGATGGCGCAGGGTTCTTTTGCTTTTCCAGCTGCCAATCAAAGAAAACATTGCACAGTAGATGCTCATCATTTCACCAGGATAAGGCTTCTGCTGTAAATGGTGGGCAATCGTTGCCCGGAGGAGAAAACCACAAAAGTTTTATCAGAAAATAGTTAAGACCAAAGAGTGTGTAATCTTCGGTGACCTCTCCGATCAGTCACCGACCCTCAGATTTTACCAGCTGTGAGAACACCCTACTCATGGAAACACCAGAAAGATCATTCACGCTTGAAGCCTCAAACTGCGTGGCAGAGACACTAGAATTGATGTCACCCAAATTGTTCACTTGGGGAGAAAGTTCACCAATCATGATTGTACTGTTTTCTCCAGGATCACCATCTATGACTGCCTCCTGAAGTTGAAGAGCATATTCAAGGTTCCATAAGACATCTCCCATGGAAGGCCTGTCAACACCAAAATCAGCCAAGCACTTCTCAGCAGTCTCTCCAAACTTCCTCAGGGAATCGGGCCGGATCTTTCCCACTAGAGTAGAGTCTATGATTTGCTCCAACTGCCCTTTCTTCTGCCATTTCATTGCCCATTCAGCCAGGTTAACCATTTCCCTTGGAAGGGATGGATCAATAACAGGTCTGGCACAAAGAACTTCAAACAAGACCACTCCAAATGAATATACATCTGACTTCTCCGTCAGCTGTTGCCTTCTGAAATATTCAGGATCAAGATACCCAAAACTTCCTTTTACAGCAGTACTTACATGGGTTTGATCAATTTCAGGCCCTGTTTTGGAGAGCCCGAAATCAGCAACTTTAGACATGAGATTCTCATCAAGCAGGATGTTAGCAGACTTCACATCACGATGGATGACTGCTTTCTGGTACCCTGTATGAAGATAATGGAGTCCTCTGGCAGCTCCAATGCATATTTCAAGCCTCTGTTTCCAACTCATGCTGGGATTACCAGAGCCGTAGAGATGACTCTTGAGGGTTCCATTCTCCATGTATTCATAAATCAAGATCATCTCGTTCTTCTCATCACAGTATCCAATCAGTGAAACAAGATGGCGATGGCGGAACTGGGAAAGCATCTCGATCTCAGTTTGAAACTCTGCAAGTCCCTGTTGGGACCGGGGATTACCCCTCTTCACTGCCACCTTGGTACCATCACTTAGAACTCCCTTGTACACTTTTCCGAAACCACCAATCCCAATGACCCAACTCTCATCAAAATTGTTTGTGGATTCTTGAACTGCTGCAAAAGGAATGCGGTAGCCATAGTTGGAAATAGCACTGAGAGTAGTTCCGTTGGAGTATTTACTTCCCATGGATTGCGAGTTTCCTCCATTGATCGATAACGGAATCCATGTCTTTGACTGTCCTTGGAGGGAAAGTTTTCTTCTATTTCTGCAACACAGACAAAGAAATACAGCCAACAATGCAGCAACCACGGCCCCAACAATTATACCCACGATCAAACCGACATTTTTCTTGGAACTCAAACCTTCGGAAATATTCACGTTGCCGGAACTCAGGCTCCCCCGGGAATTGTTCATCTTCATGATCTCCAGCCCATTCAGGATGGCTGCGGGGTTAGCGCCCTGAGCAACATAAGGGCCAACGCTGACACGAAGCTTATCGGTGACAGTCGACGCCCTAATAAAATCAATATAATATGCAACGGCCAAGGCGTTTGCTTGATCAGAACTCGGATCAACGGTCTTCACCAGCAAAGAATCGACGTAAACATTGAAGTAGAGCTGGTTAAGACTTGAGCTCACTATATCACAAATGTGAAACCGAATCAGGTACTGAAATCCTGGATCAACATCGAATTCCCATGTCACATTGAAATTAATAGAAGGGTCACTCCCATTCATTCCAGTGGCTGTTCCATAGACACTACTTGGAGCTGAATCTCGCGTTGCCCCGCCTTTAGCATACTTCACCGCTGCAATATTTGAGAAGTTCATGATCGAGTTACTCTGTTTCAGAAATCCTTGATCGGGAACCCAAGTTCGCCAAAGCGTATCATTATCCGCCGTCACCACCGTCCCACCCATGTTCACCCTCCAAACCGTCTGAAGTGCCATCGGCAACAAGTCCGGGGAGTTCCCCACTTGATTAACGCTGGAGGCGTCGTCTGAAATGAGCCCATCGGGGACTGAAACCACTTCTAGAGCATTCAAGAAAGCAATTGAATTGCTGGAAGGGGTGAAGGTAATCACAAGGTTGTTTGAGGTCACATTTACGGAAAATTCTTTAACAACCGGTGTGTTTTGCACACTGAAATTGCTCAGAAGAACATGGTCCGGAATCGAAACAGCAAAGTTTGCCGAACTCATATCGTAACTATTATATGAAAATGGGTAGAAATAGAGGCGGATCCAGTGTCTCCCACTCAGTTTGATCGAAAAGGTGTATTTCGAGGGTTGAGTAAAGACTCTAGCTGTCTGGAGTAGCACTGAATATTCAACAGAAGGGACAGATTTGGTTTTGGCAAGAACATCTTGAGAGGTTGAAAGCAAATTCGAAGCCAAATTATCGGCAACGAATACACGACTTCCAACAGAAGAATTGGTGGATGATCCACAGTCTATAAGGTAATTATCCACAGGACTAAATCCGGCAGAGAAGCTTGCCAAGAACAAAATCGACAAAACCCAGATAACCAATTCGGGTTTTCTACAATCCATCATCACAAAGACTCAAGATTTATCGAACAACAAAAGGATGGAGTGTCTTTTCGACCTATGTCGGAGACGAAATTCGGCTTTCTTACACAGGAAGAGCAGCAGAAGAAATCACAAACACCAGAGAAATCAAAACCCAGTCTAAAAACTGAACAGGGAAGAGAAAATTTGCACCTTTCGGATCGTGCGAGCTCTAAGAGACACGAGCTGATCTTTCTTCCCAAAGAAGAACGCAGACCCAGCAACCTCTTGGGTTCCGAAGCGACTTCAAATGCAAATAAGAGGAACAGACAAATATTATTCACAAAACCAGCTGGTATGAACTCGATGACAGCTCCAAAGACTGACGGGTTCTTAGATTATTTCACGCATTAAATTACTTCAAAAAAAAAAGAGAAAAAAGAAAGCAATAATCAAAAGAGAATCGAGGAGATTTCGGAACAGGGACTGAATCCCAGTAACCTAAGAAAGTAAAAGTAAAGAAGGATTTCAGGAAGGAAAAAGGTATAGAAGTAACTTAGGGGGAGGATTCAACGGAGAGTGCCATTGATTATTCAGTAAAGGTCTGAAAGGGTGAGTAACAGTCAACCATTTACTCTTGCGATTAAGACTCGCATGCCTTCCCAACCAAATCCCAGAATATAATAATACTTGTGGGGTTGGCTTTCCGAAGCAGCTTTGAAAGAATACAACAATGGCAGTTCACGAGTGTCATTTTCATTTGATGCGCCATATACGCTCTCTTTTACAACTTCAAGAAGGATTTTGTGTGAAATCCGCGCACAGGAGATTCAACATCAAGTTATGGGAGACAGTTGGGTACGGCAAACAACAACTAAAGATAGTGGATGTCTTTTGTTTCTGTGTAGTTTCTTATTCTCTTTTGGTACTTCAGTGGATGATTAGTGGAACTCCATGTTCCTGTAGAACTTTATATTATTAGAGATCAATCAACTTTTATATTTGCAATTTTAGATTTTTATATATTATGACAAATAGATTTTCATTAGTTTAAACCCTATATGATTTGAAATAAGTTCGTTTTTTAACTTATTTAGGATTTAGGAATTTCATGGTATTTTAAAAACATTAATTTTAGATATACATGTAATTATACTTTGTTTCTAATATGTTCTAAGTTATTGTTCTTATTGATTTTAAGCTACTAAAGACAATTCAAAACATATGATAAAATAATTTGTGTTTTGTTCATAAGTGTCTGAATCAATCGAAAATAATTATTGTTCAATTCAATAATAACATGTGAATGTGTGTTTATTAAAGAAAAAAAAAAGACAAGTCGTGTTTTCTCCAACAAGAATGCCATGAGTGATGTCTTGTCACTCAAGAAGGAGAAAAAAGAAGGAAAACAACAAAGAAAAGAATTAAAGTGATTGGAGTCTATTTCAAAGAAGGCTAGTCATGCCTATTTCTTGTTTGTTTGAATGCTAAAAAGAAGGATACCTATTTAGATCTATATTAATCAAGGTACCCTTATAACTATTAAGAATCACAAAAGTCCACAATACTTGAAATACTTTAATGATTTTGTTAGACCAACGTTGCCAACAAACTTTTTTGACTAATCATCAAATATGAGTTGTTAAATCACCTTATAAGCTTTATTTGAGTGACTCACAAAAATCTTGAATAGGTGTCTTTGTCACTTTTGAAAGCTTTTAAGGAATAGTTTAACTTTCTTAATAATCATTACAGTAGATAGGTAGAGTCTTTTAAGCAACATAAATAAGATGGCATAATACCCAAATCTCGGAAACGAAAACATAAAGGAAATGATCTATCTCTTCGGAAACTTTAAGGTAATTAATCACGTAAAAATCTTAAGAAATCATCCAAACTCTTTTTTGTTAGAATATTTCTCTATTTTAGGAAAATACTAAGATTTGGACTTGCTTTAGTCACCTTCAACTTACACATTTTTTTTCTTCTAATAACATATGTGAATTAAAAAAATCTAGACAAAATCTTATAAAAATCTTTTGATATTGACAATTTAAATATAAAATCAATCTAAAAACTGATTGATTTGAAAGATTTAAAGACTTCTAAACAATGACTTCCACATAAAATCATTAAAACACGACTGAGAACCCTAAAACCAAGCCAAATTTATTCTTGAAAGGACTAAAAGACTAAGCATCAAGTCATCTTCGAGAAGGTCCAAGACTCTTCAAGATCAGACCCATATACCAATCATCCTTTCCATGGACATCCTCTTCTTCAATGTCATCCTCAGATTCTTTCGAGGATACGGATTGAGGTTGGGTTGTTGGCAGAGAAAGATGTGACATAAAGTGAAGATGGTTGCGTAAAGAAGATGCTGGGAGGACTTGAATGAAATCAAGTTTTGAAAATGATCAAATGTTATTACAGTCTTCCGAGATACAACAATGGCATGGTAAAAATATTCAATGTACTTTTCCTAATGAGCCCCGATATTCTACAGTATTTACGAGGAACCCATCACGGTGACGTATAATGATCTGGCGTTGTCACTATCTAACTTCATCCCGCGGCCCTCGTGTCCTCACCTGGCAAAAGGAAGCGCAAAAGAAGGGACGTCCGCGTGGGTCAGGCGGTATCTAGTACTGAGGAATTGACGGCCGGAATCAGTGGCGGTGTTTGGTTGGCAAATGGAAGTACCCAATCTCTAGTTCTTGGAATACAATATAGGCTTGGGATAAGCCTAAATTATTGGACCCCAATCGTGATTCACGCTTAGAAGATATGTACAAATTGGTATAAAATATGGAACCTTGATGTAATTAATTAAATTGATCCTTCAGTTAGTTTTAATTATTTAGATTAATAATTTATTAAAAATATTATTATCCAACTCAAAAGTGTATTCAAAAGATGATACAATTCAGTATGATACAATTCCGCTATAATGGTCAAACTATTATGCCATCATAGTGTCATATTAGGTTCACAATGTTAGATTTAGTTAATGAGTATTTATAGGGGTATTAAAGATTTTTAATAAATTTTAGTTAAAGGAACTAATTAGCTTAGAAGTAATATTTTTAATAACTTCTTAAGTAACTTAGATTCATTGCCCACATTTTGATATAATTATTTAACAAGATTAATAAGTAATAGTATGTTAATTTAAAATCTTAGGTTCAGAAAGTGTGTTACGCGCTTGAGTCTAAGAACACGTTAGAGGTCGTGGTTGGACAGTGGTGAATGGGTCCAAGTCTTTGTCACAATTGATGCATTTGGCTGGATGTTATGCATGTATGCGACGAGGCGACCCACCCCTTGCATATATAAAGTAGAGGTAGTACCTTCATAAGAAAGTCTACTATCCATGCTAGCTTCAATGAGTATTGTTTTTCATTTGGATAGGCTACTATACGTGCATGCCACTTGCAAGCAAGACAATAATTAAACCAGCAAAAACAATCAGAAGTTTGTTGGAAGGCGGCAGACTCCAGGAATTGACTAAACGCGGTTTTGGTGGTACATGATTCGAGATAATAATGAAGTCCAAAATCCGAACCACTCCCACATCGGGAATGTGTGATTGGTCGGCCGCCGAAAGTGGCCAGCGAAGCGAGACAGCGTCCCTCCACCTGACCCCAAGACAAATTAAACAAAGACTTGCCCCCACTGAAGTCCTCTTAAGTGTTTGACCTATTCTTCATTCCTGCTCCATCGTTCACGTCCGTCGTCATATTGGCCCAAGAAAATGACAATCCGCCATGTCGTATTGCAGGACCTGGAAATGGAAGACGAGTCCGGAGTTTTGTCGCACGGTAGGGAATTTATGATGAATCTTTCTTAATATCCAATTTTAAGGTAGCTAGACAATTTATTTTTAATAAAATATTATGACGATATGAAGATATATTTTCATATACAAAAATACCTTCACTAGATCTAAAAATGAGAATCAAATGTCGTTTTGACAATTTCTATAGGGGACTTGACCTTTTCCAGGCAATTGTAAATCTCTTAGCATATTCCCTAGGGCCAAACAGCACAAATCTCGCCCAGAACTAGAGACCTTTTCACATGGCCACGTTCGTTCGGCTCTCTAATGAGCAAGTTGGGCTAATGTAAGTTCGCATATAAAACTCCATCCTTTGACAAAAAGAAGAGCTCCCTGCATATGCTTTGAGCTAGAATTATAGACACCAGAGAGGAAACATGCTAAAGGTTTCCAGCTCATGGTTGACCAGATATTAAAGATTCTATGGGCTACAATGTATAGATCTATGTACTTTAGAACATTAATTTAGTGTTCATATAGTTGCCTAATGCTACTGAAAAAGAAACAAAGGCTAATGTAAAACGTCCTAGTCCATCTATTCTCGAAGAACTTCATTAAACAAATATTTCCTTATTTTGTTCTAATAGAAGACTTCCTATCCAAAATTTCATTGTAGTCCAAGTTTAGTTTTTTAAGCAACAAATAGGAAATATTAGCCCTAATACTATCTTAAAAAGCATAAGTTTACTTTTCTTCAAGAGATTTTATTAATGAGAGAAGTTTTGTCTACACTTATAAGATGTTGTGACTTGACTAATTAATTGATAAGACATGGGATTGGACAATGAAATCACTTTCTCATTGCTTGTGGGTAATTATGTTTTCACCCTATTGTGATATCACCCAAGAAAACAAACAAATTCTTAGTCTCGAACAAAGAGATGAGCACCTTGAAAATTAATAATCAACTACTTACATTCGGGAAGAGAACAATCTTTATATAGCTTCCTGTACGCTAGCCTACAAAAACCCAATAACAAGCATCCAGCTAACTTACAGCACAAAAGAAAGAAACAATAATTAACAACCAATACTAAAGTAGGGGCCAATAATTAGCAACTAGTACTCTACTTGCTCAATGGCAAGATAACGTGGGGAATTACATGGTTTATTCTAGAATCAACAGGAACAACCAAACAAACTATGTGAATCTCCTTTGTTACCATAAGTAGGTTTAAGGTAATATAGAGAATAATTGTAATTATTCTTTAGTAGTTTATGTGGCTAGCCTTCGACAGTTTATGACATTATTACATAAGAATATTATAAATACTCTTTTCCTAAATGTGAAGCTCTTTATTCAATAACTAACGCATAAATGGTTAAGTAAATTGAACAGGAAGTATTCTTTGAGGGCCTGCATCACTTAAAGAAGCTCGCACTGTCAGGCCATCATCCAGGGCCCAGACCAGACCATCTTGCAAAATCAGAAAATGCAAAAGCAGCCCAAGCCAACTCCAAGCAGCCACCACATGGTCCAACTCACTTTTTAATCATGATTACTTTTAATATATCATTTTACCCCTTATAGATTAAGATACTCTATTCTCAAGTAATGACTACAAATGATGTATTAAATTCACATTAATCAATCCATTAAAAATGAGCTCATTTTTTTTCTTCTTCTGAAAATGGGTTGTAAATCCAATCAAAACATTAGCAATATAAATTGATCAATATTTTTAATAATATCATATCAAAATCAACCTTTCTTGAATGGGTATTCTTTCTTGAATGGGTATTCTTAGAAGCAATCCTGATTTAATCTTTTTTTTTTTTTTCAAACATTTGCTGATCGGAACTGTGTGGTTCACGGCAATGCCCTTCCTCATGGGTTAAACCTGTCAGACCATCGACATCTTGGAGGAACGTCGCCATCAAACCAATTTTTCTAAAAATTAACCAAATCCACGATAATGAAATATTAATTTAATTGAAATCATAACTTAATCAGAATTAGATTGTATGAAAATAAAATAAATCAAGAAACAGATTTTGTCATTGACGTGGCATTGACCGAAGAATTTGTATGTGTTAACAAGATCCATAAAACAAACTCTTGAATAAAAATTAACCATGGCAAACTCGTTGTAGATCAAAAATTTCGAATTTTTAGAGTAGTTTTTAGATCTCAATATTAATTATTAAATTAATTAGTCACAATCTCATTGCATTGTCATCTTCTATTTTGTGGACAGCGTAGCTTGAAAATATTATTGTAGTGAATCCTAAACTGATAGTTTTTATAGTTTTTTTAAAATAGTTTCTCTTAAAAATTCTAAAGTTTATTTTGTTCTTAATTTTGTGATAATTTAAGAAAGGAGTATCTCTATCATCGATTATGTATTATGACGGATATCCATGCACTACATTTATTTAACTTAACACAAAATTTCTGCCCATAAGTTGATTTATCATATATATAAAATCAAATCATTTAGGTAATGAATAAAATAAAATTATTAGAGACTCATTTTGTAAATATAGAATTAAATAACTTTCTCTCTTAAAATTGGTGTGTAAAAGATGAAAATACCTTACATAGAAGGAATATATAAATCAATAATCAATCACATAATATACATATTAAATTTTAACATGCTCATTTATTTCATATTGAAAAAAATACTTATAATAAGAACTTAGTAGTTCATTAATTAGAATAACATATTACCTGAAATTTATATTTTATATTATGCTAAAAAATATATTCATATATAAGAAATATGGTATATCTATACTTTGATATTATGAAATACATATTTAATTTAATTTTTTTTAAAAGAATCATACTAGATAATTAAGAAATCCAACAATTACATATTCAGATTTTTACCTTAACATATATTTTTTTAAACGAATATAGAGAATACTCTGGTACTTTATATTAAAATAAACAAGGCTGAACGTACACCTATATTTTATACGAATGGAAAGTCGATAAGACTGTGTGACGTGGAAAATCTCGCGAAAAAGCGGGAGGTATAACGCTGCAAACAAGTCTCCGCCGCACACGAACTTTACCACTCTTGCTATTTCCATTGTTGTTGATAAAAGCGTTATCTTTCGTGCTGGTCTTTCTTTCCCTTTCTTCTTTCTCCCTTCTCTCGATTTAGGGCATACGAAAGCGAAACTCGCCGATTGACTCAGAAGAAACTCCTTTTCTCTCTCCCTCTCTCCGTCGCAGATCTGTTTCTCAGGTACTCTCTCACTCTCTCTCTCCGTTTCAGCCACTGTCCCCACGCCAATCGAGTCCCAGTCGGTCTGGAGCCGTTTCGAGTTCGATCTCGGTCACTTTGAGTACATCTTTCCGCTGCGGAACGGCTTTGAATTCCGATCTTGTAGTCAGGGTTTTTGGATGAGAGGTTGATCCGTTAGTGGTCAGGTCTTTCTCTTAGAAGGTTTTTGGTGTGGAGTTGGCTGTACTTGTGTGTTTTTATTTTGTTGTTGAGATATTGCGGGAGGGGAAACTGATGCGGGAAGCTGTGGAGCGGTGCTTTTCATGATCTTTCAGTGATTCGAGGAAGGCGAAAAACGTACTTAAGTTAGCCAAATGGTGGTCGAAAAGTTCCAGAAGATGGCAATCTTCATTTTCCTAGTTTCTGTCTTTTCTTTCAGTTTCACCGTAGCCAAAAGGAAGCTTTGGTATGGAAGTTCCCTTTGTTGATTTAAGATCGGTTATGTGGTGTAACATATAGCACGAAAATGCTAGATAGCTACATTGCGTTGAATTGTTAACATGCCTTCCAAATTTTATGAATTAAGTACATTAAGAATAAATTTTTTCGAACTCTGTCTTTGTGGTTTGCTCTTGGTTTCTTTGCTCAATTTATGTTGCCTTTCTGATATTCGGACTACTTGAATGCCCTTTTTACATCAGGATAATCTCGAAACTTGTAATGTTACTTGTGGCAGTTAAAGAAAGCAGGCAAATCCTGATTTGAATATTAACAATATTTTATAGGGTTAAAAGTGGGATAAAGGGAGTGTGATGTTGGGTTTAGATTTAAAAGAGGGAAGGGCTTGTTTGAGGTCATCACCTGTAGAAAAACGAAATACATGTCTTGCCGTGCTGGTATTGCTTCAGGCTTTGGTCTTCGGTTCATTTTCTACTGCTTGCTCACTTCTGGTGCTGTTTTGGTATTTGGAGTGATTTTTTACAACTACGTTGTATTTTTTCAGGCTAAAAGTTGAGTACTGCAGAGTGAAGCTATACAATTTTGACTCTCAAGACTAGGAGTTCTGTTTCTCAGCAAGGAATGTTTTTTCGCATTACCTGTTGATGCTGTTGCAATGTCGGGGTTACTTAATGTACTGTCTCTTTCTTCATAATTTCTTAAGCTTGTGGACCTTGACTACTGCTGCCTGTCTTTGTTAATTATTATATTCTGTTGTATCTACAAAATTTATTCCTACGAGCAGCAATGATGGTACAATGACTTGCTGAAATTTAGGTTGTCTTTGGCCTGTAAGGAATATATGGTTTATGTTCAACTTAGTTGTGCTCTGCTTCTTAGTCCCAGGCAGTCTGGGTACTGTTTGGGATGTATTAAGCTTAATTAAGCATACACAGAGCCTTTACATAAAAAATATTGCGTTTCTATGTGCTGGATGTATTTACTTATGATTGGCATGTGGTTATCTTTCACATTTTAGATTATTGTGTGCCTGTGATTTGGCTTTCCATTTCTTATCTGTTTATTGTGTAATGTCTTATTTTTGTCATTGCAGTCTTCTCTCAACAGTTCAGCTTCAAACCTTCCTGACAGTACCGGGCGATCTTTTGCTACTTCTTTCTCTGGTCAATCTGGTGCAGCCTCCCCCGTTTTTCATCACTCTGGTGGGTGGATTTTGTTAAAGTTTCACTTGTTTATGTATTCTTCAGAGTTTCTGAAATTGCAAGATTTTCTTTTGCAGGGGCAATTCAGGGATTGCATAGTATTCATGGGAGCTTTAATGTTCCGAACATTCCTGGCTCACTAACATCACGAAACTCAGCAATAAATAATGTTCCTTCTGGGGGTGTTCAACAGCCTACAGGCAGCCTCTCTAGTGGACGGTTTGGGTCAAATAATCTTCCTGTTGCTCTCTCTCAGGTGCTTTTATCACCCGTGCCATATGGTAGTGGCTAAAAGTAATTCTTGATTGTTGACTTCTGCTTATGGGTTCTTTTTCCTCTTATCTCTCTGTGTGTGTGTACATCTACATTTTTTTTTTGTTGGTCTTTGGACCATGTCATTTATTTTTCAAAACTTCTTTGCAGTTATCCCATGGCAGCTCCCATGGACATTCAGGAGTGACAAATAGAGGTATAAGTGTCGTAGGAAATCCTGGATTTAGTAGTAGCACCAATGGCGTTGGTGGTTCTATTCCCGGAATTCTCCCAACCTCTGGTGCAATTGGTAACCGAAATGCTGTTCCAGGATTGGGAGTATCCCCAATTTTGGGAAGCACAGGTCCTCGGATTACAAGTTCAATGGGAAACATGGTTGGTGGGGGAAACATCGGGAGGAATATAGGTTCTGGTGGAGGATTATCTGTTCCTGGCCTTGCTTCTCGGCTAAGTTTAAATGCAAACAGTGGTTCTGGAAGTTTGAATGTGCAAGGACAAAATCGATTGATGAGTGGTGTACTTCCTCAAGGTATTAACTTGCAACTGGTATATGATTGTCATGTAGTGGGTTGAGAGAAAAATGATATATTTGGTACCTCTGGAGCTACATTTGACACTGCATATAGTTATACTTATTCAGTACCTACATCTGACTTATACTCAGTTGTTTTTTTGCTAAAGAGAATTATTTGTCTATTTGGAGATGACATTTTCTCTATTCAGGTTCTCCACAGGTAATTTCTATGCTAGGCAGTTCTTATCCTGGTGGTGGCGGTCCACTTTCTCAAGGCCATGTTCAAGCAGTAAATAATTTGAGCTCTATGGGAATGTTAAATGACGTGAACTCTAATGACACTCCTTTTGACATCAATGACTTCCCTCAACTAACAAGTCGTCCTAGTTCAGCCGGAGGGCCCCAAGGACAGTTGGGTAAGTAAAGAAAATCTTCCAAGTCTATGTTTCTATTATAACATCACTGAATTGACATTTAACATAAAACAAAAAATTTCAGGTTCACTACGAAAACAAGGTCTTGGTGTTAGTCCTATTGTTCAGCAAAACCAAGAATTTAGCATTCAAAATGAAGATTTTCCAGCTTTACCAGGATTTAAAGGTGCTGTTAGACAATAGTACTTGACTGCTCTTTTTGTCAATAAAGGCTTATTGGTGCTTTTGTTTTTCTTTTAAAGAATCCGATTGCTTCATCAATTGTAATTGCCATGCATTGCACTGTTCTACCTGAGATTAGCTTTATGTTTCTATTGCTACATTGGTTTTACTACTAACTATTTGAAAAATTCTCTATTGAGGGAAAGAAAGAATAATCTTGCTGGTAGACTGGGAGATAACTATGTACCAGCATTCCCCCCACCCATATCATGTACCCCTGCAAATGCTTGTTGATGTTGGCTGCTCCAAAAATAGTAGATGTTAGCATTAAAAATTCGTCTTAGATCTTGTATCTTTATAATGACTTATAGTTAATGGAATTGAAAAGACTTCCTGATGTTCTCCATCACTATGGCATTTGTTGTTAGGTGTCTGTGGGGTTTCAGTTTCATCAAATCTCTTGCAGTGTTAAAAGAGGTTTTTGTGTCTGATGTAATAGATATTTTCATACATTCAAGTAATCTAATAACTTTAACTTGCTCCTTTTATCGTTTCTGGTATTTGTTGCAAATGGAGTATATTCATATACACCTTTTTTGGCCTGTTGCTCAAGTATTTTTTTCTTGACCGTATTATTAGATCCTGTGCAGGTGGCAATGCTGATTATGGAATGGATATGCACCAAAAAGATCAACTTCATGACAGTAGTGTATCGATGATGCAACCACAGCACTTTTCTGTGAGTCCTTGCTTCTGAAAATTGAGAGATATATTCAGTCGAGAATTTTTCTTTGGGAACAGTTTGGTCATTTAATGTACTAAGGACTTCTTGTCAGTCTTGCTGGCTGCAAATGATCCTAGTTTGTTTTTAGTTGACATTATATGCTATATGTGTTAAGTTTTCACTTGTACTTTTATTGCCAAATTTGTAGATGGGGAGGTCTGCTGGATTTAACTTGGGGGGTGCATATTCATCCCATCGTCCTCAGCAGCAGCAGCAGCATGCTCCATCAGTTAGTAGTAGTGGTGTCTCTTTTTCATCTGTGAACAACCAGGATCTTCTCCATTTACATGGTTCAGATATGTTCCCATCTTCACATTCGGCTTATCACTCCCAGGTATACTTGTTGCTGTAGACTATTTGTTTCTAGTAATAGGTGGGTCTCGAAGGCCATATGAGAAATGAAATTTCTCGTCCTTCTCCTGTATTTGGATTCCAGTTAAAAATTCACTGTTTGAAGGGAGCCATTGTTATAAAGATCCTATACGGGTGATGGTGTGCTTTATAATTTTTTTTCTTGTTTAGGCATAGTTTGGAATGTGGACTATTTAAACTGCTCTGTTTGTTAAAAGAGAATACGCGTATTGGCATTTATCTTTTTCATCTACATATGAAATTTAAGTTCAGCCCTAATTGTAAATTTGTGTTTCCTTCAGACTAGTGGGCCTCCTGGCCTTGGACTAAGACCTTTAAATTCTCCAAATTCAGTATCTGGTGTGGGATCGTATGACCAGCTTATCCAGCAGTATCAGCAACACCAGAACCCGTCTCAGTTCCGGTTGCAGCAAATGTCTGCTGTCAATCAGTCATTTAGGGAGCAGGGCATTAAGCCCATCCAGGCTGCGCAGTCTGCTCCAGACCCATTTGGTCTGCTGGGCTTGTTAAGCGTGATAAGAATGAGTGATCCTGATCTTACATCGCTCGCACTTGGAATTGACCTGACGACACTTGGCTTAAATTTGAATTCAACAGAGAATCTTCACAAAACGTTTGGTTCTCCATGGTCTGATGAGCCAGCCAAGGGTGATCCAGAGTTTACTGTGCCCCAATGTTATCATTCAAAAAGTCCGCCTGCTCTACATGTGAGTTGCTTATATCATATTGTTGTTTAGATCGTAAAGAATTCTGTTTTATTATCCTCTCCTGTTATTTATCTCATTTGGGTGGTTGCAGCAAAGCTATTTCTCGAAGTTCACAGTGGAAACATTATTTTACATATTTTACAGGTGCTTCTCTTTACTTGATCTCTGTTACTCTTTTAAGCGTGACGCAATTATTATAACTGATGCAGTCATCATCTTCTTTCTTACAGCATGCCGAAAGATGAAGCCCAATTATATGCTGCAAACGAACTGTAAGTCCGCTTAGTATCTTCATGCGAATCAATAAATTCACATCCTTTCTTTGTCATCAAAGCTAGTTAATATTACCATATTTTGCTGAAAGCCTAGTGACACCTGTTTGACAGTTACAACAGAGGCTGGTTCTATCACAAAGAGCACCGACTATGGTTTATGAGAGTCCGAAATATGGAGCCACTTGTTAAGACGAACACATATGAGAGAGGATCTTATGAATGTTTTGATCCTAACACATTCGAAACGATACGCAAGGTTTGACCGACAACATAAATTGTTTTCTATATTACTTTTGACTTCTGCACTTTTCAATCAAATCTAGTTCTTTAAACCCTGCATATGAATTATGTTTGCAGGATAATTTTGTTGTCTACTATGAGTTGTTGGAGAAGAGACCTAGTCTACCTCAACACTAACAAATATCCTACTTACAGTGTAAAGCTCCCGTCGGGATTTTCTTCATTACAAACACCGTTAGTTTACAGCATTGTAATCCCTTATTTCCGGCAATTGTAAGCAATTGTCTTGTCAATCTCGTTGTAGTTATCTTTAGTTTCATCTTTTTCCTGTGCGTAATGCTTTTCTGCGTAGCAGTGGCTATGCAACGAGTCCATTATGACTTTGTATGCATAGATGTTGTAGGGGGTGTCCTAATAGATTTTTCCGCGTATATCGCTCGCTAGAACCTTTTTTAAGTCAATGAAAATTATGAACGTTTGTTTTAAATGTCACTTCTTGTGCTAAGGCATAACCGGACATAGAAAATTCGTCATTAATTCTGAAAATGATCTTTCAATAAAATATGATCCGGATGTTGTGTTGTTCGGGGGTTCTCTATAATGAGGCCGCCGGGGGTGTTGTTAGGACTCTGGTTCTCCAATTCTGTAGGTGCCCAAAGCACTTTAAGGGGTTCCCGTATCAGAAGGTATAATAATCATCTTGGTGAAATTACTCAGGGTAGGCAATACCTTGGCAGTTAAAACCCATTTGCACATCTGCTAAGGGTGGGAGAATTCTGGGGAAAGAGAGAGGATGTGGCCTGGCTCTGATAAATTTGTCGCAGCTGCCGGTGGAATTTAATTGTTAAATTGGTAGGTGGGTGAAAGTTCATTGGAAATGGCCTCTCAGTTATGTCGACCACTTCGGGACTCCCAAATGAGGACAAGACTGACACTATCAAGTGGCTGGTCATTATACGTGGCATTGTTTATCATCCTACCCACAGATTTCGATGGCGACGTGGGGGCGAAGGAGTTGGCGTTCTGATAACAAATTATTGTAATCATACCAGAACTGGGAATGGATGTACCCTTTGTATTTGAACATGATGATACGTAAACATATTGTTACGGGGTAGATTTGGTCTAATAGTGGGTTCGATCAATTTGAAAGATTAGGTACTGTTACGTTCGCCCAATAAGACTAAGTCTCTTTTTAGTATTAGTTGTAACGATGTTTCTTAACTATTGCATTAGGCTTTTATTTTACCACGATTTAGATTATTGTTAGAATTATAAGGGCAATTGCAATAAAAGGAAAAGGGGGATTGATATTATGAAAACACTATCAAGAGGTTAAGTTTTCCCTCTCTGACTCTTGTCATTTATTTTTATTTTTTCCCCTTAACCATGTTTTCCATCGTACCAAGTTTGTCCAAATCCCTCTTCCCTTCAATCAATTTAACTTGATAGTATGCAGATCATAACATATGGTACCAAAGCAATGGTTGGGTTGAATTTCTGTAAAAGAGATCTGTCGTAGTAAAGAAAAGGTTGAGGAGGAAGATGAACAATCTTACACTTTGCCCTTTGACCAGGCCGGAGAACAACTAATACAGGAGGAGGACAAAGCCCCCACTGCTAACCTCCAACCAATGATCAGCAAATATCCTATAGATTGGAAACCATTAGAGCAATCTGTTAAATATTGATGTTGGGCTGACCTTTTGTAAAGGGTGTAAATCTAACCCATTAGTGTAGGATTATTATTTGTATAAATAGTAAAGCACAATGTTAAGGTTTTTTTGCGCAATTGTTAAAAGAGATTTTCTCCTTTTAAGCCTTCAGGCATTCAATGTTTGATCTCTCAATTGCTCTCTACTTCCATTTAGTTGGTGGAATTGTTTACATTTAGTCTTTTTTCATTAACATGGTATTGGAGTTAGAGGAAATATTGTCAAGGTATCATAGGAGTGTGCTCCGATGGTGATTGGGATGGAAAATTTACAAGTGGTGTAGATAATTTGGTGGGCTTTGTTGAAGTGGATGCCATAGAAGGCTCCAGTGTATATGAAATCATATAATCATCCAACTAGGCTATCTTTGCACTGGGTGTGAGTTAATCCAAGGTAGATTCCAATTAAGGACTTAGAAAAAAAAAGAAATTTGTAATCATAAAAAATAACATCTCAAAACAAAGATTTTCCTAGTATTGAGATCATAAACTTTTAATCATTTCAGAATGAAGAATATTCTATAAAAATACAATGGATTGCTAGGAAGTGAACTTGTTCCTTAAGTGTAAGACAATTGCATAACATTTATAACTAAAGGCTCTTAGATGGTATAGAGATGGGGTTTTACAATAAGGTAGCTCATAGGGAGACCAATGTCCAAGTAAAGTACTAGGCCTATTTGTTTTTCAATTTGGCTAGCTTGGTAGTCTTCCAATTTTGGATCAAAAGCATATGGCCATGATAGCACATTTGCTAGGTTGGTGACCTAGCCCATGAACACTCCAACCAACCCACTAGCACCTCTATTGACTCTGGACTAGCTTTAAAAAATGATCACTTCTTTAAATATAGTCCTACCTTTAAGGTTTATTGAGAATTTTATAAGTATGACACACACTTCCAAATTTTTTTACCATCGATTGTAGATTTGAATACAAGTGACCATGTCATGAGCAATCCACAAGTACCACTCAACCTCCTATAAGGATTGTAAACTACCTATCCAATTCCATTTCTTCATCCTTTTGTATTGGTTTCTATGTCATATCTCATCATGTATCACTTGACTGTTTCACTTCGCATCATAAATATTTGATAGCCTCAATAGTCTTATACATGGGATTTTTTTTAAATATTTTTTTTAATATTGTAATGCATATGCCCAACTCATTCACACAAAGAGAGATGATAGATTATTGAATATAATCTACTCTGCTTGGTCATAAGACTATTGAATAGTAATTGGTGTACAAGGTGAACACCTTGTAGAAGACATAATTAAGAGGCATTATGCTTGTTTAGTTGCCAAAGGATTTACATGGAGAAAGGTGATAGATTATTAGAAAACATTTTCTCTTATAAATAAGATAGTGATGATCCATTGTGTAAAGAGTATTTGAACGGTTTGATATTGGTGCTTTTACCAATTGCACATACAAAATCTTTTCTTGCATAAAGATTATTGGACAAGGTGCATATAGAGCTATCACCAGGTTTTCCTTATTTGGTAGGGGGGGTGGGGGGTGTACTTAGTTTGTCAATTGCAGAAGTCTTTACAAAGGTTGAAGTAAGCATTGAGACAATGGTATGCCTTTACATAGGTTGAAGTAAGCAGCTCCCATGGTATTCTCCCCAAAGTGCTCATGAAGGACAAAGAGGGAAAATCCACTTCTAGTGTGAGACAAAATCCTAATATGTCCTTTTTGGAAGGCCACAAGCTAAATGGGAAGAACCTAACCAGGGGAAGTACCTAACATGTCTTGTATAAGGAAAAGTCCAAGCATGACTTGTAAGAAAATAACCCAACTTTGATACTATATTGAGTAGCCCCAATGGTATTTACCCAAAAATGCTAATGAATGAAAAAGAGTACCAACTCATATAAGACCCCAAAAGCAAACTTCACTTCCAATGTAGTACAAAATCCCAATATGCCCTTTATGGAAGTCCACAATCTAAGTGAGAAGAATCCAACTTGGGGAAGAACCCAACATGCCCTATATAGGGAAGAACCTATGCATGACTTGAAAGGGAAAAGCCTAGTTTTAATACCTTATGAAGTAGCATTAATGGTATTCTCCCAAAATTGCTCATGAAAGAAGAGTGATACCAACTTATACAAGGTCTTAAGAAGGAAACTCTATTTTCGATGTGGGATGAAACCTTAACAAATAGAGTAGCACTTTCATTATTCTTTTGATTTACATTGGCAACATCTTCATTGTTGGCAATGATTTTGTTGTCATCTCAAGCTAGAAATAGTATTTGAATTTGGGCTTTTACATGAAAAACTTTGGCCAGTAAAAATATTTTTTTAGTAGTAATATTTCATGGTCACATGGAAGTATATTTTTTAGCTAATATAAGTGTGCATTGGAGTTGATTTTTAAAGTTAGACTTGCTAGGTCAAAGTGTGTGATGGTTACTCCCATGGAACAAAATATAAAGTTGACTACTTTAGAGCATAATGGGAGAGATCCAGATTGACGATGCCACCTAGCTTTGGAGTATGATTAATCTTTTTAAAGGTTAATTAGTGATTCAAGTAGTTAGTGACACCTTTTAAAAGTTACAGGTCCTTGCCACTGTATGTGTGGTAGCTCCTACTCATGACTCCTCCAACACAAGTCCCAATCATTCTAATATGGTCCATTTCTTGGCTTTGCTTGCATAATTTGCACTTTTGATTGGTTCTATGGACACTTATTCTCTCCTTTTTGTCTTCTACACCTGAAAACCACCTGATTAAAATATGCTTATGCTATCCCATTTCATCATTAGTACAAAAATGATGAGACATCAACTACCTATATGTTTCTATAAAGAGATTTCTACGAAGATGAGAGGAAGAGGAGGAGAGAGAAAGAGGAAGGGAAATTTAAGAAGATTAGAACGCATCTTTTCTACTGCTATTTCGGCCTAGTTCAAGAATTCCCTACTATAGCTCTTATGGTAAACAATTATGTCTAAAGATAAATATGATTTATCTGTATTCTTTTAGTCTATTTTGATCACTCATTTTGATAAAATTGTTTTCTAAACTCTGGGATTCAAGGTTACTTAGATTGGAAATCTAGCTTATATTCAAAACTTTCCATAAAAAATGGTGCTACCAATGAATAGTTCACCACCATTTTTCTTCTCTCCATTTTTTTCGATATCTTTTTCTTCCCTCCATTTTTTTCAATTCCTTTTCTTTTCTCCATTCTCTCTAATCTGTTATCTTGTCTCCATTCTTTTCGATCTCTTTCTCCTTTCATCATTCTTTTTGATCCATTTTCTTCTCTCCCTTTTTCTTTTATGGTTGACAAAAGAAAATGGAATAGTTTTGCTAATAAAGCTTGGGACCCTAATAAATGGGTGGTCCCAAGCCAAGATGAGGAAGTTTTAAATTTTACTGAGGAAGCTATTAGTATAAAAGAGCTTAAAGAAAACGAGACTTTGCATTTCTCACTTCAATAACTCTCCATCAATGCACTCAAGCCCATAATCTTGGCTAAACTTGGCATGACTGATTACTTACAAGTGAGTGAGCTTTTAAACCATGTGGTCTAGTCAGGGGTTAAGTACCTATTGAGAAATTGGTGGGCATTCAAAGACAAAAGGAAAGGTGGGAAGCTCGTAGTGCCTTCTCGTAATATAGTGCACTAGCTCTACGTTCTAAAGCTAGACCACTTCATGCTAAAGAGGAAGGATAATGTCTATAGTAGAGGTTGTCCTTCCACTGATGACAAGGCTAAGCTAATTTTTTTAGTCCTAGAGATCGTTTGGGATCTTTGTAAGCATAATATACATATGAGGAAGTGGAAAATTTTCTACACTCTCTTCAATCACTTCAACAATTGGAAAGAGTGTGATTTTATCATTGAAAATGTGGCATGCCTACTTAATTATACTCGCTTTAGCCTCCACATTGTTGCTAATAACAAAGGAATTGTCATGGTTACATTTCTTACAAGGGTAATGGCAAACTAATTGATTGCAAATAGGTGGAAATTAGAGGAATGACCATTTTCCTCAATGTCAATGAGGTTATTGATATGGAGAGCAAAGCTCTCTTCATACTATTGGTAGAAAAGGAGATCACATTTGTGCGTTTGATCGAGAAAAAATTTTGTAAACGATTTTGATGCATAATCTTGATAGGCAACGGGATGCCCGATGTTGCCACAAGGATATTTTTGAGAAAAATGAAGTTAAAGTTGAAGATTTTGGTATTTGCCTTTATTAACAGGAATCCCTATGAGCTAAGAATTTTGGTAGTTTATACATGTAATTCCAAAAACTTATTATATGATAGTGAGAATCTAACTCACACAAAATATTAAGTGGTTAAGTTTTAGACCTAGTGATTTCAGCAAGTATAGGTTGCCAAATGAAAGCTTGTTGCCAATAAGCAAAAGGGATATTAAAGTTACAAAGAAATTGTTGGAAGAAGGTTTTATGAAGAAGCACTTGGATGGGTTGAGGAGTTGCGTATAATGCTAGACATGAAGAAAACAATCAAGATTTATGCTTTGAATACTTATAGGCTTCAACGTTTGCTAGAGATCTATTTGTCATTGAAGCTGGAAAAATAGGATTGGATATAATTTACATGGTTTAATGCTTTCTTTTTGAATTTTTAATACTTCGTAAATGAGAACTAGTTTGAATATTTTGTAATGGAGGCATTTGATGAGAATGAAAGACTTAAAATGGACATAAGCAATTTCTATGTTGATAGTAAATCTAATGATAGAAAATGTTTAGTGTCATATGTGTTATTATGTGCTTTATAAATAGGATGTTTGTTTGCACCTACATCTGATTTTGCATGGGAGGTATCATGCGCATCCAAAAGTAACTATTTGTATGATATTATCACCCGAAAGGTGTAACTATTTGCTTAGGTGCCATGATTTTAATTTTTGATATTTTAAGATCTTCTTACATATAAACAAAGGCATTGTTGCTGATAACAAAGACATTGTCATGGGTTGCCTTTCTTACAAGAATAATGGCAAACTAATTGGTTGTGAACATGTGAAAATTAGAGGAATGATCATTCCGCTTAATGTCAATGAGGTTATTGATATGGAGAGCAAAACTCTCTTCATACTATTGATAGAAAAGGAAGCCATATTTGTGCAATTGATTGAGGATAAATTCCCGTGAATGATTTTCATAGATAATCTTGATCCCTTATCTTTTCTACATTCTTTCCAATCCTTTTTTCTCTCATCATTCTTTAGGTTCCATTTTCTTCTCTCCTTTTCTTTTCTATGGCCGACAAAAGAAAATGGAATAGCTTTGCTAATAAAGCATGGGTCCTTGTTAAATGGGTGGTTTGGAGTTGAGATTAGGAAGCCCTAAATTTTGTTGAGGATGCCCTAAGCATAAAAGAGCTTAAAGAGGACAAGACTTTTCGTCTCTCACTCCAATAACTCTCCATCAATGCACTCAAGCTCGTAACCTTGGCCAAACTTGGCATGACTAATAGTTTATAGATGTAGGAGCATTTAGGTCACGTGGTCTAGTCAAGGGTTAAGTACCTATTAAAGAACTAGTAGGCATTCAAAGACAAAAGGGAAGGTAAGAAGCTCGTAGTACCCTATTTCCATCCTAGAGATTGTTTGGGATCTTTGTAAGGATAATAAACGCATGAGCAAGTAAAAAATTTTCTACACCCTCTTTAACCACTTTAACAACCAAAGAGAATGTGATCCTATCATTGAAAACATGGCATGCCTACTCAATTGCACTCACTCCAGCCTTTAGATTGTTACTGATAACAAAGGTGTTGTCATGGGTTGCCTTTCCTACAAGGATAATGGCAAACTAATTGATTGCAAACATGTGGAAATTGGAGGAATGACCACTCCGCTCAATGTCAATGAGGTTACTGATATGGATAGTAAAACTCTCTTTACATTGTTGGTAGAAAATGAGGCCATATTTGTGTGATTGACCGAGGATAAATTCCATGAACAATTTTCATGCATAATCTTGATCCCTTATCTTTTCTCCATTATTTCCAATCCTGTTTTCCTCATGTCATTCTTTGCAATCCATTTTCTTCTCTCCTTTTCTCTTTTATGGCCAACAAAAGAAAATGGAATTGCTTTATTGATGAAGCTTGGGACCTTGATTAATAGGTGATCTTGAGCTAAGATGAGGGAGCCCCAAATTTTCTTAAGGAAGCCCCGAGCATAAAAGAGCTCAAAGATGACGAGATTTTTCGTCTCTCACTCCAACAACTCTCCATCAATGTACTCAAGCTTGTAACCTTGGCCAAACTTGGCATGGTTGATTACTTACAGGTGTGAGAGCTTTCATGGCATGTGGTCCAATTAGGGGTTAGTACTTATTAAAGAACTAGTAGACATTTGGACAAAAAGGAATGCAAGAAGCTCATAATGCCTTATTTTGGTCCTGAAGATCGTTTGGGATATGTGTGAGCATAATACACAAATGAGTAAGCAAGAAATTTTCTACACCCTCTTCAACCACTTTAACAACTAGAAAGAATGTGATCTTATGATTGAAAAAGTGACATGCCTACCTAATTGCACTTACTCTAGCCTTTAGATTATTGCTGATAATAATGGCATTGTCATGGGTTACATTTCTTACAAGGATAATGGCAAACTAATTGATTGCGAACGTGTGAGAATTGAAGCAATGACCATTTTAATCAATGTTAATGAGGTTATTGATATGGACAACAAAGCTCTCTTCATATTGTTGGTAGAAAAGGAGGCCATATTTATGTGATTGATCAAGGATAAATTTCATGAACGATTTTCATGCATAATCTTGATCCCGTATCTTTTCTCCATTCTTTTCAATCATTTTTTTTTCTTTCATCATTCTTTCCAATCCATTTTCTTCCCTCCCTTTCTTTTTTATGGTCAACAAAAGAAAATGGAATAGCTTTCTTGATGAAGCTTGAGACATTGATAAATGCGTGGTCTTGAACTGAGATGAGGAAGCCCTAAATTTGGTTAAGCCCCAAGCATAAAAGAGCTCAAAGATGATAAGACTTTCTGTCTCTTGCTCCAACAACTCTCCATCAATGCACTCAAGCCTGTAACCTTGGCCAAACTTGGCATGATTGATTGCTTATAGGTGTAGGAGCTTTCATGCCATGCGGTCTAGTTAGGGGTTAAGTACTTATTGAAGAACATATAGGTATCCAAAGACAAAAAGGAAGGCAAGATGTAAAGCCTTGTTTTGGTCCTAGAGATCATTTGGGATCTCTGTGAGCATAATATACACATGAGCAAATAAAAAAATCTTACATCCTCTTCAACCATTTCAACAACTAGAAAAAATGTGATCCTATCATTAAAAACATGACATGCCTATTCAATTGCACTCACATAGCCTTTAGATTATTGCTAATAACAAGGTGTTGCCATGTGTTGCCTTTCTTACAAAGATAATGACAAAGTAATTGATTGCAAACATGTGAGAATTGGAGGAATGACCATTCCATTCAATGTCAATAAGGTTACTGATATGTAGAGCAAAGTTTTTTTCATACTATTGGTAGAAAAGGAGGTTATATTTGTGTGATTGATTAAGGATAAATTCTATAAACAATTTTCATGCATAATCTTGATCCCTTATCTTCTCTTTATTCTTTCCAATCCCTTTTTCCTCTCGTCATTCTTCCTAATCCATTTTCTTCTCTCCTTTTCTCTTTTATGGCCAACAAACGAAAATGGAATAACTCTGCTGATAAAGCTTGGGACCTTGATAAATGGGTGGTCCAAAGCTAGGATAAGGAAGCCTTAAATTTTGCTGAGAAAGCCCTGAGTATAAAAGAGCTCAAAGATGACGAGACCTTTTGTCTCTCAGTGCAACAACTCTCCATCAATGCACTCAAGCCCGTAACCTTGGCCAAACTTGACATGTTTGATTGCTTACAAGTGTGGGAGCTTTCATGCCACGTGGTTTAGTAAGGGGTTAAGTACCTATTGAAGAAGTAGAAGGCATCCGAAAATAAGAGGGAAGGTAAGAAACTCATAGTGCCTTATTTCGGTCATGAAGATCTTTTGGGATCTTTGTAAGCATAATATACATATGAGCAAGTGAGAAATTTTTTACACCCTTTTCAACTACTTCAACAACTAGAAAGAATATAATCCTATCATTTAAAAGATGGCATGTCTACTCAATTGCACTCTTTCTAGCCTCCATATTGTTACTAATAACAAAGACGTTGTCATGAGTTGCATTTCTTACAAGGATAATGACAAACTAATTGATTGCGAACATGTAGGAATTGGAGGAATGACCATTCCTCTCAATGTCAATGAGGTTACTGATATGGAAAGCAAAACTCTCTTCACATTGTTGGTAGAAAAGAATGTCATATTTGTTCAATTGATTGAGGATAAATTCCATGAACGATTTTCATGCATAATCTTGATGGGTAAAGGAATGCCCAATGTCACCACGAGGATATTCTTGAGAAAAATGAAGTTAAAGCTAAATATTCTGATGTTTGCCTTTATGGATAGTGATCCTTATGGGCTAAGAATTTTGGCAGTCTATACATATGGCTAAAAAACTTTATCATATCACAATGAGAGTCTAACCACACCATATATTAAGTGGTTAGGTTTCAAACCAAGTGATTTAAGCAAGTATAGGTTATCAGGTGAATGCTTGTTGCCAATGAACAAAAGGGATATTAAAGTTGTGGAAAAATTGTTGGAAGAAGTTTCGTGAAGAAGCACTTAGATTGGGTTGAGGAGTTGCATATAATGCTAGACATGAAGAAAAAAGTCAAAATTCAAGGCTTTGAATGCTTGTGGGCTTCAATGTTTGTTGAAGACTTATTTGCCATTGAAGCTGGAAAAATGGGATTGGATCTAATTTGTATGGTTGAATGATTTCTTTTTGAATTTTGAATACTTCGTAAATGAGAATTGGTTTGAATATTTTGTAATGGAGGCATTTGATGAGAATGAAAGACTTAAAATGGACATAAGCAATTTCTATGTTAATAGCGAATCTAATATTAATGGTGAATATTTAGTGTCATCTACGCTATTATGTGCTTCATGAATAGGATGTTTGTTAGCACATATATGAGATTTTTGCATGGAATATATCATGTGCATTTAAAAGTAACTATTTGTATGATATTATTGCCCTAAGGGTGTAAT
Source organism: Casuarina glauca (assembly GCA_028551395.1). NCBI lineage: Eukaryota > Viridiplantae > Streptophyta > Magnoliopsida > Fagales > Casuarinaceae > Casuarina > Casuarina glauca. The sequence continues at coordinate 27,758,961 of CM052352.1, read as the reverse complement.
TCTTTGCCTAGTTTAGACTTTTTGCTTAGGTATCTTGATTTTAATTTCTTAGCCTTTTAAGATCTTCTTACATGTAAATTAGCATTTTACCTTGACTTGGTTGTATTACAAACCATTTGAGACTTAAAATATAATGCATAGGCACTTAATGAGATATCATGATCATCCAACTAGGGCATCTTCACACTAGGTGTGAGTTTATCCAAGATAAATTCTAATTTAGGACTTAAAGAAAAAGGAAACTCATATTCATAAAATAGAACATCTTAATTTAATAAATATTTTCCTCATATCAAGATCATAAATTTGATAATCTTTCTAGAATGAAGGATTCTTTGTAAAATCACAAAGAATGGTCCCAGAAGTGAACTTGTTCCCCAAGCGTAAGATAGTTGCATAGCATCTATAACCAGAGACTATTAGATGGTTTAAAAATAGGGTATTAGCATAAGGTAACTTAAAGGGAGATTGATGTCTAAGTAAAGCACTAGGCCCATCTATTTCTACATTTGGCTAGCTTGGTAGTCTTCCAATTTTGGACTAGCAACATGTGGGCCATTAGAGTACATTTGCTAGGTTGGTGATCTAACCCATGAACCCTCCAATCAACCCATCAATGCCTCCATTAACTTAGGACTATCTCTAAGGAATGCATGTTGCTCTAAATATAGTTATGCCATTAAAGGCTTTTGAGAATTTTAATAATTTGACAGCCATTTCTAAATTCCACCCCCCCTATAAATTAGAAATTCAAGTACAAATGACCATATCATAAGCAATTTATAAGTATCACTTGACCTCCTATATGGATTGTAGACTACCTATGCAATCCTTTTATACTAGTCTCTTAGTCATATCTTATCATATGTCACTTGATTATTTTGCTTCACATCACAAATATTGGATAGCCTTTATATCTACCATGCTTGAACCTAAGACATATCATTAGACACTTAAGGGCTTACATTAAGTTAAGGCTATGGATAAAGAATTAGTAGCCTTAAAGACTAATTACACATGGGATGTTGTTCATTTGGTTATAAGATTATTGGATATAAGTGGGTGTAGAAAGTGAAATACCTCATAAATGACATAGTCGAGAGGTATCATGCTTGTTTAGTGGTTAAAGGATTTACTTAAAAAAATTTGATAGATTATTAAAAGACATTTTCTCTTATAACTAAGATAGTGACAATTTGTTTGTAAAGGGTATTTCAATGGTTTAATATTGGTGCCTTTACTAGTTAGACATACAAAATATTTTTTTGCAAAGAGATTTACTAGAAGAGGTGCATATGGAGTTGTCACCAAGTTTTCTCTATTAATGGGAGAAACTAGTTTGTAGCTTGTTGAAATTTCTACGTAGGCTGAAGCAAGTATTGAGATAGTCATATGCTATGTTTATTGAAACTCTTCTCATAGTTGACTTTCCACCCTCTAATCATGACTATTTCTTATTCATGCAATGATAATATTAAGTGACCCTTACATTCTACCAAAAACACTCATACAGAAAGAGGGGTACCATTTCATATAAGGCCCTAAGAAGATAACTCCACTTTCAATGTGGGACAAAATCCCAACATGACCCCTTTGGAAGGCCATAGGCTAAGTGGGAAGAATCCAACAAGCCTTATATGAGAAAGAACTCAAGCATGACCTAAAGAAGAAAAACCCAATTGTAATATATATGGACCCCAATTGTATTCCCTTAAAAGTGCACATGAAGGAAGATGGTACCAACTCATATAAGGGCCTAAAAAGGAAACTCGACTTATGGTATGGGACAAAGTCCCAACATGCTCCCTCTGGAAGGCCATAAGCTAAATGGGAAGAACACAACTTAGGGGAGAACCCAATAGGTCCTATACAGGGAAAACCCCAAGCATGACCTAGAAGGGAAAACTTTGCTCTAATAGCTTATTAAGTGGCCCTAATGATATTTCCTCAAAAGAACTCATGAAGGAAAAGGGGTACCAACTTATATAGGGCCTTAAGAAGGAAAATCCACTTTAATGTGGGATGAAATTCCAACCGATAGAGTAACACTTTCATTATTCTTTTGATTTATGTTGATAACATCTTTATTATGGACAATGATCTTATTGCCATCTCAAACTGAAAATGGTATTTGAATTCGAGTTTCCACATGAAGGACCTTAGTCAGTGCAAGTATTTTCTTAGTATCAACACTGCATGGTTGCATGGAGGTACATTTCTTAGCTAGCATAAGTATGCACTAGAGTTGATTTCTAAAGTTGGAGTTGCTGGGTCAAGCATGTGGTGGTTACTTCCATAGAACAAAATGTGAAATTGACTACTTTAGAGTATAATGTAAGAGATCCAAATCGACAACACCACCTAGATTTGGATGATTCATCTTTTTGGAGATTAATTGGGAGATTATATTATTTGACTAACAATAAACTAGACCTCAGCTTTGTTGCTCAACATCTCAATTAGTTTAGTCATGAACACAAGTATTGAGATGCATATATGCTACCATGTAGGTATTGAGATACATCTAGGATTCCAATAGCCTTGAATTATTTCTATCATCATCATCTAGCTTAAAGTTGTTTGCTTATTACAATTTTGATAATTGCCCATATCATGTCATTGCATCACTAGTTATTATATCTTGGCTACTTTAAAAAATAGCCAATGGTTTCAAGATCATCAACAAAGTTTAAGTATAGGGCCATGGCATTGACAGTATTTGGTTTGTGTAAATCAAATACTTTAGCTTGAGGAGAAGCGAAGTTGGGTCAAACTCTTGTGCTAAGTGTAAACCTAACCCACTAGTATAGGATTATTGTTACCTGTATAAATTGTAATCCACAACGTTTAAGTTTTTCTGGGAGCGACTGTCAATAGAGATTTGCTCCCTTCAAGCCTTTAGGCACCCAATGTTCGATCTTTTAGTTGTTCTCTACTTGTACTGCACTCAGTGGAATTATTTACATTTAATATTTGTTTATTGACATAGTCTGAACAGATATGAAACCCAACGGAAACTTCTCCCTTGATGGCACAGCTCGACAGAAATTTGGTCAAATCCAGGCATGAACGACTAGAGAGGAGGCTTAGGTTAAAGGAAAGCACGATTTGCTTGGTGCGTTGCGTGGACGAAAGAATTGGCCACTGAAAGCGTTCGATTTGGCAACTGTTCCGTCGGAGCAACGAAGTCCAATAGGTGGTAAACTGGGAACGTATTGGAGAGGAGGTACTTGATTTTCCCGGCGTTCTTGCCACCGGGCCACGCTTCACCTACTTAAGATGACCGCCATAAACTCGCCGACCACCTTTTTGAAGGAACATGATGGGGCTCTTTTGTTATTATGATGCATCTCTCCCTTGTATTTAAATAATTACTTTATTAGTTATTCTAATACATTTTTGTTTTTTTGAGTGAACTTATCTACCGAAACTCAACCTTGAGAATACGTTATTTTTATAAGAGGAAGGGGTGATATGTGCCCAATTAGCCTAGCCCTAGGCTGTGCAATGATGTTCGAAAGGGCCCTGCAGCAATGAGTATTTTGAAAGTTCAAACATGTGTCTATTCTTTCTTTTGGTCCTGTGTTCTACACATTTGAGGGGAATATATGTTCCGCCAGGCACGCAAAATTGTATTAAATGGAAAGGATTACTTTATTAGGCTGCCATAGTTATGACTACAAAGCGTAATTAACTGTCACAAATCCTTCACTTACGGGCTTGGTACTAACGCTCAAAGTTCTTCATCTCCTTTTCCTCTTCGAATGATTTAATTATTTTCCATTCGGTTAAGGAATTGGGTGATAAGTTCATTGTGTTCCTGAACATTCATACAAATGCACATGTGAAATTAGGAAGCCACGGGTCTCAAACAGGATACACAAGTAGGAAGGAAAAAAAAAAAAATCAACAGCAGCGAGTAATCTAACCAACAGTGATGGAAACTGATGAGCCAAGCATAGTATACTCATTGTAATTCTCGTTATTTTTCCTCCAGATCTCTCACACTTTGTTTCATCGGGGTGAATTGTTGATACTTTTTTTAATAGATCAGAGAAGGAAGAGGATCTTTATGCAATGAAGAGTTTAGAAGATATCACTTCATCTCTATGAAAAGAATATTGAATCTTAATTAACTGGTCACCCAACAGGCATATTTAAAGCAAGATATAAAATGAAAAATCTAAACAAATAACTTAATTGGATGAGCATTTCTGGTTTTGTGGAAATATATTTCAGCCTCCAATTGTTTTTCTTTTTAGTATATATATAATGAAAAAAAAAAGGATATCTAGGTAACTATCATTTACCAATTCTTTGGAAGATTCACTTGGGCCTTTCCAATGCAGAGTCAAGACTGTGAAGCACTCATAACCAGGCCTTTCAGTGCTGGCATTTTGTTCTCCAAAAACTCCCTTTTAGTCAAAATTCTATCAGATGAACAGTCATCTTCCTGGTCAACACAGAAAATAATACGAGGTAAATCAACAATTGGCAGGACAAACCTAAAATAAACACCCGAGATCATCATCCAGTCTCTCAAACAAGAAAGATTATTGCTAGTATAATGTATAACCATGACATGAACCTAGAAAATGCAATAGCCAGCTTAATTCTTGTGAAAAATCTACTCATTAAGACCTCCTGTAGGACCCAACAGAAGGGAAAAATAATAAATCACGACCAAGAGATTATTCGGAGTTTCGGCCTAGCCTGCACTTTTATGGGTTATTTGTAACAATTGCGGATCTAATGAGTGAAATGCACATTTACTCACATCACCAGCCGCAGCAGACATCAATGCTAAAAGTGTCACCGTTGCAGTTTGGTAATCTGTTAAGGTTTGGTATGCTGAATCATCTAGTTTATCCTGAAAATAGCACACAATTATAACAACAAATTAAGGGGACAGATAATTATAGAATGAAGTTAACTTAAAAATACCACTTCAATTAAAACTAATCATATCATAATCCATATGTACGGTTAAAATGTGCAATGAAGTCCACTAAGTAGACCAACTAGAGCTGTGGGAAGATCAAATTCATTGCAGGTCTAAGAGATTCAAACTCTAATGTCATTTTTGGTTTTGGCATGTAATATATATCAAAACTCGGATTTAATATCCTACATATTTACAAGTTTGACGCGTAATCCAACTTAAGTACGATGCTCATCATCAAAATTCAAAGCTCAAATCCGTTTCACACCAAATGATAGCCGGGTCCTCAGGGTTTAACCGAACCAAGTTCCAAGCAGCTATGAGTGCAAGTCATACAAAAAATGCAGGGTATGAGATAATTGACGTATTCTTTTCCACCCTCTTTTGACAGGTAAATAGAAGTCACACTGAGATGTCATTGAGAGAAGACTTGACACTCTTGTTTAAGCAGGAAAGAAATGCCATTTGCCCCAAACTATGGGCATTTTATTGCCATAAATATTTGACTATATTTATGACTAAACATAAAAATAAAAAAAATAAAAAAAAATTCCTATGATAACACAGATCTTTAAGTGGAAGGGCACATAATAAGCTGAATGACCCAACAACTGCAGTTAGTAATGTGTCCTTATTCCATATCCAAAGAGGATATTACACGGTATGATCTGGGACACCCAAGTACTGAGACTAAACTCCAGTAAAAGGTATACCAACTAAACCAAAACTTGGAAAAGAACGCTTAGCACTTTCTATAATAATAGATTGCTCTAACATTTAATTATTAAAGTTTGTTTCTTGTGATATTCAACACTCTCCACAGTCCATATCACAGCCAAAGGAGAAGAGAGAAGAAAAAAAAGTTGAAAACAAGAAAACCTACAGATTTTCATAACTTATCTGCAGTGTTGGGTGTTTCGCATGTCAAGGATGTAGATTATTAGAACTGAAAATGGTAATCAAGTTAAAATTTATTCACCTGTCCTCGGTGTCATTCCCTACTCCAGCAGTTTTGCATATAGGAATTGTTCATTTCAACAATAACAAGTTGCAGCAAGCACTAAGAATTAGTTGTGCCTTACAATAGAAATTCTGACTCCAGAAATACCATGCATAGCTACATGCCACCCACCAATGTCATAATGTCTGTATTGACTGCAACTTTATAAATTCTACCATTTTCTTCTCAACTTAAAAACCATTCTCCTTTTAAAATCTTCTCAATACGTATTTGTACCAAGTTTACATTTTAAATTAGCCAATTATCTAAGTTCGTCTACTGTCCATGTTTACCCCGTGCAAAATGATATGTTGTTTCTCTTTGCTACTGCACAAAGTTAGTTATTGGAGCATATAGGAAAGTATGTAGCCATACTCAAAATCTTCCAGTGCGTACTTTTGAGAACATCTAATTGTGATATACATAAACATACCTTCAGTCGAGAAATGGCAACAGAAATGGCTCTTCCTGGGGCTTGAAGAGCTTTATGGTAAACCTATTAACAAGACAGAACATATTCATAGGACAATTCATGTTTGCAACAAAAACCAAGACGAAGAAAACTTTGGCAACTTAAATAAACTGACCTGGATATACAGCAAAGAAACAACTTTGGGCAGAAGAGAAACTGGGTCAGTTTCCCCAGAAACTTGAGATGTTAAATCCTGAAATGACATAATGATAAGGGGAACATGAGAAAGAAGCTCTCAGAACCAACAACTCATTTGACCGGCTATCAACCAATCAATCTACCCCCTACCCACATGAGTTGTTACATTTCTCTGCTCTCTCAATAATTAGAAGACCTTTACTTGTCTGAAAGTGAGAAGCTATTAGCTATTAGAAAACTGAATCTTTTAGATTTAAGAAACGAACAAGCTGAAGATGTAGTGAATTTAATACTGGACCATATATTGTCAACAGTCATGCCTGATGTGGCTACTTGTATTTCACAACTGGCCTCACCATATTATTGAACCCTGAATACTATGTCCACATTTTTTAGCACTTTTCATAAACTGATTTTGAGGTGGAGTTGTGCTTGGTCAAACTTAAAGTGAGCGGGGCTATCTATTTGTCTAAATATCTTCTAGTTCTTTTTTCTTTTTTAAAATACAATTTTACACTTATTCCAAAATCACTTTTTTGTGAGTTATGATCCATCTTCACACAGGTACCAAGAACGGTCCCTAACAAATATCCAACCCATTCATTGAACATGAATATGTCAACATTTCCATATAAATGAATGAAGGATTACCTTGCGATAGGAATGCAGAAGTGTTCTTTCCAATTTCTTGTCCAGCTTTTTTAATGGTAACCCACTGCAAAATGTAACTCAAAACGTAAATGTTAGGTCCAGTGCAGCACAGATTCTCCATGGTCCAAAAGGAGAATACAATGACACTACTACTACAAAAGGCATATAACTACCTCTCTTCTGATAAAGCTCTAAATGCATCCATGAATGTCTCCACCCGCTGTGTCACATCAAAAAATTCCAATTTGGGACCCGTTACATTTTTCCATAGTAGATAAATCAATTCATATGCAACACAGCTAATTTTCCAAAGTATTAATTATCCATCACTTAAGGAATTTCATTTAAACAGAGATGAGTGTCACCAAAACAAAACAGTTCTAAGTTCCAACTAATTATTTCTTTATGGTCAACCTTCAAATATTAAACCTATCAGGAACTGTTATGTGTAATGACACCAGAAGAATAACGAAAAAGCTACTAAAGATAAGAAAACATGAAGTTCTAAGTGTTTTGTTCTGTGGTGGTCAGCCTTCATATATGTTGTTGCAATCAAAATATATCCAAAGTAAAACTTTAATCTAGATACTACCCAAAATTTATCTGTGTGTATATGGATCCCAAGAATGAAAACAACGTGTTTCTGACACAAGAAAACAGACCTTTCCTTCCAAAGCATCAACCAGAGCAAGCGCCTTATTCATCAGTGATCCAGGAAAACTCTTAGCCTACAAAGCCAAAAGGAAAGTGTTAGACCTTTGATCAGCATTAAGTTATACTTTCTTGATGAAGAATTTGAGAAAAGATCCACATCATGACAGAGCTTAAAATACTAATCATGTGCATATTCATCAGGTATTGAATATTGCCATACAAGAGCAGTTCTTTCTCCAGGACTAAGTGAAACAGAGTCCGAATTTTGAGCTTCATCAACTTCAATTCCATTCCGCAATTTGTTGTGGACGTCCTACATTAAAAAGATCATCACGTTAACCTCTCTTGGTTCACCAAAAATGTTGGTCCATTGACCACAACAAATGTAAACTAAAAAATAAGGACAAAACAATCAATTAAGTACTACCAAGTTATGTAAGAGCATATCCACAACTGGAGCAGCTATTGTTCTTAACAAGTGCCGGTGCAAAATAGCCTGCATATCATCGATTAGTTTTCTTCATACCAAATTTATCACTGAAGAAACATCCTAAACAAGTTGATCAGTAAGGAAAAACTTACTGAAGTTGACTGATCATCATCAAACATATCTAGAGCTTTTTCATACAGCTGCATGTTTAAGAAGAACTGCCAGAAAGAACAAATGTCAAAAGATAGTTTATCATACAGGATTGTTCAAATTTCATACTTATTGGATAAGTTATTAGAGAAATACTAACTGAGAGGCACTTAATACAATTAAATTTAAAAGGCTCTACTTTTGGACAAGTACCCCATATAGAAACTAATCCAAAAGACAAGTCACATAATTAATACCATTCAAGCAGCCATTATATCTGCACTAACCTCATCGAGTTTCCTTTGTAAATTATCAAGCAAGCGCCTCATTCTTTCTGCATTTTCTGTCAATACTGCCTTCCTTCTTTCCTTCCAAGAATTGATTAACATTGGTCTCAAATGGCTTGCTAGAGGTCTAAGAACACTTTCAACATCGTCTATACCTACCAAAACAGCCATTGCATTCATCATAATTGGATACGAAATGGAACAAAAATTATCTCAATAACTGGAATTAACAGAACTGGAAGTAATAATCAACAGACCCTGTTCTTCAAAATCAGGAACCAGTGTCATAATCTTCTGGATTAGCCACTCTTCTGAAGGAATGCTGACATTTTCCTCTTTTGTTTTAACTGATTCTTTCTTCGAACCCATTTTTGAATCTGAAACAAGTAAGGAAGATGTATCCTTGCCTTTCCTCTGGCTTTTCTTGGATTTTGTGGAGACATACTCTTGGTTATCTGAAACACTTTCTACTGTCCCTGATATTGCATTCCCAGCAGATTTACCCTTTTTCTTTTTCTGTCCTTTCTCAATACCCTGTCTGTTACTAGCAGCCTCACTGCCAGCATCATTTGACTCACTTAACCTGCTTGGATCATTTCCAACTTTAGCTACCGGTGACTGATCAGACAGCCTAATACCAGAAGACCCTGAAATACTGAAGGATTCTGTCTCCTTCTCAATGCGCTCATACACATCCTAACCACGAAAAAGACAAAATTGCAAGCATCAGGATTTCAGGAAAGACAAGATTATCATCAACAAACATAAAATATCTTCCTCACTAGGCTCTTGGCTTACAGAAGCAAAGAAGAAAAGAAAGCCATGAAAGATAGTTTTCACTAAAGTAGATCAAGCTAAGAATATGGACAGAGGGGAATGCAAGGTTGACATGCTAATTTACAACAAAACAAGAATGCAGATAACTCTAACGAACACATTTCTACTTTAGCATGTCGTTGTTCAGTTTTCTTATTTTTTCAGTCCTGTCTCAATTAATCTAATCTAGTATGCTAATCCTATTAACTGATCCAACTAGCATCTTTAGAATGTTTACACTGCTAAACAAGTAGCAAAATTGACGGATACATACATACATACAGATAGCTGAATGGAAGTCCTACTACAAAGGACCAGAATAATATCAATTAGAGGACCATACCTTGATAAAACCATTGCTAAAAATATATGACTCTCCGAAAATGACTGCTTTATTGGACTGCAAAACACGACAAAACATATATATATGAATTGATAAATCAAGAGCGCAAGCAATATGCTTACATGCTGTTAGTAAGTCACCTTGACAGCCAGTTGAACAGATGGACAGAGGGACAAAATTTTATGTGCGTCCTGGGGTCCAAATGATGCAGGTAACACAGAAAGTGAATCAATCCTGTATTGATCCAGGCAGTCATGTACATTAAACATAATTCAGAAGTGTCTCCTTGGATTTAAATTAAATCTTATGCATGAGAACCCATCAAATGATGTGACTACAAATTAAATTCCATGACTAAGAAATAAAAAATAAAAAATTAAAAATAAAAAATTAAAAATTAAAAATTAAAAAATTAAAAAAAGAAAAAGAAAAAAAAAAAGAAAAAGAAAAAAGAAGTAGGGTTGCAATTTTTATCTACACACAAAAACAATCTTACTAGTTCGTTTTTCCCCTTTCTAGATACTAACAGACATCTCATCCATAAATCATAAATAATAAGGTGACAATTGTAATATCATGCTGCTCAAAGCACAACATCCACAAGTGTCTTACGCAGGCACAATGAGGTAAGAGTCCTAGTGTTTGAATAAATCTTTAGTAAATACTTAAAAAGGTGAAATAGGAAGAGGTTGGAAAAAAAAAAAGAAGCAAGAAAGATTAGAAAGGAGTGACATTACCAACTACTACGTTCAAGGGCATCCTCAGTAGCAGCATCCAACATCTCGATCAGTGAGGGGTGAACAAAGGCAGTGACTAAAGGTACGCCTTCCCGATATCTGGACTAAATTGGAGTGCATAGACAGGTTTGATTAGATAAAATCACACAAGACAACCAAAGATTCCCTTCACAGAGATCTATGAACTCCAAAAACAAACTATCAACAAAGTCCAGTGAATACCTGCAAGAACTGAACAGGCTGGAGAATTCCAAGTTTTTGCAGTGTGTCGTAGCTGATAAAAGAATTCTGCAGCAATATGGAGGCAGCAAAGAAGAGAGAAATTGATGTTTTCAGTAATTAATAGGAAAAAGAGAAGAAAGATTAGAAAGGATCTTAGCTTTGAAGGATTTAAAAATAGTACAAGATTCGCACTTCATGAACCACGGATTATCAAATCAATGAATTTGCAATCAGCTCAGGCTTGACCATCATTTTAACATCAGACCAATACCGGACTTGAATGGAACACTTATTGTAGCATTTAGAAATCAAGTGAATCGAAGAGGAGTTCATACCTGTGAAAAGAAAGAATCTACGCATTCCTTTTGGGCAATGGCAAAGACCTGTTGCAAATTTCTACACAATGAGAAAAAAAAAAATTGTTTGGATAATTAAAACAGCAACAAAAACAAAACAAAAAACCTGATTAGTGGAAAAAGAACTGTGGTGAGTATCAAGAAAAATATAAATGTCACCCCTATCCTTGAACAGTAAAATGATTCGTAGTTTTGAGCCAAACCACATATTCTAAAATCATTACTTAGGAGATCCTTGTATGTTTTGGACTAATTTTCGTGGTAGGCTTTAATTGATTTTTTTATTTTTTTTATTTGCAGATTCCTTATTCTCTTAAAGTTAAGATTGTGACATCTAGAAGAAGTCGTGTATACCCCCTGAATGCTTGACATATTCACCTATTTACTTTCAAATACTGATTCTTTATTCTTACAAAAGTGATTTGACCAATCCAAGTGTTTATGTAACTTCCTATAAAGAAGCTAACACCTGCTTTCAAAGTGAGGTAGCATGGGGACGATTTTTGGGGTCTCAAATTGCATAGAACACCTCATATAGGCTACCAAAAAACCATTTTTAGTGCCATCATGGAGGTTAAATCTAAAACATTATAAACCAAACGAAGTCAAAAGAATTTAATGTACATTTGGTGTCCAGTGAACTCCTGCACGTAGTTGTCCCAAAACCTCGCCTTCCTTCACAATCCCGTTGAACAGGGATTGGAAAAATGAAACTTCTACGGCTACACCACTGGCTCCATCCATTTCATGCAGCATTTGCTGCAGTGAGCTCCACAACACCGTTAAATTTGTTGGGACTGTAATTCCCCTTGCAGAACCACGAATCATAGCACCAACACGAGCAACATATGCGGGGGTATACAGTTGCCCACCTTCAAGCCTACCTTTCACCTGAATTTAAAGACCACATATATCACAATTATTTCTCTTCTGGTTGTCATAAAATCACATAAACTGGATAAGCAAGTTACCATAGTCCCAAGGCGTGGCTCCAAGACAGAGGCAACCAATTCTGAACCAACATTTAGTTGTGCAGCGAGCTCTGCCAGAGCAATTTGGCTACATTCTTGAAGCCTGTCGTTGATTTCTTCAGCTACTGAGTCCCAATAAGATTGTGATATTATTTCCCCTTGAATTAGCATAAGTCCGGGATCATTAGAAACAACATGTTGAGCTTGCTTCTCAATATGGTACAAATCAACCCCCGTAGTGTCCGCAAGATCAATCAAAGAAGCTCGGCCCAATTTAGTTATCTCCACGGCGATTTCATGCCTCAGTTGATCCTGTTACACCATTCCATCACAAAAATTTCGGTCATTTCAACCAACAATCACATGCACATACAATCAGATCACATAAAAGAAAAGGAGAACAAATCTTCCCATCAAAAGAGAAATCCTAACCCTAACGCTCGTTGTCAGTAAAAATATTTGTAGAAGAAAAGAAAGACAAATATCGAATCCCGTAGGGTCCATTAACCGGTACCGAGAAACTAACGCCAATACAAACTTAACTGGTTTCATCTACTTACAGACAGATTGGGAACAGTTTCTCGTTGTTGCTTAATACTGTGTTTGAATATAAATCACATAAAACAAGGACGAGTCATTTTCCTTCCAGCAATACTCATTCGTCAATTTTCCGGGAAGCAAACGCATGCTACAATAAAATTCAAGTGCGACAGAGAGAGATATACAGGAGTGATGTATTCTTTGCCGGAGACCGTGTGGAGAAGGTCGAAATCGATGATGTGGAGCTCCTGAAGCTTCTGGACCAATTCAACGACGTTCCGTTCCGACAATCTAATGCTCGATTTCGCTTGCTGCGCGAACTCGAACTGTCTCTGCAATTCCAGCAATTCCTCATCCATTTTCGCTCCGATCGCCCTCCCGCCGACGCAACACGGAGCAGAGTTGTTTTATTTAATCGAATTTCGCTTAAAATTTCTGTTTCGACGTTCCAACCCGTACAGTATCCAATTAATGACCCGAACCAACAATGGTTTTCGGCCCAAAATGCAACTGCAGGCCCAATATAATGGGCCTATTTTTGTCTCCTAAGCCCGGTTGCACATTTAGCGTGAGAATTAAGGAAGCAAAATCGATGTCACCCTAAAATGTGAGAACATTTTGCCAAGATTAGAACTTCAATTATTCCCATATTCTGTGTTCTTAATATAGGCGGTACCATATTGATTCCAACAATTGTTCAACTTCTAATGCTTTTCTGTGCACCATATTCAACTTTCTTTCTATAGGTAAAAGAGATTAGAAGGTATTGGAGTGTTGAATCTAGAATTCAGATAATAACTAATAACTAACTACTAGATTATTAGCTTGTTGACAAACTTGACTTATATGAGTTTAGATTTTTTTAAGAACATTGAAAATAGTAGTTATTTGACATTACTATTATATGTATTCGTTTAATATTTGTCTTTCAATTTTAAGGGAGATGATAAATCTTTTAATATAGAATTGGAGCTTAAATTTAGGTATGACATCCTATTGCTTGTAGTCATCACCTACTAATTAATCCATAAATATCATATAAATAGAGGACGTGTTTAGCAATAAACAATATATTTCTAATTTTCTCATAGTCAAAATGATGGGACACATTGAAAATGATAATTGTTTCATATTATTAATATCTTGACTTAATATTCTCTGTATATGCTTAGATGCTCGCATCTTGAAAATAACAAGTTTTGTCAGTGATCCTAGTCCAAGAACTCTCCAAGATATCCTTAGAATTTTACGATCACTAATCTTGTATCTAATTGATAACTTTGTTTTTTCGTTCCTTGAATCTGTCCACTTTCCTGGGCGTCCAATGGAAAAGAAGTAAAGCAATACTATACGAATCTGTGTTAGTTGTTAGCATCATGAATGCAGGTGGTACTTTTAGCCCAATTTCAGCACTAGCTTGTCACTATTTCTAGTCTAAGTTATATGCTGCATTTGCTGTTTACTTTACCAACAATGTGTTCTACTTAAAGGCTTTTTCTTCTTCCTCTTTTTATGTTCTAATAAAGAAATTTTCAATGAGATGTTAATCTTAAAATTTTGTGGAAAGAAGCAAAACTATGATCAATTCCTCAGGAACAGGAAATATACACTGTAGGCGGCAAATTACAGAACCAAAGAGATCTCTTAACGCCGAATGCTAAAACTTATTTGGCGTAGGGAAAGCTCTCAAATTGCGTACATTTTCTTGTAATCATTGTTCAGGATCTCGGTATCTGATATCGCAGACAGCGTCCAGGACCTTGATCTGCTCGCCGTGGATGATTTCCGAATGCTCCTCGCATTCGAGGCGTCTATCCGATGCCTGATTACCCAGTAACACATGGTTCCCAAAGTAGCAGCCATGATCGTCGTTCCTATGATCGTTACTCCAATCGCTAGCCACCTTTCTCGATCACCCACAACGATGAATGAGAGAGCCAAGAACGCCACGGAAACAAGAACGCAAGCTAACCACATTAGCTTGTTGATGACGGCCATCATCTGCTTCTTGGCCTTGCTCTCGATGACAACCACGGAGGTCTGAACCACCACGACCGCCAGGGAGATGAAGAGGGCGATGGAATCGAAGATGAAGAAGATTATAAACGATGTTTTGGGAGCGATATTTGCTTCCCCAAGGGAGACTCCGGGAGTGATGTTCCCTGGGTCGTCGACGTACTGGCCGGGGACTGTGAAAATGGCTGCAAATGCGACCGTGGCGATGAGGACAGCCACGACGGTCGTGGAGTTTATTGCGTTGTTCAGACCTTCTTGGTGCATTTTGTTGAGGCGTTTGGCGATGCCCTGGACTCGTTTTCTGGTCTGCCGGGTGTGCTCGAGCTGATAATGGACTTCGTGCTTTATGTCGCTTACGGTTTGTTTCAGCTCCCGGGCGGTGCTGGTTGGGGCCTGAGCCTTGATGTCTTTGGCGCTCCGAACTCCATTCTCCTGAAGAATGGCTGCAATGCCAGGGTTCCCTGTTTTCTCGGCTGTGTCAATGGCTGTTTCGCCGGCCCTGTTAACGGCTGTTGTCTCTGTCTCTCTCTGTTCAAGAAGCATCCTCACAATCTGCACAAGGAATACTTGAATTATGTCAAGTTCTACCTGGAAAACTTGGAAATATTCACAGTATTGTGGATCTCACAGAGCAGTTGAAGTCCACGATTATTATTCAAAGACTGCATTTATTAAGTTATATACTAAAGAGCAAGATAGCTCGAGTTTCAACAACAAAGGATGCCAATTCAACGCTCGAACATATTCAAATACACATTTTTCGGCAATTCCACGACGAGTCGACAGATTCAGGTTCAATTATCCACATTTCAGCAATACCACGACAAGTCAACAGAAAATTTGAGTCAAATAACTAGATGCCACCTACAATTGAAATTCAAATGACCAGGATTTGGTGTTAGGGATCCATGTTGCTAAGAAATTCGTGGTTCAAATAACAAGGTTTTTATCATTGTATATTCATAAACAACTGAAAAGGCGGGGGAGATGATGATGACCTGAACTCTGCCTTTTCTGGTGGCTATATGCAACGGGGTGTTGGATTTGTTATCAACCAGGTTCACAGACGACGGATCTGCCCTAATCAACTCCTCCACCACTTCACTATTCTGTCCCTTCACTGCCATGTGCAGCGCCGTCTGCCCCTTCCGATCAGTCCGTTTTGTGATGTCAGGCTCTTTTTCCAGAAGAGCTTTCACTACCTCCAAATGCCCGTTTCTTGCTGCAGAGTGCAAGGCTGTTTTCCCATTGCTTCTGGCAATGGTTGCCAGGCCACTTCCTGCCTCCAGCAAGAAGTTCACTACCTCAATGTGCCCTTGCGTTGCGGCTGTGTGCAAAGCCGTCGTGTTTGATATATCCACAGTCATAGACAGGTCCGGATGGGCCTCCATTAGCACCTTCAACACCTCTGCAACGAGGCAAAGCAGAGCTCAAATTCCACAAATCCCAGAAATCCTAATATCACAGAGAGCCAAAAGCAAAATCTATATGTATAAAATACCTAAGTCTCCTTGTTTTGCTGCAATGTGGAAAGCATCAAAGCCATTTCTTGCTTTGATGCCGGCGTCGGCAAGACTATAGCACTTGATCATCTCCCGAACAAGCTCAACGTAGCCATACTCTGCCGCAACATATAGAGCTGTCTCGCCGGCTTGATTTTGCTTTGCCAACTGCTCCGTCAATTCGGCCTCTGCAGTGCCGCCGAGGATTTCCTTCACAACCTGAAGATCTCCCTCCCTCGCCGCGGTATGCAACGGCGAATCCTCACGTTTTCCGGTGAACTGTTTCGTCATCTTTTTTCGCAGGACGTTCGGCTGCCCTGCCGGTGGCTGCTCTGCTGGTGTCTCCATAGGATTCAACGAAGAAAACCCTTTTCCTGAGCTAGTCCTTGTCTGTATTTTATTCCTTGTTCCTAAAACCCAGATCAAAAACCACATTCTTAGTCCAAATTCAAGATACTTTCTTCAAAGCAAAGAAAAACCATTTGGATGATTCTGGAATAGAAAAAAGAGCAAAACCTTGAGGCTTGAATCCTATCTCCCGTGTCCAGTTCCGTCACCACCTGCGTCCCAGATCACTTGCATCTGCACAAAACAATGATTCAGGCTTAATCTCTCTCTTGGACAATCAAATTTCATTCTCCTTCCTATCGACCCATAAAACATCCGGCACCCAATACTACCGCGCTAAGAGCAGTAGAAAAACACGGTTTGAACGTCTTCCTTTTCATGCTTTCCACAAAAAGACTGAAAAGAAAGCTCTAAAAACAGTCATAAACGATCATATCTCACCTGGGTTTGATGACCGCAGCTGTCTTTACTGTGCTCCATCATGGGACCATAAAAACTCCCTGCAATGGATATTCAGGATCATTATCAAAACCAGAGAACATTCAGGCCGACCTTCTATTTTTCAGGGAGGAAGAAAGAACAAGAAAGGAATCGCATCATGTCAAGCATAGAAAAAGAAACATGAAACCCACATGTATGAAGGCATTTTTAATGGTAATGTGAATCTCAATCACACCCAGAGAGGCCACAGACGAAGCGGAACCAAACGTAAAGGGAGGGGCTTTTGTAAAGATGGTGATGATGACAACGTTGGCTGAGGAAATGTGGGAGCCGAAGATGAGAAGGAATAATAATACAGGCAGGGGCGAGGCCAACCAGTGGTGCTCGCCGAAGGAAGACAACGGAAATAACAGAATCACGCGCGAGTGAGCTGCCTTCGCTGGACCAACCCTTTAATCGCCCCGGCTCTCTTTTATTTCTCCAGCAGACACGTTTTTACCCCGTTCTAGAACAACTTTTTTTTTTTCCCAAGTAAAAGAAAATTTAGAAGAATAAAATGTACCTAATTAATAGCCAACTATTAAACTACTGGTTTATTAATAAGCAATAGATGATTATACATAATGGTCATGTTTGCGTTCTCTGAGTCAAATCCTGACCGATAGTCCTACCCATATTCGAATTCTCGTGTGTGAGTGAAAAAAAAAAGTCATGTTTCAATTTTGTTAATAAATTGTGAGTATAAAAATAAAATTGTCTTCTGTCATTAATACTTTAACTTATTACTTTCTTTATATGATCAGATTTTTATTTAAGAATTTTTTTATTTTAACATAAAAATATAGTCTTATTATAGGTTAACTTGTAGTAATTTTATCTTGATATAAATATGTATTTTATATGTCGAATGTCATTATTTCTTAATCATTAATTCTACGAGAGAAAATTAAACTATTTATAAAAGTTAAAAATTAACGTATTTAATAGATGATGAATAATATGAATCTATATTTTATATTACTAATACCTTAACACGGTATCAATTTTATAAGAAATATGTCTTTATCTCGTAACTATTGATTTTAAAATAGGGAAGAAACATTGTTAACAATATAATCTTATAGAAAAATAACAAAAAAAAGATAATGTTTTTATGATTATAAATTTACGAATTTAAGGTTTATTCAACAACAACTTTTTTTTATGTAATCTCTTAAAAACGAAAAGTGAGAAAATTCAGAAATTTGTTTCTGGATTAATATGAGATGAGATTAGGCTACTTATTCAAACCAAAGTACTTGATACTAATAATAGCATTGTTAATATTAGGAATGGAAGCATTGCTACATGACGTAAGACCCATTCGCCCAGCATCTAGGAATGGAAGCATTGCTACATGCGGTAAGACCATTCGCCCAGCATCAAGGAGCCATGATCTCTTTACTATAGTTACTGGTTTACTCACAGTGCCCTGCACGCGCTTTAACGTGTTGTGGACTATGCACTCTACTTACAACATGTAACATGCAATGCATAATAAATTGCCCTTCCACCCGATAAATATAAGTGGGACAGAGCTTCATGTAATCATCATCAATCAGTGACATCAACTTGTCCTCCTTTGGCCCTACCAAGGCACTCAATCCTAGTCATAGATCAATGATCAACGGTTGAAATTGTTTTCTCCTTACCCAAAGATCAAGGACATGTGATTCTTCTAATTTACTTTTTAGAGTAAACTTTTCTTCTTTGAATCCACTAGTTAATAAAGAGTGGCCTATTGACTAATAACACCTTAAAGTTTTAATACATGTTAGAAACTTAATTTTATTTGAAAGTTGATTTAAGAGTAATGAATTATTTTTTTCATATATTTGATAATTTTAAATAATATTAAACTCTTTATGACACTATTCGGAACATATTTATTTATAATCAATAAGAGGTTTTAAACTTTATGTCATATTTCATATATTAAAAATGATATGTTTTTTTTTTTAACTCACACAACTCATGCATCTTAAGTTCAGGACCAAAAAGTCCCAAACAATCTCATAGGAAGCCTCACTTGAGCTAGATATTTATTGACTAAAAATAATGTCTTTTGAATTCAAATTTTAATGTTATATCATAATGTTTAACTTTTGTGACAAATGAGATTCGTGATCCAAAAAATCCAAACAATAACATCGTCCTTTCTAAGCTGTCGTTCCTTGACCACAACATGAATTTTTTACTTGTTTTGTATATAAGTCAGTACGGTGTCATGAAGTCATATTTAATGTCATACGGCGGACGACCTCGTTTATCACGGACAGGTCTCCACCAATTTATGTAGTGAAATTAATTACTTCTGACGACCATGTTGTCTTCAAACATAATGACAAATTTGGCTAGACTAGTTATTATGAGTGTGATTAATTAAAGTTAAAGCTTACTGATTATGTCTGCTCGAATAAATCAGTTCAAGTATATCGAGTTCTATTATACTTACATCATTAATCACATAACCAAAGAGAAATAACGGTTATTAATTATGTAATTTTTTGGCATAAATAACATAGAATAACGATATTATTTTTAAATAGAAAATCCATAGAGATAGAGTGAAGTACAAACCTATAGAACTTAGCTCCACATATAATCAAGAGATAAAAAAAAAAAAAAAAAAAACTCATAAAACTTAGTCCAACGCATGATCATGAGCGGCAGGCAACGCTTGAAAAGAACATTATTTAAACTCTACGAGATTTTTGTTTGAGTATTTTATTTAGTTACCAACTCATCCACAATCCTCGATGCTCATTCGTGCTATTTTTCTTCATCATTCTGACTCATCCACCTACCACTAAGCTAAATGATTATTTTTTTGCTCGGTTTCCTTCCACTTAGTCAATTCAGCAATTTTTTTTTTTTAAAAAAGAATGGGGTATTGTTAAGCGAAATAAACCTAGAAAACCTGACTTTTTGTCACTCTCAAGCTCCTTTAGCCACAATAAAACCCATGAGAATAGGTCTTTATATGTACAAGAGAGCTTTATTTTTTTTTTTTTTCATGTAAAGATTTGATGTCCTGCTTGTAAACTAGAAGAAAAAGTCATTGATTATATACTGTGATACAATAATGATACATCAATAAAAATAAAACCCTAGTATGAATAAATCAGGTAAAAAACAAAACCAAATGAAAGGCTCACTTTATAAAGAAAAATATACAAGATGACTTGATTTTATGTCAATATCATTTTCCTAATACTGTCCAGATGTGGTATCTTCATGTTTGGAATGAAAAAATGTGTGCGAAACAATATTATAATATATTTAAAAAATTTTCGAGTATTGCTTATATATGAAAATGATAACATTTGTTATAAATCATTTTTAAAGAGAAAATGTATCTTTTTTATATTCTTAAAAAATAATTAAACAATGCTCAATAATTTTTAGGTTGATATTTTTTTTATATTTAGACAACAACCAATAATCATTATCTTTATTATAAGGATTTAAAAAATATGATTTTTGCCTAGTGCATTTGTAAAACAACTTTCACTTGGTTTAAGGATGGTTAAGTTAGAATTATTTTAGTATTTTTGGGATGGATTTTTGTGGAGGCGAGTCTAATATTAAAGTCTTTGGAGCGTGCAATTATTGCACACAAAAGCGCTATCCGACGAACAGGAAAGGGCGGCGAAAGCCGGGCAGGTACAGCCGGCTTGGTGTCTGGGGTCCACGCGGGTAGACCGCGAGTGCTTTTTGGACGGACCCCTGCAAGTTTCGTGTAACCACGTGGCCCACTCAATCGGGACAAAAACCTCGATTAAGTTTTTGAGGGATTGCTGGGCCCCATGCCACAAGAGGCGCACTGGCTTCCGGTATATTCCCCGTCGGAGCGTGCTGCACGCGCTTTGTCTGTAGATACGAATCGATGCCCGACAGACACTGTAGCACGTGCGGGGTTTTATCCAAATTTAACAGATAAGGAAATATAGTAGTTATATCAAAACTTAGCGACCAAAACTAGCAAGATTGCCATAATTTTCAGACAGAGAATATTGTTTTTTTTTCCTGATCCGAGGATGTTAGTTAAATTTCAGCTAACCATATCTTTCTCAGAATCTAGATTTTATTTTTTATTTTATAACATGTATAAGGTTGGTTTTCATTATTCTCCAAACATGTTATCATTAACATAATCATCATCATATTTTTTTGAATTTTTCGATTTGCTATTGTTGTTGGTATTAGATAGGTGAGATTGGTATATAATAGAGGTTATATCTTATCGTTAGATAATGATGATGAATTCTTCAACATTACTATATCTTGGTTAATCCTATTTACGAGATCAACATTCTTAGATATTGTCATAATTGATCCTACATTAATTTTTAATTAACTGTGTAAGTTGCTGACATATATAAAAGTTTGATCAACAACCCTAATTGCAAAACTATTACAGCAACTTGATGAAATAGTTGGATGAAAAAGCAAAATAGAATCTTTCCTCACATCAATTATTGTAAGTTTGACTTATCAATCGTTATCCACAAATCTTAACATAGGAAGCCTAAATGGAGAAGACAAAGGATCCCTTTCACACAAGGAGTCAAATTGAAACTTCATAATGCTAATGCTGGTAACGATAAAATTCATAAGGAAAAAAAAGGAAAAAAAAGGAAACAAGGAAGAAACAAAATACCAAATATTCAAATAAACTAGGTTTTTACATGTTTTTGGCACACAACACTAAAATATGCTGAATCAAGACCATTTAGAAGAGAAGTAAGATTTCTTTAATCTTTGAGCTAATTTTTGAATTAAATTATTGAACATTCTAGCTTAGTATTAGAATTAAGGCTAAATTTGTTTTATACTATGCAACTTTGAGTCTAATAATACTTAATACATATAAGTATCTACAGAATGAGACTCACATCATAACAAAAAATTTCTAAGATAATTCTTAAATGAAGGAAAATTTTCTTAATTATTAAATTAATTTTTAGATTAGATCTTTAAGCCTGCTAACAAAGATGATATCTCAAAGTAGCAACAAATACATGTACAACAAATATAAAAGAATACTAGATTATGTATTTGAGAAAAATATTCTTTCTACCCATAGAGTAATTTGAGATTTTTATCTATTAATGAATCATATTTACCTCAATCATTGTAATAACTTATTGAACCATACACATATCTATGCTTTTCATATGAAATATGAGAGAAACCTTAATTGATAAATTTATTATTTCATTTTTAAATATGGTTATTTGTATCTTACACTTCTATCATTACATTATCATATTTTGAGATAAAGTGGTATGAACTTCATGTCAAAAAGTATGACAAACGCTGGAGATCTGACCAGAGACAAAAACAGTGAATGAATGATGAAGATCTTAAAGTCCAGACATAATAATCTCTAGAATATCGCATCCGATAACGTTAGCATAAACAGTAGATTCTCGAGACACCCTAAAAGCAAGAACTTCGTCACGAAGGAAGCGTAAAAGGCTGCACTAATTTAGTAATCAGTCAAAGTGTTATATGATTGCTTGTCTTTAAACTTTACACTCGTTAGATCATGTTCTAGAACTTCTAGGAAGGCCTTTTTAGACCCTAGATCTTGATCACACAAAACACACTTCTTAACCCTACTTAGAAATATACTTCGTTATAAATAAAATGCATATTCACTCTCTTTATTTCATTATACACAATTTCACAAGAATGATAGAATACAAGTAGAAATACAAGTAAATATACATTGTTGGGCTTGATAGGGAGAGTTAAGTGACTAATAAGCTTGTGAGCGCTGTTATAGAAATGGGTTAATAAATATCATAAGAACTTTATTAATAACAATTGTTTTTAGTATAATTATTATGTATTTGAGGGTCTTAACAAAGGGTATTAAAGTAGATCACATGGTTAGAATCCTGCTACCAACAGGTTGCCGGAAGAATTGTAGAGCTTGATGAGAGTTGTTGAAAGAGTTTAAACAATGTGACATGGGTATCTAACATATGCATAATATCCTAAAGTGATGAAAATGAGATTATTTAAATTTAACAAAAATTAGAATAATACAGGTATCTTATTCCTTATATGCCTAACCCACATGGGGTGCAGCTGCTCAAGGATCGAAAATGAAATGCCAAAAAGCCTTGGGATGATAATTGAATGGTTGTTTAATTGTTTTGAGTGAATATAAAACCAGTGTTGTGCATGTGAAAGCAGGTCCCTCATTTGTCTCTGCGATAATCACTGCTCAGAGAATGCTGCTCCGATGATGCTGTCGATCAAAGGGAGATAAAATAATCGATGCCATGACAAAGAAAAGGACACTCAAAACTTGCTTTTGAAAGTGAAAGGTTCATTGACTGTGATTAATCTGACCATTGACTCGGAGAGCAAGATTGCTTGTCCTGTCAGCAAGACTTATCAACGCGTGAAGGGAGACAAATGGGTGTATGAGCAGTTTTTGAAAGGTACGTCACTTGATGGCCACAAGTGATGCTAAAGCGTCTACTTCTTTCCATCTCCTTTTATAAGGCCAGGGAGAATCTTACTTTTTTCGAATGAAACCAATCATTAAGAAAAAGATATGCTTCAATATAGATATAAATAAAGAAAAAAAGAAGTTAAGATATTACCTTTGCAAGGATTAGTATGATAAGAATACGTTAATATGTCATACTTGAACTTATGTTTTGACATCACATAAAAAATGACTCATTGTTTACTTTGAAATAAATTATTAAAGAGAATGACACTTGAACATATCAAAAAAGTAATATAAATTAAAATATTGGTGTGTAAGACTGTTGAACTTGATGGGTTGTTTGTGTATAAATGACTAGTAAATTTATAAACATTATTATTCATTTTTTTTAAGACACCACGCATGTATGTGTTGAATCTAAAATTAAAAGTTTTTAGACAACATCTACTCTCAACTAAACCAAATGTTTGTTGTCCCAGCACTGCTATTAAGTGTGTTTAACTAATAAGGTATTGTCATATTAATAAGAATTGCTTTTAGGACAAGAATTGCGTCATAGACAACCACTATCTTTAGCTTATATATGTCTCTTGGGTGCTGCCTAAACCCATTTCATTGAACTTTTGGAGAATATTCTGAACTTTTTTGAGGCTCTAACGTGCAACTTAAGGCAATAAAAGATTAAGACAGACCCACAACCATGATGGTAAAGCAACTACTTTTCATATAGCGTATGCGTTGCAGCCTAAACCCATTTTCTCGAACTTTTTCATAATATTCTGAACTTCAGTGAGGCTTTAACCACAGCCATGATGGTAAACAACTCACCCAGCACCATTAGTGGAAAGCACTAATTTAGAAGCACAAAATTGACTCCCAAAGTCTCAAACTACTGGAGAAAGTGCCATCCCGACATGAGGGAAACAATTTGTTTGTCCTATTGATTTGGGGAGATACACTCGAAAAAGGAACAGCACCATTGTTTTTCAACTCCTATTTCATGACACACCCAAAACGTTTGTTACATCCAACAAGACATCATTATAAGGACAACATAGTCGGTAAAAGGAAAAGAATAAAGTATGATGAAAGGTCAGGACTTTCCAGTCACATGTCATGTTCATGCTTTTGTTTCTGCTTAAAGTCATATCCATCGATCTTTATCATACAGCGTCGATATGTAGATTAGTGTTGCCAATACGAAGATAAAAAAGTGTCAAATTTGGTAGTCTTAGGTCACAATAGCTCCATGACCTTAATTTGATATTACTATTATGTGTTTTGGTGTTTTTATTTCTTAACGACAAATTTAAGAAAACGTTAATATTTACAATCAAGTTGTTATAAAGTAGAAAGAGCTGTTAATAAATTAGTAACTTAGTAATTTGTTAAAAAAAAAAAAGGCCCCCTGTACAAAAGATTGTAAGAGAAGGTCTTTGGAAAGAGGAAACCTGATCCGCATGTCAAAATTCTGTAGGTGAACACGAACTTCAATGTTTGAAAAAAAATACTGTGGAGTTGCAGTACAACTGTCTCGGGTTCCACTAGAAAATAAAGGAGCCAAGGTCTTAAAAAGAGCCTTGTTGCGACAGTGCAAGTACCCTTTGAATTTCACTGTAGATTAATTACATTGTACAGTAATCACCCTCATATTCTTACCATTACTTTTACCATAACGTAGGCTGCATAAGTTAGACAGATTACAGTTCAAGAAGTAGTTCCAATCCCATTAAATATTACTAAAAAAGTTTCTTATTTTCTTCTAAAAATTGATTTGAAAGGAGAAAGACAAATCCTTCGTTTATATATAAAACATTCCATGGATATTTAAATATATTGTTTGCAAACAAAGTCCTTGATTAAGACCTTGTTAACCTCTGGACAGATCAGTTCAATAAAGACTAAATTGATCTCTGGTTTGTTGAGTGGAATTTCCAAAAATTAAACAAGGCCATCCCAACTGCATGTGATTGATTAGATCTGTCCTTTTCGATCATTCAAAGTCAATTATTGTTACCTTTTCATACATGTAATTCAATGCTACTGTCCTTGACAATCTTAAGAAGATTGTCTGATAACGCAGGCCTACAATGGCAATGAAATTTGACCAAGCAGATAGAGTTTGATTTCCTCATTTCGTGTATGACTACATTTGATAAATGCTATCGCTAAAGACATCTACCAACCCACCAACAGAACAACAATCCCCTTTTCATGCCAAAAGAACCAATCAACAGAAGCAAACAATCCTTTCTTCATGCCAAACCTGTGATGTACCAACTCACTGATTGATCAACAATCCGAGAAAGCTAAAAGGAGAATTTTCATTATCTACCAAACTAGGTAAGAAAATGACATTACTATAAACTTTTGTGGGGGTAGGTGAAATTTGTAAATTTTAAAAGAGACTAATTCAACGCCAAAGGTGCTCCCTGAAAAACTGAAACCAGTTACTGACTATACAAAGAACATGACTTGGTTCATCTTGGTCCCAAAGAAGATACCTGCCATGGCAAAAGTAGTAACTCTCCCTAGCTTGATTTTTCATGTTCTGATCAATGCCAAGCAAAATGACAGCCATTCGACATTTTTATAAACAATTATCACGTAGTGAAATTGGCCATTAGTGTGTTTTCTAGCAAGATAAATTGTTGCAGCAGTGCAGGCGTATGTGCTACAGGATCTCCGAGCTCGAGCATACAATGCATATCCTAATACAATTTCTGCTCTAACAGACTAACCTTTTACCAAATTTCACATAAAACAAGATAAAGTACCTATGATATATAAATCATTGATCAAGAGAACAATATGATCTAAAGGTTAAAAGTGACTCTTAAATGTTTTGTAACTAGCTTGGAAAGAAAGCAACTAACTTAATCATTGATATTCGTGTCCAAGAGGGGAAGACCAGAAACTTGAAATGTTTTTGTTTATTAGGATGTGTGCGATGGAGTGTTAACTTTGCAATTGATTCAAAAACAAAACCATATATGCATATACAGCAAGAGATCTTTATTGAATTTTATCTATTGTCAACCATGGAGTCTCTAAACCCTTGGTTGGACTGTGTATATCAGTAAGTACCCAGACATCGGTGGCCTGATCTTGGGCATCATCAAATCTTTGTTTTGTGTAGATAAAAGCACGAAATTTCAGATTATTGTATATTTTGGAGGGAGTAATAAAAATAGACATCAAAGCCAAAGAAATGCTGCTGAAAAGCTACTGTGGCACCACAGGCTGATCACTTCAATTGATCTGTAGTCATGAACTTTCATCAAGTAATCTTCAGATCTTCTACCATCAACTTGTAGAGGGCAAATCCACCTTGATGGCAGCCAGGCATGTTTGAAGTCATGTTCTCCAAATCAGTCTGATAAGGAAAATGGGTGTCTTAATAGAGACAAAATAGTGAAATTATTTAATCATACACCATAACGCACAAAGCAAGAAACCGTTACTCCAGGTTAAGGTACTTTCTTTTAATCAGTAAATCTCTCACTATTTCCAATAACCATCATATAGTTAATGTGCTTGATCGCCTACAAGGTGAAGTATATTAGTTCTCTGGAAAATGGGCTTTAAACTAACCGTGGAAACTGCATGGAGTTGAGTTGACTCAAAGCCATCTTGTGCATTCAAATACAAATGTTGAATTTCCTTTGACTCTAGACTGCACTTGATGAAGAAAAATGCAGCTGGTCTGACGTTCAAATCCCTGCGTGATATGCCAATGAAGACTGGAGTGCACTGCATGACAATCAAAAGATTGATACCATAAACTTATAGAAAGGCCACTAAAAATATAAAAATGAAGAAGATCGAAAGCATGTTTCCCTAACCCAAAAAGCCCCAAGACAAGAAAAAGAAAAAAGGAAAAGCCCCAAAACGAACACCAACAATTAGTATCACTAATGAGCAGGGTAACGCTCAAAAAGTTCTCACGTTATTAAAATATTAAAGCTTACAAGGGATGCTGTAGGTACACCAATTTCTTCAACTACTTCACGAATTATGCTATCAAACATCTCCTGAGAAACTTTTTGGTTAATAAGCTCAGAGCCTGCCAAGTCCTTGACATACTGATGGGATGTTATTCCAACTTCTTGGGGCTGTCAACCATCAGAAATTCGACCATTAGGTCCAGATTAATCAGGTAATATGTCTATGAAAAAGGGATAAAGAACCTAATTCTGCTCAAAGCCCAAGAAACTTCTTGTGAATCACTGCATGACATAATGTAAACGTAAAAGCAGCCAAGACAAAAGACCTACTTGCCATGGTACATGCATAGCAGAACAAACTGCTCCCATTGATGAAAAAGTGAGAGGCACAAAATTTCAATACCTCTGGATGACCCCCTGGGAAGACAAAGCTTCCAGGAAATTCCCCAACATTATTACTCCTTCGTAAGACAATTATTTTTTGGTCTGATGTCTCCACTATTGCACCATTACCCAGTGGACTTGAGGTGTGTTGACAACGAATACAGTCATCTACAGAAAAAAGGCACAGCAAGAGATGCTCAAAATCTTTAAAATTACATTAAATGACACTAGAAAAAGGTAATTCAATTGTTAACCAAAACGTTCAAATACAGACTCTTTTCTTGTCATGGCAGAAGGAAAATTATCTTATAAAAAAAAATAAAACAAAGAAAAGAAACTTTGGGATTGCTGAATAAAAAACTACATTCATACAATATGAACCTATAGCACAAAACCAAAAAATTAACAACAAAAGAAAATAAGAAAGTGGGCTGGCCACAGTGCAGTATGAATTCAGTAGTAACAGTAACGATGAAATGCCAAAAAAGAAATAATCAGAACATAAAATATTAGGAAGATGTACCTTCTGATGGGACCAAGAACTTTTCCCACAAAGGATTTAAATTTGTCCCAACAAAAGTCCTGGTAACAAGTAGATACCACAAGATCATTATTTTGGGAGAAGACAGCATTGATAAGATCAAGAAAAATTAATCAAAATGTTGCAGAAATTTAATTTATTTTGAATGAATTTTGCAGGAAAGACACTACTATGTGTTGTAAAACCAACATTGACTGCAAATTCAAACTAAATACATAGAGTAACTGCGCATGCAATCGATAAAGACAGATCAATGACAATTATCAACTAATAGTCCTACCAAAATCAAATTAATCAGTTCCTTGGCCATCCAGAAGCACCCAAATAGTAGACATACATGTTTCAAACTACAACTCCATTTAGCATTGCATTTTTGCAAGCAAAATTGTAGCATTTGACATTTCATATATGGACCAGAAAAGACAAGCATCTTATTGTCAGATAGGTATACAATAAGATCAACAAGATCAAAGCAGCTCAAAAGCGCCAACGATGTGAACAAAAGAACTTCCATTCCAGATAAAAGATGAATGATAGGTCCTTGCATTCTAGTTGCAGAAGGTTGTGTAGTACTCAGACCTACTTCCACTAGTCATGAGCAGAAAGATGCCCTGAAAGGGCGGAAAATCTGTCTCCTTGTACAGTATATATACTGATGACTAGGGATGGGAGATCTAATACGAACTACCAAGTCATCCAATACATGGAAACTACTAAAGCAATAGCCCCCAAGGCCACCGGGAATCATTAGTGAAAACCACCTAAAATGGAAAAACAGACCAAATACTTTACTTCACGTACTAAACATTGTAAAGGGAAAAAGAAAATAAGAAGAGTAATAATCTAAATTTAGTCAAGCAAAACAACAAAATTTACTGTCTTTTCAGATGCCTACATGTGAAGCCACTCAAATGGCAATCATCAACTCACCCACACACACACACACCCCACGAGAGAAACACAGAGAGAGAGACCGATAATCTGTCAAACCCAGTTGAAGGCAAACATGAGGATCTTGGTTTGTTCCACCTTCGTGAAGCAAGATGTGTCCTCCATACTGTAAAATTTAATAACGGATCAAATTTTAGGCAGTAGAAATCTAAACTAAATCGCAACACCTCATATCATGGATGTGGCATCAACACCCCAAGAAAAGCAATGGAGTGAGCTATTTTTTATTTCTATTTTCATAAAGCAATACATACAAAGATGTCACAGCATTATAGAAAAATGACAATCAAAATGATATATTTATGTCAGGTTATACAAAGTACATGACAAGATATAGCATAAAAGAACACTTCAATTATTCAGTGCTTAAGGTGAAACCCTTACCCGAAACTTTTGCCCATTGTACAATGAATTGTTTTTCTGAGCTCGCTGACCCCATATCTAAATGAAAATGAATGACGAAGTGAATAACGGTATAAAACTTCAGAAACAAAATTTCAAATTGGTTTGATTTGCAAGGAAACCCAATAAATTCATTTTGATTTGAATAGTGTTAAAAACGGAAAGGAGTAAATCCAAACTGGAATCTCATTGTGCAACTAACCTAAGCTGAAATCAAATAGCCCATTAAGGTACCATCCGAATAAATTTGACAGGAGTAAAATCCACTGTAAAACACAGTGATTGATTCACTTTCCCAAAATTAAACATTTTGATGAGTCAACAACCTTATCCAGTAAAGCCATTAACAAATTCTCAAACTTTGCAAGGAAATAAACAGCTGAATAAATAAATGCGGGTCAAGAATCGAGCCTCACCTCAGAAATGGAATTTTCCAGAGTAGTGTCCGGGTGGGGAATCCGATCATATGCTTGATCAAAAGCCACGGATACCTTTAGCACATTCAAATTTACTTTCTTACAATGTTTAATTCCACCATCAACATGCAGACTGATGAAAGAAACAAAAAAAAAAAAAAAGATTTTTGAGAACCTGGGACGGAGAAAGACCAGTGGGGCAAGAGAGGAGAAGCTTGAAAGGAGGAAGAGGGTCTCCGACATCGGCACCAGCAGACCCAGCCACCTTCGCCATTGAATCACCCCGAGTCTGCAAAGTGTTCGACGAAAAGTCTCAGAGAGACAAACGTGTCGTAGGTGCAAATGCTTCTTTTTTTTGGAATCTGTCCCGTGCCCATTGTGGACGCGCTAAGGCGAAATTGAGGCCCATGACCTTTTTCTTTATGAGCTGACTTGAATGCCTTTTTTTCATAATAATTCTCCAACAAAATTTATTTTGAAATATCCTTTTTCAGGTAAATGAAAATATTGTATTTTTTTACTTTGTTAGTTTAAAATATAAAATTACCTTACAGAAACCAAATAATAATGTTAGTTTTTAAGAATATTTATCTAGAAAAATGAGGTTTGAAAAATCTTTAATGGTACATGAGAATATGTTTATTTTTTTATTTTGCTAGTTTGGAAACAGAAAATTACATTTGGAGAAAACAACAAGATGCCGAAAATGTCAGATTTTCTTTTATTATTCTGTCTCTGTCTGCTTGATGCTGTCATTGAAATCAATTCACTTAGGCCTTTGAGAATTCTGCATCTTGTCATCACTGCAACATGGAACATGCCTGTGGATGCAATATGCTAAAAATAGCTATTCATCCTGGATTTTTTTTATATCAATTATTTGTCGTTTATATACGTATGTATATAATATTTTATATAATAAGTAAGACCTTTCCTTCCTTTAATGGACGTCAATATGTAACTTTATAGTAATTGTAAAAATAAATATTAACAACTATGTTTTTAAAGAATGATTCATATTTAATTTAAAATCTTAAAATATTAAGTGAAAAAATTTACTTTTTATAAACTAATCTTTCAAGCTTTATTATTTTAGTATATGACTTAACATGTTCTCTAGTCCTAATGATGAGATAATACTTCATACATGATTTTTTTTCCTGAACAAAAGAATGGAAGATAGAATATAAATTTTTAATAAAATTATTAACAATGAAGAATAATAATTTCATATCTTTAATTGTTAATCTTCTTGTACATAGATTTTAAAGGAAGAATAAATCTTTGTTTTTATAGCTTGGAATTTGAGTTTTATAATATAGTCCTAATAAATTGATTCTTTGTAACTTATGTTCAACTTCAAACTCTATAAGTATGCTTAGTGTAGAAGAAAATTTCCATTACACTGGGAATACAGCATAACTAGGTCTTGTGGCAAGGTAGGCTATTCTTGGCCGTGGTGGGCAGTGTTTGGATTAATAAGGGGATGGATTTTGGATTTCTCGAGTTACATTTGGATGTGTTAGAGCAATAATCCCTAAGAAACCTAACGGTCCATGAGAGAAGGGAGAAGATGCCAAGAGCATTTTTTAGTTTGAGCTGGTTAATTTCTCATTAATGACATTTCTTACATGTACAAGGGATTTAAAAGGGTAGTTAGGGCTTACATCAACGTGACATCATCAACATATACTATAGTTAAAATCTAACAAAATTACTTAAAATATAATTAATTAACTAAATTCTAATTAAATAAAAAACAAATACTTGAATCCTAACTAATCAAAGGTTGGTGCGTGACATATTTCATCTCATTCAATTAAAAATAATTAAAGATAAAAGTCTTACATAAAAAAGATAAAATTGTTAAATAATATAAAATGTGAAAACCTTCCCTAAAACCAGAACTTAAATGCCACTGCAATTCAATCAAGCATACTGCTTGTCATGAAGTGTCCTTCATCTGCTTGACATGACCTGCCAACCTGTTCACAGAGTTTTCACCGTGAAATCTCCAAAAACCAGAAGTTAAAAGGAACCAGAAAAGACACAGTAAAACGCCATGGACGATCATTACTTCTCCCGTGCTGTTATAGGACAGTTTTGGGGCCACAGGCAGTTCAGATTTTCGACGAGCTTTTATGGTTACCGTATCCCCCCACATCGCCGTCGCTGTCTCGCGATTTCCGTCCAGCGAAAGGTAGACGAGAGAGTGATACATCATGTTTGGGTGAAAGAGACTATAGACGGCCCGGAAACATGGCGATTTTCTACAGAAAGAAGAGGAGGACCAGTTGGACTTTGGAGACGTTTTCACATCATCGTACAAACCTCGAAGTCATTAGTGTCGTTAATGCGATGGGCCATGGGTGCTTCTTTCAAGCAATATAAAGACTTGTGTTTTTAATGCATGATCTAACGTCGAGAAAAACCGGAAAAAGTTTTCCATCGCCGGTGATCTGAGAGGTCAGTATGTCCTGCAATGAGCTATAACTTTTCACTTGTCTTTTTTACTATGTTTTTGTTATTGCGGGAGAGGCTTGTCTTTAGAAGAAATTTTGGTAAAATGATTTAAAAATGTGTAATGGGATCTTTTATTTCTTCTTGGGATGCTTGTTTTCATGTTCTTGAATTTTTTCCGATGGTACTCCACAAGAACAATGTCTAGTTATTTGCATGGAACTCATGCTTTGAATTCTCTTGACAAATGGCATGTGAGGTGAAAAGCAAGAAGACTATATAATAGGATTCATTAGTTTTGATATTTTTAGAAAATATGAGAACCCTTTGAAGCTTGAGATGTTGAAGGTCTTTGGGTTTTGGGTGCAGGCAGCTTGAATTTTTTTCAACATTTATTTTCTAGAAAAATAAAGCAAATGAAAAATTATAAAGAGTAATAACTGAAGGTAGTCAAACTAACAACTTAGGTTAACTATCTATAGAAAAGATAGGGACATTTAAAGATTAGAACAAATATTTCGACAACCCATCATATCAGTTTCAATAGTAATCAAATCACCTTAATAATCTGTTTTTCATTCTTTTTGTTTTTGCTTTTATGGGATATCTTTATGATGATCTGATAAAACAAATTGGAGTTAACTAGGTACATGAGGTACATGCATAAATGTCAATGAATTACCAATTGTGACAATTGGAATAGCTTCTGTTTTTGTCATTACCCATTCCAAACTCTAACCATATGTGTATGAACATAGTACTATGATAATGACATTTGTTTAATGAATAATGTCATCATTTTAAAATATCAAATAGGTGATTTGAGAAAATGCTAGAACTCCAATGACCCTTATAGTAATTTTGTTCTTTTTTATTTTAGGCAATTTTTTGATATGTAGAAGTTTAATAAAATGAAATTAAGAGTAATATTTCTTGAGCACCTACTTTTTTTTTTTTTTTTAAACATATGGACCACTGAGCTAGGGCCTCCGTCCTTCTTGAGCACTTCCTTGATAGTTATAAATAAAGTAAAGAAATGAAGTACTTGTTTCTAGAAGTACGAAAATTATTACAAAATTAAAATATGAAGTTTTAAGAGACAACATTTAGCATTCATCTTATTATAAATATCAAAATCAATCCTCATCCTTTTTCCATCATCAACGCCAACTTCAAAGCCCTTGCTTAACAGTTCTTCTGCCATAAATAACATATGAGACGAGAAGATGGCAGTGGTGGCGGTGGGGAGGTGGGGGTGGCACTGTGGATGTGGAGAAGATGGCCACAGTGATGGTGGTGACTGTGGATGTGGAGCCATGGCTGAATCTTGATAAGAACTTGAAGGAAATGGAAGGGATACGAACTGATGCGACCCACTTTTGTGACAGAAATTGGGGGCTCTGGAGTTAATTATTATTTTTCAGTAAATAAGCAAAGTCCAACAAATAATCCAGGAATGAAGAGTGTGTGACAAAAAAAAAAGAAAGTAAGTAATTTTGAGTAAAAGACAGAACTAAAGTGTATTCTGCAAAGAAAAAAGGAATTATATAATAGAAGGTTTTTTTATTAGGTTAAATATATAATTATCTCAAAGATATATCTTTTTATAAGGAGAAAAAAAACTATCTTTCAAAGATGATGCAAAGTTGATACTGGTACATTTTAACAATTTGACTTCTATCTTTATGGATTTTATGCCCATTTGATAATTCAATTATCTTTAAAATATATTTTAAGAATTACTTGAACAACTTTTAACTTGAAGAAGTAGTTTGATGACTTTTTAAAAAGATCTTTTAAGGTGATTGAATCACTTTTCTCTAAGTAAGGCAGTTGAGTCATCCTTAAACACTTCCACCAAACTCTCAAGTGATAAACAGAAGAAAGTCACCTCCTTCGCCAGCTTTTATGGGTCAAAATCAGATACTATTTATCACAAACGTCAGTATTTTTATGTCTTCTACAACAATTTATATTTTTAAAGATAAAAATCTCATCATTTAAGGAATATATATTCTTTTCTTATTTTGTGATTTTAATAATAAAAAAGCTCCTTAACATGTAAAATTCAAAGGCATATAGATGAAGAGATCAACCAAAGAATTGTAAAAAAAAAAAAAAAAAAGGTACTTTTTGACATCAATATTAATAATGACATAAATTAATCAGTCAATACGTTAGTAGTTCACTAGTTAAATAATTGTCCCGAGTTAAATTGTGGATTTGACATCTCTTACTTTTAAACTTTTTTTTGACTTGTTTAAATGGGGATAGAAAAATTGTATCTCACCGAGCTGTGGGACTAGATCATACTTCTAAACCCCATTTTCCCTAAAAATAAAAAATAAAACATGAATCTATTGATTGTCAACCTTTTATTTTACAAAAAAAGTTCATATTTTCTGATTTTGGACAATCGATGATTGAAAGTCAGTCTCTTGCCACAATATTGCATTTGAAACAACAAGTGGACAGCAGGGGAAGCTCAAGTGAACATTAATGGCGGTGTTTGGTGGCTCTGATAAAGCAGAATTGATTGTGCCAACCCAGCATCCTCCTCCTTGTCTTCTTCCATTTCTGATTGCCCATGACATTAAGAGCCGGAAAACATGACAGATCACGAGCCCTTTCTCTCCGGTGGTCCTCCCTCTTAGCTGTCCCATGGAAGTAGACGCCAGGCGTTTCTGCAGAAGTTACCGTTCATCTCCCCTTCATAACCCTCTTGCCTGGCCTCCCTTAAACCCGGTATAAACTTAACATAGACAAACTAAGAATTTAATTCAAAGGAATCGCTAAAACATTTTTATAGAACCCGGAAAATAAGAATCATTTGGTAAAAGGAAGTTGATAAATACTTGGTTCAGTTGGGAGTACATGTTTCTTGAAACTTTTTGATTTTAGGTTATAATGCTAATGTAATGTGTGAGTTTGGGTGTGTGGATAAAATAAAAAATAAATAAAAATTGGCAGAAGGGACAACGGTTACCTTTTCTAGGGTGGGCCACTACCATTTACTCCGGGGACTGATAGGTTACCTACACCAATGAATTGTGTCCTTTCGTATTTGGTGGACCTCCACTAATAAGAGGTCTCTCTCTCGCAAAGGTGGCTACAGGTGTGTTTTTATTTAACAAATACATAAAATTTTAGAAGAATCTTATTTTTAATAAGTATGTAGGGTTTTATTCATAACATTAGAAATAAGGAACATTTCTTAGTATTAAAAAATCTGTTTATGCACGTGAAAAAACTGAAAATGAAAGCTTTTAACCTTCACTCAACAAAATACTTGTACAAGAAAATTTAATATTTTTAAACAAAGTACTTGTACAAGAAAATTTAACATTTTTAAACAAAGTACTTGTACAAGAAAATTTAATATGTAAGCCTTTAACCTTCACTCAACAAAGTACTTGTAGAAGAAAATTTAATATTTTTAAACAAAGACATCATTTCAAGTACTATTTTCCTCATTATTGTCAATAAGAGTGGAATACTAGTTCACTTATTTTAAATTTTTATAAATATGCTCAGTTTATATGCAATAATCATAAGTTAAGAAAAATAGTTTGAAAAATCTTGCATAAATCTTTTCTTTTTATGACTTTGATCATCTATTATAGTATAATATTTTAAACTCTAATAGGCCGATAAACAGCATGCTGTTCAAAAGAACCGGCTTTCTTGGCTAAAAGAAACTTCGAAACCAGAACACTAAGCGGCTAGTAATTGCTTATGGTTCCTCTAAGATCTAGTGATGCTTCTCTTTCAGCTCATCTCTAGTTGTGGATCCCTTTGAGCTTTTGGTCGGGATTCTAGGGTTTGTTTCATTTCATCTTAATTGTCCCGGTGGAAAGGGGGCCCTAGATCTGGTTGGGGCTAGATGAAGATGCAGCAGCAAGGCAGCTGCACATTTATGATAGTTATGACACAAAAAGGGTTGGTTCACAGAGCAGCCACCCTGGACAACTTGCTTCTAGACTAGTTTGATTTATTACGACTAGAAAAGGTTCTATATTTTGGTTTATTTATTCAACCGTGCGATATAGGGAGTTCCCTGACATTGCATATCTGTATTTCTTTGGAGCTTGCTTACCCATTGCACTGAGTTGCGTAAATATGTAAGATTTCTGAGTTGGAGATGATGAGATTTTGACACGTCACAAGGACTTTCATTTATGTGTAGGTTATTATGTTTAGCAAATTTGCCAAGTCCTGCCTGCTATGAATGCTTCTGGTGTAAACCACGTGATAAGGAAAGGACAAATTTGGTTGGGAAGCTGTTAAAAAGAATGATATAATATCAGAGAGTGCAGGGTACAATGATTTTATATGATGTATTGGTACAAAACTTATGATTTACCTATTGTTGAAAGACAGACTACGTGTGAAGAATAATATGAACTATCTTACATTATTTAAATATGAAGGGTTTCTTAGTACATGCATAATAAAACTAACTATATTTTATTAATAATCGGTGAATAAATACAAGCATCTTGTATTTGTTAAGATTGTTTCAAATAGGATGAAAAGGTAGTACAACAATAAATCTTGGATGAAAAAGCAAAACAGAAATCGATAGCACTCAATAGGATGGCAGACTTCTCTTTTTACTGGAAGCAGCACACCTTATTGGGTTATGAAATCCGCCATGGATTTCAACAATGAGAACCTTCTTATAGTGTACAGAAAAATAATTGAAAGACGGTAAGAAAGCCACTTTGAGAAGTAAAACTAGGGATGACTGTAACCAAAATTCTTTCACCTTTTTTTTTTTTTTCACTCCGGCATCTTGAAGGTGCTTTCTTCCTCCTGGTTGATCCAACCGAACTTAGCGAAGAAAGGGTTTTCCAGCCGCTCCGGCGGGTAGCCGGCGATGCAGTCCGTCCACACATTTTCGCCGCCCAAATCCCTTACCACCTCCCACAAAGAGCTGTTGCATTTAAAGCCAGCACCGAAGCTTATCATCAAGACTCTGCCGCCCTTCTTCAGCCGTTTCTTGGCCTCCATGTACGCCAAAACATACCACAGGCTGCTCGCCGATGTGTTTCCGAACCGGTGCAGGGTCATTCTGGCCGGCTCTAGATCATATTCTGTGAGGTTGAGGCTATGTCCGATGCCGTCGATAACCGCCTTTCCTCCGGTGTGGAGGCAAAAATGATCGACGCCGGTCTTAAAGTTCACTACAGATTTGGGTGTGCCGGTCTTGTTGGAGGTTTTGCTCAGTTTCTTGATGAGGTAAACAACCATGAATCTCAGCAGTTCCCTCGTCGGCAGAATCTTGGGCGACAGCTCCCTTAGGTTATCAACAAAAGCCCGAGTTGCAGCCTTCGGCAGGTTCTTGCCGAGGTGAAACCCGAGCCTCCCTTGGTCATCTTCCATTTGCATGCAACAGCCAAATGAATCATCTCTGCCGCCGTGGTTTGTCCGAACCAGGCACTTTAATCTGAGCATGGCTCGGTGTTTCAGGGCCCGTTTGTTAGTCAAAAGGGCGGCGCACCCGCCGGACCGGAACAGACAGTTTGAAAGAACCATTGATTTGTCATTCCCTGTATACCAGTTCGGACTCAGAGACTCCGATGTCACAACCAGAGCATACAAATTCTTGTACGACTTGAACAGGTTTCTGACAATGTCGACGGAGATCAGGCTAGCACTGCACCCCATTCCGGTGAGATTAAACACCTTGATATCTTCCCTCATCTTGTAATGGTTGATAATCCGAGCAGACAAAGACGGCATCGTGGAGAGCATCGAGACGTTGACGACGAGCACATCGATTTCCGAGGGAGAAATTCCCGTCCTGGCCAAGAGCTTCGCAACGCTATCCTGGTAAAACTCCTCCATCTCCGAGATCCCATCCTGCAACGTGGGACTATCTTCCCTGCCATCGAACACGATCCTCGGCCCGTACGTTTGCTCGCCAATGCCGGAGCTCACGATGGCCTTCAAAAGAAACTTATACTCCGACAGACCAAGATTCTTGGTCCTCTTTATGATCTCCCCGCAGAAATCCGTTTGCAGCATCCTGTCTTCCGTCGGCTTGTAGCATTCATAGTCCAAAATGTAACACTCCTGATCTCTTCTCCCATCCACCCACTTCCAGATCATGAACAGTGCGTAGAGGACAGGAAAGACAAGGACTAAAGAGAGGAACTCCATGGAAATGAATGAAGAGCGAGAGAAAGATCAGAGACAGGAGGGATTTGCAGCCTTTGTTTGATGGGAATTCAAATGGGGGTCTTATATAAGAAATCCATGACTGTGCGTGAGTTGGACATGTGAAAATGCTTAATACCGGTTCCCATTACTCAACTCCCAACGAACTAATTTGCATGCAACTTTCCGTATCAATCTTTATTACCAATCAAACGCGGGTCATACTTTAGGTGCTGGAAAGCAAGTAAGTCTTCCATTTTCTCCAAGCTCTGAGCTTGGAATCCGTCAATTCTTTTGTCAACTTGTGGGATTTGGTTAATACTTCTGCTGATGTCAAATCTCACTTGGGTTGAAAGCTTTCTATCTTGGTCCTCCTAACAGTGGAATTTTATAATCATTCTTGAGTTCACAGCAATCCGTGTTCATTTAGTAGGTTCACGAGATGGTTAGCTCATTTAATTGTGATGGGTGGCAGATGGAACTCATTATGCTCCATTATTTGAGTGAAATTTTGACAATATACAAACCTCCACTATGTTGAACGACTCGCCCAAAAGTTGTTTTAATCCATGCTCCCGAAGAAAGAAGGTGGGTGACAATAATGCAGTGCTGTAAGGAAATGACATTGTTGTTCTTACACTTGGCAAGATCTCTCAAGGAAACCAAAAGGTATTTGAATAATATAGAATACAAACTATTTTTAACATAATGCGGTGCATTATGAGATGATATAATCGTTGGTGTCTTTTCTAGAGAGGGGAAAGGCAAGTGCTGTATTTCCATTTACAGACCAGTTTATTTCCTTCACTAGACGTGCTACTTTACAAATGATGGGTGACTGGGTACCATATAGGCCATAGCGATCACAGAACTTTTTGCTAAATACAAACATAAAACATAGTTCTCTGAGGTAAAACTTCATAAAGCTTCAAAAGGAGAGAAAGAACGATGGCTTTCAGCTAAATAAAGCATTAGGATTGGACTTGTCCGGAGTTGTTTTTCATGGTCCAGCAAAGCATTTATTGCTCTACTTTCTTTGCCTTTGATAGTTGATTTTCTTGCGGTCGCGGGGAACTGCAGCATTAATATGTGATCTAAACGTCGGGTGGTTAGCATCCACTTTACTTTTCAATTTGTCAAGGTTTGACCTAAAGCTTTAAACTATCCATAAAAAATTGGGCACGCTTGTGCACCGTCAACGGGAGTTTCTGTTGGAGTAAACTCTTGACTCCACGAAGCAACGAAGCAATTTCCCACCAATGAAAAATCCTCATCCTTCGCATACAAGCTCTTTTTTCTTTGTGCTTTTTGATTTTATAAGAAAATCTAAAATCTAATTTAAAAGTTAACTTATGAATTGAGACAATATTTTTTTTTTATATTTAAATACTATTTAACTATCATACTTTTTTAATGAACGGTTTTTGTCTCTAATGCTCTCTCGTACATTGAATATTCTTTGTATTTAAGTTAAATGAATGGAATGGATGCTACTTGCACACCAAGCATATTTTAAGAACTCAAGTTTGAATATGAATCACAATGTATCTTTCTAAACTTAATACACATTAGAAATATGCCTAAGATCTAAATTAAAAATTAGCTCATGAATTAATGAGACTTTTTTTTAAAATGTCTAAATACTATTTAAGGACCATATCTTTCAAATGTAAGACTTTTATTTTCAATTAGGATATATAATTACAAGTTTCACAAATGATATCTAACGGAAATAGTGTACTAAATTGTGTATCATAATAGAATCTTTAGATGATATTATATTTGAAAGCTTATTTCTTCTTTAAAATTAACTTATAAAAAAGAAAGATAAGTCCTTCAAGTATATAACATTTCCAAAAAAATTAAAACTTCAAGTAAGATAGTACAAGTTCTAGTTCATTTCGTGGTGACAGCTTCCGCATACCAGCTGTTGCGTAATGACAATGAATTTTACGAAAAACAAGCAAAAAGAAAAGGCCTACGAATTGGCTTCTTGAGAGTATGTATATATTTTGTTTAAAAAAAAAAAATTCCCAAATGCCATTTAAGTAATGCAGAATGTTCTTACCACATCTTTATCTTTTATTCTCGATGGTAAAGACCAAACTCAAGATGGTTGAAAGAATTAATAGAAAGGATATCGATAATGCAAATCAGAAAACGATCGCTATTGAGACTCAACGATATCATACACGTAAGGCTCATTAATTCAACCCCTCCGATGCTTTCCACATATTTTCGGAAGCAAACGACAAGTTTGCGTGAAGCCTGATGGAGAACCAATTGATTAAACCCTCTTTCAGTCCTTCTACATCCGTGCATTGTTCTCCTAGAGTAACAGGGACCATCCATGCCAAAAGGCAGGGAAATAATGTTTGATTTCTCTACCGTAAACTTCAAGTAAGTTCAATGGGCACCTCTAATGTGAAGTTATTGTCAATAGATCAATAGCTCAATAATTGATTACCAAAACTTAAGTCCGAAGTTTGATTCTCTGTATAAAAATCTCTTTTACTTAGAAAAAGATGTAAAACTACGACCAAATCATTTTTGCACTAGAGGCCAACTGCAATTAGTACAGAAAATCAGCAATGATCAACTTTCAAGGAATCAGGGTATAATCAATCCATTTTTCTGTTGACTTTGGGGATATTATTTACATAATTGTATAAACACTTGAGTCTTTCATTACTAGCCAACTACCCAGCTATGTTTGCCGGACGTTTTCAGCCAAACTTTGTTCAAATTTTGTGTAAAATTTGAGAAGGCTCACCTTCGTAATCACTTGGATTAGTTACAGCAGATCTAGATGACCCCAAGTTATTTAATTGAGGATAATTACTTCCTTTCTTTTTTCCCCCTTTCTGAGGCAACAAATTTTCATTGCTAAAAGCAAAACCACACGCAGCGTCGAGAGCTTCTTTCTTAGGAAATTGAAGAATGTGAACAAGGGCGTAAGGAAGCTCACTTCCCTTCCTAAAACTCGCTTATAAGAAGGGATATATTTTCCTTTTTAAAGAATATTTAAAAAAAATTTAAACAATATAATGCATCTTATAATATTCTTAACCAAAATTGCCAAAGTTATAGTTAATTCGTCATGTTTTGTCGACCCTTTCACCATGAATGGAATCAAATGTTTATGTTCAGGGGAAACATGGTTTAGTTAGGCCTAAATCCAAGCACTTAGACAAGTGTTCCAACTATCATCAAGGATGTTAGAAGCTTAGAAGAACTCTCAAAACCTTCTAAACCCCCTTTTTCCTTTGCAAACTTGGGCTTCTATATTAAGTCATTCTCGGGAAGGGGCCCTTCCAGCCGTCGTTGTGTCCTTCCCTCCCCACACTCATTTATCATCCCCACCAAAACATGACATAAATTTTGGTTGAGTCCAACACGGCAACGTGGGTGATAAGACTCATTGACTTAGACTACGTTTCTTTCTTCTAGTTTTCTCAATACGAAAGGTTGGCTTCATCTGCTCATATCCACTTAAAAAGCAGCATGTGCGCTTGAACGGAAAAGTATTTTCTGCTTACCAACTAACAGAGGAGAAGAGAAAGCGAAGGGAGCTTCAAATTGACCCGTTCTGGCAGATATCGAGCATTAATGCTGAAAACCGCAGCTCGCTAAACCACCTGCTTAAAGTCAAAGGAATCACTTTCCTCATTATGGTCGACCAACTTTAAGAATGACATTAAAGAGAAACGACGAACTTCTAATTGAGTAGAAAAATATAAGCTATGGCGGGCCAGCATTATCTGAACCTTTAATACCCCCTAGAGGTCTCTTTCTTCTTCTTTTTGGTGGCTGAAACAAACAATTCGGCGTTTAAATAGCAGTCGGGCTCTCAGTCAAAATCTGAGTTACGTTTTTTAGGTATCATCAAGCAAGTTCATATCTAAGTTAAACATTCCTTGGATGAACCTCTTCAAGCGATCAAATCTAGAAAATTCATAGTTATTTTGTATGATATCAGTTTAAGCTAACCATTCCTTGGATGAACCTCTTCAAGTGATCAAATCTAGAAATTCATGATTATTTTGTACAACGTTAGTTGCCACATGATTTTAGTTATACTTGACGTTGATTTGATTGGTAGACTTGACAGGTTTTAGATAAGAACTCATTTGTGAGTTATGACGTCCTTATCCTAATAATGGACGATGTTAGTTTAAGCTAAAAATTTAATACATATGAATGGTTGTAGATGTATTAAAAAGGTAACTCTGAACAACCTAAAATTCACTATATACTTGTTTTTGTGTTTATTTATTTGTTGTATGATCATGTTTTTTATTGTCAACAAGTGCCTAATTTCACTGGAAATAGATGTTGACTAAAACCTCTTAGTCTTAAGGTCAACACCTTAATATGTGAGTTTAGATATGTACATTAAAACAAACCATATTTCTATTATGACATAAATGTGTACATAAAGAAGAAGACACATTGTAAGGGTTGCAATTCAAAAACCTAAAATTCACTATATACTTGTTTTTGTGTTTGTTTATTTGTTGTATGATCATGTTTTTGATCATCAACAAGTGTCTGGCTTTGTTGGAAATAGTTTTTGCTTAAAACTCTTAATCTCAAATTTGACACCTAAATATGTAAGTTTAGTATGTACATTAAAATAAATCATGTTTCTATTCCAACATTAAATGTGTACATAACAAA
Organism: Casuarina glauca; assembly: GCA_028551395.1. Lineage (NCBI taxonomy): Eukaryota > Viridiplantae > Streptophyta > Magnoliopsida > Fagales > Casuarinaceae > Casuarina > Casuarina glauca. Next base: position 27,715,488 of record CM052352.1, on the reverse strand, counting down.
GAAGGCACATTGTAAGGTTAAATCAAGTTTCTATTCTAACAATAAATGTGTGCATAACGAACAAGGCACATTGTAAAGTTAAATCATGTTTCTATTCTAACATTAAATGTGTACATAACAAAGAAGGTACATTGTAAGGGTTGTGATTCAAAAACCTAGAAAAAATCTAGTGACATTGATAGATATTAGTGAACTACAAAGACTATGGGCATTCTAGGCCACCACTTTGAGCGATAGTTAATTGCTTCATTGAACTCAATGCCACCATTTTGTGTTCGTCTTATGCATCAAGGAATAGATTATCGCTTCCAGCAACATATAGGATTCTCATTTATGTGACTATTTGACCTTTTGACTTGAGAGAGGATGGGGAAAGAGATCATATGATCATTGTTATTGGAATGGAAAAGATTATCGTGGAGAAAAAGGAGGATCAAGTAGTAAACTTTGTTCACAAAAGGATTTCTAATTTATCATAGTTTGGTAAACATTCTTGTTGAAAATGAAAGTTTCCTATTAAAAATGTATGATTTTTATATATTATATAAATATAAAAAAATGACCTTATAACTTATTAGTTAGATTTTAAATATACTTACATTATGTCATAGTCCAAATTAATTTTCTAAAAACTCTATTTCAACTTTAAGCTTAAAACTATGTTCAGTGTCAAAAGATATTTAATCAACTTTATTAAACTTTGAACTTACATGTATGCTAGTATGACAGATTCTCTTATTAGAGAGATACAATTCATAAGTAATGTTAAACATAAAAAAACATATCATCAAATTCTGAACTAATTTCTTTTTTTATTGAACTTGGGATTTACTAACAACTATTTATGTTCACAAGAAAAGTAATCTCTCTATCTATTTCAGTATTTTTTTTATTCCTTAATAAGGCCTTTTCCTTCTCTTTTTTTTTTTTCTCACTTCTATTCTGTTCAAGCAAAAAGTCAAAGCCAAACTTGATTTAGGATGACTATTATGATCCCACAACTAATTTTTACTAGTATGTTAACAAAGGATTCCAACCCCTGCGTGGGAAAGTAGTTCTCAAGGACAACCCTGTCGACGTCAATACAATACCTCAGTTGGGCATGTACGAACCATAGTCAGAGATGGGTGAACAGATGGCGGATCTTCCTGGGAATTTCCAAGATGAAATCTGTCTCGTAATCCAAGTTTTTCAACTTTATTGGGACAGCATATTATGGAAAGCTACGCCAATTTTGACAACTCGTAGCGTGTGGTAGGTTGCTAGTACGTTTTTCGTTATAAGTCCCATCGCAAAAGGGTTACACAATATTTGCATTGAAGAGTTACACAATATTTCAAGAGGTTTTGTTTTGCGGTGGTAGTGGTTGTGGCAAGTACAAACAAGTATAAAGAAAGAAATACTTTGAAAGAAAGAGGGAAGAGTACACGTAGAGGAGGAGAATCTCAAATTAATTGGATTTTTTCAAAGTAAAGTTAAAATAAAAGGAAGATTTTTTAAGTTTTGAGTTTTTCTTTCAATTTTTAATTTTTTGGCATTATATCAAAGTTAATATTTTTCTTTATTAGCCTTATAAATATGACTAAATTTAGAATTCATATAAAAAGTGGTATTCTGAGATGGTTTGGAAGTATTGTCTTATGTTTGAGGTGAGAAAACCAATTAAGTCCCACATGAAAATATAAAAATTAAAAGATTAATTTCTTTACTTAATGTCTTAAGGCAAACTTGAATATGTTTTACCTTGAATTAATGATACTTAGTTTGTGGAGTGTTGTGTGGTACCAAGAAAAACTAGTGTTTGTGAAGAAATCCTCCAAGATGGATTGTATTATTCTCTTGCTTTATAGGATAACATGTTGATTGGTAGTTTCCAAAAAGAAGACTGTTAATACTATACAACTAAGACTTTTAAGTTGATGCTCGAACTTGTATTCTACAAGTGAGTCTTATACATCTACGGTTAACAAATTTTGTTCAGAAAGGCCACCAATAATTTCATGTGCAATAAATAATTTCAATTTCTTTAACAAGTATTTTGTTTCTTATAATTCATGCATCCAAACTCATACATGTACATGAGATGTCAAATCTTAAACCTCACGTTTAGGATTTCTACTAGCTTATCTCTAAGCTAGTAAGCTAGGTGACAAATAATTTTAGCTTTAACTGCTATTTCTTTATTATGAATGCAGCCTAGGAGACGGTTTCTGAGGATGAAGTTGGTTGTCTCACCTCTTGAAGCAAAAGCTTCTACTTTCTTTATCTCTACTCTGCATGACCCCACGGCTGTGCATGATTTTCGGACTAGGTTTATGAAATTGTTTTTCTCTTCTATAAATTAATTTTAAGCAAGAAAGTGAATCTTCTAACATGACATTATAGTCATAATTTCAGCTGGGTTAGCTTTTAACTTGTAGTTTTAGATGAATTCTTATGGAAAGTTTTTCTACTATCAATGTTAATGTCCAGTCCCTGAGGTAAAATTAGACTTATTTACAATGATGAAGTGTATTCAAATCCTGTTTGTGTCTTACATTATCAAGAGATATGTTTGTTGTGTTCTTTATATATAATGCTATTCTCTTCTATTATAAGTTCATTCTCTTCTATTGTAATAGTATTCTCTTCCGCCAGTGAAGATTTTTGTCGAGCATCTGATAGGTGATCCGTCTTATGTTCACCTAGGCCCGCATCTTCAGAGGAAAGTACCTGATCTAATCCCGACTAATGAACGAGAAGCCCAAGCCTTTTTTAGTCCACCAATCCCTCGGCCAACTCTCACCCAAGCATTCTCAGAGCAGGGCCGCTTGTAGTCCAAACCACTACAAGTAGATTGTTGCTGCTGTGTCCTATTGACATAAAGCCAAGTTTGAGCCACTTTGAAGAAGCTATATGCCCTTTCAGGTCCACGGCACATTCATCTCCGGGCCACCAATAAACCATCAATAACTTAGTATAAGCTTAGGAAGTAGCTCATAATTTGTCACAGAATACGAGCCCATTAGCAGGAACTTGTGATTGTAGATGAAGATGAAGACAACTGCAATTCGAGCCTCCAAAGATCATGGCCTTTGTCGCCACCTTTTCAGTGAGTACTACTCGCTTCCTTCTACGAGGACATCATATTTTTAAAGAGGGGCAAAATTTTTATAACCCAGGCCAATTTTCAAGTTTTGTAATTGATATTATAATAGATGTCCTACACCTCCATCACGGATCACAACTACTAAAATGCATATTTGACTTGGTGGAAGAAATTTTCTAATAGGTTGCAAAGGCTATTGACATTATAGGGTAATTTTCATTGTTGTGTAATAATTTTGTGGTAAAATTTAGATATAACAAGAGTACTCTATTTTGGTAAATTATTTTTTGGGTCAAATATAGATTTTGTAATATAATATTAGAAAGCATTCTAAATCATATTTTGTTGTTTAACTAGTTAGTTTAATGGTGAGTTAATAGAAACACAATGTAATGGATTTCATTCTCCTATATTATAAAGGTAAGTGAGAAGATTTGGCCATATAAGAAAATTAACTATTCTTTTCAATTAAGATTGATATTTTGGAATGAAACTTAAATTCGTAATAAGTAGTATTAGAGCCAAACTACAATATGATTTTGTATGTGTATATTTTAATATAAAAAAATGTAGTATTAAAACCAATTTCTCTTAATATCCATGTGAATATAAATAAAGCCATTTATGAGGAAATCGATTGTCAAGTGTGATTCATAAAGAAAATAAAAGCAGCTCTTAAACAACAATTAATAAAGTTGAGGCCCCAGTTGGTCCTACTAAAACCCATAGGGGGTAGTAGGGGGAAACCCCGCACCTTATAAGGCGCAAATCAGGAGTCCCTCGCCCCGGTGTGGGACTGCTTTTTCTACAGTTTCAATAACAATCTCCTTTCAAGTAAGTTTTGAAAAGGATTCCATTCTATGCGGGGTTTACCAGCCAAACTAGCTGAAGTCACCACCTTAATCTATCTCACTTTAATGGCAGAAGCAAAAGCTTCAAGCTCTCACCTTTCTATGATCCGTTTAGTTAAGATTAGAATGTAGATACCCCAATGTCTACTTAAGACATCAATGGAGTATACCCGCGCCTGAAGCGGCGAGGGTGGTGAAAGCAACCGACCAGATCTTAACGGCTGAGCCGACGAAGGGAATGGGACGGACAGGAAGATGAAGAGACATTCCCACCAACACCAGTCCCACGGAAGAGATCTGACAAGTAATTTGCCAAATCATCTGGGGTGAATCTGATCAATGACTCCGACGCCGCCAACTGCCTCAGTCGGAGCTGATTCTTCTGGTAGAAGTTCCGGTACGCCGGCATAAGCTTCTTTGCGACCGAAACTTTGATCTCGTCTGCGAGTTTCGCGTCGGGAACGACCCAGGAGTTCTGTTTCCTGTACACCTCGTCGAATGCGGCGTTGAACTGCCTAAAACCATCCCTTGCCTGCTCCGGCGAAACCTCGGCCGTTCCCTTCTCCGTCAGGGGAGCGACTACCTTACTCCACCCTATCCGCTCGTAGTTCCCAGCGTACTGTTTGACCTTTGATTTGTGCTTCTTCACCCAATCGTCGCCGAGGAAGAGCTTCAGGTTCGACGAGCGGACCTTAACGACGATGTATTGGAGGTTGTTGGCCAAGAACAAGTAGGAGAGCGCCACGTCCTTGTAGAGCTGTGCTTTGACGTAGAGTTTGCAGAGGAGGACGAGGATCAGCCATGCGACCCGCACGGATAGGGGATTATCGTAGGACGCCGGGCTCCCGAAGTAGGATTCCGGCAGCGGAGACTATACCGATAACGGCCAGTCGGCGACTATATCTGAGAGTACATCGCTGTAATCGGTGAGGAAAGAGGGGTAGTTCATTGCGTAACGCATGAGTGGGTGGACTCCACCTCCGGGTGTATTTTTCGACGAATCCTTCCGTATGGCTTTTTCGAAGTCCGTGAGCATCGAGCGCACCTCCTCGCTCAGCTTCACCAGAGCAGTAGTGGCCAGAGCTCGGACGACCATGGTGGATTCGTAGGAGAAGATGGATTCGATTTCCCGCAAGTTATCAGAGATAGCTTCGTACATGTCCAGCGTGCGGAACATTTTCTCAGGGGACTTCTTGCACTTCGCCACGATTTCCGGGAACCAAAAGAGGTTCAAGGCCGCCTCTATAGAAATCTTGAAGAAGCACGACTCTCTGATCGACGCCGAAGCAGAGAAGACGTGGTCGCAGAGAATCCTCTCACCGTGAAACAGAGTTTTCACTGAGACTTTCACAGCGTTCAACCAGTTCTTGATCTTCAGCTCCAACACCTCCCAATCCATCTTCTGTGCCTGCGAGAGACTCAGCCTCTCGACCCCGAGATGATGCAATGCCTCATCAACAATCGACTTCGGACAATCTTGTAGATTTTCACGCACTCATTTCCATAACCAGACGCAATCATGCAGTCGGCAATGGCTTCCAAGTCCGCCATCGCAACACTCGAGATATTCTCCATCTGAGAAATCGACTCTCTGACTTCTCGAAACTCATCCTCCGACTCGTCCGACGACAAGTCCGAGCCGCTAGACATCGCCGCCGACGATTTAGAGGAGCACACGGAAACCGAATCCGGGTCCAAGTACTCCCTATTGACGGACAAAATCTGGGAGAACTCGTTCTCCAACCTTTTCATGGCCATTTTCATCAAGTTCTGAGCCCTAACGAACCTCTCGGAGCCGGAATGTTGAGCCACTAATTGCTGCATAGCGTACTGCAACTCCCCCACGGAGAATAGATACTGCTTGGCCTCGCGGCGACCCTCCCGGAACAGCGAAGTGATTTTGGCGTAGGAGGAATTGTCAGCGTTCCACTTCATAATCAGCGGCTTAGCTCTTTCAATGTTCTCGTCCAGTAGAGCTTCTGAGAAAGTTCTGATCGTAGACGAAGGTGGCGTCGTCTTAGAAACCGAAGAACTCTTGAAGTTACCGCTCCTCATTCCTCGTGTCGGCATATCAGTGGATTTGATTTCTCAGAGCCTCAAAGATTAGCTCGAGTGCTTCAATGGCTTTCTGATTGCTTTCCAGAGGACGGAAGCGGAAAGGGGTATTTATAGAGAGAAGGTTGGTAGACCGGAAGAGGATCGCGGAGGGACAGCTGGGGCCGGTCGAGTCCGTACTAAAATGTTGTCCGTGCGCAGATTTCCCCGACGCGGATGGCCGTTCGTCTTGCTGACGCATGGTTTTAGAAGGCAGAAGAAGAAAAAATTAGCCTTGTGTGACTGAATGCATGACGTAAGTCGAAGGAAACTTCTAGAAGGCATTGGGGGCTTGCTTTTCAATATCGTGAAAAAAAAAATTATTTATTTATAATTTTCTTGAAAAAGTTGTACTTGTTGGAGAAATCATTCAACGATTGAGATTTTAGTTTATATATATATATATATTGGTTGCATTAGTAAACAAATAAATATTATAACATATTGATCTTGTGCAACTAATGAGTTATGCACTTTTTTTTTTAAAATTCATATAATTATTGTTAAAACACTTATTGTGTAATTTATATATTTCTTTGATTATATGTTTTGCGTATATCTCGTCTTGTTGCTATATCTCGATATAGTATGGGCAGATTTAATAGAATTAAGTTCATATAATGTTGGATTCAGTTTGCAAGCTAAGAATAGATAAATATTTTTCTATATATAGAGGATTTCTAAGCAAAGACTTAAATAATATGGGACTGTTAGCACACAGTTTTTTTTTTTTTGACTTTTTATTTAAATACTTCTCAAAAATAGTATATTTCCAATATAAGACTTTCCTTTTCAACACTCCTTCACACATCTAAATGCTTTTCACACATCTAACATACCTCAGGGGCTTAAGATTAAATAAGAGTTGTAGTGGTACTAGGGCTCAAGACTCTATAAATTTAATTTAGAAGTTAGCTCTATAATTCAAGAGACAATTTTTTAATTTTTAAACTCTACTTAGGGTACAAGAAGTAAAGAGAAACGAATATGATGAAAGGAAACAATAAAAGAGGAGATGGATCTTTGGACTTGGGAGAGTTGAGGCAAAAGATTGTCGAAAGACAAAAGGTGTTTAAAAGTTAAAAGAATTAGGAGAACAAAATCAACGCGGAAAGCCTCATGTAACAAAATATATGATTATTTGATCATATTTTAATACAAAATTATTTTCTTAACTTATAATTAATTTTTAGATTAAAATTAAAATTTTAAATATAATATCAAAGTTTAGGTTTATTTGTTGCAATTCTCATTATATATTAAGTTTCTAAAGTATGTTTTGGTGTGAGTAGAAGGGTTCATTCCATCTTATTCAATCATAAACCCAAGATATACCTAGGTTGATTTATTGTTATGTTTAGTCAATTTTGAACTCTTAAAATAAGTTCTATGTGCATGTAAATATTTAATCTTATTCAACTTTTAACCTAATGTATTCTTAATATGCAAAGGAATGTTGAGGATAAATGTCTCATATTAAAAAAAAATACAATCTTGAAGTAATGTTTTAAACATATAAAATATAATTTCAACTCTTGAGTTAACTTTTAAATTATAATTTAAATTTTTTATTAAAAAAGTTCTATTACTTGGATAAACCATAGTAGACAATGAATGAATTTAGTTAAAAAAAAAGGTGAGGAGATTTTTTTTTCTATTGGTAAAATCTTCTATTTGAGCTTTCTTTGCTTCCCTAGTAACATAGATTTGGAAATTCAATAACTTGATTTGAAGATTGTTCTTGCTAGGTGACTTATAGGGAAAGAGACTTACATGACCAACAAAAGAAACTTTAGGTGAAAAATAAAAAAAGTCTTGTTGTCAAGTTGATGAAAAGCATGTAGACCGTTAAAAATAATAGCTCTCTCATACTATCAATATCTTAATATATCATCCACTTTATATGTTTAAATGCTTTTTTATGATTATTTTTAAGGAGAAGAAATTAAATTCAATTATTTCTAATATGATATCAAATTGCAAGTTAGAATACAATATTTCATCATTTGTAAAGTGAATTTTAGTGATTTAACCCCAAGCTCATGATAACAAATGTGTGAAAAATCATAGTTGTCCCATATTACCAATTTTTTGTCTAGACATTCTCTTAACTATTAATTAAAAAAAAAAGGAAAAAGAAGTTATACCCCTTTTTAATAAATAGAAGAAGTTCAATGTGTTTATGTTAAATCATGGATACAAAAACCAAGTTTAGATCATTTAGTGTTGTGAAGAGAACCACTAAGGGTGATTGAGTTAATTTTTCACTTTAATGTTGATAACATGACGATTATTGGTCTTAGATAAAAAAAAACTATTCAGACTTCAAAGTCTAATGTAAGTAAAATGAGAAGCTTTGGGTATTTTAGGTGACCTTTTGAAGTTAAACTTTAACTTGTGTTCTGAAAGTGAGTCTTATTGTTAAGAAGGCAATACAAGAGGCAACCCGGAATCACTAGCATCAAATAGTAATACCAATGCTGAAACATACACATTATTGGAAGGCCTTAAGATATGCCAAAAACAGAATCAAGTATTTCATATCATTGGGTCATATTTCTTTTATTTAGTCTAATGCTTAATTAAAAAATAAAGAATGCCTTAGAAATTGGAGTATATCATTTGCCAATTTCTATCCATGGTACTTGTACATGCAAAAGTGCAACATGACTATTGAGAGGAAAATGTAGTTACGGATTGTATACAATCTAAGATGTGAGACTTTTTCTACTAACAAAGCTCACTACCCCACCCATTCTTGGTTGAATTGTAAAAGTTAGTTAGGCTTAAGTAATTATAGCCTACCATAGAGTTAAATGTACATGTTGCTCAATATATCTCATGTTTTTATTGTGTTTTGTGTGATGACTTGATATGTAACTATTTCACTATTTTCAAAGGATTATGCTTCTACCTTACCCTTTGTACTTATTTGAGTTTTGGTTAAAATGCCCAACCTTATCACTCTTATTCAAACTTGTTTGGGTTTCATCCTTGTTTTATTAAAAAAAAAAAGAAACCAAGAATAACCTGTTATCAACCTTAATAACAAATAATTTCAGTTTTTAGCTTCTACTTCTTTATTATGTAAGCTATCTTGTTGAACCATGTTAAACTTGTGTTTCCTTTGTCTGTGTGCTTTGTTTTATTTGTTGCTTGCTATGAGTTTATTCTTTGTTTTGATACTACAGGGTTTTTGGAATTATTTATCTTCTACAAACTAGTTTTCTAACATGACATTATAATTCAAATTTCTAAAGAGATAGCCTTTCCCTTGTGGACTTAGGTGAATTCTTATGGGAAGTATTGTTGTTATTGATGTTAACATCCAATCCCATATTGCTAAGGTATGAGTTAAAATTTTTAGTCATACGTGAGTTTGGTTTTTAACTTCCGGGGCCGTTTTTTAAGGTAGAATTAGGCTTCTTTACAATTTCTTTGCACGTGGGGTGATGGGTGTATTAAAATCCTGTTTGTATCTTACATTACCAAGAGACAAGCCTGCGGTGTTCTTTATACATAGAAGTATTCCCTTTTCTTATAAGCTAATTTTAAGGAAGGATAGACTTTTCGTGCTCCTAATACATAGAAGTACTCTCTTTTCTTATAATCCAGTTTAAGAAATGGTGTATTTAATGTTCGACATTACGTTATCACCGCTTTGTGGGGTGATTCTGTTGCGCTCTCGCGTTACATCCCTAGTTATAGGGCGATTTACTGGTTGATAAACTTAGAACCATCTATGGTGATTGAAGACAAACTTGCTTTTCGAGGAAGCACCCCCCTAATTTTTCTCTCACAAAAGACGTCCTTCACAAAGGACTTTCCTGCTACTAAATACCACAAAGCGTGATGCAACCTACACACCATACTGCTACTTAACACGCTCCGCAAAACCAAGCATCGACCTTCCTTTGTATTACCAAAACAGGGTACCCCCTCCCCGGACTTCTGACTTACCAGACTGACAGATTAAACTTAAGCGACTGAACGCTGCTGCTATTTCCATGCTGAGTACAAAGATGCTACTCCTTCACTCCACCTCCTTCTGACCTTATGAACCACCACCTTGGTTCTCACGTAAGTGATGAGAGTCAGGACCGAGCTCCAAATGTAAAATGGTGAGTTCGTAACAGGTTCACAGTTTGACTCTCACCAATCCGAGAGCCTAAACCGCTATATTCCCGTGTATTAGTGGTGCATGTGCAGTAGGGGGAGCGGTGTGAGATTGGAAGGAAAGTGTGCTTATAGCGTATACAATTAATTTGGGCAATGGAGATAGTGCAAAAGCAGAGGTCCTAGCCTTACTTAAAGGTCTAGAAATATGTCATCAAAAGGGAAGACCAACTAGGCCTAGAGCAATGCAGAAAAATTTCATGGGAAAACCAACTAGGCCTAGAGCATTATAAGCCTCCTTAGACAATTACTTTCACTTTATGTTTAGTTTCAATAAAATAATTACTTTATTTTTCATTAATGGCTATGTAGTCATGTTAATTGATTATGTTTTATTTCCAAAAAATTTTATACATGTTTATTGGATTTATATAATAAAGGGTTAGGTATTATGCCCTGCCATATGTATTTTTCTAACAGGTTTAACATCTTAATCTACTGTGTTATCAATATAAATGATAAGAGTATTGTCCTTATTTCACAAAAAAAAAAAAAATCTTCTTCGTCCGCCAACCTCTTGACCTACTCTAACCCAAGTCTTCCCAGAGCAGGCGGACTATGGTCTAACCCACTACAAGTGGACTTTAAGACAACTCTGAGAGTTTGAGCGACCTTGGTCCACGACATATTCAGCTCCAGGCCAGCAACAAACCATCAATAAGATAAGCATGAGCCTGGGAATGGGCTCACAATTTGTCACAGAATAGGAGCCCATTAAGTGGACCTTATAATTGTAGATGAAGACATAACAGGACACCGAGAAGGAACATACAAAGTTTTTTGGAGGCCTACTCGCTCCCTACTACAAGACATCATATTTATAATGTATATACACTAATGACATCATTACTTAAAACTAACACTTATATAATATTGACAATGTAAATTAATCATACATTATTAGGGAATAATCTTGCAATGAAATTTAAATATAACAAGGTTTTGGGTTGGATATAACTTTGTAACATAGTATAAGAACCAAGAGCCCATAGTCTATATGATAAAAGTATTGTCAAATGATTTAGATTGTACTATTACACTAAGAGAGTATATTAATAATATAAAATAATTTTATTAACAAATATCTCCTTTATTTGACTTAAACATGCATAGCGTCTCAAACAAGCAGCCATCTTCTTTGCTTCCTGGAAACAATGTTCTATAATCCAGTGGTTGAGAATTCTAGTTTGAAGTCCTGCGTTGTCTTTTCGTTGGTCATTTGCTCGATGGAGGCTTCGGAGAGATATCCAAAATTAAAGAAAATGATGATGAACGTCTTGTATACACGTGTAAAATTTTTATGTACGAGCTCTTTTGTTTCTTTTCAATCTTTCACATTTATCATTCACAGATAAAAGAATAAAACACGTGCCTCAAATGGCGAAGGCGGTTATAGCGACCGCCCAGTTCTCAACGGCTCTGCCGACTTCGGGGATGTGACGGAGAGCAAGATCCCGAAACACTCCCTCCAACCCCGGTCCCATGGAACAGATCCGACAAGTAATTTCCCAAATCGTCAGGGGCGAATCTGATTAATGATTCCGACGCCGCCAACTGCCTCAACCGGAGCCAATTCTTCTCGTAGAAGTCCCGGTACGCCGGCATAAGCTTCTTTGCGACCGAAACTTTGATCTCGTCTCTGAGTTTCGCGTCGGGAACGACCCAGGAGATCTGTTTCCTGTACGCCTCGTCGAATGCGGCGTTGAATTTCATAAAACAATCCCTCGCCTGCTCCGGCGAAATCTCGGCCGTTGGATTCTCCGGGAGGGAAGTGAACACCTTGCTCCATCCCATCCGCTCGTAGTTCGCAGCATACTGTTTGATCTTTGACGAGTGCTTCTCTACCCAGTCGTCTCCCAGGAAGAGCTTCAGGTTCGATGAGCGGACTTTAACGACGAGGTACTGGAGGTTGTTGGCCAAGAACAAGTAGGAGAGCGCCACGTCCTTGTAGCGCTGTGCTTTGGTGTCGAGTTTGCAGAGGAGGACGAGGATGAGCCATGCGATCCGCACTGATAGGGGACTATCATCGGACTCCGGGCTCCCGAAGTAGGATTCCGGTAGCGGGGAATGTACCGATAACGGCCAGTCGGCGACTATATCTGAGAGTACACCGCTGTAATCGGTGAGGAAAGAGAGGTAGTTCATCACGTAGCGCGTGAGCGGGTGGATTCCACCTCCGGGGAGTGTACCCTTCGACGAGTCCTTCTGGATGGCCATTTCGAAGTCCGTGAGCATCGTGCGCACCGCCTCGCCGAGCTTCACCAGAGAAGTAACAGCCTGAGCTCGGACGACCGAGGTTGATTCGTAGGAGAAGATGGATTCGATTTCCGGCCAGAGATCAGAGATAGCTTCGTACAGGTCCAGCGTGCGGAACATTTTTTCGTTGGATTTCTTGCACTTTGCCACAACTTCCGGGAAACCAAAGAGGTCCAGGGCCGCCTCCTTAGAAATCTCGACGAAGCACGACTCTCTGATCGACGCCGAAGCAGAGAACACGTGATCGCAGAGAATTTTCTCGCCGTAAAACAAAGTTTTCACGGAGACTTTCACAGCGCTCAACCAGGTCTTGATCTTCACTTCCAACACCTCCCAATCCATCTTCTGTGCCTGCGAGAGACTCAGCCGCTCGACTCCGAGATGATACAACACCTCATCAATAATCGACTTCCGTACAATCTTGTAGATTTTCACGCACTCTTTTCCATAACCAGACGCAATCATGCAGTCGGCAATGGCTTTCAAGTCCGCCATCGCAATACTCGAGACATCCTCCACTTCAGAAATCACCTCTCCTTCTTCTCGAACCTCATCCTCCGACTCGTCCTCCTCCTCCAAGTCCGAAATACTGGACCTCGTCACGGACGATCTAGACGAGCGCACAGAAATTGATTCCGCATCCAAGTACTCCCTATTGACGGCCAAAATCTGGTAGAACTCCTTCTCCAACCTTTTCATGGCAATTTGCATCAAGTTCTGAGCCCTAACGAGCTTCTCGGAGGCGGAGTGCTGCCCAACCAAATGCTGCATAGCGGATTGCAACTTCCTCACGGAGGTCAGATACTGGTTGGCCTCGTGGCGGTCCTCGTGGAACAGCGAAGTGATTTTGGCGAAAGAGGAGCTATTAGCGTCCCACTTCATAATCAGCAAGCCAAAATTTTCAATGTTCTCGTCCATCATAGTTTCCGAGAAAGTTCTGCTCGGAGACGATGATGGTGTCGCCTTAGAAGGCGAAGAGCTCTTGAAGAAAATGCTCCTCATTCCTTTTCTCGGCATACAAAACCGATTTGATTTCTCGAAAGCTTCAAAGATTTTGTGGGTTCTTTGTATGGATTTCCCGAGAGCTTCAGAGATTTTATAGCTTCTTTGTATGGGTTTCTGGACAGCTTGCCAGACCTTCTGATGTACAGAATGGAGGCGAAGAGGGGGTGTTTATAGGGAAAGGGAGGGTGACGTGGAGGAGTGAGAAGAAGGACACCGTGGAGGGACAACTGGGCCGGTCGAGTCCGTGTGAAAATATTGACTGTGTCCAGATTTGCGGGACGCGTATAGCCGGTAGTTTTGCGGTTGCATGGATTCACGTTCGGCGGAAAAAGGACAAGAAAAAGTTACCATGGTCGGACTGAACGAACGATGGATGTCAAAAGGAAACTTCCAGAAGGCATTGGGGCTTGCTTTTCAATTTCGTTAAAAAAGTAAAACTAACCTTTTTAAAATTTTTTTTGTTGAAATTTTGTTGAGCTTATGATAAGTAATACCTCTTTATTCATGAACGTACTTATTTTAACAATCCAGATTTTACTTTATATTTGATTTTTTTATTAGATTTGTAAACAAATAAATATCATAACACATCAATCTCATGTTATTATTGAGTTATTTAGGGGACTTTTCTAAACCAGTGGTAATTGGGTCAGACCTTTAATTGATGAGTTTACTGGTCAGGGGTTTGAATCCCCTCCCCCTTTCTTATGTGTGTGAGTATATAAAAAAAAAAAATTTATTTGATTCTTTTGTTGGATTAGTAAACAAATACTTATTATAATTTTGTCTTCCATATATAAAGGATTCTTAAGAAAAACCTAAATAATGTAAGACTTTCACCATACAATTCCCATTTTGTTTTTGATTCTTTTGTTGGATTAGTAAACAAATACTTATCATAAGTCCCCCTCAATATATAGAGGATTCTTAAGCAAAGACATAAACAATGTAAGACTATCACCATACTATCCTTAACAATTTCTTATATTTCATCATATTTGTTTATCATATGTAAATCATTCATGAATCTTGAAATCATTTATATGTAATACATTGTTTCTATTTAGTATTTACTGAAAGATCATTTAAAGTAAGTCAAATTAATGGCATTAACAATATCCATAAAGTACAAGTTTGCTTTTACTAATAACATAAAATTCAAATGGCTTCTGGCTAAAGAATTAAAGGTTGGAAATTCACTTTCACCTACTAATCCTTCATTAATAATGTCTAAATGTGTAGCATGCAACTGTACCTTTCATAGAAAATGTCAAAGTATTATTCGAAATCAGTTCCATTTTTCAAAATAGGCTAACGACTTGACCAATCATCCACGTAATAACCAAACTTACTAAATATCATAGCTTGACTGATTTTCTTATAAGGACCAGGCTTTTTCTCGTGCAGGAGTTATGCTACCGCTTCTCTCTTTCTTTTTTGACATAAAAGTCATTCGAAGAGATTCAACAATGCTTTTTTATATTGGAAAGAGAATTGAAAAAGGGTTCGCTATTGAGAGAATACTCGGTCGTATATCTAGGAGGACACGACCCAGGATTGCGTTTTGCATTTCTTTGCTTGTCGTTTTTGACTTCGTCGGTAAGAAAACTCCGGCAATGCTTTAAGAGTCAGTGCTGGTTTGTTTGACCAGCTGAATAATGGAGCCTCACTGGAAGACCGGCGCTGTTCGCTGATTAAAAATTGCTCCGGTCTCTGAGTCTCGTCCTGGCTAGATAATTTTCTCCCTGGTTATAACTGCACCGGAACGGACTGTGTCCCTGACGTCGCCGGAAAAGTCATAGTCGCCTTTTGACTTTGTTTATGCAAGAAGGATATGTTTAATGAGTCTCATTACTCTCTTGAGTTTCTTCAGTCTACTTAACGAAAAAATAGATGTCTTAAGTAGGCTTATTGGTATTGGGAGATTAAGTGGCTTTTATACTGGTTGTTGGGAAATAAAAGTGATCGTGAAACAAAAACACATATGTTAAGAGGTCTAGATTTAACTCAAAAGTCAATTTGTAAGCTACTCATAAGTTGAAATGAACAACTTTTACATTTACGCATTTTTCAAGGATTTTTTTTTTCCATGTGGGACTTATGTCATCAACACATCTCTTGACACTGAGCATAGTTTGAATGAGATAAAATATATGCTTCTAGTACATTGAGTATATTTTAGGGGTTTAAGGTTAAATATAAGTTACAATAAATCAATTTGGGTTCTAATATTATATTAAAGAACCTATAGGCCAATCCAAAAATTAGTTTATGAGTTAGAAAACAATTTTCACACATACAAACACAAAAATATTGAAGATTTACACAGTTTAAAATGAACTATTGTAATATCTATAAGACAACTTTCTACTTTTGTAATCTTGGATTTCATAATTCTTGTCATTAAGACTCACATACTTGATTTATCTTTTGATAAATGAACATTACCTTTTGTTTTCTCATGATGACTTATGTTTTTTAAGCCTTATATTTATAGATTACCTAGAAAATCTCGTTAAGGAAAAAGGATTTTACCCTTATATGCCAAATAATTTTGTTGTTACTCCTAATTTTGACTCTACAATTAACAATTGAAACAAGTAAACGTGGAATTTCTTTCTCCTCTTCTTCTGGATATTATCTTGAGAGTAGCAAAGAAGCCATACCATAAAAGGGATGACAAATACAAGGAAGCAATGTGAGTTGTTTTCTTTCACAGTGAAAGATTTCTTGTCCAGCTCATTTGTTTGTCTTCTGGTTTTTCCTGTCTCAGGCTGGTATGATGTTGCCTTGCATTCCTGCTGCGTGGAATTGTTCCAAACCAAGCACCGCGTAGCCCTTGAAAACATCAATCAATATAGGATTAACCCCTACGTCTTTTTGGACTTGATGTAGACAAACTCATGCCTCTTCATGTGTCGATTCTTTCAACTCAAAGACAGAAAAAGAGTACTAAGAATATTCCTCTTGTCATTTTTTGCTTGGTGCCATCGGACTCGGTCAATTTGCCGTCTAGAGCAGCGTTAGGGTTTGGACAGAACATATGTTTAGTTTAATACACAGTTTAGGTTTAGGCATTGTTGTTGGAATTTAAAAAGTCATGCTATAGTTCCTTGGCAGTTGAGAAGAGCAATATTTTTATTTCATTCATGGTCAAAGTTTGAAGGAGGGCTTGATCATAGAGAATAAGAAAAATGTTGTTTTGGCATAGATTTGTAGAAATCGAGAAAAATAATGTACCAATATCCCTATCCAAAAACAAAGAAAAAAGAAGAAGAAGAAGAAAGAAAATGTTAGAAGACATAGCTAGGTTCTAAAAGAAAGGGAACACTTTTACACATAATAAGCACAATGAACTGATATCTTATTAATGAAGGACATACACCAGATCTCGATGTAAAGAAAATTGTCTCGTTTCCAAGCAGGATAAAGACTTCCCATCTTATATGTGATGAAAATTAAATATTTCTAGCATAACAAAGTTGGTCATTGCTTTGAATACAATCATAACTAAATTATTGTTACTTCTAAGAGAAGCAAGCAATATAACATCGATGACATTTTTTGTTTTTTTCTCTCTTTAATCATATCGTAATCTCCATCAAGCAGATCCTTGACGACGCCGAAGTAGAAAGGATAAGCGGGATAAGAATCTAACCTATTTTCTATGTGGCCGAACAGATATACAAACGAGAAGTTTGACTGATAGCTGTATTGATCACTTCAAGCCTATCAATTGCTAGGAGACAATGTATTAGCATCCTCCATCTTAGGTTTGTTTAGGTTGTTTTACTTGCTGCAACATTCATTGCTTGCACCAGAGTGGCATCCATTGTCTATGTCATTTAGAAAGTTTGATTTAGTCAACAAAAGCGATGATCCTAAACATATGTTAATGGAACACGTCACAGGTAAGATGATTTTAGATATTAGGCATGAAATCATAGGCTTCTTTTTTGTTCTTATGCTTCACCCAATCAGGCGTTAAGTTTGGATTAAACATTATTAGTGAGAGTGTAAATTCATTTTTTTTAATAAAACGTTTGCACTGGCGAAATCCTCAAGAGTGTAAATTCATAACTTTGTGCATATGGAATAATAAAATAATTTTGTAAATTATTGGTTTTATTGAGACCCTCATGCACTACTATTAGGTCAAAAGTTATAGCAACAATATATATATATATATATATATATATATATATTCAATTTATGATATTTTCAGTTCATGTTTTCAACATATTTAAGCATTTCAGAGAACATGTCATTCATTTCAAGGATGTTAAATTTTTTTTCATTTTGTTTTGACCGGTGCTTGTTCAAAAAGTGAGAGAAAAAACAAGTGAGGAAAAAAGAAAAAAAAAACATTATACAGGAATAAAAACACCAAAGCAAATGGAGAGGTTACTTCTCTTTAGATGTAAGGAACATTTCCCGAATAATATTAAAATTTAATATTCTTGTGTGAATGATGCTTGTTGCTTAATCCCTTAATTTAGTTCTTAATTGTCCATACATGTTTTCCCCACGGAGGTTTTGTGATTTTCTTAGCTCCATAACCCCTTTTCAAGCAACGGCCTGTACCACGAGACAATTATAAGGAAAGACAAGTTGAAGTGTTCTTTAAGGAAAAGGAACATAATCATTGAGGAGAGATCGTGTAGGTTCTAAGCAGATTCAAAGATTCTCGAGTTGGCCGAGAATGCTTTTCACGTGTGTTACGTAAGAACTTATCTAGGAGATTACAATATGAGAGAAAGCAGCTCTGGTTATAATGGGAGATGACTCATTGGTGATCATTTGATCTATCTTTAGTGGGAGTGAAATCTTTCTCCTTTTATTCTGTAATACTTTGCGCAAATGACATCACCTGATTTCTTGTTCTCTGGAAAAGAAAAGTTACTATTTTCGGTAAAGTTTGAAAATATTTTCGGCAAGAAATGGTATAAAAAAGCAATCCCAAATCGATTTTTGGTCTAACTTTTCGAGATAAAACTTGGATCATTAAAAAAAAAAAATCACAGAAATTGCAAATCTGTCGATGTTCTCTTGGTATTTTCTTCCCCAAATGAGAGAAGGTAAAATATATTATTCAAAAGTTCATTCTTTTCTTAAAACCAGCTTATATAAATAAAGTTTATATTTCATATGAAAATGGTTTTCCAAATAAAATTTAGGTAGCATGGAACAACTAAAATTATTTTTAACACACCTACTCACAATTAGTAAACTTTACATAGGATATCATTATTTCGAATCTCAACTCTAATATCATATTAAAAAGTTTATTTACTTGGTAAAACTAACTTATATAAAAGAAATATCTTTTTTATTTTAAAAAGGATTTCAAATATGATTTAGGCAACATAAATAACTCATTAAATCATTCTTGATAATAATATTTTTTTAAAAATGACCCAACTTTTTCTATTAGAAGATTATTGAGAAAATGAGACATATGAACACTTAAAAAGGATATTTGGTCAAGATTTTTAAAATATGAGACGATCATTATTTTTGATCATTGAACCAAACAAAACAAATATAATCTTTGTCTATGCAAGTAGCCTTAATAAAATAGAATGATGTGATCTCTGTTATGTACAACAACTTAAAACAGTGTCCTTACTAGTCTACTTGATATTCATAACTATATAAGTTACTAAATTAGAGGTCTCAACTTCCTTCCCTTAAACTCTCTCCCGACGCAAGCTTAGTCTTATCTCAAACTATCAACTGTTCCCTAACGTTGTTTTATCTGATGAAATATTTTGTTCGGCTTTACTCGAAGTTAGGGGGAGTTGTTAATCATCGCTTACCTGTTCAAGTTAGACTGAAATTAAACAATTCGATTGGTTAGAAGAAGGATTAAAGTAATGATAAAATTAAACAATTTGATTTGTTTAGTCACATAAGTCATACCAGAAACTGTCACTTTTTAAAAAAAAATGATTTTTACACAAGACGAAGAAAATTATGTGCTGATTATGTCAAAGAAGATTAGAAGTTCTACACGGCTATATATTCTTTCTTTTTTTTTTAAACGGTTTGCCGTCCCAACAGATTGGATGAATGCGATTACGAGTTGACTGTGTCAAAAGCATAGCATATCAGATCAAGAACGACGTTTTAATAAAATACTCGCTCTCCCTCACTTTTTGATTATTTAAAGGTTATTTCCCTAATCACGTTTTGCTTCTTTTAGAAGGAAACAATAAGAGGATACGGATTTTTATAATGAAGAAAATGCAAAGGACTCCATCTTTGAGTTCACCAAGACTCTGCTGTTGCTTCCCATTACGTGGTGGACACATAATTTAAATAAAGAAAATGGGGGTTTAAGGATATGGAGCGACAAATTTAGAACTTAGGTCTTGGATCGACCAGTAATTAACCACTAGGCTACTGGCGAACTTAGGTCTTGGATCGACCAGTAATTAACTACTAGGCTATTGGCTTGTTGATGGTAAGAGCATAATATAAGAGTCTAAAATGAACAAAAATGAAAGTTTTATGTACAAATACAACACTAAAATGAAAGAACTAACAAAAAAATGAAAAATAAATAAAAAGAAATTGGAAGGTGAAAAGACAATTTGAGGGGACAAGATAAGGTTGTGCAGCACATACATACAAAAAAATAAAAAAGAATATTGAAATTTTATATAGTTGAAAAAAATTTATATACAGAAGACTATTGTCACACCAACCTTTCCCAATAACCTCTAAAAAAGAAAATTCTATTTTTTCATAACTTTTATTCATTAAAGGACTATCAAATATTTTTTCCTCTCAGATAGTTCTCATGCTTTGATTATTATAACATCTTACTAAACGACAGAATTATGCCTAGGTTATGCTAAAAAATTACAATTTTTTTGCTTCTCCTAGTCTTGATTCTACAACTAACAAAGAAATTGTTCAAAAGAAAAAGAGGACCATGGTAAGGTGTTAAACTCTCATTGGCATGCAACTAAAATGCAAACAAGGAATGCTAACCCAATCAGTCATTTTCCAAGATATCAGATTAAATTCAGGCCGAGGGGTCTGAGAAGCCGAAGAAATGCTATTATGGCGTGTAGGTAGTGGGAGAATAAACATATACTTTTCATAACCAGAATATGCTGCCTAATAAACTGAAAAGGAAAACAACAAATCTGCCTTCTTGGCTCTTTTGCCTTTCCTGTACGTCACGGCTTCCATCTGCTTAAGTATCCCATAATCCTTGACGTTCATATTTGACTTCAAAGAGAGATTTCGTGGCCCAAGTGATTCAAGCCAGCTTTTGTTTCCCTCTTGGGTTTCGAGTAACGGCACATGCGGAATTGTGTGCAACGCAAGAGACAGTTTCTA
Organism: Casuarina glauca; assembly: GCA_028551395.1. Lineage (NCBI taxonomy): Eukaryota > Viridiplantae > Streptophyta > Magnoliopsida > Fagales > Casuarinaceae > Casuarina > Casuarina glauca. The sequence goes on along the minus strand of CM052352.1, from coordinate 27,694,665 downwards.
AGATCCACATCTTCAAGGAAAAGAGCAGCCCTTTGTTCTGTATTAGAGTTGAAAAGTCGTCACTTTGCTGTCATAAGATAGAGTTTCATTGGACTGAATCTATCTTTCAGCGTCGCTTTAAATGACCAGAATTGTCCGAGTTTAGGTGCTCGTTCTCAGCTAATGACTCCCACACCGCGTAGGGTGGCAAGGAAATGTCATCCGCTGGGGTTTTCGCAAGTCAAGATGTAAATGAGTTTCTCTTTTGTCGACATTTGCAAGCTCACGGCTTATTAATGGCTTTGCAGTTGAAAGTTCTAGGAAGTGTGTGAGTATCAAGAAGTTTCCTATTTCCGGCATGGTATTTAAGAAGCTCAATAGTGACATTGATGTCTAACGTTTGAAACTAGCCCCTTGACCCCTCTTTAAGCCGTGATCTCTACGTATCTAGCTTTGCCATGGTGATAATGGCTTCGGCTCACGAAATTATTGCCTGGAAGCCCATGTATCTACCTTTTCATAAGCACAAGTACAAGCTCATTTCTATCTAAAGCTGGTTTGTAAAAGGAAGAACATGTATTTTATTTTAAAGAGGATTTCACAACAAATTATTTTTTAATTACCTTTTTTAATTAAATTGAAATAAAAAAAAGTTGGCTGGGGATAACATAACCCAACCATTACGTCCTCAAAGAGGGATAAATGAAAATGATAAATCCATTTAATGACATGCGTATTCAACCCCCTATAAGTTCTCAATAGAGAATCATATACATGCAAAACCACTGTTAACTCTTTCCGTCTTATAAAGGACTTTGGAGAGAAGTTTAGATCGATCATTGCTTGCTATTGATGAATTATCAATCCTATATGGAGAGAATACACCAATAGCCAACTTCTTGCCAACCAAAATATGTTTTAGTTTTAAAGGCCCAATGATTTTAGCATTTCCGATGCGGATCATCTGCATCAATTTCCATTCTTTTGTCTATAGTCTTCTAAACCACTACTTCCTCATTGAGAGTCTCTCTTCAAATATCGACATGTATATGTTGATTCTTGGTAGATCAAGTTAGCAATTTCCTTCTCACTCTAGATGCAAGAAGTCCTTGTTTGTACTCTATGCAGTTATGGATATATAAAGCTACTCTTTAATCAATTTCCTTTTGTTGATTTGCCCTTTTCTCATTTAGTCAAAAACATTTTCTCTCCTACCCCTATAGACCGTAGCTTGATGTTATTCTAAGCTTTTACCTAGCCTATCGCTTGTGAGAACTTCAAGCAAGGTCAATGACAATGGAAATGATAACACAATCTCAAGTTGATGTTCTTGTTCCTTACTCAGCTGCATTTCCTCCATTTCATCAACACATCTATTGCCTTCAAAATTATTCTCTCCTACTGTTTCACTCTTCTCATTACCTAGTTGATTATTTACCTAGGTTTTCTCATGATTTTCTTCCTCCAACTCAATCAAAATTACAGAACATTTCTTAACTTGGTTCTGGCGAAACTCAGACAAGACTTCTTTCTATTCTTTCAGCACTACCAAAGCCATCGTATCCAAAATATACCGCACCATATCCTAAAATCTAAAATTAAACTTGTCCTTAGTTCCTCCATTAAGACTGTCATAAGTTGCTTTTGTTGATCTGCATCCCCTAGCGTTTGTGCGTTGCGGCATTCTAGGTTCTCCCTTTACCTGTATCTCACCGACTTGGGCATCTCAATTGCCTTCACAACAAATTATAAGTTACACGAACTATTATAATGAGATTCTCACAACTATCTTGAGTTTAAATAATTGGCTAAATGAGGGAAGCTCCACACTTAAACCAAAGGCCATAAGAGGACATTATTTACTTGATACATGAGTTCTGATATTATATTTGAAAATTTATTTTCTCCTAAAACTAGTTTATAAGAAGGTAAATATATCTTCTTTTTGGGGAAAAAAAAAAGATTACATGACACGTTACGTGATACGCGTCAAAACAAGATATGAACTCGTGGACCCATAGACAACAGACAATATCAACAGTCGGTTTTCTTTGTCATTGTGAAGTTTCTCTGCGATTGACACTTGTCTACATGGTTTTGCTGCTGAAAATTCCAGGGGTTTTAGTGTCAACAAGTACTTCATTTTCATTACCCTATTTAAGAACCTGTACAGCGAGAGTAATAATGAGCGTTTAGAAAACTGGCCCTTTGCCATGGGAAGTCCGTCCACCTCTCCAGAAACACAACTAAACGCGTTGTAGTTGACTCAGAGTTGTAACCTGTCAAGTTCAGCTTGCAAGCACAAGATGTAAACTCGTGAATCTACAGGCCACAGGCAACACCAATCGCTGATTTTCCCAGACCCCAAGAAAATTCTGAGTCACTGTGCTGTGTTTTTCAACTTCAAGCTTGCAGTTGTTTAGGTTCTCGAAGAGGATCCATAGTAGTTTATGCACTAGACCCATAGATAATATAGCAAATATCCCAAGGGTTTTTGAAAGCTCAAATGGTTCAAAAAGGGCCCACAGATCGGATCCCTTTTCTAGTGCAACTTGGTAGAAGTTGAGGTTCTGCAAGCATTGAAGCTAGTGGCTGAAGAGACCAGCAGAACCAACAAGGAAACTGTAATAACTTGTGACATCATGAATGACATCCTGGTCTTCTATTTCCGTCTTTTTTCTGAAAATTTATGTGAAGGAAGGAAGAGGTTGGGAGAAATGGTTCCCGTTGTTGTATATTTCATGGTCTATAAGGTTCCTTTTATAGTGGAACAAAAGCATAAGGTACAATTAAAATAAAAATGCTTTTGTTACAATTCAAATAGAGAATTCAAAAAACAGAACTAAAGTTCTTCAATGGTGCGATAGCTTGCATCTTGTCGGAGCTTTAACGGTGGCAGCCAGTTCATCCAGATCTACGAACATGGCAGCACTCATCTCCTAACATGGAAGACAACTCATCTCCGAACACCCCTCCTCAAGCTGATGGTAGATAAGAATTAATTACATTCAGCTTGCGAAGGAGATGATTATGCTGATTGGCTCCTAGAGCTTTAGTCAACATGTCTGCTGGTTGGTCCATGGTGCCAACATGATCTGTTCTTATAATTCCACGTCGAATTTTTTCTCGAATGAAATGACAATCAACGTCAATGTGCTTGGTACGCTGATGAACCATTGGATTTGCGGCAAGTTCCATGGCGGCTGTGTTGTCACAATACAAAGTGACTGGGCGAGGAACATTGAGTCCCATGTCTCCCAGAAGACCTAACAACCAGAAAATTTCACAAGTAGTGATGGCCATAGCTCGATATTCTGCTTCTGTAGATGATTGTGATACTACACCTTGTTTCTTGCTTTTCCATGAAATCAACGTATTTCCAAGCATGATGCAAAAACCTGTCAATGATTTTCTTCCCATTTTGCATGTGGCATAATCTGAATCACAATAAGCTCGCATCTGATAACCTCCTGATGAGGGGATAAGTATACCTGCGCCAGGACAACTCTTTAAGTATTTTACTAAACGTACTGCAGCTTCCCAATGGGATTTCTTAGGTGAGTGCATGAATTGAGCTAAATTATGAACTGTGTAAGAGATGTCTGGCCTTGTGACATTGAGATAATTCAGCTTTCCAATGAGTTGTTGATATTTTAATGAATCCTTCAATGGTGGATCATCATCCCTAGGTACTGGAGCTCCTTGATCAAACTTGATTGTTGTCAATGATAAGTTTGTGTCCATGGGATTTTCAACTGGTTTGGCTCCCCCAAGCCCCATCTCATCTATCAATTCAAGAATGTATTTTCGTTGACTCAAGTGAATGCCTTTATCATCACGAAGTACTTCCACACCGAGAAAAAACTTGAGATCTCCTAAGTCCTTAATATGAAAGGATGAATGCAAGTGTGCTTTCAGTTCCTTAATTCCATCTATATCACTTCCCGTAATAACGATATCATCGACATAAATCATGAGAAGGACAATTAATTTACCTCGTTTCTTAACAAAAAGAGAGGTGTCATGCATAGAGTCCTGATATCCAATTGCTAGGAGGGCCTCTGTAAACTTGGCATACCACTGCCGGGCTGCTTGCTTCAATCCATATAAAGATTTCTTGAGCCTACATACTTTTCCAGTTTTTTCATTTGGATCTCCTGGTGGAAGTCGCATATAAACTTCTTCATTCAAGTCTCCTTGTAGGAATGCATTGCTAACATCCATCTGATGAATTTCCCACTGATTCTGAGCAGCTAGTGAAAGAGCGCATCTGATTGTGATGTGCTTAACAACTGGTGCGAAGATGTCATGATAATCTACGCCTTCTTTTTGACTATATCCCTTGGCCACTAGTCTGGCTTTGTACCTCTCAACTGTACCATCGGCATTGTGCTTGATTTTATAAACCCACTTGCAACCAATGGGTTTCCGACCAGACGGTAAGTCCACAACGTCCCAAGTTTCATTATCCTCTAATGCTTTGATTTCTTGTTTCATGGCCTCTTGCCATCTAGGATTGCCAATAGCCTCATGGTGATAGAATGGTTCTACATCGGTGGAGATAGATGCAATAAAATGTTGGCTATCAATCGGAAGGTGGTCATAAGATATGAAGGATGAAAGTGGATATATGGAGGATTCACTTTCTAAGACATTGATGGTAGGGCAAACATAGTCTTTTGACCAAAATGGTGGTTTGGTTTCTCGAGTAGATTTTCTAGGAATTATCTGAGCAGGACTAACTGGTGGGTCTTCTGTGAATGGTGTGATCTCCTCAATGTCTTCATCTATGAAGACATCATAAGAGTCAGCAGATGGTGGTAGAGGAAGTGGAGTGCGATCAGATTGTGGTGTTGTGATAGGTGTAAAGTGATCTTCAGGTGGTGTCTGAGTAGGTAGCTCAAGTGAGGGCTAGAGCTGATGTTGTTGTCCAAGGACCTCCACGTCGAGATTAGTCAAAGGAGCTTGCAATGAAGAATGTGATTTGTCCTCTTTTTGTGAGAAAGGAAAAATGTCCTCATGAAAACGTACGTCCCGACTAACAAAAAATCGTTGTCTCTCGGGATCATATAATTTGTATCCCTTTTGCCCTCGAGCGTATCCCATGAATATGCTAGGAATAGCTCTGGGAGCAAATTTATCTTTGTGCTCCAACATGGTAGCATAGCAAAGGCATCCAAAGACTCGAAGATGAGAGATTTTTGGTGATTTTTCAAATAATTTCTCAAAGGGTGTGACTCCATTTAGGACGGAAGAAGGGATTCTATTGATCAAATATGTGGCAGTGAGTATGCATTCACCCCAAAACCTAGTTGGCATGTTGCTTTGAAACTTTAAAGCTCGTGCAACATCTAAAATGTGTCGATGTTTACGCTCAACAACACCATTCTGTTGGGGAGTGTACACGCATGAGCTTTCATGAATGATTCCCCATGAAGAAAATAATTGTTTTGTGTTGTGATTGAAGAAATCAAGGGCATTGTCTGTCCTAATGCGCTTAACTTCTCTAGAAAATTGATTTCTTATGAGATTAAGAAATTCTTCCAATCGTGAGAATGTCTCACTCTTGACTTTCATAAGGAACGTCCATGTTCCTCGAGAAAAGTCATCCACAATGGTAAGAAAGTAACGTGACCCATCATGATTGGGTATCTTGTATGGTCCCCAAACATCAACATGAATTAGGTCAAAAATGGATTGCGCTTTATTATCACGCGTAGGAAAAGGATTGCGAGTTTGTTTCGCAAGTGGACAAATAGAACATGAGCTATTTTGAGGAACATTATGAAAATTCAATTCATTGATGAATTTAAACTTGGCATCGGACATATGTCCGAGCCTACAATGCCAAAGTCTTAAATTTGAAACACTACACGAAGACAAAGAGTTCACAAAAGATAGGCTATGCCCGGAAGAGTGTGTGATCTTTTTCTTGCCAGGACATGACACAAAATAGTAAAGTCCATTTCTCATTCTACTAAGCCCTTTGACTTCACTCGTCGAAAGGTCCTGAAATACACAAAATTCAGCATAAAAGATGATTTTGCAGTTGTTTTGGACGCAGAATTTTGATACAGAAATTAAATTGAATTTGAAATCTGGTGAGTATAAAACTGAATCCAATTTCAGGTGTTTGGATATAGGAACGTTTCCAGTATATGTAACCACAGTGCTATCACCATTCAGAAATTTAACTTTCCTAGATCTAGATGCACATGAAACAACAGAATCAAGATATTCAAAATTTGAAGTTATATGATCACTAGCACCTGAGTCAATTATCCAATATTTTAAGGATTCAGAAGTACCTGCAAGGTGGGCTTGTGATTCCTGATCATCATGCAGGACTTTGATAAAACGCTGAAATTCTGCTTTGGTGATGAAAACTTGATCATTTTCACCAGCTGCTAAATTTGCATTTGCCTCTTCATTGCGACTATTGCGGTCCGGTGGATATCCGTTCAATTTGTAGCACTCCTTTTTTTCATGCCCATAGATCTTGCAGTATTCACATTGAGGGCCAGTTAATCGATAGCAGACCTCCCTTTTATGCCCTTTTTTTCCACAAAAATCACATTTTTCAACTTCCTTGTACGACCTGTCGTTTTGCCTAAACGACCGATCGTTTTGTGGCCTAAACGACCTGTCATTTTTTCTGAACAACCTGTCGTTTTGATTGCTAAACGATCTGTCGTTTTGAGCCTTTAGTGAAAACGACATGTCGTTTGGTGCAGCACATGGTGAGCACGGCGCGTCGTGTGAAGTCGTCCTCAAAAGCCTTTTCGCCGTAAAAGGTGTGCCGTTTGTCAGAGCACTTGTTGCGTCGAAATTTGAATTTGTCGCAACAAATACATTTTCGCCGGTCATCTTCCCGACGACATTCCGACGATATTCCGCCTTGCAGATCATGGAAAAAGTCTGCATCAGGTCCGGCAGAGGATGCATCATCAGAATCTGCTCTCTAAGGGTTGAATAACTGTCATCGAGGCCACGGAGGAGTTGATAAAATTTCATCCGATCTTGATGGGTCTTCCACGGAGGAAAAACGGCCAACTCCGACGAAGATAATTCGATCAAAGTGTTGAATTCGTCCCATAGTTGGCGGAGACGACTGAAAAACAACGAAATCGACTCTCCAGCTTGATGAATTAGGCAGAGATCATTTGTGAGATCATAAACCCTAGACGGGTCAATTTGGTAGAATCGGGCATGGAGTTCGGCCCACATATCGGCGGCACTCCGGGTGTAGATGAGGCCGTCGTGAAGAGAATCAGAGATTGAATTTAGGATCCAACCCCGACAAAGATCATTGCACCGATCCCATGAGCTTCGGTCGGGAGAATCGGACTCGGGTTGAGGAAATGACCCATCGATGAACGCGATTTTGTTTTTGATCGATAGGGAAATTCGCATTGTTTCTGACCATACTGCGTAATTGGAGATGCCTATCAGTTTAATCGACACAAGGGCGATCGAATTGGTGTCTCCGATTGGGAGGAAGAGCGGATCGGCGCAATTTAGGGTTTGTGCCGTCCGAGTATCAAATTGGTTCGCATCCGTGCGCGGTGGCGGCGGCGGCGGTGTGCGAACGTTTTGCGGTGGTGTGGTAGCATTTCGTTGGTTGGTGGGCTGTGCTTCACTGCTTCGATGCGGCGGAATGTACCGCGGAGTAGCGCCGATAGGGCTGCCGGAGGTCTCTGAGAGGTGGTCGACCATGTTGCCGAAAACGGTGTCGTGTTGGACTGTCTACGACGTCGTGTCGTGCGTAACAGTGAAGTTGTGAGAACGGCGTCGTTTGTGTTGTGAACGTCGCTGTGTTGTGAGGCAGAACGACGTCGTGGGAATAAGTGGGAAGAACGACGTCGTTTTGAATCCGTCGTCTTCTTCGACGAGAAATGAGGTTTTCTTCGTCGGAAAGAAGAGCAGCTCAGATTTTTGAGAATTTGAGCTGAAATTGGACTGAAAATTTTGGGAGAAGTTTTCGGGTTTTGAGCGGAAGCGATTTAGGAACCAAAATTTTCTGTAAGAAACCGTATTTATTCGGTTTACAGAAAATTTCAGGATTTTGGCTCCGATGCCATGAAAATTTATGTGAAGGAAGGAAGAGGTTGGGAGAAATGGTTCCCATTGTTGTATATTTCATGGTCTATAAGGTTCCTTTTATAGTGGAACAAAAGCATAAGGTACAATTAAAATAAAAATGCTTTTGTTACAATTCAAATAGAGAATTCAAAAAACAGAACTAAAGTTCTTCAATGGTGCGATAGCTTGCATCTTGTCGGAGCTTTAACGGTGGTAGCCAGTTCATCCAGATCTACGAACATGGCAACACTCATCTCCTAACATGGAAGACAACTCATCTCCGAACACTTTCTGCATGTTTGTTCGTTTCCCTAATCAGGGGGTGGCCCCTTCGCCTGTATGCTTTCTTCCCAAGTGGGGCGCTAAGGGAGGAAAAGAACCGACATAGCCAGTGGTGCTCAGGAGTCATTTTGTCATTGTCGCGAGCCTTGACTTCATCAATTATTCAACGTAGAGTATCTCATCGGATAGGTAAACAACTTTTCCGGCCACCAGCTTGCTTCACAGAATCTTCTCTTTTTAGCTCTTGTATGTCATCGTAAAGGTACTCAAACGACCAAATTAGTGTTTGTTTATGCTGGAAAAGTTTACTCATTTCCTTAAAATTGATAATTATAATAATAAGATATATGAATATATAAAGTTGAAATGTAAGTTTGTATTAATAAAAAATAGTGTACATTACAAAATTTTGACAACTATAAAAAGATAGAGGTTGTAAGTCTCCAAATCTTATTCAAAATGACATTTCTCTATGAGAATTTTATATTTTGAAACAAAAAAGTTTTATCTTGTATAGTTTTCCTTACTTTAACCAATAGGATGGAAATGTCAACTATTTTATTTTGAAATTGTCTTCTATTTTGTTCTGTCCATATTATTCATATTGATAAAAAAAAATATTATTCGTATATAAAAAATATTATATCATGATATTTATAATGTAGATCAATCATCATTTTTAACACATTATTTCATTTCAAATGTCAAAAAATATTAAACGACCAATTAATAGGTAAACATATCATGATATTGATATGACTACGAACAGTGAACAATTGAGTTTAAACATAATTTTGATATTATATTAAAAAGATTCGTTCTCTTCCTTAAAATCGATTGTTTAAACAATAGACAACTCTTAAATATAAGAAATACTTCAAACCAAAACAGTAATGGCGTGAGAGAGACATCTGTACTATTTTATAATAAACATATATATTCAACTCCCCGTGTTTACAAGCTGCCAGGCGTTGGAAAGTTAAAAAGAAGTTTGCATAAAGAAAGACGAACAACAGTGATAATTATTACATATACGAAACAATATGGACTCTAGAATACAAACAAACCGTATGTTTTTGACCTTCTCGAAGGAAATCAAAAGGTGAACTAATAAATCTTAGAGCTCTGTTCTTCCGAAGTACTAAACTCTAGAAGCCAATTGAAATCCATTCTGGCGTCCATTGAGACAAACGTGTCTTATTTTCTAGAACGACGTATGGGAATTAAACTTTGTATTTGCAATTCCGGTTTCTTCGCATCACTTTCTCCCTTGCATAACTGACTACGGTCCGCAGCCGGCAGCCAGCATCCACCACAGTCGCCGGCGTTCTACAATCTCTGACTCTAAACACCGGTGGCTGTGGAGATGAGCACAGATCCATGGACTTTTCTATGATTAATCACGAGGCAGGAAGAGAAGCCTGCCATGGCTGCTACAAGCATAAAAAATGCTTGATTAAAGATTGGTTAAAAAACTAATATTTTTCAACGTATTTAGTGAACTTGTGATTTGCAGTACAGCTGGTTACAACAGCAGAGAACATTCCCCTCGGATCGTGCGAGTACTATAACGACAATGTTTCCTTGTCAAGAATCTAGAACGTCAATTTGGATTACCTAAAATGTGAACCCGTGTTTGGAAGAGGAAAGTGCACGAAAAGTAGGAAAGACAGAGAAATATGAAGATTAAGGTAAGGGGTGGTTTCTTTCTCAGTGATTTGACGGGGGGCTCGATTCAGTGGGCTTCAAGCATTTCAAGGTCTGAAACCGTTACTAACTGTGATGGCGCTTTTTTAATCATATATAACACAAGCCAGTTGATCATCTTGTCGAAACCCAAACTCCAGAAGTGGCTTTCCAGCTTTTACACGACAAGGTTCAATACCTCCGAGGCCTTTGCACGTTCTGTTTGAAAGAGACCAGGGAAAAGTGTCATAAGTGAAATTTCTTCGTCTCATGAAACATGTGAAAACATCGTTGTATAGTCTTCGGAGATTTACACCTACAAAGGCTACATTGGCGGGAAGAGGTAGGCTTCCCCTTGTGTTTTCTTTTTAATTTTTTGAATTACAAATTATATAATTATAACATAATCAGTTAGACTCAAATATTGCATTTAACAAATTTTTTGTGTTCTACATATAAGTTTTATGATCGAGATTAACCAGTTAAAAATAGGTGTCACTTAAAATTCATAATTTTAAATTCAATAAGTGAATATGTGAATTTAAGTATTGACAAGTTGACAAGTTTTGTTTCCAGAATCACCTTTTATCAAATTCAGAATCATTGACGTATCATGTACGACAAATAATTTCAGTTTGTAGCTTCTATTTCTTACATTACCGCCAAAATTGAAGTAAATAATCATGAAACTCAAGGAATTGTTGTATAACGACTTCTATACACGTGTAATTTTTATTTTATTTTTATGTACGCGCTCTTTTGTTTCTGTTCAATCTTCTACATTTCTCATTCACAAGATAAAAAGTAAAAACACGCGCCTCAAATGGCGAAGGCGGGGACAGCGACCGTCTAGATCTCAACGGCTGTGCCGACTTCGGGGATGGGCCGGAGACGAAGATGCCGAAACACTCCCTCCAACCCCGGTCCCATGGAACAGATCCGACAAGTAATTTCCCAAATCATCGGGGGCGAATCTGATCAATGATTCCGACGCCGCCAACTGCCTCAACCGGAGCCGATTCTTCTCGTATAAGTCCCGGTACGCCGGCATAAGCTTGTTTGCTACCGAAACTTTTATCTCGTCTCTGAGTTTCGCGTCGGGAACGACCCAGGAGGTCTGTTTCCTGTACGCCTCGTCGAATGCGGCGTTGAATTTCATAAAACAATCCCTCGCCTGCTCCGGCGAAATCTCGCCCGTTGAATTCTCTGGGAGGGAAGTGAACACCTTGCTCCATCCCATCCGCTCGTAGTTCGCGGCGTACTGTTTGACCTTTGACGAGTGCTTCTCTACCCAGTCGTCGCCGAGGAAGAGCTTCAGGTTCGACGAGCGGACCTTAACGACGATGTATTGGAGGTTGTTGGCCAAGAACAAGTAGGAGAGCGCCACGTCCTTGTAGAGCTGTGCTTTGGTGTCGAGTTTGCAGAGGAGGACGAGGATGAGCCACGCCATCCGCACGGATAGTGGACTATCATCGGACTCCGGGCTCCCGAAGTAGGATTCCGGTAGTGAGTTTGTATCGATAATGGCCAGTCGGCGACTATATCCGAGAGTACATCGCTGTAGTCGGTGAGGAAAGAGAGGTAGTTCATCACGTAACGCGTGAGCGGGTGAATTCCACCTCCGGGGAGTGTAAGCTTCGACGAATCCTTCTGGATGGCCATTTCGAAGTCCGTGAGCATCGTGCGCACCGCCTCGCCAAGCTTCACCAGAGAAGTAACAGCCTGAGCTCGGACGGCGGCTGTTGATTCGTAGGAGAAGATGGAGTCGATTTCCGGCCAGAGATCAGAGATAGCTTCGTACAGGTCCAGCGTGCGGAACGTTTTCTCGGAGGATTTCTTGCACTTTGCCACAATTTCCGGGAAACCAAAAAGGTTCAGGGCCGCCTCTTTAGAAATCTCGACGAAGCACGACTCTCTGATCGACGCCGATGCAGAGAACACGTGGTCGCAGAGAATCCTCTCGCCGTAAAATAGAGTCTTCACGAAGACTTTCACAGCGCTCAACCAGGTCTTGATCTTCAGCTCCAACACCTCCCAATCCATCTTCTGTGCCTGCGAGAGACTCAACCTCTCGACTCCGAGATGATACAACGTCTCATCAATAATCGACTTCCGTACAATCTTATAGATTTTCAAGCATTCTTTTCCATAACCAGACTCAATCATGCAGTCGGCAATGGCTTTCAAGTCCGCCATCGCAATACTCGAGACATCCTCCACCTCAGATATCGACTCTCCTGCCACCCGAAAATCATCCTCCGACTCGTCCTCCGACAAGTCCGAAATACTGGACCTCGCCACGGACGATCTAGACGAGCGCACGGAAACGGATTCCGCATCCAAATACTCCCTATTGACTGACAAAATCTGGTAGAACTCCTTCTGCAACCTTTTCATGGCCATCTGCATCAAGTTCTGAGCCCTAACGATCTTCTCGGAGGCGGAGTGTTGCACAACCAACTGCCGCATAGCGGATTGCAACTGCCTCACCGAGGTCAGGTACTGTTTAGCCTCGTGACTATCCTCGTGGAACAGCGAAGTGATTTTGGCGTAGGAGGAGCTGTCAGCGTCCCACTTCGTAATAAGAGACCCAGCGCTTTCAATGTTCTCGTCCATGATAGTTTCTGAGAAAGTTCTGATCGGAGACGAAGGTGGTGTCGCCTTAGAAGGCGAAGAGCTCTTGAAGAAAATGCTCCTCATTCCTTTTCTCGGCATATTGGATTTGATTTCTCGAAAGCTTCAAAGATTTTCCGGTTTATGGATTTCCCGAGAGATTCAGAGATTTTCTGCTTTCTTTGTATGGATTGCCCGACAGATTCAGAGATTTTCTGCTTTCTTTGTATGGGTTTCTCGAGAACTTCCAAGATTTTCTGATGTACAGAATGGAGGCGGAGGGGGGTTATTTATAGGAAAGAGAGGTGGGGGTGACGTGTAGGAGTGAGAAGAAGCATCGCGGAGGGACAACTGGGCCGGTCGAGTCTGTGTGAAAATATTGACTCCGTCCACATTTTTGGGACGCGTATAGCCGTTCTTTTTGGTGATACATGGGGATACGTTTAATTTTATTTTATATATCGGAAGAGATTTGAAAAAGGTTTCATTATTGAGAGAATACTCAGTCGTATATGTAGGAGGACACGACCAGGGATTGCGTTTTGAGTTTCTTTGCTTGTCGTCGGAACAAAAACTCCGGCAATGCTTTAGAGTCAGTGCGGGTATGTTTGACCAGCATACAAAATTTTGTATGTTAAATGAAGTGGACCAAGTCTCTGGCATCGCCAGAAAAGTCGTGATCGCCTTTTGACTTTGCTTATACGGGAAGGAAATGTTTAATGGCTTTCTTCAGTCTCCTTAGCCAAGAAAATAGATTCTAAGTAGGCTTATCGGTATTGGGAGGTTACTTGCTTTGTATTGGTTGGTGGGAGATAAAAGGTGAATTATGTTTGAATGTAAAAAATATTATCTAATTCATAAATTATCTTTTGGATTAGATTTTGATCTTATTCTTAACATGGCATTAGAATTCAAATAGGTTTTCTTTAATTTTTATTTAACTTTGCGTTGTTAAAATATGTTCGGTGTATAGTAAGATATCTATTACACCTGTTCAAACTTGAGTTTAAAATATGCTTAATGTGTGAGGGTTTTGAGTATGAAAATTCTACATAGAAAATATAGGATCATTAGATAATATCTAAATGTCAAAACTGTCTTTAAAATTTGTGATCTAACTTTTAGATTAGAATTTGAACCTATTTTTAACAATATTTCACATGTTTTGAGATGAAGTGTTATTGTATTTACAAAGCAACAATTCACTTTTATAATTTGGTCTTTATAGTTCTTGTTACTTAGACTCACATATTTGATTTATCTTTTCATGGAAGAAAATTAGTTTCTATTTTCTCATGGTTAATTAGACTTTCTAAGCGTTATATTCACAAATTACATAAACAAATCTGATTAACAAAATAGATTTTACCCTTATATGCAAAACAATATTTCTGTTGCTTTTAATTTTGACTCTAAAATTGATAGTTGAATCAAATAGATGTGCAATTTCTTTCTCCTCTTCTTCTTCTAGATCTTATCTTAAGAGCAACAATGAAGCATGCCAGAAAAGGGAATGACGAAAACAAGGAAGAATAGTGAAAGATATAATTTCTCTTTCTTTGGTGAATAAAAACATGGATTTCTTGTCTGATAATTTTTTCCTTCTTGTTTTTCCTGTTTCAGGCTGGACTGATGTTGTCTTGCATTCCTGCTGTGTGGAATTGTTCCAAACCAAGCACCGCGTAGCCCTTGTAAACATCACTCAACATAGGATTAATCACTATGTTAACTAGCTTTTATTGTCTCTTTGGACTTGATGTAGACAAACTCATGCCTCTTCGTGTGTCGATTCTTTTACCTCAAAGACATAAAAAAAGTACTAAGAACATTCTGTCTTGTCATTTTTTGCTCGGTGCTACCGAATTGACTCGGCCAATTTGTCGTCTAGAGCAGCGTTAGAGTTTGGACAGAAAATATGTTTAGTTTAATACACAGTTTAGCTTTAAGCATTGTTGATGAGATCTAAAAAATAATGCTATAGTTCCTTAGCAATAGAGAGGAGCAATATTTTTATTTCATTTATGGTCAAAGTTTGAACGAGGGCTTGATCTTAGAGAAGAAGAAAATGTTGCTTTAGCGTATATTTTTAGAAATGGAGAAAAATAATGTAACAATGTCCCTACCAAAAGCAAAAAGAAAGAAGGAAAGAAACTCTTAGAAGACATATTTCCTCTTTTAAATCTGGCTTGTAAAAGAAGGACATACTTTTACATATAATATGCACAAAAAATTAATATCTTGGTAATATAGGACATGCACCAGATTTTAATATAACGAAAAGTTGTTATTTCCATACCGGATAATTCATGGGGATTTTTCCATCTTTATGTGATGAAAATTAAATATTCCTAGCATAACAAAGTTGGTCATTGCTGTGAACATAATCATAATTCAATCGTTGTTACTTCTAAGAGAAGCAAGCAAGATAACATCAATGATGTTTTTTGTTTTTTTCTCCCCTAATTATATCATAATCTCCATCGAGCAGATCCTTGAGGAAGCCCAAAAAGAAGGGATAAGAGGTATAAGAATCTAACCTATTCTCTGTGCAGCCAAACAGATATGCAAACGAGGCGTTTGACTAATGGTTCTATTGATAATTTCATGCCTATCAATTGCTGGCAGACAACGTATTAGCATCTTCCATCTTAGGTTTGTTTAAGTTGTTTTATTTGCTACAACATTCACTGATTGGACCAGAGTGGTATCCATTCTCCATGTTGTTTAGAAAGTTTGATTTAGTCCACTACAGGGATGACCCTAAATATATGTTAATAAAACATCTTACAAATAAGATATTTTTTTTTTAATTTTTAGGGGAAAAATAAAGGGGAGAAAAAATAATATTATAAAAGGCGAAAAATATCAAAGCTAATAGAGATGTCACTTCTCTTTAGATGTAAGGACCATTTCCTGAATAGTATTAAAATTTAATATTCTTGTGTGAATGATGTTTGCTGCTTAATCCTTATTTTCCTCCCCAAAACTTGGTTATACTCTTAATTTAGTTCTTAATTGTTCATACGTGTTCTCCCCACTGACGTTTTGTGATTTTCTTCGCTCCATAACACATTTTCAGGCAACCTTCAGTACCACGAGATAATTATAATAAAGACTAGTTGAAGTAGTGCTGTGTTCTTTAAGGAAAAGGAACCTAATCAATGAGGAAAGACCCTGTGAACTCTAAGCAGTGTCAACGATTCTCGAGTTGGCGGAGAATGCTTGAAAGAGTAAGAACTTATCAAGGAGATTACAATATGAGAGAGAGCAGCTCTGGTTGTAATGGAAGATGACTCATTGGTGATCATTTAAACTATCTGTAGTGGAAGTATTCGAAGCCGTGAAACCTTCCTCCTTTTGTTCTGCAATAATTTGCGCATATGAGATCAACTAATTTCTTGTTCTCTTAAAAAAAGAGTTATTATTTTCAAAAGGGTGTCTTAATCCCTTGAAAATATTTTCAGTAAGCAATGTTACGAAAAGCAATCCGGAATCTATTCTTGCTTTAAGTTTTTGATATAGGAATCAAACAAGATTTTACAATATGAGATAATCATTATTTTATTAGTAAATAAAATATTAAATTTTTTAGTTACTAAATTATCTAAGCTCAAAAATTATGTTTAAAAAATTTTAAAATTATTGTAAAAACTTATTATAATTTATAGACTGTACTTTCTTAATTGATGGAATCTTGCGTGCTACTTTGTTCCTAATTTTTAAAACAATAGTTTACCTATTTAAACTTTTACCATTAAATCTTTTCTTATTTATTTTTATTTCGAATCTGATATAATGTAATTTTGAGTAATACACTTAGTAGGATTGCTACAAAACTTTTACTTTTAATAATCTTGATTATCTAACATACTTTGTGAGAGACAACCATTATTTTTAACTATCTTTATTGTTGAAAGAAAGAAAACAAAATAATTTTGTTATCTATTTATGCAAATAGCCTTAATAGAATAGAGTGGTGTGATCTTTTATTTCGTAAGATAACTTAATTGTGTTCTGATTACTAGTCCGCTTGAAATTCATTACTATATGAGTTACTAAAGTAAAGGTTGTCATGTTTCTTGATGCAAGCAAAGCCTAATCTCGAACTAGCAACCTATCCCCATTGTTTTTTTATCTTATAAAATATTATGTTTGGCTTTGACTTGGTATCCGTAGCCTGAAGCTAGGGAGACTTGTTAATCATCGCTTGCTGGGTCAAGCTAGAATAAAATTAAACAATCCAATTGGTTATAATAAGGATTAAAGTAATGATGAATGATTGAGACTTGTTTGTTTAGTCATACCGGAAACAGAATTATCTGCGGTTGGAATTATATGTGCTCAAGTGGAAGAGAATTATGTTCTGATTATATCAAAGAATACCATGTTAGATCAGAAGTTCTGCAGGGCCATCTATTATTTTTTCAAACAATTTGCCGTCCCAACAGATGTGCGGATGAATGTGATTACGAGTTGATTGCGTCGAAAGCAATCAGATCGAGAACGACGTTTTAATAAGATACTCTCTCTATCACTGTTTGATTATTTAAAGGTTTTTCCCCTAATCATGCATGGGACCACCTTTGCTTCCTTTAAAAGGAAACAGTAAGAGGAAAGGGATTTGTACTGAAGAAAATGTCAGAGGATTCCATCTTTGAGTTCACCAAAGACTCTGTTGCTGCTTATCTTTACGTGGTGGAGGCATAACTTTTCTTTTTCCTTTTCTCTTTGGTAAATGGGAGGTTTGGGATTATAGGGTGATGAATTTAAAACCTAATTCTTGATGGTTAGCAGTAAATTATTGAGCTACTAAAGACATAATTATGAGAGTCTAAAATGAACAGAAATTAGAATTTGACAGACAAATGCTAGACTCAAATGGAAGAACTAACAAAAAAGTAATAAACAAGAAATTGGAGGGCGGAAGGACCCTATAAGGAGATAAAGAAGAATGTTAGGAGATTAACACTAGTCCTGTTAAAAACTATAAAAAAAAAAGTACTAGAAATTTACTTGGTTCACGAAACCAATCCTTGCATTTAGAGATAAATAATTTTTTTTCCCTCTCTTTTCAAGACTTCAATACACAAAAGAATTGTTAAAAAAAAAGTCTTCTCTAATAGTTGTCACCCTTCTATTATTTTAACGTCGAAATAGAGAATATAGCTATAACCAGGTTACGCCAAAAAAATTACATTCTTTTCCTTATAAAAGTATCATTTTGCTTCTCCTCCTAGTCTTGATTCTATAACTAACAAAGAAATTTCTCAAAAGAAGAAGAAGAAGACAATCATAATCATAAGGTGTTAAACTCTCATTGAGCGTACAAGTTAAGTTGTAACTGTAAAGCAAAGAAGGAAAGCCAACCCAATCAGTCATTTTCTAAGATATCAGATAAATTCAAGGTTGTGGCCTCTACGAAGCCGAAAGCAGTATTATTGTGGCGAGTAGCTAGTGGGAGAATGAATAAAGACATACTTTTCATAAACTGAAAAGGACGTGCACAACCAAATACCACATCTGGCTTTTTGTCTCTTTCACCTTTCCCGATACGTCACGGCTTCCATCTGCTTAACTCTCCCACAATCCTTGACGTTCATATTTGACTTTAAAGAAAGATTTGGTGGCCCAAGTGATTGGAGCCACCTTTCCTTTCCCCCTTGGGATCCAAGTAATGGAATTGACCAAATGCAGAATTGTATGCAACGCAAGAGAGTTTACAATATCCACAACTTCGAGGAAAAGAGCTGCACTTTGTACTGTATTAGAATTGAAAAGATCTTGCTTTACTGTCATAAGATAGAGTTTCATTGACCTGAATCTACCTTTCAGCGTCGCTTGAAATGACTAAAAATGTCGAAAGTTTAGGTGCTTGTTTGCGTGCTTCTCAGCTAATGGCTCCCACACTGCGTAGGTTGGCAAGAAAATGTCATCGGCTGGGGTTTTTCACAAGTCAAGATGTGAAAGAGTTTGAATCGCTGATTTTCGTTATCGTCGTAGAGTTTCTCTTTTACTGACATTAGTCTGCCCACAGCTTATTAATGGTTTTGCAGTTGAAAGTTCAAGGAAGGGTTTGAGTTTCAAAAAGTATCCATTTCCCGCATGGTATTTAAGAGGCTCAAAAGTGACATTAATATGAGCGTTTGAAACTGGCCCTTTGCCTTGAAAACGCGATTGTTATAGCGTAGAAGTCCGTCCGCCCTTCATAAACACAACAAAAACGCGTTGCAGTTGACTCACAGTTGTACCCTGTCACGTTCAACTTGCAAACACAAGATGTGAACTCGTGAATCTACAGGCCATAGGCAACATCAATCGTTGGTTTTCCCTGACCCCAAGAAAATCCTCAGCCACTGAGCCGTGTTTTTCCACTTCAAGTTTGTAGTTTTCCAGGTTCTCGGAAAGGACCCATAGTAGTTCATGCACCTTGCGCGTTCACTTGGTAGAATGTGAGGTACTGCAAGCAGTGAAGCTAGTGGCTGGAAAGATCAGCAGAACCAACGACGAAACTGTAATAATTTCTGACATCATGAATGACATCTTGGGCTTCTTTCGTCGTCTCCTTTTCGAATGTTTTTTCGTTTCCCTAATCATATTGTGGCCCCTTTGCTTTTCCTTTGCCTGTATGCGTTCTTCCCAAGTGGGGCACTAAGGTAAAAATAGCCAATCAAGCCTGCGGTGCTCAGGAGTCATTTTGTCATTGTCGTAGGCCTTGCCTTTACTCAATTATTCAACGTAGAGTATCTCATCGGATCGGTATACAATTTTTCCGTCCATTCGAGCTCTAATCTAAGGTATTAATGTAGGTGGATCATTATTTTTAACACATCATTTCACTCAAATGCGAAAAAATATTAAAGGACCGATAACGAAAATGACCACAAGCGGTGAAAAATTGAATCTAAAAATAAATTCTGATATTATATTAAAAAGGCTTATTCAATTTTTTAAAATTAATTGTGTTAAAAAAAAGACTCAAAATGTAAGGAAGACTTCAAACCAAAACATTAATAATGTCAGAGGCACATATATAATATCTATAATATTTACAAACTGCACAATTTGTTGAAAGTCAAAAAGAAGTCCAGATCAAAATAAGACGAATTACAGTGACAACTATTACGTATATGGAACAATTTGGACTCTAGACTACAAACAAACCGTATATTTCTGACCTTCTCGAAGGAAATCAAAAGATGAACTAATAAATCTTAGAGCTCTGTTCTTCCAGAGTTTTGAACTCTAGAAGCCGATGGAAATCCATTTTGGCGTCCACTGAGTTAAACGTGTCTCATTTTCTTAAACGACGTGATGGAATTAAACTTTGCATTAGCAATTCGGGGTTCTTCGCATCAATTTCTCCCTTGCTTATCTGACTGCTGCCGGCAGCCAGCAGCCAGGAGCGACCAAAGTCGTCGGCGTTTTACAATCTCTGACTCTAAATACCGGTGTCTGTAGAGATAAGCGCAGATCCATGGACTTTTCCAATGGTTAATTATGAGTCAGGAAGAGAAGCTTTCCATGGTTTATTAAGGCGAAATGATTTACTTCTTTAGGTTATTATTTTTTACGCATGTTCCAGCTGCACTTATTTGCAGTACAGCTGGTTACAACTGAGAGACATTCCATTGGGATCGTGCAAGTCTACCCAAGCAGCACCACCTACGAGAACGACAAAGTTTCCTTGTCAAGAATGTAGCGCGTCCTGCGTCACAATAAAATGTGAACCCGTGTTCGGAAGAGGAAAGAGCACTAAAAGTAATGAAGACAGAGAAACATGCAGATTCAGGGGGAGTTCCTCCCTCAGTGTACACATTCTCCGGCGATTTGACAGGGGGGTGGAATCGATGGTTTTCAAGACTTTGGGGTTTCAAACCGTTCATAAGTGTGAAGCCATGTGTTGGCGACAGTAAGTGTCAGCCTTGGCCCCTGCCACCGTTTGTCAGAAGATCACATCAAGGGCTGATCCTTATAAAATATCATTGATTGTGACTCGGCCATGTTGTTTTTCGTTTATGCATAAGATGGTAGAGAATGAGCTAAAAGGCTGTTACATACTTCAATCCTTACAAAGCGAAAATATTGTACTTGTATGAATTAAGTATGTATGTCATTGTAATCTATATATATATATATATATATAAGAAAATAACTTGTTCATCTAAAGAAAATTAGATATTAAATTGTAAATAAGATGTGATATTTCATTACTATAAGAAAGTAAAAATAGGAAGCTAGAGAGATTATGTGAATGTTGTCTAATTAAATTAAATTAAAACATTACAATATAACATCATATAAATATATAAGCCTAAATTACAAGTTAAATATAGAAATATAATAATTAAAAATATTATAGGAAAAATATAAAATAAAATATACATAAAATATTCCTATTTTGATGGTGGAAAAATTTTCAAATAATTGGTAACTGAATATCCGTTAATATAAATGTTCACACTAGAAGAGCCAAAATCACAGCGACAAGCTCACTGCGTACCCTGTGTCCCGCCAACTGAAAGCGGTCGATCATCTTGTCGGAAAGTTCAACACGTTTGAGGCCTTTTCACGTCTCTGTGGAAGAGACTCGGACAAAAAAAGAGGAGGATTCTGGTATAGAAGTCAGAAGTGAAATTTCTACATCCATGCAACATGCCAAAACCTCGTTGTACACTTCGCAAATTCACACCCATTGTCAAAACGAGGTTGTCTTCACTTCGGAGATTCACGTGAAGGGAACCCAACACGATAATAAACAAGACAAGAGATCAGAGGTGATGTTCTCCTAACGTTACCGTGCTTTGGACTTTTTTCTGTCGAGTACTTGACAAAACCTCCATCAACGTGTTAAAGAACGTCGAACTTGGTGTTTTCACATTAAAAGAGAAGAAAAAGAGGATCTAAGACCCACATCGGTGGTGAAATCTTTCTGGGTTTCTTTTAAGCATGTCAATGAGAAAGCGTTGAGTTCACTTCAAAGGTTCACATCGAGGGGGCTTATTCATATTGAGGAGTCCAAGTGTTGAGAAACACAACATCATTAATATATTTATGTGTTCTAGTATTAGCCCAACTTTGAACTGGAATAATCCAATTCCAAACTATATTGGTTACATTGTGCTTCAAGTTTCTCTAATTTTTACCGTTATATCCTTTAATTTTCGAGGTTAAGTGTAATACCTTTGTCTGAACGCTAAATGTTAAATGTTGTTTTTTAAGAGTTAAGAATAGAAAAGTAGCTCAGTAAGCACATGAGCGGACCGCATAGCGCAGTGGATTAGCGCGTTTGACTTCGGATCAAAAGGTCGTGGGTTCGACTCCCACTGTGGTCGAATGTTTTAATTTTTTATTCTTTTTTCAAAAGAATCCAGTTAATCCACAACGGCCCAGCCCATCTGGTTCTTGGATGGCTCAAAGAAGGCCCAATAATTTGCTTTATGTTTTGTCTTTTTTTTTTAAGCTGTTGACTAATGTACATCCACTTAGAATCAGATTCTAAGCCCAAAGAAAGCCCACAGTTTTTGACCTTTCATGCGCTTCGATTCAAAGCCTGGCCGACCGAAAGAGCCACCCACAAATTTCAGTCCACAAAACATCAGGCCAGAACTCAGAAGGATAAAGTGCAGTTTATGATATTCACTTCCAGATTATGTGGGAACTACATGGTGGAAACTCACCCAAACATGTAAGAGTACGTGAGGCAAACAATGTGGTTTTGATACCAATTGTTAGGAAAATAATATAAATCAATTTTATGTTTTAAATAGCGTCATGATACACAATTTGTCTTTTGTTCTTATAGGGTTTTTTAGAGACACAACTAAGGACATATTTTAACTGACAACAGCAGAAAGCGGTAGCCATTCTTCCTAGTAGGTTTAGAAAACCACCCCTGTTTTGCTTAGTTCTCGTAACATGCCCAGCATTCTTCGCTTTACCATCCATTTTTTTTATGTTTACGACTGATCCTACTTGCAAAGGGACAACCATTAAGGACAAGATCAGACAGAACGTTGCAGGTCGGCCACCAAAACGAGGTTACAAGGATCCATGAAACTTCCTCCCTGGTGATTTTCCAGGAAGCACACAACTAGCTAGAACAGCTGTGTTTGAGCACCAGCTTTACATCTTAGTTCTTTTTTTTTGGGGTTGTTTTTTTTTTTTTTTTGGTTGGGGGTTGTTTAAGAGTTGTTTCAAGACATGTTATCTTGATACATGCATGGACTTCGTAAAACAAAAGGCTTAAGAAACAGGGAAATGTTTCATCCCCTCACTTTAGGAATGCAAAATATCATTTTCAAAGGCCCTCTTTGAGAGCTCCTGGAGGTACAACCTATGTGACCTACATATTAGGACCCTCTGAGAGGGTCACACCTCTATCAGAGATCATAGAGGTGCAAACTTTAGGATGGATGGGAATCTTAATGACTCACATATGGAAGTAACTTATGCACTACACCTTATCTACATTACCTTTTACGAAGTTCAAATTGATCAGGGATCATAGAGGCATCATGATCCCTTTTAAGAAAGGATTATCGAGTTTTATAACTTTTAGGAGATTACAAGATAACACAATTGCTTTTGATATAGTGTTAGTACCCCAGGATTCTAGCAATAAATTAAAGAGTCTCCATTTCCAGGAAGATGGTCTCCAGCATTCACTTTTTTCAATTGCATGGGAACCCGTCTTTGGCCACCACCAACATTAGCATTAAGGCTTTAAAGTCAATCGATGGAAAGTCTCCTCTCATGAACGAAAGGGTGTCACATGGAAGTGGCTAAAAGAGAAGATACCCCTTATTATTATTGTTCATCTCGTTTCAACCAAAATGCACCGTTAAAGCTGATGGCATTATTTTATTGCAAAGACTATAAAGGGCCTCAGTTTTTAAGGAGATCCATAAATGAAATGGACACCATTGGAACAAAAAGTTGTGGGAACTGGCAGACGATGAGGTTAATTAATTATATGGGGAAGCACACAGAATCAAAAAGGAGATTTTGAAAGCGAAAAAAGGAAACAAAAGGGAAAAAGAAGATAATTAAGAACAACTAAAGGAGCCCTCGCTGCTTCCACTGAGCAAAGAGCCCCATCTTTAATGGCGTGATCATAGAACAGTTGGTTTGAAGGAGACCGGAGGTCAGTGTTCTCCAACTTTATATATATATACTCTTTAAATTCTTTTACTATGTCGAACTTAATTAATTATTCAATAATAAGTTCATCTTTTGCCATCTATTTCAATAAGAAAAAAGTAATTATTCCTTAATATGCATGTTTCAATTAGTTAGTGTTGTCCTTTTTTCTTGATTATTTGCTAGTTTAATAATAAGTTAGTAATGTTTGAGATTTTTTGGCCGTAAGTTTGACATCTAAATATGTGAGTTTGAGTACATACAATAAAAATAAAAGAAGTTAAGATATTGCATTGAAAAATTCTTCATATTAAATTGTTTAAATTATAAATGGACATATGTTGAAATACAAGAAGTAAAAGATAAAGTGGTGACATGTTGGGTCCATCATTAATAACTAAAATCTTTTCAAGAAAAAGTAATTAGAGGCAGTTAAAGGAGTCTAGTTCGTTACATCGTGATTCTAATTGATCCGAGGGATATTTATGGGGATTATCGTGGTTTCCACACTTTATGAATGTCAGGAAAGATTATGGGCCCGCTGGTTGGCCATCTGATGGAAAACACCTCAGCCATTTCCAAGTTGAATCATTACAACCATTAGATATAACCAAAAAAATCAAAAGATGCCAAAGGTTAAGTAAAGATTATCTGGCACTGTACAAAAAGAAGACCATTATTATATTGAGAATGAACTCTGATCCAGTTTCGGAGTATGAAAAACGGTATCTACCTTCTTCTTTTTTCTTAAAATAAAATAAAAGAAAGATACCGTGAAAAAGAAGCTTTAGGCCCATTTTGACCAAGTGACTAATTTCTTATTAGCATTTTCTTTTGGAAAGTAAGAAGTTCTGAAAGAAAAGGAGGAAGAACAAGCTCATTGGACCATCCAATATTCATAGAGTTCTAAAGCAAAACCAGCATTATGAACGGTTTAGAAAGTGTTCTTCATTGCATAAATTCTATTTGAAAGACTTCTTTGAAATGAATCATATAAATTCTTTTATAAGTTGGTTTATAATTTTTTTTAATATAATATTAAAATCTAAGTTTAAAAAATGATCCGTCCTGAATATAAAAATAGATATATTACATTATAATGAAGTCTGCAATCCATGTTTGCTACAAGAGGGTACATTAAAAACATTATGGAGAATCTTTCATATTGACTTAAATCCTATTTGAGAAACTTTGAAAACATTAGAGTAAGTCACTACTTTGAACCCACCTTATAATAATTAAAATAAATTTCTTACATGACATTAAATACATTGAACAGTAAAAGGAATGAACTCTCTTGCATCATGTTAAGAAACATGCAAGCAATGTTGACCACGTATTAGTGCTTGAACCCACCTTACATCATCTTCAAAATTTTCAATGAAGAATCATTATTGACCAGTGGATCATTTCTTTGTCGCCTATAAGGATGATACGGAAACCTGAGATTCCAAATTCAGTTCTTTAACAAATTCATTTGGATTGTTCTTGATGTCATTCTATTACACATAAGCCCAGAGTGGACAAGAAGTTGCAGCAGGTGAAAGTTATCGGTGTTATATAGCGAATTAGCTGATGCATGTTCAGCCAAGAAAATCCATATTTTACGCGACCGCTGCTCCGCGCCGTTGCTATCGTATTCAACAACTATATTCTGAGAATTATTGAGGGACATGATGCTTGACTGATGTTGTATTGTGCAAAGAAATCCGAGGAGTATTAAAAGGCATTCCCAGTTCCCAGCTACTCACTACTTAATGTGCAAAAGTAACGAAGATATCCTTGAGACTACGTTGTTGTTGTATATTACTATTACTAGATTTTTTATGAACATAATATTAGAATTTAAATTTCAGCATAACATCTTTATACTCGTAATAAAGAATTTATAATAAATTTTTCTTATGGTATGTAAATTTTACTATATCAATTATTTTACATATTTATTATTTTTTGTTAACATACTAATAATCAAGTGGTTGACTATTGATTACCCAAAAATCTTAAGTTGGTCACACCATGTTCCATGCTCCGAAACTCGTCCATCTTGTTATGCAGCTAGTGTGCATGAATCATCGCGAAGTTCTCAAAGCAATTAAAACCATTATAATGAAGATGAGCACAGTTCTCAATGATCTAAACACATCTTCCTGTTACTCGAAAAGGAAAGACAAGTTCATGATTGGGGAATTAGTTGAATCGGGTCCTGCCAAAATTTGCTAACCCCAAATGGCCCTCCCGGCCACCCCCACCTACAATTAGGCTATAGGCCGCTGTTTTCCATAAAAACAATGATGTCTAAATAATAAGATTGGATGGTCTTTAGCCGTTCTTCCTACTGCTAGTGGTAGTAATCATAGCACAGAGGATGTACCCAACTTTCTCACTCCACCCTCTCAAAAAACAATCAAAAAAGAAAAGTTCAAACAACAACTTTGAAGGTCTAGATTAATCACACACCTTCCAAGGTATCATTACGAATTTCTAATCACTTTAGCGGGACCTGACTCCTTTCTTTTCTCTCTCTTTCTTTCTCTTTCTCTCTTTCATCTCTTTGATTCAACTTTAAAAGCAGATCAGTTTGCCTCGTCAGGAGGGTAATTCATAAAAGCCATAGCTTCCGAGCTATTATTCTCAACCATCCACAGCCATGAAAGGGATGGATCTTTTCTGTGCATCTCCGGCGTCCACAGCCATATGCTCGAGCTTGGAGCAGCGTTCCATGGTGCGGCGCGGCCCCAGACCGATTGATCGCCGCAGCTCGCACCTCCATGACCGAAGAAGAAGCCAACCCCACGTGCCGTGTTCGTCTAAATTGCCCATAAATCCTAGGCCTTGCTATGAGAAGTACCGAAGGAGCTCGGTAGATCAAAGCGATTTACGTAGAAAAAGCTCCGCCGACGTAAATGATCTGAGTAGTCCTCCTGGTTCCAATAGATATCTCCTGAGTGACACCCCTTTTATTGACTGGTTATCGGAGTCTGAGCCCGTCACGGCATTGGTTCCTGCAGAGCGGGCGAAGCCTCGGCGCCTGAGCCCTGATGAATCTCCTGCCTTGAAACCCTCTTCGCTAGCTCGCTCCCGTGATCAGGTCCCTTTTCATATCATTTTACATCTTTCATACTTGCGGAAAAACCTCTACTTAGTCTCATACATATGGTTTCCATAGATAATCCCTTCATTACTGCTATTTTCTGCTGTCATCGTTGTTGTTCATCGATATTCGAATTTGCAGGTCGTGGTTTTGTGGGTCTCGCTGCATTGTAAGGGCTGTGAAGGAAAAGTCAGAAAACATATCTCAAAAATGGAAGGTTGGTGGAAGTTTTGTGCAATTACACTTATTTGAAGCAAACCATCAACCTAAATGCCCATTATAATAATTTTTTTTTCTTTTTTTTTTTTGGCTTTTTACACCCTTTCTTTGGGTGTTTATTTCTTGAAAATTTATCTGCAAAGCCATTTTAAAGTGATTTTATTTTTTTTGGCTAATTTCGTTCAGGAGTGAGATCATATAGTATAGATTTGGAGACAAAGAAAGTGACGGTGATTGGGGACGTGACACCTTTAGGAGTGCTAGCAAGTGTGTCCAAGGTGAAAAACGCACAGCTTTGGCCGTCGCCTACCTCATCATCGTCCCCATCGCCATCTCCCCGATGGTCGGCATGAGCGGTGGCAGATAAAGCCAGAGTTCCTTCAACTTTACTGTACGAGTTTGGAATCCATAGGTGTGTGCTTGGATGCTTCGATGTTAAATAAAGTTATCTTGTTTAGTCTGTGATGTAAATACAATGTCTTGCTATGGGATTCGAATCAAGGACTTGCTTGTTTAAAGAAAGGAAAAGTGAAAGGGTTAGTATGTACTCTGTTTGCTTTCTGATTGTCATTTCTTGGAACAAACAATGGCGTCCTTCTAAACATTCTCTTTCACTTTTCTTTGAATTTAAATTCTTGTTTAGGTTGGCAACTCTGAAACTGTCTTCTTGTTTAATGTTTCCAAGAACACGCCCGCCTGTTCGTGGGGGCAGTTCTGCAGCAAATCCAGCAAGATGCTTGTTTGAAAAATTTATTCGCATTTGTTAAGCCACAGATCGACTGCTCGGCGTTTATTTAGATACACAAGTCAAATCGCAAGTCAAGTTAACTTTCCATTATTTAGGTTAGTTTTCTGGATTGCCGTCAGAATTGAGCATCAATGATAACTTGCTCAGGCATCCAACAATGAAATACTTTGACTTTTCTCAAAATTTTAGGTAAGATCTTACCAATGTTGAAAAATAAATCTTGAGGATTTTACGTGATTTAGGCGAACTCCTTTACGTTTACGGATGTCATTAATCACTTGAACAAGGGTTAGGTTAATCAAATCAAAACTAACTAGTCAGCACTTGAGTTAATCTTTTAATCTTCTTGATTTCAAGTTCGATTCAAATGTATGAGTTAGGGAACATGTATAAAAAGAAATTTTCAAAACTAACTTGGTCTCCAAGCACGAAGAACTGAACATCTGATGCTCTGCTTGAGTAAAAACACTGACGTAGAACAAGATGACAGGCGGTGCGAGATCGCAAGGTGAAAACATGTGGTGCACGCGAAACGCTGTCGGCTGTCACGGACCACTATAATTGTGGGATGGGACATAGAGATGACGAACCTTTCCTTTCCTTTTCTTCTGTCTTCTCAATTGGGGCCATCGTTTTGGTGGGTCGGTGTTCCTTTTGAATGGTCAGAATTTGAAGTGTGGATTTCTGTGGAAGTTTTGGCAACTTCTTGTTTTCTCTTCTTCTTTTTCGTTTGAAGAAATTTGACTTGGTGAGCGTTGGTAAGATTAATGGATAAACAATGAATGCTTTATCTAAAGCATCAATGAAAGACTTGGAACTTGTTAGGATAAGCCTTTTTTTTTTTTTTGCAACAATATTTTAAGTAGAAATAAGACAATATTTAAGAAATATGGGAAAAACACTGATACACTCTTCAACTTAAGATGTCGTACTTGAACCTAATCATTAATTCTTTTTAAAACTGAGTTGTGATAAGGTAAGCATATTTTTTCATATATAGATAATTTCGTAACAAGTTGCAAGTAAGGGATAATATCTCTATGGAACTAAAAAGTTAGTAAACAAATATGTTATAATTTTTGGTGCTTAAGAGCTTTAGATGTTAATGTATGAACTATAGGGGTTCAATTTTCACATTGTGGAGAAAAGATAGAATATGTGCTAATTCTAACCTACTTTCACCTGCCCCATGCACCGGTGACAAATCCTTTTCTTTCGGCATCAATGTGCCTTCCCCATAATAGACCAAATCATGACAGCATGGTTAACTTTTGGCTGCAACTCCATTTTTTCCCGTGGTGGGGCTGCCATGATCGTGTCTTTTAGTTTCTTCTCGTGTAGGCTTTTGAAACTTTAGGATATTTTAACCAATCGACAAGGCAAAGGAGATTTTGGAATTTCAGTAGGTGAGAAAAGAGAGAAAATTTGTCACTTCTCAATCCACATCCCTAGCATGGATTCTTATCTTTCTACTTTTCCTTCTCGTTGGATGAAGCTTCCCGGAAAAGAAGTTCGAATGGAGGGGTTCAGTCGCTTTTGTGTCTTTGACTGATACGATCCTGGACGTCTGGAAAGTAAAATACCAGAAGAAGTGGAAAATGGCCAACCCATCCGGAGATTATTATATGATTTTGGTAGAGAAATTTGGTGGTTTTTTGTCTTTGCTATCCATTGTCAGGAGTCTTACAGCGCACGCAGTTTTACCATTACATCTGTGAGGTATACGTCGCTGACAAGATATTTGTAAAGTATTGTTACTGGTCAAAAGGATTAAGTTTACTTTTGTTCTTCATTTACAAAGTGCATCGACAAGTTTGCTAGGTTTGGGGAACAAACGTGCATACACAAAACTATAAGTGCTATGGAATCAGCAACAAGCCCGAAATTATGTTCATGCTTTTATGATCTCAATTGATTTTCTGTAGTTCTCTTACTATGAAGGTTTTTTTTTTTTTTGCACATATCAAAACTCATAAATTTTAGGTTCTAGTAGCTTATCACTTAACTAACAAGTAATCCATTACTGTAAAAGTGACACTGTGCGTGCCTTTTCTAGTTGGTGAAAAGAAGATTAAAAGATTCCAAAAGGAAAAGTAAATCGAAAGATTTATACCTACGACAAATTTACAATGTAAAAAACGTTTGAAACACGAGGTTAGATTTCAAAAGAAGTGATAAGACGTGCGTAAAAACAGGGCTGGCTGTGTTTTTCGATGCAACCAAACACGGCAGAAAAGAAAGTTGAAAAATGATGAAGATGGGAAAGGTGGCCGGTCACGGTATTTCAAATCATATCCATGCGTTACCAAAACATCTTTGTCGCGTTTCTCTCCTTTTTGAGACATAAGTTTATAATTGCCGTCTGGGGTTGAAATTCTGGACTGATTTTCATATGATTAGATTGCCCTTGACATTCTATAAGTCGGAAACTAAGCAGTTAAAAAAAGGTTAGCATAGCCCACTGCTAATGGGATGTTGGAACTTCTTCAAATGTGCCCTGCACATAACTCAAGAGAACATAAAAAGAAAAAGAAAAAAAAAGTAAGCTATATGAAAGATATTTTTAATCTTTATAGAAAAAATTACAGTGTAATAATTTTTTAGTTAACAGAAGCCTCAAATTCACAAACACCTGGATGCACTTGTGATTTGTCGAACTTTGGCCCATAGTGTGCATACCTAGCTTAAGAATTTCACTTGGTGCATTAGATCCATTTTATTATATACTCTTTCCCATAAATATGTGTGAAGAAGTTTGTATGTTTACAACTTGAAATAAAATTATTTGTTGCATTTTATCTCAAATCTTCTTGTGGTTTTCATCTTGTAACATGACTAACGCTGAAATTACTAAAACAACCCATTGTTAGCCATTGTTCCCTCGATCTTCCAAGCACCTTTAGAGTTAGTCATAATGACCTATATTGGAGTCCGCAAGCACCTAATTGAGTTCAGAGCAAGTAACATTTAAATTTTTTTTGTCTCAAGGGTGTGTGAATCTAGATGCCTAACGAATTTTAAGACTTAGTTGATGATTAGTAAAAGACTCTTAACTTTAGAAGACCCCAAATGGATATCTCGTGGACTATGCCACCACAGAAAGAAATTAGCCACTCCACTATTCTGCGGCTCGTGATAGCTTACGTTTTCCAATCAATAAATAAGATATGTACAACGACTCCTATCTCAGCTGTTCCACTTTTATTCAACTAACCAACCCTTCCAACAACATGTGCTGCTACAAAACCATTAATCGTCAACACGGATAAGAATCTTCAACAATTGCTCCATTGACAAAGCTGAAATGGCGAAAAAGTTCTTACTCTCCTATATACTTCTCTGGGCTATATTCCACCTTTTAGTGTTCGCCGTCACGGCAAGATATGTAAATGCAAACATGCCTGCCGGTGCTCAGGATCCCACTCCGTTCTCGTTCTTTATGCACGATATTCTCGGTGGATCAGCTCCCTCCGGCAGAGTTGTGGCCGGGATCATAACCAACGTTGAAACAAGCAATCTCCCTTTCGAAAAACCCAACGGCGGAGTTTTCCCCCTGGTCGGTGGTATTCCTCTCGTCAACATTAACAATGGCGTGGGAAACAACCGACTGCCGGTCCAAGCTGGTTTAACCGGTGCAACCACGAGCATTGTACTTAGCTACAAAGGCGGCACGCCTCCGTTTGTCATTGCAGGTGAACTGCCGGCGGGAGACACTGTGCAGAGTCTTTTATTTGGGACAATCACAGTGGTCGACGATGAGCTGACCCAAGGGCATGAATTCGGGTCCGCTATTATTGGGAAGGCACAGGGGTTTTACCTGGCTTGTTCGCTGGACGGAAGCAGCCATACCATGGTCGTCACGGCACTGTTTCATGACGGAGATCATGAAGATGATACGATCAGTTTCTTTGGGGTGCACCGGACGGCGACGCAGGAATCTCAGCTTGCTGTAGTTGGTGGAACCGGGAAGTATGTGAATGCAAAAGGGTATGCGACGATTCAGACGCTTCATTTGGGCGATCAGTATACCACTGATGGTGTAGACACACTTCTTAAATTCAATGTCTATCTTACCCAATAACCACTGTCTTTTTTCTTTTCTTTTTCTTTTTCTCAATTGTAAAAATTTTTGTGTTTCCTTGACCAACAGGTTTTGAATTTAATGTAAAATTCAAGTACTATCTAAAAGTTAATTCAAGTATTTGAGATCAATTTTGTATTTAAAAAGAATTTCTATACAGAATTTAAGTAATGTAAAATAACTTACATTGTATTTAACATGCCCAATTATAATTAACATTGATTATAGGTTTCATATTGGAGGATATAAATTAAAGTATGATTTTCTATTTATTTTATTTTTATTTTTTTACAAGAGATAACAAGTCTTAGGTTTAACACTCCAAATGGTCTGAAATTATACAAAAAAAAAGGTCACCCTTTAAATTTAAATTTAAATTTCAATACCATATTAGAAAACATAATTTATTCTCAAAAGTTAACTTAAGTGAGTAATCATTCTTCCATCTATAGAGAATTCATAAACATGAATTAGACAATTTTGGATAAGTCACAAAGATTCTTAACATCTACCTCATGTTATTGCTACTTTATATCGCTCTCTTCTTCTTTTTTTCTTTGCTTCATTTCCTTTTTCTCTTATGGATCTGGTTCCCAAATCTTTTGCGCTTTCCTAAGTGATGCATTGTTATTCTAGCCGGTGCCTCTCTTGCGCTCTCTCTTTTCAGAAGCCTTGTCTTCTCACCAAAAGCGCTACAACTATCATTGTCTGCAAAAGTTGTTCTACGGAAAACAAATTGGACTCATGCTGATTATGGGCAAGGCCTAATCACAATCATGCGACCCATCATTTACCAAAAGACGTGCTTAGCCCGGTGACAACGATGTCAATCCTTATCTCTCATGGATTCCTGTTAAACAACTGTGAGCTTCCCTACTCACTTATTTCCGGTGTCCAAAAATCTGCCCTTGTGTGTTTTGGGTTTATATTAAGACCTTTTCTCTCTATCTTCTTTTGTCATCTTTCCAGCGATGCTCCTTAAGTGGGTGAGCACCGGCCCTTGGACCAAGTTCCATGAGCTCCGACCACCAAATGAACTACGATGACGATGATGCCTTGGCAGTGTTGTCGGCGACGGCAAACTTATTATAGGGAAGGGTTCAGGGGCCTTTAGTCCACTGGAGATGATGGAGTGATTTTGGGAAGTGAGAGAGTTCATGCAGTGCAAATCTGAAAGCGAGACTATGAAACCCTAACGGTGGAAAAATCAACCTTCTTCAATAGAAGTTTAATTATTTTTCTTTTTCTTTTCTCCGAAAATCTGATTAATATTTTTGAGTGAATTTTTTTCTCTTTCCTTATGCGTGCGTGCGTATAACTTAGAGTGCATAAAATGTTGAGGAAATAATTTTTTAAGGGTGTCATTTTAAAACATCATGATATGATATGCTGAAAATTCAATGAATTTGAGTCTTAATGTCATATTAATTTCTGTTAATTTTATTATTGGGGCCCCAAATAAACCTGTTCATAAGGAAGTGAAGTTCATATATTTTGTTTTCTCTACCCAATATGAGAGCATTTTGACACTCTCTATCACATATAAGGTCTTGAGTCAAGATAATTAACTTACTTTTTGGGCTAAGTCCTTAGTTTTTGGTCCAGTTTCATTGGGCCCCGTTGTTCCTTAAAAAATTGGTTTAATGTGGGAACATTCCAACAATTTCTCATCCTTGCAAGGTATATATTTTTTTCAATCTGAAACTTTTTTTTTTTTAATTTATAGTTCATACATAATAAAACCCGAGTCTTACATTACAAACCATAGTAAACTTTGGCAAATATAAAGCTTTTCAACATCCTTATCTCTCACGTATACATGTAAACAGAGAGAGTTTTAATCATGGCTGAAGCAGACACCTTAAAATCAAAGCACACTAGTAAGTAAGATACACAATGAACTCCAGAAGAGTCTCTACACCTCCGTCACTTCGCTGGTTTGTAGCAGGAAAGGTCTTCACAGTGGCGTAGCCCTTAGCATTGACATACTTTCCGGTTCCTCCCATGACGGCGAGGTTGGATTCCGAGACATGACTTCGATGGACGCCGAAGAAGCTGAGAGTATCGGCATACCCACCACTCTCAAACATGGCCGTGAAAGCCATGGTCTGGCTGGTTCCATCCTCGGAGCTGGCTACGTAGAAACCTTGTGCCTTCCCAACCAAACCTGACCCGAGGTCATGCCCTTCGGTCAGTTCATCGTCGAAGGCTGTGAGGGTCCCGAACATAAGCTTCTCGGTCGTTATTCCGGAGGTTAGCTGACCGCCAGTCAAAGTTGGAACCCCATTGAACCCGTTGTTCCCGTTGTTCCCGTTGTTTTGGACCACGTTAGGAAGATTTCCGCTCAGGCCGGTGAGGAAGGGGAGGTTGTTGTTGTTGATAATCCCGTTGTTGTTGTTGTTCTGGGGAACGCCATTGCTAACTGGGAGGTTGGCACCGTTGGGCTTGGCGAAAGGGACTTGACCGTTGACTGCCGGATTGGAAACAACCCCACTTACAGCTTTCGCCGTGGGGTTCGACCCGCCAAGAATGTCATGCATGAAGAAGGACAACGAGTGGCCATCTGTTGCTGCCGCTGCGTTGCCGGCCCCCACCACAGGAGGAACGCTGGAAACAGGTGGTTCAGCCAAATCAGGTTCCTCATCAAGAATTCGAGCTGATGAAGTGCGGGTGCTAGTTAGGGCCAAAAGGAGCAGCAGGATTAAGTTGTTGAATGAAATTTTTCGGGGCTTCGAGGTTGCCATGAGTTTGGAAGGAATGAACAAGAAGGTTTAGGAAAATTTGATGTTCTGGGTTTCAAGGGTGAATTGATGATTGGCTAGAGATGGTTTGCACGGGTATAAATACAATGAATTGAAGGAGAGGAAGTAGGAATTACAAGATGGAGTTGATGAGATGGAGTAGGTGCAGCAATTTCCGATTTTAGTGTGTTCGTTGGAGCTCTTTCTTTCTTTCTCTTTTATCTTTGTGGTTGTTGTCCAGAAATTAAAATAAAAAATAAAATTGGAGACCTTGTTTGGGGCACATCCACTGCCCTTTTGGACTTTAAAGTTTAGGCAAATAATTAGACTCAAAAAATAATGGTTATTCACATTATTAATATCTCACTCTTTTGTTAATATCTTTGCTTCGCATCTTTCTTGTACGTTCAGATTTAGATTGATTCCATGTGATTTTAACTATTGTTTATTGTGATTTTTTTATGTTTGCCTATGGTTATTATTATTTATTCAAGTGTCTCCTCTTTTAATAACCGGTTAAAAAAAAAAAGGGAATCCTTTAAAACATAACTCATGAACCATATTCTGTATAAAATAACAGGACGTCTGGTCGGTAAAATCAAACCATTTCCTATCTTGTGTCTCAAGTGATCTCAATCCTGCCCAAAAAACTGAAGAAAGCTTCTCCTTTTCTCTTCAGTAATAGATGATAACAATCGAAAAAGGGAACAAAATGACCCAAGGCAATATTTGCACTTCCAATTTAGACATTCAAGTGCTTTTTGTCCCAACATAATAATGTAAAAAGATATGAAACAGCAAAGTAGCCTGTAATTTCAGCCATGGTACATTGACCCTCGCTTCAAAGATTGATATCAGCTCCAAGCTGTGATCAAAGACTAAAACTTAGGTCTTGGCGTCAGAAAAGACATGCACTGGCGTATTTTGATTTTCAACAATCAAATCCTTATGTTCTTCCCTACCGCCTTCCCATGAGCAAAGATGAGTTCAATTACAGGCAACCAGCACCTTTAATTCCACCACATGCGTCACTACTTGGAGCTCAAGAAATTTACCACATCTCCTTCTCGCCCTCCTTAATTTATACCAAAAACAGGGACTGTCCATCTTCTTCACTCAACAAATCAGATATCTCTATGGCATGTCTACCTGTGGTATCGTGCTTCCTTAGGAATCTCACGCCTGGTAGAAATAATCTATTGAGTCCTAGTACTAATGCTGATTAGTGCCTTATCGCGATAAATCCTTGAAAGACTTAGAAATGTTAGCAACAATGTCATGCAATTTTCTCTTCCGTGATACTATCCTGAGCAGAGAGCAGCTCAGTTACAAGCTTACAGGCAACTCCATCCCCAGCACAAGCATCCCTAATCAAGGCTTCCAAAGCCTCCATATCCATTTGAATCTTTCGCTTCTCCATTTCCTCCAAGACAAAGCAGGCACCATCGATTTTTCCACACTCTAACAGTCCCACTGTCAAACATTTGAACGTTTCTGAACGTGGACAATGCCTGTTTCTTAACATTGCAGTCAAGATCTTCAAACCTCCCTCAAAATCCTCAACCCTGCAAAATCCATCAACCATCATCCTGAAAGTAGCTGCATTCGGCTTACAACCTCCAAGCTGCATTTCAATCAAAAGTTTATAAGCCTCTGCCACTTTATCTTCCTTGCAAAGATAATTTACCAAAATATTATAAGTGACAACATCCGGCTTAAGCTGCCTCTGTCTCATCTCGCGAAGTAAAGATTTTGCCTCCTCAATCTTCCCTTCCTTCCCAAGATCAGTCATCAAAACACCATAATTCACAAGCTGGGGTTTGCACCCTCGATACTCCATATCAAACATCATTTTTTTAGCTTCAGCATGCTTGCCCACAGAGCACAAACCTTCCATCAATAATGCAAACGTTACTGAATTTGGATGTTTTCCCTTTTGCTTCATATCCTCGACCAAGCTCATTGCTTTGTCCAAGTAACCTCTTCTACACAAAAACCCAATAAGACTATTATATGTCACGACGCTGGGTTGCACTTCTCTTTCAAGCATTTGATCAAACACCTTGCATGCTTCATCCCACGCTTCCTTTTTCAGCCACCCTTTGATCATAACATTAAACGAGATTGAATTCGGCCTTAGCCCCAATTTAGAACAACAATCAAAAATCTCCTTCGCATCGGAAAGCCGATCATTGTCGACCAGTGCGTTAAGGAGCACATTAAAAGATTGCAAAGTACGAACACAATTAAACGAAGGCATTCTACGGAAAAGCTCAATGGCTTTGTCTACCAAATGGGCCTCCCCATAATGTTGAATCAGAGCAATGAAAATGGTCTCTCTGCACCGAATATCTCGGTCCTGTATAACGC
Organism: Casuarina glauca; assembly: GCA_028551395.1. Lineage (NCBI taxonomy): Eukaryota > Viridiplantae > Streptophyta > Magnoliopsida > Fagales > Casuarinaceae > Casuarina > Casuarina glauca. The sequence goes on along the minus strand of CM052352.1, from coordinate 27,657,631 downwards.
CAAGAATGGTCTCCACAGCTTCAAAGTTGCGAGAGCGAGCAAGCTTGTACACGAGAGCAGAGTAGGAGGGATAGTCGTGCTTGATAACCATTTGGTGGTACTCATGGAAGAGAGATAAGGCCTCATCTGGGTCTCGCACCTCCTTGAGACTTGTAAGGAAAGGAATGGGTCTGCGGAACTTCGCGGCGGGTTTGTGAGGTCGTTGTTCATGGCGATGTCTGCTCCTGGATTTAGAGGGATAAGCTGTGCGGTACGTTCGACAATGGAGGCGACTGACGTACTGGCTAATCACAATTGGTTGTGCTTGACTGGTGACCTTCGTTCTTGAAAGGATCATGGAAGCAGGAACACAAGCTTCAAATGCAGGGTTCGGGAGAAGCCTCTTGGAGATGAAGACCAGATAGTGAAAAGTCGCAGCTTGAAAGGGGACTCGAGCTTTAAAAACAAAAACAAGAATACAAAATTCAAGCAAATGCAATAAAATTAAAAAAAATAATTTAATCACTCATATTTTTATAATAGCTAATACCATCCTAATTAGTCATTCTTACATAAAAATTTCATTTTTATAGTTAGCAGTTTTATTAAGCTAAAAATAAATAAAAAAATCAACTTATTTTATAATTTTAATGATAAGTAGAAATTCTATTGATAAAGTTTAGTATTTAACATCTATATATATGAGTTATGATGCTTGTACTATAATATTAGAAAATAAATTAAGCTTTTTTTAAATATTCATAATTGATAGGATTCGTTATTCTTTTGAGATCAAATATAGAAAATCAAGAGATATGATCTTATTTTGCTAAAATGTGACTCTTTTTTCAAGAAAGTGACTCCATAATTCGTTTAAAAAAAAATACTTGCTTCATTAAAAATTTAAAATAAAAAACATATGTTTCTTCTTTTGTCATACTTTTTTTAGTTTTCTACAAAATGAAAATAGATCGTAATTAATATACAGTCAATTAAGCATGGACTACTACCATTAGAACTTATATCATCCACTAAAGATTTATGTCGTTTGTGAGAAAGAATTTCCATATTTATAAAGGACTTCATTTTGAAAATTAAAATACACAGGAACTGTCAAAGAATTCATTATTTCTGACAAATTTCTCCTACTAACCATTATAAAATTCAACAACTGAACATAACATAGATTGAGTTTTACAAACCTCATATCTTCAAACGACATATAAGAAACCATAATCAACACAATCATTACTTGATCTTTAACCTTACTTTTGACTCCATAATAAAGCTGAAATGATCTAGCCTATCCTTATTCTTCATAGCTTCATAAACAGACAAGACGGAATTTGTAACATACTATGGAAGTTATGCATCCTTCCATTACATAACCTGAAGAGTGCTTGCAACACGACATATAATAGTGGTGCTTAACTAAACCTAAACAATAAGGATATTGTCGTAGGTACTCAAACGTGCGACTGGAACACAGACAAGATCATAGGCCCTTGGAACTGTTAACCCAGGACGTTCAGTCATATCAACGGTATCCGTTTCTACTCCGCTCGGACTAACCGCCCTCCAATCAAAACACTGAATCATGGCTGCCAACACCGTCGGCAACTCTTGCATGGCTAATGGCAGGCCTGGGCAACTCCTCCTCCCAGTACCAAATGGCAACAATTGAAAATGCTGGCCCTTAACATCTGTAACATTGTGTTTGTCGCCGGCGTCGGACTGTAAGAACCGCTCCGGCATGAATGCCGTTGGATCATCCCAATAATTAGGGTCCCTTGCGATAGACCAACTGTTTACAAACAATAACGTGCCTGAAGGAATAGTGTACCCATTGATTGTGCAATCTTGTATCGACTTCCTTGCAAGCATCGGGACTGGAGGGTGAAGCCGTAATGCCTCCTTCATGATTGCTTGAATGTATGGAAGATTTGGGATGTCGGATTCTTCAACTATTCTGTTCTTCACAACTTCATCAATTTCTTTCTTCGCTTTCTCAAGCACCTTGGGATGGTTTATGAGTTCTGCTAATGCCCATTCAACTGAAGCAGTTGATGTATCTGTTGAAGCAGTGAAGAAATCCTAGTACAGTGAAGGAAACATAGTTAACTACATATGGAACAAGAACATAGCAAATGGCCTAACAAATGATTTATCAGTTAACCTAAGAAGCCATTTCTTTATTAGTTGTCTTATGGTGGTGAAGAAAACACTTCCTTTTTCTTTTTCTTTTTCTTTTTCCTTAAATCAAATACTCAGTAAATCTTTTTTTTTTTTTTTGGATCATACATAATGCATCCTTTAATTTGATTTTTCAAATTTTTTGGAATAAAAAATTGAACTTTTCAAAGTCGACAACGCCTTTCTTAGTTGGGGTTGTAAAATCATATGCGTCATGCATGCATCAACAGTTACATGCTTTATTCATACCAAAATTACGGCCTTGACGTGATTTCTTGTTATTCTAATCTCCGAATCTTTATCCTCGAAAGCATCGAGGAGAATGTCAAGAAAATCCTTGACATCATGGTCGCCTCCATCACAAGCCGTTTCCCTTTCCGGCTTCGTCTTTCTTTGTTCTTCCCGGTCTGCGATAAGCTTCTCCAGCAACGCATCATACCTCCTGTGTATGTCCTGAAATCTCTTCTTAAATCCCTGCAAGTCCCAGCTTCTGCAGAACCATATGAAATCTGATACATTAAACTCGCCGAAAATCTTAGTCACCTGCCGGACCAAAGTCCTGGCCTCCTCCGCCTGCATGTCGTTCTCTGAGCACTTGATACTCAACATCATCTGAGAGAAAACGTTGTTAGTAAGCTTTAACAGTTCTTCAGTGATATTAACTCTCTCACTTGTCTCAGCCTTGTCGGCTAAGTGTCGAAGAAACTGGTGCAGTTCTTTGGTTCGCATGGGAAGGAATTGGTTAAGACTTCGGGTGCCTAAGAGCTGGGCTGTGCTCAGCTTTTTGATGAACTTCCAGTAAGGTCCACAGGGTGCAAATGCGTAAGAAGAGTTGTAGGTGATGTGAAAAACAGCGGCGAACTGTTGCCGGGAAGGGAATGTGAGCTCATGGGATCTGAGAAATTCTTTTGCAAGCTCCGGGTCGGAGACCACAACGCTGGGGACGGAACCAAGTCGGAGATAAACCAGAGGACCGTAGCGAGAGGACAGGTCATGGAAGGAGCGATGAATGAGGGGGCTGAGGAAGTGGAGGTGGCCGATGATGGGTAAGGCCAGTGGGCTTGGAGGAAGGCGTCGGCGGAGCGATATTTGGTTTCTGATATAGAATATGGTTCCCGACAGCAGGACGGAAAGAATGAATAGAAGGGAATTGGACGTGAACTCTAGTATGGCCATGGCTGAAGCTTCTTGAGTAGATAAAGGGCCTGGCTTTTCTATTTTATACTCCATCTCAAACTAAGTAAAAAGCCCTGATTGGATGGTATCTTTAAAAACTTCTATCTTATTCCAAGAATTAATTGAAAGAGGACAATGCAGCCACATAACTGGATGGACCACCATCGACAGCAAGAAAATCCAGTTTTTTTTATATTTAATTGTTGAATTTCTAACAAAATGGAAGATAAACGGTCTAGAGACGGGCTCGCGGGTCAAGGGACGTTACAGGTTTTGATAAAATAAGGCATGAAGTCATTATCACGAAATAAAGGAGGACGAACAGAGAGAGAGAGTCTTCAGTTCATGTGTTAAAATGTTTTATTGAGGGGAGAGATTGTTTAAGCTTATGAAAGGCATTTTAAGTGTTTTTTTATTTATTAAAAAAATAGGGGGCTTTATTGTCTAAATCATGATTATTAACAGCCTAATAACAGAAAGAGATGATCATAGAAATCACCAATAAAAACGAAATGAAAATAAAGTTAAATTAATGCGTAAAAAAGATGATGATATAATTTTTTAACAAAAGAAAAGAAATGCTCAAAAAGGCATCGTGTGAGCTCTGGAAATACCAAGCGTGCTTGAAAAATCATGAGTAGTGCCACAATGCAAGACTTTTAGATTGTTTGTATTGGCAAAATACTCGAGGTCTGAAATCTTTAAGAGTGCTTAAGATGTTCTTTGAATTCGGTTACTTACGAAAACAAGAAGACCAATATCTATTAAGTTTTGTGGTAACCCTATTTAATGTGTCCTTCAAAGTTGTATTGTATTGCATTGGGAGGGAAAATAAAAAAAAAATTCAATAGTAAAGATTTAGACAGCTCAAATATTATTACTAAAATTAAGAAAGATATGAGAAATAATATTTTCTCAATTAGAGGAGTAAAACTTATAAATTATAATAAATTTTTATGAGAGTTTTGAAATTTACTAAGTACAATTTTTGAGCCTAAATAATGATATTGTAACTAAACAATTTATATTTTCTTTAATAATATATAATACTTGACATTTCACACAAAAAAAGGAAAAAAAAAACTTTACTAACACAAATCACAAAAAGTTTTAAATTGTTACTAGGTATGAAATTTGTCCTACATTGCTATAACATAGGTTTGTGGAGTTGTTTAAATTAAAAAGAGTTCCACTAGCTCTTAAAATCAATTTTTAGATTATATAATGGGTCTCTTAATATCTTAATATGATATTAGTGATCAAAATTCTTTCTTGGCATCCCTATAAATATAACCAAATCCTAAGTCCATTGTAAGATATTATTGATAGTATCATATATTGTATATTATGATAAGAAGATGTGTTATAGTGTGTAGAGTTTATCTCACTTACTAAATCTTGAGTTTGTAAAACATTTTAAATTAAAAGAAATTTTATCAATTCTTGAATATGGTAATACAAATCCGAGCCAACCATAGTAAACACTGAAAAAGACTTCAATAAGCAAATCAGCTACCAAGGCTTTTCCTCTTAACTTCGGCCTAAGGTGTCACATCTGTGGTCCAATTATCTAAATAAAGAAAACGGGCCAGGTTGACCTTTCTGCTAGCTATTTTTAAAAATATCAAAAGCCTATGATCAGAGAGTTATGTTAAGACTATGTTAGACTCTCAAAAATAAAAAGAAAAGTAGAAAAAAGCATTTTACATTACTATAGAAGTGATTCAAATTTCCCTGTAAAGGAAAAAAATAAATTTAGATTGTTCCTGTTTCAGCTAAAAAATCTTTGTACTCTGTACTAAAGTTGGCCACAAGACACGAAGACCGTGGAAAGCTAAAAGTACAACCTTAATAGAACTAATTAACCATGACAATTCATTCATTATTTAACCAGTGCCTATCGACATAATAAAGATTCAGGAAGCCTTACAAGGAATTAATCATGATTCCGATCCGCCCGGTGGTCCAGCATCTCCACCGAAGCAACCTAATTCGGGCTAATCAATGCCTGGCACGACCTGGTAGTTGAAGGAGTAAATGATCACATGCCTCAAGAGGCAGTATCTCAACATTTCCGGGAGACATTGAAGTGATATCCGAATGGGGTCGCATAATTCTCCAGGACCAGAACCAGATTGGAATGTCAGCATCATGCCCATCAAGGGAGATAGGATAACGAATGGGACTTGCGGAATGATTTTTTTTAAGTGAAAGGTAAATATCATTAGAATTGAAATTGGTTTATTTATCCCTCTGAGCTATTTATATGTTTAGGTTTTTTGTGGTATTTATGTCATTTATTTTTTATAACTAATTATCATATAAAGTAGACAAAACTTAAGTCAATATGATTATGATTATGATTATGATTATGATTTATGGAACAAATAGGTTAGAGAATATAATAGTAATATCTTATTATAATCAAGAATATCTATGTAATTGTAAAAATTAAGGATTATTATTCTATTATTGTAATAGGTTTCTTAATAGTATCCAATTATGATTTTTTTAGTATTAGTTTAATAAGGAAAGACTATGGAAAAACTTAGTGAATGAGTAGTTTTAGTGAGAAAAAAAACCACCTTGGGAGCTAGCTAGTTGTGTGAAAAAATCTCTTTTATGAATTCTAAATCATGAAAAAATTCATAATATACTTATTTGAGGAAAAAGATTATATGAAAAAATCTAGTAAAAAGATATTATAAGAGATGTAGGATATTATGTTTGTCTAAACCTTTTAAATTTTCTTGCATTTGAATGTGTGTGTTCTTATAATTGTTTGTTCAATCTATATGTTAAGTGATGTAATTTGTTAAATTTCTGTACCATGTATATATAAGAGTAGTAGTAGTATATAATCAACCATTACAACGAAATTAATAAATTTAAATTTTCTCTTTTCCTTCCTTTTTTTTTTTTAAATCACATCTTCTGACAGTTTCTCATTTTAGGTGCAGAAATTCAAAAGTCCAGAACAGTCAGAAGAAGTCAAACTGATAAAGCTTTTCCTCTAGATAAGTGTATCGTACCCTCGAAAGGAAATACAAAGAGCGGAGGGGCTACTGAGAAAGTAGTGGTGGAGGTACAAATTTTAACAGATCCAATTAGAGACCCAATGCCCTTCGTATAAGGGAAGGAAATTCATAGATCGGGCTCTCAGCAATGAGCTAGTGGGTGAATATCAATGATGGCCCAAACATAACATATTCAATGAGGAGAAAGGGGGCTTTTCACACATTGGAGGCCCCTCAGCCTGGTTATTTTGAATACTAAAATGAAACATGTGGAGGTAAGTTGGATGGAAAAATGTTGGTGAAAAAGACGGTGTGATCAAAAGTTTTGCATTATTTAACTTTATAGCCCATTTTTCAAATCATTTAGGTAACTTAAATCTTATCTTTTTATCCTTTTTAAAATAACATATACGTTCATATTCTCTTAAGTTAATAAAAATAAATAAATAAATATTTTAACATAATATTAAAAATTTAAATTCAAGTATAATATCATTTTGTTTGTAATAATCCAAAAATATTTCTTCGATGCCAAGGATAAAGGGACATATTAAAAATGTATGTGCGCTAAATTACTAAAATTTTATTTTTATATTCTCCTTAAAATAGGGGACGTGTCCAATTTCTTAGAAGTTTGGATACCTTTTCTATTATTGAATATAAAAATTTTATGTTCAAAAATTTTGATTACTAATTTTTTTAGATATATAAATTATTTTCTTAATTCATGAATTAGCTTTTAAGTTGAATTATGAACTTATTTTTAATACTTAAAGAAGGTCCCCATTTCTATTAGACCTTCCAAACCATAGCAATATATGTATATTTACATATGATTGTTAAAGAGATATGTTGTGTAAGTCTTGATGACAGAATCAGTCGCTTAAAAGGGGAAAATCACTAGGAAAAGAAGGGGAAAAATTATCTTAGAAAGACAGAATTAATCATATGTCCGTGGTACCTATTGCAAAATCTGACAATCCCACCAAAATCTATTCTTCAATTTCTCCCATTAAGGTGGTTCAAACAGTCAACGCTGGGGAAAGTGTTAGAATAAAATTTGTCTCAAACGAGACTGAACCAGAATCTGACATCAATTATAGGTTGAGAATGAGTTAAAAATAGAAAAACAAAACGAGAATAGCATACCTAAAAATGGCTGCATTTTTAGTAGGATCTTGGCTAAGATCTTACCCTCTATTGCTTAAACGTGCTAGCCGATGAGAAGCCAGAACTCCACAATGGAATCAGAAGATCAAAATCGCAAACGGTAGAGAGAAAATAGTGAACATGTGCCTCTTTAAGGAACGGATACGTGATAATGAATAATGGTTATTCTGTTTCGTTAAATAAGCATAATAACTAATCATTGTGAAATGACCGTTATGCCCCTACCATAAGCTTGATTCCATATACGGATCCCAATGCACATATTATAAGCTAGAGGGGGAACTTAGCCGATATAACAAAAACGTGCTAACCAATTAGTCTTGACACATCACAGTTCTATAAGGTGCACTAAGGCCCACACTAGCTAGCACCATACTCGCAATCAAGGTCAAAATCTGTCTAATTAACTGGACCAATATTTATTACATTAATATACCTTCATAAGAAAATTGTTTATGCTCATTGATAAAGCCCACATTACATGAGCTTATAAAATAAGCTAACAATCTCCCACTTGGGCATATCAATGTTCATAAAACAAATATAATACTAATATAAGTTATATATGAAAATAATTTCAAAAAGATTTTATATCGGTCCAACGACAGTTCCTCATTGCAAATCCAGTCCCATAAAGCTTCAAAACCCTCAAATCATAGCAGTAACTATGCCAACTAAAGACACAGCACCAACCATAGTCATAAGGGCTATCCACTCTACTAACATGGATTTAATATGGTAGTGTGGCAAACAAATAACACTAGGTAAATAATCTTATGTGTTACCTTTCTTGTCAGTCCCAATTCTCCCAAAAATCGACATACACAGTCATTGACATACTGTCATCGGAGAACAATATTAAGGTTCTAATGAACCTATATGTCTTGTTTGTAATACTCGAGTATAAATTTAAGTGCTACAAGACATCAAAATATGGCCAACCAATAAATGCCCCAGCCAAATGCTTAAGGTTGCACCTCCCTTAAGTCTTTAATACATGTCTTATACAAACATTCTCATAATCTATGAAATCAACATATAACAGGCAATATGAGTAAAACAAAGTTTACTACATAACAACATATCATAGATATTGTTTTACAAAAACAGTAGATAAAATACAATAATAGCTCCCACTAAACAAGAGCACCCAAAGACGCTACTAAACCCATGTTTACAACATGTCTATCAAACACTATAGGAGTAAGTCCTTTAGTGAGTGGGTCAGCTAACATAGCTTCTGTGCCAATAAGATCTACTGTAATGTCACCATTCTTAACTTGCTCCTTAATAGTCAGATACTTGATCTCAATGTGCTTGGCCCCTTTAATACTTTTGTTGTTATTAATAAACAATACTGCTGGACTATTGTCACAGTACAACGGAATCGGCCTATCAATGAAATCAAGTGAGATCATCTGTCTTATGAGGTTCTTCATCCAGACAGCATGTATGGAAGCTCCATAACAAGCTATAAACTCTGCGTGCATAGTGGAAGATGTGATCATAGTCTGCTTAGAACTTCTCCATGAAACTGCACCACCAGCCATCATGAAGACATAACCAGATGTAGACTTCAAATCATCAGAACAGCCTGTGAAATCTGAATCTGAATAACCCACGAATTGTAAGTTGTCTACATGTCTATATGTGAGCATATAATCTCTTGTCCTTTTCAAGTACCTCATAACCTTCTTAGCAGCAACCCAATGATCATGACCTGGGTTAGACTGAAATCTACCAAGAAGTCCTGTAGCAAAGGCAATATCAGGTCTTGTACAAACCTGTGCATACATAAAACTGCCAACTGCTGAAGCATATGGTACATTTTTCATCAACTCTTTCTCAGCATCATTCTTAGGACATTGCATCAAGTGTAACTTTTCACCCTTAAGAACAAGAACTATACCAGGTTTACAATCTTGCATATTAAATCTGGCTAACACACGATCAATATACGTCCTCTGAGAAAGACCCAAAATACGGTGTGAACGATCTCTAAAGATCTTAATGCCAAGGACAAAAAAAAAAAAAAAAACTTCACCAAGGTCCTTCATATCAAACTCTAAAGACAAAAGTCTTTTAATCTCTTGAAGTAACGCCTTATCATTGCATGCAAGCAAGATATCATCCACATAAAGGATCAAGAAAACAGGCGTACTCCCACTGACCTTAGTATATATGCAACGATCAACGAGGTTTTCAACAAAACCTAAAGATGTAATATAAGTATCAAACTTCAAATACCACTGTCTAGAAGCTTGTTTAATACCATAAATCGACTTCTTAAGTCTACAAACAAGTTCATTAGAATTACCTTCTGCAAAACCCTCTAGTTGAAGCATATAGACCTCTTCATCAAGATCCCTATTCAGAAAAGTTGTCTTGACATCTATCTGTAGCAACTCCATATCAAAATGTGCTACTAAAGCCATTATCACCCTAAAAGAATCCTTAGATGAAACTGGTGAGAATGTCTCATTATAATCAATTCCATCTCTTTGAGTGAATCCCTTGGCGACTAATCTGGCCTTAAATCTTTCTATCTTTCCTTTAGAATCTTTCTTAGTCTTGAACACCCACTTACAACCAATGGGCTTGCATTTCTTAGGTAACTCTACTAGATCCCAAACATGATTGTGCTTCATAGACTGCATCTCATCTCGCATGGCATCTTTCCAAAAATCAGACTGAAGGCTAGAAACAGCTTGAGTATAAGTAACTGGATCCTCAACAACACCAATGTCATAGTCATGCTCGCCAAGATAAACCAGATAATCAGGATGAACAGCAGGTCTTTTCTCCCTGTTTGATCTCCTAAGTGAAGGAATCTTAATATCCTGATTCTGAATAAGTGGAACCTCTACAGAAGTAGCACCAACAGCAGGTTCTTGCACAACTGCATCTAACTGAATAGATAGAGGAAATCGTATACTCATATCAACATCACTACTATTCTCTATAACTTGAGAACTAGTACCACTTTCTGCAACATCAAGTTCCAAAAACTTAGCTGTTAATGAATCAACAATTCTAGCACCTCTAGTAGGGTTATAAAAACGATACCCTTTAGAATTATCTGGATAAGATACAAAATAACATCTGACAGTTCTTGAATCCAACTTGCCTAAGGTTGGATTATACAATCGGACCTCAGCAGGGCAACCCCAAACCTTTAGATGATTCAAGCTAGGTTTGCGTCCTTTAAACAATTCAAAAGGAGTTAATGGCACAACTTTAGTAGGAACATAGTTAAGAACATACATAGCAGTCTTCAAAGCTTCTCCCCATAGAAAAAGAGGTAGATTTGTTCTACTCATCATACATCGAACCATCTCCATGAGGGTACGGTTTTGCCTCTCAGCTACACCGTTCTGTTCGGGACTTCCAGGCATAGTAAACTGTCCAACTATCCCAGAATTCTGTAAATATTGAGCAAATGGACCCATAATCTGGCCTACATCACCATGTCTGCCATAATATTCTCCACCCCGATCAGATCTAACAATCTTTATACTTTTCCCTGACTGCTTTTCAACCTCAGTTCTGAACACTTTGAATATTTTTCATGTTCACTGCTAATCTGTTGCTAGAAGACCCTGGTTCCCTATTACTAGGCTGAGTAACTTTAAGCTCCCTCTGAGGCTAATTCAAAGGCCTCTTTCCTTTACCAGAACTAGAAACATGAGAAAACAAAGCTGAATGAGACTTTTCAGTCTTTAACTTATTATCTTCAGCTATAAGCTTCTCAATCAGGTCATCAACAGTCCAATCCTGCAAACTGTTATTATAGGATGTCTTGATAATGGTATAATCAGCAAGAAAGCTAATTAAAGCTTGATGCACAATACTCTGCTCTGAAAACACCATACCCAAAGCCTTAAGCCTCATCTGATACTGCACCATCCTCATAATATAATCCCTAATATTCTCAGCTCCATTATAACTCATACTGAAAAGAATTTGCATCAAAGAACTTATCTCAACATGAGAAGACACTCTATTGCGCTGAGAAATAGCCTCAAAAAATTCTTTAGCTGTGCATTCCTTAGGATAATCACACTTAAGGTGTTCCTGGATGGTCCTTCTTATAGTCAGAAGACAAAACCTGTTACATCTTTCCCATTTAGCATAATGAAGCTTTTGCTCCTCAATACTCTCTGGAGTTAAATCAGCAGGCTTATCCATCTTGAGAGCACTTCCAATCTCTGCTGCTTCCACAGCAAATAAGATATCTTCCTTCCACTTCTTGTAATTCGCACCAGTAAGAACCTCTACAGTGACTTGAGCATTGTTTATAGAAAAGGTGACTGATAAAAATGATGCAAAAAATTAGCATCTTGTGAGTAAACCAAATGAGAGCTTACATAATCATTTAAACACCTGTGGGCCAAATGAATGACACATAATTGTAACACTCTCAACATAGTAGTAGTCATGAGCCAATACCACACCCTCATAGTCCACCACCTGTGGGTGTATAGACTACTTAGATCAGCGAAACTCACACATACAAACTATGTTACTCTTCAAATTCCAATACATAGTCACCTCCTGTGGGAGTATAACCATACACTAAAATCGAAGAGATCCAACTTCAGCACAAAATTGAAATCCCATAATTCAATCAAGTTGTGCCACTGTGGTAGTCACAACCTAACTAAACCATGAAACCAACTTGTACCGCGGACTTAAATAAAAAATATTACTCACTTCAAAATATGTAATTCAAATCTCAAATTGACGAGGGGCATTCGTCATTGAATTACACAAAATACCAATCAAGTGTTGCACTCAAAACATACTACTTATTCAAAATATGTGCATCATATAAATAGCATGCATATCAATATGGTATAACTTATGCTAAAACAAAATGCATATAACAAAATCACCATAAACATGTGTGAAACAAAATTGCACACCACACATATAAATTTATTGCATAAAAACAATAAAATATTACAAATATCAAACAAGATTGACAAAATTGCAATATAAAATCAATAAAACGCAACACAAATCACACCACAGCAATCTTCATCAAAAAGGAAGATTACGGCGAAAATTGGAGTCCAAACGGAGCCCGCACGCGCTTACACGTGCCGATCAAAGGTGCTGCCAGTCCGAGTCAACCAGACCGGACCGGTTTCAGCCAGTTTCGGCCTGTTTCAGCCTGTTTCGGCCGTATCGGCTGTATCGGCTGGTTCAGCCGATATTTTGCCGATATGGCCGGTTCGACCACCGTCCGGCCGGTTTTTCGGCCGAACTCGGTACCCATGGAATCTCCATTCTCCGACGAACCTTCGACGGCCAACAGTTTTCCGATTCGGCGCCGTCTCACCGGAAAACCTGATTGGGTCTTCTCGGGTTGGATCCGACCCGGTCGGAAACGCCACCGACGACGGAAAAAAGGCACATCGCCGGACTCCTGAGAGTCTGAGGATTACAGATCCGGTGTCAGATTTGAAAAAGAGCCACCGGATTAGTCTAAATCGGAACTCGAAATTCCGATCTAAATAGGTTTCAAAAATTCAATTTTTTTTTAATCTAAAAACAAATAATGTAATTCCAAAAACTTGTTTTTGAACCCATTTTTCAACCCAAATTGATGTTGAAACGGCTCTGATATCAATTGTTAGAATAAAATTTGTCTCAAACGAGACTGAACCAGAATCTGACATCAATTATAGGTTGAGAATGAGTTAAAAATAGAAAAACAAAACGAGAATAGCATACCTGAAAATGGCTGCATTTTTAGTAGGATCTTGACTAAGATCTTACCCTCTATTGCTTAAACGTGCTAGCCGATGAGAAGCCGAAACTCCATAATGGAATCAGAAGATCAAAATCGCAAACGGTAGAGAGAAAATAGTGAACAGGTGCCTCTTTAAGGAACGGATACGTGATAATGAATAATGGTTATTCTGTTTCGTTAAATAAGCATAATAACTAATCATTGTGAAATGACCGTTATGCCCCTACCATAAGCTTGATTCCATATACGGATCCCAATGCACATATTATAAGCTAGAGGGGGGACTTAGCCGATATAACAAAAACGTGCTAACGAAATAGTCCTGACACATCACAGTTCTATAAGGTGCACTAAGGCCCACACTGGCTAGCACCATACTCGCAATCAAGGTCAAAATTTGTCTAATTAACTGGACCAATATTTATTACATTAATATACCTTCATAAGAAAATTGTTTATGCTCATTGATAAAGCCCACATTACATGAGCTTATAAAATAAGCTAACAGAAAGTACATAGGAATCATCTGAATTGAAAACGTGACATTAGTACGTAAAGTTAAAAGATTTTTTTAAATATCAAGCCTATGTCTCAACTTGCCCCCAACCCAAATAAGAGTAGCCTCTTCACATCTAGTCTGAAATTTCAAGCTCTAGATACTTTATCCGGCAAGACCAGGAGGGCCATGGCTTGAAGGGAGGTACAATTTGGGGATGCAAGCATATCAGACCCGATTCGTTCCTCTTCTTTTTGCTTTCTTCTCAGATTTGAGTGAAATACTGAGGTGTTGAAAAACCTTTCATCTATAACGTACTTTTTGTGGATTAGGCCGGCGGTGTTGATCATGGATGCTGCGTCCTACCTAAGCGGTGTAAGTATCCTGCACCTTGTTCTGGTTATTTGTTCATACCAATGCAGATTTGATTGAGAAGGATTCAATAAGACGCAGAAGAGCATGGCTCAAGTGACCTTTCCTATCATCGTCAAGTTGAACGAAGATCAATCGCCACCTCCTTCTCGTCGCAATAGTTATGCATGTTTTCCATTTGTCGTTGATAAATGGGGAAGGTGAAGTTGTGTTTTGAACTCCAAAACACTAGGTCTAGAAAGCCCTCGCGCTGCATCGGTGAATGCTTTTTCCCAAAACAAAACAAATGTGTAACCTTGGTATAAAAAGTGGGTCTAATTTTCCTAAAATGTCTTGCAAGGAGTGGGGATACTGTTACTAATAAAGTCGAGGAACTTGACATCCAGGACCAATGTGGGACAGTTTCTAATATTTGAAATAAGACTCAGGATTTAAAAATGAAAACAAAAACACGAAATTCAAGCAAATGCAATAATCATAAAAGAACATTAATTACTCATATTCGTTCATGCCTGATACAATCCTAATTAGTCATTCTTAAATAAAAATTCCCACTTTTCTAGTTAGTGATTTTCTTAAATAGAAATCAGCTTCTTTTATATATTTTCGTAAGATATAAAACGTAGGCCAGCCATAAAAAATGAGTTTCTAATTCATAGGCTTCGCAACTCTTTTGAGATCTAATATATAAAGTCAAGATGTTAGAATGAAGTCAATCATAGATGAAAATGAAGAAAGTAAACAGTAAAAAAATTTAGTTGATTGGAAGAGCTAAACCATTTTGACTTTAATGTGAAGCCTACTTCAAAAGATTTGACATAATTAGAAGAATTAGTCCGTTTTGTATTGCTGTTATCTATTGCAATTGTAAAAAAGTAACAACAGTGGTCTCATGGATTGGTTATTTCACATTATTGATATTTTTATTCACAATAATATTTTAATATTTAACTTGCGATTAGTTCTGTTAGGTCTGGTCGATTGGTTATTTAACTTGCTGTTATTCGTAAGCTAAGGTGAGGTTCAACTACTATGTTGAACCTCTCTAAGAACATTGAATATATGAAGGTTCAAGCCATTGATTATATGTTAAATACATTTTGTATTTAAGGAGTTATTGTGAATCATGGATTAAATATACTTTATCTAACAATACGAACCAAATATTGTTTATGAGGATTCGAGACACATCAAAACAATTGTTGTCCATTAATTAACATATTGGTTAATTGTTAATTCAAGAGAACCGGTCTGGATCTCGAGACACGTTCCACAAAAGAACAAAGAGGATAAGAAAACAACATCAATCCACACAGATAAGCCTAAGCCTACGCCTGTTATTGCCGTCGGTGGCTAGCCTGGGAGTCTAAGAGGTAGGGGTAAGGCAGGATAAGTTCATTGTCAGCATAGTAAGCATCCACTACGAATTCAAGCAAGAACTCTTCATTGGTTATACAGCTATCCAACTAAAACCAGGGGCCAAAATGTTCGTATTAGATGTCAAAATTGAGGGCCGACCCTTTCCACGCGACCCAAACGTTGTATCTTAGCCTAAGATAACAGCCCTTAGATGTCAAAATTGAGGGCTGACCCTTTCCACGCGAACTAAACATTGTATATTAGCCTAAGATAACAGCCTGGCTCTGACTAGGCAGATGCACTTTGGAAGATAACTTCGTATCTTCATCTTTTAAGTATTTGTGAATGAATATATTGAATGTCTTATATTGTTTGCAAAGGATTGGTAGTTCTCTAAGATAAAAAGTGAATAACAATGACCATTTTTCAATTTATCACTTATTAGACCTATTTTATAGTTTGAATCACATAGTTGGCTAAAGCCTATTTTATAAATAATCTTGTATAAAAAATTGATAGACATCTAAAGATAAAAGTGAAATGAGAATCACATTGTTCAATTTATCACTTATTAGTTATTTATTTGTAAAAATAAAAACTAATTGAATAAAGACTTAACAAGGATTTATTATGCCCCCAAAAAACAAAATAGTTAGATGAAAACTTGAGGGTTCCATTATTGTAACACATATTAATTTAGATTAAAGTTTGTAAAAGCACGAAACACTTAGAATGGTAGTTAGTGGCACGTATTCACTTTCTGAAACCAAAAATTTAAACAATAATTTTTTATAAACTGCGAGGGACGTGTGTAGGATCAATTATATGTTGCTTCGATTCATATCTACAACAAATGTTTTTTTTTTCTATTTTAGAGGAAATTGATCTCATTTCAATTTACCACTTAGTAGTTAATGGTCCGGTCCGTTAACAAAGGCTACTGTTTAGATTCTGTCGGATGGTGACACGCAAGTGGTTCTATCATGGGACGTTGACATCCAACGACGGAAAATCGATGTAAGCATTTTGGGACTTACGTACTTATTGAACAAGTTTGCTATAAATTTGGGACGCGCTTGAAATGAGTGTACCTTTGTTTGAGTTTTTTTATCCAGTGGATTACTCGCGATTTTAATATCCCTATTGTGAGATGATGACTCGTTCAACTCTAAGCACGAAAATATAACTCATAATTGAACAAAACATGTAATATTTTAGTTCTGTAATATTTCATTCATATCATATTTGACCTTGAAAATGTCCTCGTCGTTTATGGTGCAATTTTACTTTTTGAAACCAAAAAAATAAATGTTTATAAAGTTTCATGAACAAATCGGAATCTAATTATATATAGTGTTAACGAAAACTACATTACTCCGAAATTTTAAGATTTGATTGGTTTTATAAAGTAAGAAAAGAATAAATACTTTATGATGCATATTCACCTTTTGAAATAAAATAAAAAAATGTCTACAAAGTTTTATGAACAAATCAGAACTCTAAATGCATATTGTGAAAACAAAAGCAACATTAATCCAAAGTTTCTTGGTGTGATTAGTCTTACAAATTAAGGAATGTTGGAAGCTTCTTGGCCAATGATAAGATTGAGATTGTGACGTGTCAGGTAGACCAACGCTGATCGATGGGTTTACAAACTTTCAAATCAGTGCGTCAGTTTCTTGGCCAATGATTTTTGTGAAAAGGAACACCCTCAAAGTCAAACTTGTTTGAGATCTCTTGATCAAACTTGTCTTTTTTGATTAGAAGTTGTTGGTGCTGGTTGTTGGGAAGCGGATAATTCCCAAACAATTTTAGAAGATAAGTACGTAAAAGAATTGGTCCTGAAGTTCGAAAATAACATTAGACATATGCATTTTTTTTTCTTGAAAACAGAAAAGGAGTCATATAATATCAAATATCATTAATAATTGACAAAATAAAATGAAAAAAAAGGCTAGTGTAATTACCTAACGTCATTTTCTAAAGATTTAAGAATTTTTTCTTATGAGACTAGAAACTTTTTTTTAGCTATCTAAAATTCGTTTTAATTTCTTACATGGCAAAATAAATGCAACCTGCATGTGAAACCCTTAATATAGTCTAATATTACAAGAACAATATGCAGGTTGTATTTATTTTTAAATAAGATGCTTTTATTTAAAAAATTATCTCATTTTTGTGTTTTGTATACGCGCATATTTTTGTTTATCATTAAAGAAAATCATTACCATTTAAAATGGTACCAACACTAGAAAATCCAATCTCTAAGACATCATACTAAGTTAAATCAAAAAGAATTTTAGATAAAACAAAAGTACGTACTTTTACCGTGTCATTGAGTTGAAGCTTCAAGAATAAGCCGTTCGTTTTGAAATCACAGCTGCACGATTCACGGCTTACTACTGCTTATTCCAAGCTCGAGTGACGCTACGAGAAAAATCTTATCTGACTGCCTCGCACACGCTTGCTGACTTTTCTCAGTTCGTCAAAATAATCAAGCAAGTATCAAATGTTTTCTCCACGACCAAGAAACTTGATGGTGCCTGAACCAAATCAAATGTTCTTATCTACACTAACCTGAGTTGAGGATAAAGTTCTTGGGAGTTAATCTAGATTAAGCTTTATGTCACCGAAAAAATATTTAGATTCAACTTTAATGACGCGTATCACTTTCTGAAACCAAAGAAAATGTTTGCACGATAAGTTATGATAAAATTTCAGTGGCCGTATCCAGACCGACCGTGGCAGGAACCCAGCGCTTTCTGGGACCTAATCATTCGGTATCTAAACTGGTTGGTCGCAGCACGCATTTTTGTGTGCGGAATCACCAAATTGTTGATTACCACATATAGCTACTTTCACCGTAGCTCAAGTCCTATGGGTTTTTATCTACGTAAAGGGAGTGTAGGGGGTAGTGTAAGGCCAAATGGGTCGTCGCACTGTGTTGTAATTGAGATGACTTGCACCGTTGCTAGGTTGTAGTGGTGTAGCTGTGAACCGTGGAGTGCTGTAATTACGTGAATTGGGACGGAACGGAAAGTGAGAGAGCGAGCTTAGGCCGTGCTTGAGTTCGAGAATAAAGAGCTTGTAAGCCACTGGACAAGAGGAAGAGTTGTCTTCCCAGATAAAAGTAGAATATCTTTTTTGGCTCAAACTACTGTAAACCTTAGTGTCAATGTGCATGTGTTTTGGCTGGTATTAGCTCCTGTCTCTTTGCTAGGCAACACTTGCCCCACTTGAGCAGCGCAATTGTTGACCAGATTGGTTAAAGGACACAGTTGAAATGTTCAGAGTCCTATAATAAATCAAAGGTAAACAATTTTCAAACATCACATACGTCCACAATTCAAGAAGAAGCCCAGATCAAACGCTACCTTTTTTTCATTATGCTTTAGGTAAGGGGACGTGGAATATGCGTACTTGACTTTGCCTTGGTGAGATTTTCTCTTGAGATAAAATTCACCTGCTCACACTCTTTAAGTACTCCCACTCCAACCATTTGTGAGAGTCGTAGCAGTTCGGGCTTGAATCCGGCAAGACCAGGAGGGCCATGGCTTGGAGGTACGCGTTTGATCCTCCTCTCAAGGCTGAAGAGAGATACAATTTGGGGATGGAAGCATATCAGACCCAGCTCAGAGAAGATCTACGGCGACGCCAGTCATCTTGCATGGCTTGGAGGTACGCGTTTGATCCTCCCATGAGGGCCGAAGAGAGGTACAATTTGGGGATGGAAGCATATCAGAGCCAGCTTAGAGAAGATCTACGGCACCAACCGGAGAAACACGAGAGGATTACGTCGTGGGCGATATCCTTATTGGAAGACGACGATGAAGGCAGTTCAAGTGATGGAGGGACGCAATTTTTGAGAAACAAACAGGATTCGTTCCTCAGCTATACAGAGGATGAATTCTCGTGAATATTCTAATTTACAAAGTTTTTTCTTTTTGCTTTCTTCTGAGTTTTGAGTCAAATTACTAAGGTGCTGAAAAACCTTTCATCAATAACGTATT
Organism: Casuarina glauca; assembly: GCA_028551395.1. NCBI lineage: Eukaryota > Viridiplantae > Streptophyta > Magnoliopsida > Fagales > Casuarinaceae > Casuarina > Casuarina glauca. The sequence goes on along the minus strand of CM052352.1, from coordinate 27,638,101 downwards.
TTTTGTGGATCAGGCTGGCGGTGTTGATCATAGATGCTGCGTCCTACCTCAGCGATGTTGAAAAAGAAGCTAGTTGGACCTTCTCAAGATGCACACGCTAGTAGAAGTATCCTCCACCTTGTTCTGGTTTTCTGGTCTTGGGAAAAGCATGTACTGAAATCGAAATCTTTTTGGGTTCATCTTGTATCCCATTTACTTCTACTGAGCTAGAATCGAAACGTGGTCATCAAGTTTCCAAGTTATGCATGTCTTCATGATTCTTCTTCCATGATTTCCGATTCTCAGAGCGAACAAGTTGAACTATGATCGAAACGTGGTCAGGTAAGTTTCCAAGTTATGCATGTCTTCATGATTCTTCCTTAAAGATGTCAAAATTATTGTTGTAATTATTTGTCAAAGAAGTTGGAATTTTGTCTCGAACTGCAGAACATTATGTTGGTAAATCCCCACGTTCCAACCGTGTAGTGCGAGTTGAGGTTACATTAATCTGTCCAAATTTTCAATTTAGTGCAAAGTTAACCACCCCTTTGATAATAACAACAAAAAATGTTTATTGACCTCAAGGTGGGTGCAGATTTATACTTGACATATAGAGATTACTATGCATTAAATAACATCAAAAGAGTCTGGAATTTTGTAGTCCCACACCGATTCTGGACGACTTATTATGTGGCCGTATTAATGGCTAAGGGTAATCCACCTTTGAACATATGTTCTGAGTATGGGTCCTAGTTTTAACAAAAAGCATTGGTCTTTTGAACTGAATTCTTTATGACTAAAGAATCTCTTTCTAAGAACAGTGTGATGAAATGGCTAAGATATTGGACCAAAATTATACATGTAAAACGCTTTAGCCTAATGACTAATACCAATGTACAACTAAGTAAATTTATTCTCTTAATACGATTATCAATGTATTATTTTGTTAACGACGAAATGGACTGAAAGAACCGCTTAAAAATTGGCTACGGTCCCCGTCCCGACAAGGACACTTCTGTCACTTAGAAAAATATTCTTCCTCCACCAACCATGTCGTAGGAACGCGTGGCGGGTTCGTCTGGGCCGAGGATCTCAACAAAATTATACTAAACCTGTTGATTTCCAGGATGAAGCCTGTAAACAGTTGAAATTTTTCAATAAAAATATTAGGAGGGGTGGGACGTGGGATCGTGGAAAATGAGACACGTAAAAACTTCTCGGCCAAGAAACCGATGTTGGAGACTTTAACGTTGTATCTTAGCCTAAGATAACAGCCTGAGTCTGACTAGGCAGATACACTTTGGAAGATAAGTTCGTAACTTCATCTTTTAAGAAATTGTGAATGAATATATTGAATGTCTTATATTATTTACAAAGAATTGGTAGTTCTTTAATATAAAAGTGAAATAAGAATAAGCAATTTTCAATTTATCACTTATTACTTATCTATCTGTAAGAATAAAAACTATTTGAATAGAGAGCTAACAAGGGTTTATTATGCCTCAAAACAAGAATATTTAGATTAAAACTTGAAGTCTCCATTATTGTAACACAAAAACACTTAAGGAGATAGTTAATTTAGAATTACCACATCGTTGATAAATGGGGAAGGTGAAGTCGTGTTTCGAATTCCCAAACACTAGGTCTAGAAAGCCCCCGCGCTGCGTCGGTGAATGCTGTTTCCCAAAACAAAACAAATGTGTAACCTTGGAAGGAGACTCAAGCTTTAAAAACGAAAAAAAAAACACAAAATTCAAGCAAATACAATAATCATAAAAGAGCATTAATTACTCATATTCGTTCATGCCTGATACGATCCTAGTTAGTCATTCTTAAATAGAAATCAGCTTCTTTTATATTTTCGTAAGATATAAAACGTAGGTCAGCCATAAAAAATGAGTTTCTAATTCACAGGCTTCGCAACTCTTCTCAGATCTAATATATAAAGTCAAGATGTTAAAATCAAGTCAATCATAGATGAAAAAGAAGAAAGTAAACAGTAGCAAAATTTTAGTTGATGGGAAGAGCTAAAACATTTTGACTTTAATGTGAAGCCTACTTCAAAAGCTTTGAGATAATTAGAAGAATTAGTCTCTTTTGTATTGCTATTATCTATTGCAATTGTAAAAAGTAACAATAGTGGTCTCATGGATTGGTTATTTCACATTATTGATATTTTTATTCACAATAATATTTTAATATTTAACCTACCATTAGTTCTGTTAGGTCTCGTCGATTGGTTATTTAACTTGCTGTTAATCGTAAGCTAAGGTGAAGTTCAACTACTAAGTTGAACCTCTCTAAGAACATTGATGAAATGAAGGTCCAAGCGATTACATTTTGTATTTAAGGAATTATTATGAATCATGGATTAAATATACTTTATCTAACAATAAGAAACAAATATTGTTTATGAGGATTCGAGACACATCAAAACAATTGTTGTTCATTAACTAACCCATTGGTTAATTGTTAATTCAAGACAACCGGTCTGGACTCGAGACATGTTCCATAAAAGAACACAAAGGATAAGAAAACAACATCAATCCACACAGATAAGCCTACGCCTTTTATTGCCGTCCGTGGCAAGCTTGCGAGTCTAAGAGGTAGGGATAAGGCAGGATAAGTCCGTGGTCAGCATAGTAAGCATCCACTATGAGTTCAAGCAAGAATTCTTCATTGGTTATACAGCTTACCAACTAAAACCAGAGGCCAAAATGTTCGTATTAGATGTCAAATTGAGGGCCGACCCTTTCCACGTGAACTATGCGTTGTATCTTAGCCTAACAGCCTTTAGATGTCAAGATTGAGGGCCCACCCGTTCCACGCGAGCTAGACATTGAATCTTAGCCTAAGATAACAGCCTGTAAATGTCAAAATTGAGGGCCGACCCTTTCCACGCAAACTAAACGTCGTATCTTAACCTAAGATGACAGCTTGGCTCTAACTAGGTAGATACACTTTGGAGGATAAGTTCGTAACTTCATCTTTTAAGTATTTGTTAATGAATATATTGAATGTCTTATATTGTTTAAAAAGGATTGGTAGTTCTGTAAGATAAAAGTGAATAACAATGAGCATGTTTCAATTTATCACTTATTATACCTATTTTATAGTTTGAATCACATAGTTGGCTAAAGCCTACTTTATAAATAATTTTGTATAAACGATTGATAGACATCTAAAGATAAAGTGAAATAGGAATTAAGATTGTTCAATTTATCACTTATTCGTTATTTATTTGTAAAAATAAAAAGTAATTGAATAAAGATTTAACAAGGATTTATTATGCCCCAAAAAAACAAAATAGTTAGATTAAAACTTGAAGGTTCCGTTATTGTAACACATATTAATTTAGATTAAAGTTTGTAAAAGCACGAAACACTTAGAATGGTAGTTAGTGGCACGTATTCACTTTCTGAAACCAAAAATTTAATATCCCTATTGTGAGATGATGACTCGTTCAACTCTAAGCACGAAAATATAACTCTTTATTGAACAAAACATATAATATTTCATTCATACCATATTTGACCTTGTAAATGTCCTCGTAGTTTATGGTGCACATTTACTTTTTCAAACCAAAGAAATAAATGTGTGCAAAGTTTCATTAACAAATCGGAATCTAATTATATATAATGTTAACGAAAACTACATTACCCCAAAATTTTAAGATTTGATTGGTTTTATAAAGTAAGGAAGGAATAAATACTGTATGATGCATATTCACCTTTTGAAATCAAAAAAATAAGGAAGGAATAAATACTGTATGATGCATATTCACCTTTTGAAATAAAAAAAATGTCTAGAAAGTTTTATGAACAAATCAAAACTCTAAATGCATATTGTGAAAACAAAAGCAACATTAATCCAAAGTTTTTGGGTGTGATTAGTCTTACAAATTAAGGAATGGTGGAAGCTTCTTGACCAATGATCATATTGGGATTGTGACATGCTTGGTAGACCAATGCAGATCTATGGGTTTACAAACTTTCAAATTAGTATGTCAATTTCTTGGATAATGATTTTTTTATTGATGAATATATAAGTTTATTCATAGATGCATAAGAAAATACAAAGACTTAAGGATATACCCTAATATTATAATATATCCTAAGGATAAATAAGAGTTAGAATTTTTTAATTATAATACAATAAAACATTCCCATGAGAAGAGTTTTCTTAACCAATGATTTTTGTGAAGCAAACTTGTTGACTGGGGCCCACTTAACGAAGTCAAACTTGTTTGAGATCTCTTTGTCAAACTTGTCTTTTTTTGATTAAGAGTTGTTGGTGCTGGTAGGTGGGAAGCGGATAATTCACAAACAGTTTTAGAAGATAAGTACGTAAAAGAATTGGTTTTGAAGTTCGAAAATAACATTAGACATATGTAGTTTTCTTTTCCCCCTAAAAACAGAAAAGAAGCCGTATAATAATCAAATATCACTAATAATTGACAAAAGAAAATGAAAAACAAAAAGGCTAGTGTAGGTACATAACGTCATTTTCTAAAGATTTAGAATTTTTTTTCTTATGAGACTCGAAATAAATGCATCCTGCATTTTCAGGGTTTCTTACATGGCAAAATAAATGCAACCTGCATGTGAAGCCCTTAATATAGTCTAGTATTACAAGAATAATATGTAGGTTGTATTTAATTTTAAATAAGACATTTTTATTTAAAATATTATCTCTTTTTTTTTTTGTATACGTACAAATTTGTGTCTATCATTAAAGAAAATCATTACCATTTTCAGGGTACCAACACTAGAAAATCCAATCTCTAAGACATCATACTAAGTCAAATTTAAAAGAATTTTAGATAAAACGAAAGTACGTAATTTGACCATGTCATTGAGTTGGACTTTCGTGTCTACAAAGTTGTCATGGCCAAAAGCACTATGAGAAAAGTCTTATCTGATTCCGTTCACATGCTTGCCGACATGTTCTGTTGCTCGAAATAATCATGCGAGTATTAAATGTTTTCTCCAGTGCCAAAATCAAACATTCTTATCCACACTAACCTGAGTCAAGGATAAAGTTCTTGGGAGTTAATCTAGATTAAGCTTTATGTTACCAACAAATATTTAGATTCAACTTTAGTGACCCGTATCACTTTCTGAAACCAGAGAAAATGTTTGCACGATAAGTTATGATAAAATTTCAGTGGCCGTATCCAAACCGACCGTGGCAGCAACCCAGTGCTTGCTGGGACCTAATCATTCGGTATCTAAACTGGTTGATCAAGGACAGCACGCATTTTTGTGTACGCAATCACCAAATGGTTGATGACCACACATAGCTACTTTCACCGTAGCTCAAGTTCTAGGGGTTTTTTGCTACGTAAAGGAAGTGTAGGGGGTTGGCGATTAAGTGTCCCAGGTGTTGCGTGTGTAACAAATAGTGTAAGAGCAAATGGGTCATCTCACTGTTTTGTAAGTGAGATGACTTGCACCATTGCTAGGTTGTAGTGGGTGTATGCTGTGAACCGTGGAGTGCTGTAATTACGTGAATTGGGACAGAACAGAGAATGAGACAGCGAGCTTAAGCCGTGCTTGAGTTCGAGAATAGACAGCTTGTAAGCCATTGGACAAAAGGAAGAACTGTCCTCCAAAATGAAAGTAACGATATCTTTTTTGGCTTAAACTACTCTAAACCGCACAGGCAACACTCGCTCCACTTGAGCTGCGCAATTGTTGACCAGAATGGCTAAAGGACACAAAGTTGAAAGGTTCAGACTATCAAAGGTGAACAATTTTCAAACATACATACGTCAACAATTCGAGAACGGTGACGCAGGGAAGGGACTCGTGGCATATGTGTTTCGACTTTGCCTTCGTCCGATATTCTCTTAAAACAAAATTCATCTCCGCTCACTCTCTTTAAGATGCTTCCACTCAAGCATTTGCCACAGTCGTAGCCGTTCGGGTTTGAATCCGGCAAGACCAGGAGGGCCGTGGTTTGGAGGTACGCGTTTGATCCTCCTCTCAAGGCTGAAGAGAGATACAATTTGGGGATGGAAGCATCTCAGACCCAGCTCAGAGAAGATCTACGGCGACACCAGTCGTCCCGCATGGCTTGGAGGTATGCGTTTGATCCTCCTGTGAGGGCGGAAGAGAGGTACAATTTGGGGATGGAAGCATATCAGATCCAGCTCAGAGAAGATCTACGGCGACGCCAGTCGTCCCACATGGCTTGGAGGTATGCGTTTGATCCTCCTGTGAGGGCCGAAGAGAGGTACAATTTGGGGATGGAAGCATATCAGACCCAGCTCAGAGAAGACCTACGGCGCCAATCGGAGAACCACGAGAGGATTACGTCGTGGGTGATATCCTGGTTGGAAGAGGACGACGAAGGCAGTTCCAGTGATGGCGGGAGGCAATTTGTGAGAAACAAAAAGGACTCGTTCTTCAGCTACACAGAGGATGAATTCTCGTGAATGTTCTACTCTTAATAACTTTTTGCCTTTTGATTTCTTCTGAGTTTTGAGTGAAATACTAAGGTTCTGAAAAACCTTTCATCAATAACGTACTTTTTGTGGATCAGGCTGGCGGTGTTGATCATGGATGCTGCGTCCTACCTCAGGCGGTGTTGAACTACAGAACTAATGTGATCATGGTTAACCAGACACAGCAAGCTAGTTGAACCTTCTCAAGCTTGCACACGGTAGTAGAAGTATCCTCCACCTCGTTCTGGTTTTATGGTCTTGGGAAAAGCATGTACACGATTAACCATGACTTTTGTTCTGAAATCAAATCCAAGTTTTCTTCATTCTAATGGTCACCACCTCCAGTAACAATTACAGAGATACCGCCCACTTGTCTTCCATGATTTCCAATTCTTAGGACGAGCAAGTTGAACTACTGAACTACGATCAAAACGTGTTCAGTAAGTTTCCAAGTTATGGCATCTCTCATGGTTCTTCCGCGTCGCCTTCCAAGATTTCCGACTCTTTAGACGAACAAGTTGAACTATGATTGAAACGTGGTCAGTAAGTCTCCATGTGATGCATGTCTTCATGCATCCTCCTTAAAGGTGGCAAAATTATTATTATTATTTATCGAAGAAGTTGAAGTTGTGTTTCGAACAGGAGAACGCTACACTTGCAAACCCCCGCGTTCCAGCTGAGCTGCACGTAGTGGAGCAACGTTAGTCAAATCAAAATTTTGAAATAGATTAGAAATTCTTGGTTTGGTACTAATTCTAACACAAAGTCGTACTTCTTTGATTAATAAGATCCAAAAAGTTTATTAAACTCAGGGTGAGTGCAGATTTATACTTGACCTATAGAGATTACTATGTGTAAAATAACATTAAAAGTGTTGGTATTTTTAACTGAATTATTTATGACTAAGGAATCTCTTTCTAGTTGCTTTAGAACAATTAAAATATTCTCTAAAAAAATACAAAATTATGAACCTCTCTAAGAACATTGATGAAAAGAAGGATAACATTTTGTATTTAAGAATTACTATGAATCATGGAATAAATCTACTTTATTTAAAAATACGAATCAAGGATTGTTTATGAGGATTCAAGACACATAATAACAACAATTAAGGAAATAAAAGATTAAGAACTAATACAAAATGTTTTAGATATTGGACCAAAATTATACATGTAAGACGCTTTAGCCTAATGACGAATACCAATGTACAACTAAGTAAATTTATTTTCCCAATCCGATTATCAATGTGTTATTTTGTTAACGAGGAAGTCAACTCAAAGAACCGCTTAAAAATTGGCTCCCGTCCCGGTCCCGACAAGGATACTTCCGTCACTTAGAAAATTTTTCTTCCTCCACCAACCACGTCGTAGGAACGGGTGGGCAGGTTCGTCTGGGCCGAGGATGTCAACAAAATTATACTAAACCTGTTGATTTTCAGGATAAAGCCTGTAAACAGCTGTAATTTTTCAATAAAAATATTAGGAAGGGTGGTACGTGGGATCGTGGAGAATGACACGTATAAACTTCTCGGGCAAGAAGCCAATGTTGGAGACTTAACGTTGTATCTTAGCCTGAGATAACAGCCCGAGTCTGACTAGGCAGATACACTTTGGAAGATAAGTTCGTAACTTCATCTTTTAAGTATTTGTGAATGAATATATTACAAAGAATTGGTAGTTCTTTAAGATAAAAGTGAAATAAGAATAAGCAATTTTCAATTTATCACTTATTACTTATCTATCTGTAAAAATAAAAACTATTTGAATAGAGAGCTAACAAGGATTTACTATGCCTCAAAACAAGAATATTTAGATTAAAATTTGAAGTCTCCATTATTGTAACACAAAAACACTTAAGGAGATAGTTAATTTAGATTAAAGCTTGTAAAAACACACTACAATGGTAGTTCGTGGCGTATTCGATGGCATATTTACAACATAGTTATTTGTTCCCTTTTTTTAAAGAAAATGAGGACTAGCAACTCTTCAATTTGTCCGGTGTAAAAATTCGTACGGCACTTTGCATGACACACCTTGAATGACATGTACATTCACAAATGGTGGAGAAGGGACTATATTCATTGAACCTGGACACTTATGAAGAAAAGATTGAGACTTCTAGGCCAAGATTGGGATAAGATTAGGATTTGTGATAGGGGCATAAGTGGGTTGTTGACCTTAATTCGATTATCAATTTACTGGAACGTTAACAATACCTCACCCCCAATCATCGTCTAGGATTTTCAAGGTGGACCATCGTTACTCACGACACCAGTAGTTGGCTTTAGTCGGTCGAATATCAGTAAACTTGTACGAGATTAGTCCTTAAAATTGGTGATGAAGCTCGAAAGTAATATTAGACGATCGGAATTTTGAATTGCAATCAACAAAGTTCTACAAGATCAGTCCGTAAAATTGGTGATGAAGTTTGAAAATAATATTAGATAATTGGAACTTTAAACTACAATGGATCTTTATTTCTTAATAAGTGTCTATTATATATGGTTTGAACAAAATTTTATATTTTTTCAAAATAAAGCTATTCAAATGCTAATTATATGACTAGAATTAGAAAAATAATACATAAAAGAATATTTTTATTTATATGAAATTCTCTTAACCAAATGTTTTATTGTATTATAATTAAAAGATTTTAAACTTAATTTTTTATTAAATGAATTATAATGTTGAGAATATTCTTAAACCTTTGTATTATCTTATTCTCAAATGAATAGACTCATATATTTATTGAAAAAAAAAGAGGCTAATAGAGGTTACATAAAGTCATTTGCTATTGTTCAATATTTTACATTTGTAGAAAGTATCAAAAATAAGAAAATTTCTTCTTCAAAAGACTAAAAGGTTTGTCTTCTATAGTCAAATTCATTCCAATGTCTTCAATGTTAGAACAAATGCAACTTGAATGTGAATCCTTAATGCATGATAACATATTACAAGAATATCAAAGTTGTATTGTTTTGCAATAATAGATTTTCGATAAAAAATTATCTTATTTTTGGTGTTCTATATACCTAGTATTTTTTCTCACAAAAGAAAAATTATTACCATTTTCAGGCTATCAACACTAGAAAATCCAATCCCTAAAACATCCCGTCAAGTCAAATTATATAGAAACAAAATAAGTAGATTTTCCATGTCAATTCATCGTAGTTTTGCAAACGCTTATCAACCACAGCACCTACTGGTAACCGTTAACAGAGGCTCTTTTTTTTAAGATTCTGTCGGGTTGGTCCAACAACCGCAAGTCGAAGCCAAGATGACTATAAATTCGAAACTAGTGTCGATGTATTTCATGTGCTTCGACTGAGCAGAGTGGAAGAAACATGGATCGCAGCTCTGATCCTTCTCTTAGTGCTGAAAAAGCATGTCAGACAGATCCATGGCAACGTCAAAGGGAGCCGAAGGAAAACCAGGGAAAGGAATCCACTGTGGACAGCACTCGGTTGACGTCCTTCTTGGAACCTGATCACAGTTTCTTCTCACTCTGGAATCGGGGTCCTCCTCCCGTCGATGGAGGCAGTTCAAGCAATGGAGGGAAGCAATTTATGAAAAGCGATCCGGATTCGTTATTCAGCTACACAGAGGATCCACTATCTTGAGTATTTATTTTAACCTCTTAATTTTCTTTTTTCTTTTTTCGGCTTTCTTCTGAGTTTTGAGTCGAATACTGAGGAGTTGTGTATCAGGTCGGCGTTATTGATCATGGATGCTGCGGCCAACCTTAATGGCAGTTCTTCGACTCACAAGCAATCCGATGAACGGCAGTAGCAGAAAGAAGCCTCGGAGATCAAACTAAGGATGCGAGCTTCGTCTTCAATGGTTTCCGATCCTTCCGACAAGAAGTTTTGTTAGATTTGTTCGTAGTATGTCCCATGTTAAGTTCGTCGCGGGATTCCAAAAGTTGCGCATGTCTTCGTCTTCCACTTTCCTTTGGATGTGATATGTGGATGTTGTGGGCCTTCCACGTGTAATTTTACGTTCTGTCTTGTATTTATTGTAGGGGGCCCAAAATCCTATCTTTTATTCTTTGTGCCGTTCTTGTAAGCGTGTAAATAGAGCCTGGGGACTTTCCATCTATTTCAGATTATTCTTGCAATTCTAACATGGTATCGGAACGGAATTGCATTAACAAATCGTTTGGCTCTTGCATCTCGGGGTTTTACTACTAAAGCAGCCAGTCTTTTTGACTTTCCGAAAAAGCTGCTTTTGGAGTTTGTTTGCACTTGATTGGAAGTTTTTGTTATTTGGAATCAGTGTTCGAGGCTAAGGATTCTTTACCTCAACTCCTCGCGTGACTTGCGAATTATTTTCTGCCGGAAAAGCCTGATTTCGTCGGAAAGTTGGCCGGTGAATTTTCTGGTTACTGTACGTCCGAGTTGCCGAAAGGAAAATTCAGAGTACTTCTCTTGTTGGACCGTTTTGCGAAGCAAATCTGTGATCTATAGATTCGTGGTGAGCGGATTTATTGATCGTAGTATTAGTTTGGCCGGAGAGTGCTGTAGAATGGCCGGAAAAGGCCGGAAATTTTCGAAGTGGTGGAGTAGCATTAACAAAAGTGCTAGTAGGAGCGGCCGATCGGGTACGTATTTTGAGGGTAGAGGAGGCAGTGGAGGTGTTGTATGTGGCCATATAATCGGTGGTGGTGTGAGCGGAGGCGGAAGCCGACACCAAACTAGATTTTGAAATCAGAAACTACCCAAACCATAACCGTCACCGGAGAAACCAGAGCAGAGATAGCCGGAAATGTGTTTGTTAAAAACCAGAGAAATTAATCCTTGGTAGCATATATAGATCCTAGGCTAAAGTACATGAAAGAAAACTAAATCTATACAGTTAAGTTGTCGAAAGAGGTTGTTTGAAGTCCAGTTTACGAAATCTTCCTGAACAAAAATGGCAAGCTCACCTCCACGAACCATTACAGAGAAACCCCCTGTTAGAAAAACCCAGCTCAAACTAGCTCAAAACCAAGATCTTGTTACTCATTTAGAATACAAAGTTTAACACATAGAATGTACCTGTTTTGAGTTCATTCTTGTTGACGGATGATGATCAGATTTACTCCCTTGTTCTCTCTAGCTCCATTGGCTGATGAGATAGTTCAGTCTACAAGATTGTGGAGAGGCCGTTCACAACATACAGTGGAAGCTTTCTTACATTTTTCAGTTCACCACACCATTCTCTTATCAATTCATTATATATATAAAAATACTTTTGCTGTGCACGATACTGTACACAATGCTTATAAAAACGTGTTATTATACATGATATAATAATAGAGATAGATATATAACACTTCTTAATCCACCAACACGATCTTCATCAAATGTAGACTCATAGTGCATATATTGAGAAGCAAAGAAGGGATCTTAGTTATATACAAAGTGTGCTGTCAATATAGTCCAACTCATGTCTGTTCTATACAGCAAACACAAGCCCACACTAGCCAGTCCCATATTCAACAATAATGGATCCAACATATCTCATACACATGGACCACAAAACAACTAAGAAAACAATTGAAAATAAGCAATCACATTGATATAAGCCCACATAAGTGAGGACTATTGAAAATAGTCTAACACCCCCCACTCATGTGAACTTCGTTTTCCATACATGGTCAATAAGTTTGCAAGTTATGCAAGTGAACTGCAAAATGCTAGAACTCTTCAAACCCATTAGAATTCTCGATTTGGTGCTACCTTATCACAAAGTCATACTCTTTGATTAATAAGGTCCAAAAAGTTTATTGACCTCAGGGTGGGTGCAGATTTATACTTGACATATAGAGATTATTATCCGTAAAATAACATCAAAAGTGTTGGTATTTTGAACTGAGTTCTTTATGACTAAAGAATCTCTTTTTAGTTGCTCTAGAACAATTAAAAGATCCTCTAAAAAAGTAGGAAATTATGAACCTCTGTAAGAACATTGATGAAAAGAAGGTCCAAGCATTACATTTTGTATTTAATAATTATTATGAATCATGGAATAAATCTACTTTATTTACAAGTACGAATCAAAGATTGTTTCTGAGGATTCAGGACGCATCATAACAACAATTAATGAAAGAAAAGAATAAGAACTAATATAAAATGGTTAAGATATTGGACCAAAATTATACATGTAAAACGCTTTAGCCTAATGACTAATACCAATGTACAACTAAATAAATTTATTTTCTCAGTACGATTACCAATGTGTTATTTTGTTAACCAGGAAGTCGACTCAAAGAACCGCCTAAAAATTGGCTCCCGTCCCGGCCCCGACAAAGACACTTCCGTCGCTTAGAAAAATATTCTTCCTCCACCAACCACGTCGTAGGAACGGGTGGCGGGTTCTCCTGGGCCGAGGATTTCAACAAAATTATACTAAACCTGTTGATTTACAGGATGAAGCCTGTAAACAGTTGTAATTTTTCAATAAAATATTAGGAAGGGTGGTACGTGGGATCGTGGAGAATGAGACACGTAAAAACTTCTCGGGCAAGAAACCGATGTTGGAGACTTAACGTTGTATCTTAGCCTAAGATAACAGCCTGGCTGTGACGAGGCAGGCACACTTTGGAAGATAACTTCGTAACTTCATCTTTTAAGAATTTGTGAATGAATATATTGAATGTCTTACATATTATTTACAAAGAATTGGTAGTTCTTTAAGATAAAAGTGAAATAAGAATAAGCAATTTTCAATTTATCACTTATTACTTATCTATCTGTAAAAATAAAAACTATTTGAATAGAGAGCTAACAAGGATTTGCTGTGCCTCAAAACAAGAATTTAGATTAAAACTTGAAGTCTCCATTATTGTAACACAAAAACACTTAAGGAGATAGTTAATTTAGATTAAAGCTTGTAAAAACACACTACAATGGTAGTTAGTGGAGCGTATTCGATTGCATATTTACAACTTAGTTATTTGTTCCTTTTTTAAAAAGTAAATGAGGACGAGCAACTCCTCAATTTGTCCGGTGTAAAAATTCGTACGGAAGTTTGCATGACACAGCTTGAATTGTCATGCTAATAATTCTGTATCGATTTGTACATGCACAAATGGTGGAGAAGGGACTAGATTCGTTGAACCTGGACAGATATGAAGAACAGATTGAGACTTCTAGGCCAAGATTGGGATAAGATTAGGATTTGTGATGGGGCATAAGTGGGTTGTTGACCTTAATTCGATTATCAATTTACTGGAACTTTAACAACACCTCCCACCAATCATCGTCTAGGATTTTGGAGGTGGGCCATCGTTCATTCGAAGTAGTTGGATTTAGTAGGTGGATAGCCTAAAGGGAAACTGGGAGACAAACGCAAGCTGAATGTAAATCGTGGGTATATGCTATGATTAAGAATATCGAAGTTGTATTTATTTTGCAATAATAAATTTTCCATAAAATATTATCCTATTTTTTGTGTTTTATTCACCTAATTTTTTTTTCTGTAAAGAAAAAATATTACCATTTTCAGGGCATCGAGACTAGAAAATCCATTCCCTAAAACACTACGTTAAGTCAAATTAAAATAGAAACAAAATAACTAGATTTTCCATGTCAATTCAAGCCAACCAACCAGTTTAGATTCTGTCGGATTGGTGACACGCAAGGGGGTCTATTATGTGACGTTGACATCCCTTACGTACTTCTTGAACAAGTTTCATATAAATTTGGGCTGCGTTCAAAATGAGGGTCGCAGTCCTTCCCTTGCAGATCTTCATCTGAGCAGAGTGGAAGAGCGATGGCTTGCAGCTTTGATCCTCCTCTTAGTGCAGAAGAGATTTACCGTTTGTGTGTGGATGCATGTCTGACAGATGGAGACTACACTCGGTTGATGTCCTTGTTGGAACCTGACAGCGTCTTCATCTCACCGAGGAACAGGGTTCCTCCTCCCGTCGATGAAGGCAGTTCAAGGGATGGAGGGAAGCAATTTATGAAAAGCAAACCGGACTCTCTGTTCAGCTACACACAGGATAAACTGTCGTGAGTATTTATTTTAACATCTTTCTTTTCTTTTCTTTTCTTTTCTTTTTTGGGTTTCTTCTGAGTTTGGAGTCAAATACTGAGGAGTCGAAGAACCTTTTATCTAAAACGTATTTTTTGTGGATCAGGCTGGCGGTATTGACGATGGATGCTGTGTCCCACCTCAACCGCAGTTCAAGAGATGGAAGGAAGCAATTTGTGAATACCAAACCTGACTCACTCTTCAGCTACACAGAGGATAAATTCTCGTTAGTTTTTTATTTTCAAATCTTAATTTTTTATTTTTCTCCTTTTTCCTCTGAGTTTTGTGTCCAATACCGAGGAGTTGTGGATCAGATTGGCGTTAATGATCATGGATGCTGCGTCCAACCTCAAAGGCAGTTCTTAGACGCCCATGCTATCCGATGAACGGCAGTAACAGGTGGAGGCCTCGGAGATCAAACTAAGGATGCGAGCTTCGTCTTCAATGGTTTCCGATCCTTCCGACAAGAAGTTTTGTTAAATTTGTTCGTAGTCTGTCCCATGTTATGTTCGTCGCAGGATTCCAAAAGTTACGCATATCTTGTCTTGCTTTTTCCCTGGATGTGATATGGATGTTGGGCCTTCCACGTGTAATTTTATGTTATGCTTGTATTTATTGTAGTTGGCCCAAAGTCCATCCCATCCTTATTCTCTGTTATGTATTTATAAGCGTATAAATGAACTGATTTTATTGGTGACCGTGAATCGATTTTGAAGTCCGGGGACGTTCCATGGTTTACAGATTATTCTTGCAATTCTAACATGTTATCGGAACGGAATTGCATTAACAAATCGTTTGGCTCTTGCATCTCGGGATTTTACGACTAAAGCAGCCGATTTTTTTGACTTTCCGAGAGCGCTGCTTTTGGAGTTTGTTTGCACTTGATTGGAAGTTTTTGTTATTTGGGAATCAGTGTTTGAGGTAAGGATTCTTTCCTTCGACTCCTCGTGTGAGTTGCTAATTATTTTCTGCCGGAAAAGCTTGATTTCGTCGGAAAATTGGCCGGTGAATTTTATGGTTACTGTTCGTCGTTGTTGCCGAAAGGAAAATTCAGAATACTTCTCCTCTTGTTGGACCGTTTTGCGAAGCAAATCTGTAATCTATAAATTCGTGTGAGCGGATCTATTAATTCGTGGCATTAGTTCGGCCGGAAAGTGCCGTGGATTGGCTGGAAACGGTGGAAAAATGATCGATGGAGTAAACGGGTCTGTTTTGACCCGATTAGGAACTGTTGACCCGACTCAACTGTTTATCCAGATCCAACGTTCGACTCGATTTGGTCCTAGAGCTACTTAAAATGCACCCTATGAATTGGGGGTTGACAATGATATGGTGTGATATAAGTTTTGTAGTGCATTAATTATATTTTTGAATTTTTTTCAAAGATTTACCTCCTAGTCTTGTGTCAATTTTTAAGTAGGATTAGACTGCACCTTTTCCTTTCTCAACTCTGCCTCCAGCAGCTTCGTTACCTCCACAACCCGACCTTTTTCATGTTCTCTGCAGTTTCTGCCAGGTTTCTTTTCAACCTCTCAAGCTCTGCATTTGCCGATTCTAAGTGCATGATTTGTGCAACATCCGACTCCCTTATAACCTCAAGTTAGACCTTTAAACTACTGAATCTCATTTATGGCCAAGGTAACAGAGTCAACAATTGCATTTAAAAATCCTAAATAACTTACTTTGTAAAGAAGACAAAAAAAAATTATTATTCAACACATGTATCTCAATTTTCTCAAACAGTGAAAATTTAAGACAATTCAAGAGAATATATATATATATATATATATATATAAACTTATGAGTTGATAATATTTATTTAACTCCTTTTAATTATATTAATCTTTTAAGTTAAAATATAAATTTGTGATAGTAGCATTAAAGTCAACTTATTCAGACTTTAGTGCCAACACAAAAGGTCCAAACAGGAAGGCTAATGGATGTGGGCTACATGGGAGGTGTATGAATTTGGGTGGGGCAGAATTTCACTATCCTAGTAGCATTGGTAACATTTGTTTTACGTTAAATAGGAGCTTTGGCTATTTTTCTTAATAAGGTCAATTTTTTGAATTGCAATCTAAGGTTATAATATTGTAAATGCTAAGCCTTATAGTGTTTTCAACTTCGCAGCCCATTACATTTTGCTTGTGTGGTGCAAACCCAAGCTCAATCGAGGATTAGAATAAGACAATGCCAGATGATTAAGCAAAACAACAAAAAATTGGTATAGTTTTTAACATTGTTTTGCATGGTTTTAGTTGTCCTCTTTCCTTGGAGATTTAAAATTTTTGAAGAAAAATATAAGAAAAAAGCTGAAAAAATTGATAGGAGTGTTAAAAAAATATTATAAACTTCAAAATTAGCTATTTTTTCTTTTCCAAATTGTACCTTCGTTTACTTTTTACATGTGCTACCCTAGACTATCTTTTCTTTCTGGTTTTGAATATTTTTCCAACATTAATTACGTCTTCATCCTTCTAACAATCCATCTTTCACAATCATTTTCACCCAACTCTCTCCCGCAGCCTCAAGGGCTTCTTAACCCCCTTCCATAAAAGTCCCGTTGTACACTCTCCGAGAGAGCACACCCTGCTATATATCCAACAGAAAATACTGTTTCTTTTTGCTTTTCTTTTATTTTCAAAAACTTTATAATGTTATTTATCATAAGCTTTTTTTTTTTTTTCAGCAAATGCCTCTTTCCAGGTCAAACGTGTATCTCCGTGACCTTGACCATAAAAACATGAAAGATGGAATAAAAACAACCCATCTCTGATGTCAGTTGCTTGCAGACAAGAATTGACACTTCAATGACTCAAAAGCTTCAAAACGCATTTGCGTGAAAGCCACGTGATAGAACGGCCATTAACGCCCTCCGGCGGAAAAAAACACACAACAAATGGCAGGTCACATCATAATGGGTGTTGAATGACCAACTATGAAAAAAATAATGATAATAAAATAAATAAATAAATAAAAATCCATTGAGATAAAAGCAAGAGGGAATAGGATACTCTAACGAGCTTTAGCAAGTGGACGTGAAAGTCACTAATAATTTGCTGAAGTTATTTTCAACTAATTTAGAACACAAGAACTCAAATAGAATAATACTTTATTTATTAATCCAAATTCAATCCAGCAATAATAATAATCAAAATATTAACAATCTAAATCAGTCACACTAACAAACAATAATCAAGTAACAAAATACGAACTATGAAGTTATTGATAAACTATTCCTATAAAAGTTATAAAAACACAAAGGCTAAGACTAAAGAAAGTATCAAACCATAATGTAATGGAGGTTTTTCTAATCTTCTAATACAAATTCAAATAACAAACTTTCTCGATTGCACTTTTTATGTTCCTTTCTTTTCATATTTGGGATGCTTTTTGTTTTTTCTTTTCCCCCCGTGCCCCAAGAGGAGGTGGAAGGGGAGGGGATTGGAAAGAGGTGCAGAGGTGCAGACATGCATTCATCAGGGATCTGCAGAGAACGAGATCATGGAACAAGAATTATAAACTTGTTTCAGGTAAGATAAAGAGAACGAGATCACTGGACAGGAGCTATAAACTTGTTTTGGGGAAGAGTGTGAGCTTATCTTCCAACTCTTTCTGACCATGTGAGCCTATCTTCCCCAAAACAAGTTTATAGCTCCTGTCCAATGATCCCGTTCTCTTTTCTCTTTATCTTCCCCAAAACAAGTTTATAATTCCTGTCCCATCATCTCGTTCTCTCCATGATCCTTGATGAGTGCATGTCTCCACGGATCAGACTGCCCCTTTTCCTTTCTCAATTCCGCCTCCAGCTGCTCTATCACATCTACAACCCGAGCTTGGGCCTGTGCTTCTAATTCCTTGCATTCTTATAGCTGGTTTTTTATGTTCTCCACAGTTTCTGCAAGTTTTCCCTTCAACCTCTGGAGCTCTGCATTTGCTGATTCTAGGTGCATGGTTTGTGCAGCCTCCGACTCCCTTACAACCTCAAGTTGGACCTTTAACTACTAAATTTCATTCATGGCTTAGAAGCCAAGGCAACAGAGTCAGTAACTGCATTTTGCTTTTGCATACCCTCTTGCTTAGAATGTTATGCTGGCTCTAGTTCATGTGAGATCTTCTGAAGCTCAACACACACTCTTCCTCAGAACCAGACAGCTCCAAAGGCTGCTGTTTTGATCCTTCAAGCTTTGAAGAAGCAGCCAATAGTTGCTTTTTGGACTCCTCAGCATTCTGGGGGGCTTGGTTCTTCAATGATTCAAACAAACTCAGGCCCTTCACTCTCTTCAATTCTTCCTCAAGCTTAAGTACCTTTAACCCCAATTCAAATATTTTGCTTGGATGCTTTTTCTGTTTCAAGAATAAAATAAATTTAGAAATCCTAAACAACTTCCAACTCCTGTGACTTTGTAAAGAGGACAAAAAGAAACTATTATCTCAAACAGTAGAAATTTAAGCTAGCTCTACATATTTAAAAAGTAAAAAAGGGTTATAGAGTAACAATTATGTGGCAAAAAGACAAGATTAACAAATAACAAAACATAGTAAGAAATAATGGAAAAATAGCACCAACAAACTACATGAATATAAGGAATAGCACTCACCACCTCAAGTAGGACCTTGAGCTGCTGAATCTCATTCATGGCAACAAAGTCAATTGCATTCTGCATTTGTACACCCTCTTGCTTACAATATTGTTCTGGATCTAGTTCCAGTGAGATCTTCTGGAGCTCAACACCAGTCTCTTTCTCAGAATTTGACAGCTCCAAAAGCTGCTGTTTTGATCCTTCAAGCTTTGAAGATGCAGCCACTAGTTGTTTATTGCTCTCCTCAGCATTCTTAAGGGCTTGGTTCTTCCATGATTCCAACAAACTCAACTGGTCCTTCACTCTCTTCAGTTCTTCCTCAAGTTTAAGTACCTTTGGTTCCAATTTAGCTATTCTGAATCCACACCTCTTCTAGATTAAGAAAGAAGCACATTTAGAAATCCTAAACAACTTCCAACTCCTGTGACTTTGTATAGAAAACAAAGGAAGCTATCATCCAACACATGTACCTTCATTTCTCAAACAACGGAAATTTAAGCCAACTCAACCCAAAATTTTTTTTTTTTTTTAAAAAAAGAACAACGAAAAAAGTAATGAAGTATCAATTATGTGGCAGAAAGACTAAATAAACAAACAACAAAAGATAATAAGAAATATGAGAAAAATACCACCAACAAATTGCATGAATATAAGGAATAGCACTCACTTATCACCTTAGGTTTGACCTTCAACTGCTGAATCTCATTCATGGCAACATAGTTAACTGCATTTTGCTTCTATACACCCTTTTGCTCAGAATGTTGTGCTGGATCTAGTTCCTGTGAGATCTTCTAGAGCTCAACACCACTGTCATCCTTAGAACCAGACAGCTCCAAAAGCTGCTGTTTTGTTCCTATAGGATTTGCCGACCCAGCCAATAGTTGCTTCCTGGACTCCTCACATGAAAACACATGAACCAAGCCCTCCACTATCTTCCCTCCCTGTGCATCCAGTTCAGATATTTCCCTTGGATGCTCCTTCTGGATCAAGAAAGAAGCAAATTTAGAAATCTTAAACAACTTCCAATTCTTGTGATTTTGTATAGAAAGCGCAAAAACTATCATCCAACTCATGTGCTTTGATTTTCTCAAATAGCAGAAATTCAAGAGAGAGAGGCTATGGAATACGAATTATGTGGCTGAAAGACCAAATAAACAAATAACAGAGCATAATAAGAATGAAGAGAAAAATGGCACCTACTAAATCACGTGATAAAAGGAAATAATGCATTGACATAGTTTTACTGGGCTTAGAAATGTGCTTTTATTAAAAAAATCAAGAAAGGGCTCCTCTAAAGGAAGAAATCAAATGCTTCACCTGCATCGGCTCTCTCTAACTCAGAAACTGACCATCTAAATTAATTCTCATCAATCTCCCCTTTGGTAAAAAGTTAAGTTAATGCACAATCTGCATGATGAAACAATTTCACAATGGGTATTATAGAGTATGCCTATTTGGGTTTGAAGAATGCAACATGAGAACTTGACATTCGGATGTAAAATTGCTTGTAGTCCAATTTCCAACCAAACATTTATCAAAACAAGAGAAAAGGAGAGGAAGAGAGATTCTCAAAAAGAATTACCAGCTAGTGCTTGCACAAAAAATCAAAATAGAAAAAAGACAAAACTCTTAGATTGTTATACTATCCTTACTGTTGATTCCAAAAAATATACCTGCATTTACTAAATTGTGTAACGCAGTGAGGATAGAGCAAATCCAGTTCTCAAAAAGTACCTGTAGACTCATACTTTTCGGCAGCTAAAGTCATTCAATCCACCTCCACGTGCTCTCACGGGACCCTCCACGCGCCACCACGCGCCGCCGCTATTTCTGCACACTAACTCGCCGGAAAGAACCCCAAATGCAGATCTACCACTATGTCACGAAGATCGGGCGGAAAATAGGCGGTCGGATCTGTCGCCGGGAATGAACACAGTCGCCGGAAATGGGAACAATACACCGGAAAGAAGCACAACACGCCGGGATGAACCAGAACACGCCGGATCTCCCACAGATCGCCGGGAATGGGGTCCCGCTGTCGCGGTCCCACCTGCTCTCCTGGGTTCTTCTTTGCCGGAGAGAACGAACGCAGACACCGTTCCGGTCGGCTCTCGCACGACCTTCCCCCGCCGGCGTCGCTCCCCTGCGTCGGAATCTCGGCTGCCTCTCTTCTCTTCCGCACGTTCTCTCTCTCCTCTGTTTCTTTTTTTCGATCCCTTTTTTTTTTTCTTCCTGCTTGCTGCCCGACAAGGACTTACTCCTGAAAACACTCATTTCCTTTACTTCGCAGTGATAATGATTGAGCAAACACACAAGCAGTGGCACTTTTCCACCAAAAAATCATCACAGTGATAATGACCTCCAAATTCAGAACCTAAATATTCAATCAAATTCAAAACCGATTATGTTCAACAGGATTTAAAAACAAGAAAATTCCTATAAACTTAGATATCGACATCTTTGTGCTTCTTTGGAGTAAATTACGCCACCTTTACTAGTAGTATTCAAACCCTCACACAAACTGAAAAATTAAAGATTTATCTTCCTCGCCCTCCTCGGTCTTTGCATAACAGCACATAGAAGTCAAAAGTGACACATTTGACAGAGATTCAACGTTGATTGCATTTTATATTGTCATACACGAATTTCATTGTAGAATTAAGCAACACACATGGCAAAGCTTAGATTTTCCCTTCCTCTTGTTAAGCTTTCTTCCATATTCTACTTATTTTCTGAGAAAGTGGGAAAAGATAGATGTCGGTTCCAGTAGCCTAAACTGGGATAGATGATTTGCGGAAACAAGCTGAGAAGAAGAATCAAATTGAAGTTGGGAGAAAATCACCCTATGCTGACTGAGCAAACAGGCCCTCCGACTGTGACAAAGGATTTTGAAGATTCGGCAGTCGCAGAGAGAATCTAAAAAGCTTCGGCCGCCACAACGAAAGTCTAAAACCTTAACCACATGGGCTTTATATATTTTAAAAACCTCGCGCAGAAAAAAATACTTGCTCTTTTTTATGTGTGACAAAGTCGTAGAAATACAAAGCGGCTTACTGTCATGGCCCTAGTTAGAGGTCCAGGCCCAATGACGTGGGTTAGTGATATTTATTTAATTTCTCTTAATAATATTAATCTTTTGGGTTAAAATTTAAACTTGTGACAATAGCATCAGAGGCAACTTATTCAAACTTTAGTGTCAACACTAAAGGCCCAAATGAGAAGGTTAAGGGATGTGGGCCACATGAGCTGTGAATTTGGGTGGGCTAAAATTTTACTGTCCTAGCAGCAAGCCCAATCCAACAAGGAGGATTGGTAACATTTGTTTTATGTTGAATAGGAGCTTTAGCTATTTCTCTTAATAAGGTCAATCTTTTAAATTGAAACCCAAGCCTATAATATTATACATGAAAGAACAATATTGTAAGTGCTAAGCCTTGTAGTGTTTTCAACTTCACAGCCCATTACATTTTGCTTGTGGTGCAAACCCAAGCTTAATTGAGGATTAGGATAAGATGATGCCATATGATTATGCAGAACAACAAAAAATTGTTTGAGATTTTAATATCGTTTTGCATGGTCTTAGTTGTCCTCTCCATTTTGGAGCTTTAAAATTTTTGAAGAAAAATATACGAGAAAAGCTGAAAAAAAGAAGAAGGAAAGGAGTGTTAAAAAAATATTATAAACTTCAAAATTAGCTCTTTTTTCCTTTCCAAATTTTACCTTTGTTTACCTTTTACATGCGCTATCCTAGACCATCTTTTCTTTTGGGTCTTGAAGGTTTTTCCAACATTAATTACGTCTTCGTCCTTCTAACAAACCATCTTTCACATAATCATTTTCACCCAACTGTCTCCCATTGCCTCAAGGGCTTTTCAACCCCTTCCATCAAAGTCCCGCTGTACACTCTCCGAGAGAGCACACTTGCTTTATATCCAACAGAAAATACTCTTTATTTTTGTTTTCCTTTTTATTTTTGAAAACCTTACAATTTTACATATCATAAGTTTTTCTGTCAGCAAATGCCTCTGATCCATGACTTATTTTCAATCCAGCTCAAACGGGGACATTGCCCTATCCCTCCATGATTTCATCTTCAACTTTCCAGGTCAAACGAGTATCTCCGTGATCTTGAGAGATATACCATGGAAGATGGAGAAAAACAACGCATCTCTGATCAGTTGCTTGCAGACATGAATTGACACTTCAATCACTCAATAGCTTCAGAAGGCATTTGCTTGAAAGCCGCATGATAGAACAGCCATTAACGCCCTATGGTGGAAAGAAACACAGACCAAATGATAGGTTACATCACAATGGTAAATTAATGACTAACCATTAAAAAATAATAGTAATAAATTAAAAAAAGAAGGAAAGAAAGAAAGAAAAAAAAAGGAAGGAAAATCCAATGAAAGAAAGACAAGAAGGAAATTTCTTATTTTTAAAAAAGACAAATTCTAAAGAATTGTATACTTTAGCAAGTAGACGTGAAAGTTACTGTAATAATTTATTGAAATTATTTTCTTCAAGTGGATGAATGTTAGGACTTAAGCCCCCACACAATCAATAATTAAGAACACAAGAATTTAAATATAATAATATCTCGTTTATTAATTCAAATCCAATCCAATCCAACAATAATAATAATCAAAGCATTAATAATTCAAATTAGTCACAATGATGAATAATAACCAAATAACAAAGATGGATTATGAAGTTATTGATAAATTACTCCTATAAAAGCTATAAAAACACTAAGGCTAAGTCTAAGAGACTACTATAATAAACTAAGGTCTTCTCTTTATGAACGGTCTCTTCTAACAGCTCAGAATACCTTATTTAAGCATATTGTTCTAATTACCTTAGGTCTTAGAGTTATAGTTGCACTAAATTTTAGAGTCCTAGTTGCCTTGAAATGGACCTCCTTCTTGAATCACTAACAAGCTAGGTTTGGTCCTAACAAAGAATAGCGTGAGAATTCTTTCATGTAAAAATTTCAATTTAATTGATCAGTTTGACTTCAAATCTCACATTATCATGAGAAAGGGATAAAAAAGGACCAATGATTATCGAAAAATAGGCTTGGAGGGTGATTTTCTATAACATTTTAAAACATTTAGTTATTGTATCATGTCATGTATGAATGAGCTTTTAACTATTTTATACTTTCAAATGTTAAAGGAGGAAAAGAAAAAGAAAAAAAAAATGATGGAGGCTATATGTTTAGTTCTATGATTTAACGAGAAGTAAATCAAAGTAATGTTTACACATTTATCGCAACACTCTAAATGTGCAATTGGTATTGCATTAAGCTCTTGTAACAAACCAAATACTTATGTAAAAGGTTCCTTTCAAATCCCTTTATCTTCACACAATATATACTTCTTCATATACTTTCTACTTCCAAACTCTCCCTTTTTCTTCCTTCAAAACCTCCCTTCACAATTATATTGATTAAAACCTAACTCAGTTCCAAGCCTAAAGCTAAGCACTAAATATATTTTCTTTAAGGTTCATTACATGATGTTTATTCTAGGTGGGTTGTACGTTTTTACATTTACCAGGGTTAAATAGCAACAACTCTGCTGAGTCCCTGGATCTAGACTAAAACATAGATTCTATTTTTATTAAACTAACAAGATAAATAGGAGAAGAAATGCTGATATCTATCTTCGTTTAAAAGATCTTATTTGAGTAAGGTCTAAACATATAAGGCATATTTTCCCCCTAACATGGAACTTTATTGTCCAATATTCTCTTATCTTCCAACCATAATCTTTTTGTTAGCAAAAGGATTGAGCCCTTTTTTATGGTCGTTGAAGTCACATACAAGACCATCTTTACTCATAAAGTCTATTTAAGAGAGGAGTTAACAAAACTTATAAAGTACATTACAAATATTATTCTTTTAAATGTGAGACTCTATTATCTGATATTCATAATCATTGACTACCCAATAAAATAAAATAAAATAAAAGGATATGGCCATAGAAATCACTAATAAATAAAATGAAAATAAAGTTGAATCAATTTATATAAAATGATAATGATATACTTTTTATGTGTGGGTAATTCATAAGATCATAAAACTCACAAGGTTACTTTGTAGGTTATTTGTTATCCCAAAAAGGAAGGACTTAAGTTACTAGATCTTAAAGTGTGCAATAAGATTTTGTTGGGATGATCACTTTGGAAACTCATCAATTATTCAAACTTATCTTTATGGATTATATAGATTTACAATATTAAATACAAGCAAATTTCAATTATACATCTTGATATCAAATGAAATATGGCATGAAGTTGGAGAGGTCTTCTTAAGTTATAACATATTATCACATCTACGCTTTCCAAATTTTTTTATTGTTGTAAAGAGACTAAATAATTACGTCAAATCTTTTTTTTTTTTAAATATCCATGGACAATAAGGGTTTGGAAAACTATCTTTGCTCAAAATGGAATTAGATGTGATATTAAAAGATGGAATGAAGAATTGCAATAGATAATTGGAGCAACTAACGGAAAGAATTTGGCTGCCAAACTTCTTAAGCTATATTTTTTAGCTTGCATTTATTATATATGGGTAAAACGTAATAGAAGAAAATTTCAAAGCAAAATAGTAGACATTTTAATCATGTTGGTTAAAGTAAGAAAAATTGTATGAGGGAGAACTTATTTGTTTCAAAATATAAAATTATCACAGGAAAATGTCATTTTGAGTGAGATTTGGAGGCTTCCAACCTTTATATTTTCATAATTCTTGTAATTATAGGGTATACCCCTATGTTTTTGTACACTATTTTTTATTAATGCACACTTACATTTTTACAAAAAAAAAAAAGAATTACGTCAAATTAATATTAAAGTTGAATGACATGACTTGATATGGTGAGGTGAAATAAAAAAAAAAAAAAAACTTCATCGGATAACTAATATGTAAGGATAGACTTCCTACAATAGAAGTGGTATCTCAATAACTTTTTTCAATTAATTTATATTGTAATTTTTGTGGTTTTTAATTGGAAAATAGGTCACATTTATTTTTTTAGTATACTTAGATTAGGTAAATTTGGTGAAGTATTCTTGCATAACAAAGAATTCATTGGAACACCCCCAAGGGTGTGGTTCAACTGGCAAGGCTCGTGTGGGATTCCCTACAAAGTAGAGGTCCTGGGTTCAAAACCTGTTGGCTGCATTCTTGACATGAAATGGGCAAAATGCTTTGGGGTGAGTGTTGGGCCCTCCAGTTTGAGCCACCATGCAAGTGGTGGGGGTTCTGGGTCATCAAAAAAAAAAAAAAAAAAAAAAAAAAAAGAATTCATTGGAACATCAAAAATTAGAAATTTGAATTGCAATAGATGGTTAAAGCAACTAAAGGAAAATATTTGATTGTCCATAATCATTTAATGGGCATTACATTCAATAGCTTGTGCATTATATATTCTAACAAAGATGAGTCAAAGTGTTCATCTGTCAAAGTTGCCATGATTAGCACATTTTCATATGCGACAAATGTCTTAAATTAAAAAGCCAAAAGGAAAATAAACACAACCTAAGGAATGGGGCACTTTACAAGTATTAACACACATTTAAGTGTTAGCAAAGCTCAGATTTATATTGGAGTTATTTGCATAGACCCACGATAGTTCGATGCATTGGATGTTGAAACCTTTCCTCTATAGGTGAGAATCAAAATGGCTTTCTACATTAACATGAAAACTAGTGGAGAAAAGAGAGGTAAGGGGGAAGGGGCGGAAAAAACCATCTCCTATTGCATAAAATGGACCTTATATGAACTAAATAACTAGCAAGAATATAACTTGTTATTGCTTAGTCATTTAGTTTTGTGATGAGTTAATAAAGACTCTAATTGTAAGGTTTGAAATTTGATGCTTTGCATGTATGAGTTTGATGGAGGGAGGCAATTTATGAGAAACAAAAAGGACTCGTTCTTCAGCTACACAGAGGATGAATTCTCGTGAATATTCTACTCTTAACAACTTTTTGCCTTTTGATTTCTTCTGAGTTTTGAGTGCAATACTAAGGTTCTGAAAAACCTTTCATCAATAACGTATTTTTTGTGGATCAGGCTGGCGGTGTTGGTCATGGATTCTGCGTCCTACCTCAGGCGGTGTTGAACTACAGAACTAATGTGGTCATGGTTAACCAGACACAGCAAGCTAGTTGAACCTTCTCAAGCTACACACCCTAATAGAAGTATCCCCACCTCGTTCTGGTTTTATTGTCTTGGGAAAAGCATGTACACCATTAACCATGACTTTTTGTTCTGAAATCAAATCCAAGTTTTCTTCGTTCTAATGGTCACCTCCAGTAACAATTATAGAGATACCGCCCACTTGTCTTCCATGATTTTCGATTCTTAAGACGAACAAGTTGAACTACTGAACTACGATCGAAACGTGTTCAGTAAGTTTCCAAGTTATGGCATCTCTCATGCTATTCCGCGTCACCTTCCAAGATTTTCGATTCTTTGACGAACAAGTTGAACGTGATCAGTAAGTCTCCATGTGATGCATGTCTTCATGCATCCTCCTTAAAGGTGGCAAAATTATTAGTATTATTTATCAAAGAAGTTGTAGATGTGTTTCGAACGGCAAAACGCTACATTTGCGAACCCCCGCGTTCCAGCTGAGCTGCGTGCAGTGGAGCACCATCGGTGAAACCAGACTCATCAAATACATTACAAATTCGTGATACTAATTCTAGCACGAAGTCGTATCTCTTTGATTAATAAGATCCAAAAAGTTTATTAAACTCAGGGTGGGTACAGATTTATACTTGACCTATATAGATTACTATGTGTAAAATAACATTAAAAGTGTTGGTATTTTGAATTGAATTCTTTATGACCAAGGAATCTCTTTCTAGTTGCTTTAGAACAATCACAATATTCTCTAAAAAAAATACGAAATTATGAACCTCTCTTAGAACATTGATGAAAAGAACGTCCAAGCAATTACATTTTGTATCTAAGAATTACTATGAATCATGGAATAAATCTACTTTATTTAAAAATACAAATCAAGGATTGTTTATGAGGATTCAAGACACATCATAACAACAAATAAGGAAATAAAAGATTAAGAACTAATATAAAATGTTTTAGATATTGGACCAAAATTATACATGTAAGACGCTTCAGCCTAATGACTAATACCAATGTACAACTAAGTAAATTTATTTTCCCAATACGATTATCAATGTGTTATTTTGTTAACGAGGAAGTCAACTCAAA
The DNA here is from genome assembly GCA_028551395.1 of Casuarina glauca. Lineage (NCBI taxonomy): Eukaryota > Viridiplantae > Streptophyta > Magnoliopsida > Fagales > Casuarinaceae > Casuarina > Casuarina glauca. The sequence goes on along the minus strand of CM052352.1, from coordinate 27,609,820 downwards.
GAACCACTTAAAAATTGGCTCCCGTCCCGGTCCCGACAAGGATACTTCCGTCACTTAGAAAATTTTCTTCCTCCACCAACCACGTCGTAGGAACGGGTAGGCAGGTTCGTCTGGGCAGAGATTTCAACAAAATTATACTAAACCTGTTGATTTTCAGGATAAAGCCTGTAAACAGCTGTAATTTTTCAATAAAAATATTAGGAAGGGTGGTACGTGGTATCGTGAAGAATGAGACACGTAAAAACTTCTCGGGCAAGAAGCCGGCGAGGGTGGTACGTTGTATCTTAGCCTAAGATAACAGCTTGGCTCTGACTAGGCAGATACACTTTGGAAGATAAGTTCGCAACTTCATCTTTTAAGTATTTGTGAATGAATATATTTACAAAGAATTGGTAGTTCTTTAAGATAAAAGTGAAATAAGAATAAGCAATTTTCAATTTATCACTTATCACTTATCTATCTGTAAAAATAAAAACTATTTGAATAGAGAGCTAACAAGGATTTACTATGCCTCAAAACAAGAATATTTAGATTAAAATTTGAAGTCTCCATTATTGTAACACAAAAACACTTAAGGAGATAGTTAATTTAGATTAAAGCTTGTAAAAACACACTACAATGGTAGTTGTTGGCGCGTATTCGATGGCATATTTACAACATAGTTATTTGTTCCTTCTCTAAAAGTAAATGAGGACAAGCAACTCCTCAATTTGTCCGGAGTAAAAATTCGTACGGCACTTTGCATGACACAGCTTGAATTGTCATGTACATGCACAAATGCTGGAGAAGAGACTAGATTCGTTGAACCTGGACACATATGAAGAAAAGATTGAGACTTTCTAGGCCAAGATTCGGATAAGATTAGGATTTGTGATGGTGGAAAGTGGGTTGCTGACGTTAATTCGATTATCAATTCAGTGGAACGTTAACAACACCTCAAACCAATCATCGTCGAAGATTTTTGAGGTGGGCCATCGTTCATTCGAAGTAGTTGGCTTTAGTCGGTGGATGGCATAAAGGGAAACTAGGAGACAAATGCAAGCTGAATGTAAATCGTGGGTATATGCTATGATTAAGGAGAATATCGAAGTTGTATTTATTTTGCAATAATAAATTTTCCATAAAATATTATCCTATTTTTTGTGTTTTATACACCTAATTTTTTTCTCTGTAAAGAAAAATTATCACCAATTTCAGGGCATCAACACTCGAAAATCCATTCCCTAAAACACCACGTTAAGTCAAATTAAAATAGAATTTTAAATAGAAACAAAATAACTAGATTTTCCATGTCAGTTCAAGCCAACCAACCTGTTTGGACTCTGTCGGATTGGTGACACGCAAGGGGGTCTATTATGTGACGTTGGCATCCCTTACGTACTTCTTGAACAAGTTTCATATAAATATGGGCTGCGTTCAAAATGAGGGTCGCAGTCCTTCCCTTGCAGATCTTCATCTGAGCAGACTGGAAGAGCAATGGCTTTTAACTTTGATTCTCCCCTTTGTGCCGAAGAGATTTACCGTTTGTGTGTGGATGCATGTCAGACAGATGGAGACTACACTCGGTTGATGTCCTTGTTGGAACCTGACCACATCTTCATCTCACCGAGGAACAGGGGTTCTCCTCCCGTCGATGAAGGCAGTTCAAGGGATGGAGGGAAGCAATTTATGAAAAGCAAACCGGAGTCTCTGTTCACCTACACACAGGAGAAACTGTCGTGAGTATTTATTTTAACATCCTTCTTTTCTTTTCTTTTCTTTTTTGGGTTTCTTCTGAGTTTGGAGTCAAATACTGAGGAGTCGAAGAACCTTTCATCTAAAACGTATTTTTTGTGGATCAGGCTGGCGGTATTGACGATGGATGCTGTGTCCCACCTCAACCGCAGTTCAAGAGATGGAGGGAAGCAATTTGTGAATACCAAACCTGACTCATCCTTACTCTCTGTGATGTATTTATAAGCGTATAAATGAACTTGTTTTGTTGGTGACGGTGAATCGATTTTGAAGCCTGGGGACTTTCCATGGTTTTCAGATCATTCTTGCAATTCTAACATGTTATCGGAACGGAATTGCATTAAGAAATCGTTTGGATCTTGCATCTCGGGATTTTACGACTAAAGCAGCCGATTTTTTTGACTTTCCGAAAGCGCTGCTTTTGGAGTTTGTTTGCACTTGATTGGAAGTTTTTGTTGTTTGGGAATCAGTGTTTGAGGTATGGATTCTTTCCTTCGACTCCTCGTGTGAGTTGCTAATTATTTTCGGCCGGAAAAGCTTGATTTCGTCGGAAAATTGGCCGGTGAATTTTATGGTTACTGTTCGTCGTTGTTGCCGAAAGGAAAATTCAGAATACTTCTCTTGTTGGACCGTTTTGCGAAGCAAATCTGTTATCTATAAATTCGTGGTGAGCGGATCTATTAATTCGTGGTATTAGTTCGGCCGGAAAGTGCTGTGGATTGGCTGGAAACGGCGGAAAAATCATCGATGGAGTAAATGGGTATGTTTTGACTCGATTAGGAACTGTTGACCCGACTCAACTGTTTATCCAGATCCAACGTTCGACTCGATTTGGTCCGGTAGAGCTACTTAAAATGCACCCTACGAATTGGGGGTTGTTAATGATATGGTGTGACATAAGTTTTTGTAGTGCATTAATTATATTTTTGAATTTTTTTTTCAAAGATTTATCTCCTACTCTTGTGTTAGTTTTTAAGTAGGATTAGACTGCTCCGTTTCCTGTCTCAACTCTACCTCCAGCTGCTTCGTCACCTCCACAACCCGACCTTTTTCATGTTCTCCGCAGTTTCTGCCAGGTTTCTTTTCAACCTCTCGAGCTCAGCATATGCTAGTGAAAAACTGAGACTCCCAAACCAAAACCGTCACCGGAGAAACCAGAGGAAAGATAACCAGAAATGTATTCGTGAAAGACAAGTGAAATTAATCCTTGGCAGTATATATAGAATCCTAGGCTAAAGTACGTGAAAAGGGACCGCTGCAGCTAGATGAAGGACCATCAAGGTGCACCCATTGATTGTGCAATCTTGTATTGGCTTTCTTGCACATAGTGGGCTAGAGGGTGAAGCCCGTAATGCCTCCTTCATGGTTGTCTGAATATCTGGAAGATTTGAGATGTCAGGTTCTTCAACTATTATGTTCTTTCCCGCAACTTCATCAATCTCTTTCTTTGCTTTCGCAAGCACCTTGGGGTGGTTTATGAACTCTGCTAATGCCCATTCAACTGAAGCAGTTGACGTATCTATTGAAATAGTGACGAAATCCTAGTACAGTGATGGAAACATTGTTAACTACATGTGAAACAACAACATAGCAAAAGGCTAAGCAAATGATTTATTAGTTAACACAAGTAGCCAGTTCTCTATTTGGTTGTCTTGTGCTGGTGAAGAAAATACTTTAATTTTTTTGTTGCTTAAATCAAATCAATAATGACAAGATAAAAGAAATTTTCTCTCTCTCTCTCTCTCTCTCTCTCTCTCACACACACACACACACACCCAAACCTTAAAGAAAATATCATTTCCTACTAAAAGAACTCTAACACCCGCCACCTTACAGTGGCCCTCACCATTGACCACTACCTTTAACTCCTTTGGGCGATAGGCCACCAAAGCTATCTGAGATGCCTTTTGCAAGTAATGTCCCCTACATCAATAGATTATACCAAGTCTTATCTTTTTATGCTTACCAATTAAGCAAAATCTTCTTCCTTTTCATCACCTTTACCAATTCTACTTATTCCATTCTCTTCAAAAGAACCTGCAATATATAAAGGAGAATCAAAATTTTGCATACTTCCTTTTGAATACCAACAAGCGTAGAATTTCATTGACTAACACTTATAGCAAACTTTGTATTTAGTTGTCCCTCTATAGAATTCTTTAAGCTTCATGTCAACTCTTCTTGGAGCTTAAGCCATTCTATCACAGTTTGATTAATGGATCCTCAAAATATTTGGATTCATCTTTTTTTCCAATGAGGATCTCATCATGGCTTTGTCACATGAATCACGAGTTTTTGAAAACCATTGTTCCTTCTTTACAAATGGTCAAGGGCTCTAAACAAGAGCAACCAATCAAAATACGTAGTGATTTGACTTTGATTATTAGGTTTGCCTTTACCCTTTAGATAATTTCATGTTTACAATAATATGTGTAGAGATGGATATTTCTAATCCTTTGTTAGATAAGATTCACCTTAATGCTTTCAAGAAAGATAGGAAGTGGCAAAAAATCATTTATGAGATTAATATTGAGTTTTATAATTATTGCCATATCCAAGGACATGACTAGTCTATTTATGGAAATAAATTACATAGGTATGAAAAATCCAAGGCCTATCATTTAGGTGATGGGAAAGGAAAATGAACTCAGGTAGCTAAGAAATCCAAGGTGTGACAAAAACACAAAAGAGTTAGAAGCAATTGTAACCACTACATGGAAAGTTAATCCCACTATGTCTAATGATAAGGTTGTCATATCCTCTAACTTAAAGCATATTGATGAGAATGTTGTTTATGTGGATGAAGATGGAGATAAAGTAATTTTTGATGAATTGTATCAAGTGGGTTAGGTTGAAGAAATAGGAATTGAGGAAAAATATGAAGACCATAATTCATTAAAAGGAAATGCAACCAAAGATGATTTTGATCACAATTTATCAAAAGGAAATGAGATGGAAAATGATTAAGAGAGACTCGAAGTGGACCTAGAATGTTCTAGTGTATAAGTAATATGGAAAGAAGAGTAACAAATAAAACGGTTGGGTATGTTGATGCAAGATCTGAAGCAAAGTCTAACTTCAAACTTTAAACATACGATGTGGTATTTCTTGCAAAAAATATGTAGAATCTAATAGATGGAAAAAAAATTTGAGTTAGAGTTTGATCAATTTTAAGTTAGGAGCTCCTCTATTACTCTAACTAAGTTAGAAGACAATAATCAAGCACAATGTCATCTAGTTAACCAATTGGCATATAATAAGTGCATAATAACCAATGATCAATAAGAAATTCCCTTAGTTGAACATTAACTTGAGATTATTTTATCATTTTCATTTCTATTTGACTTGCCAAGGGTCTTCACAAGACAACAAACTATGAAAGAGCAAAGATGGACTTAGGGCTACAATCTATAGGGGTAGAAGAGAAAAAACTCCTAGCAGCAAGACAAAAAGAAAAAATAGCAAAAAGAAACTATTAGGGAAGGAATTAATATTTGTTAGGTTGAAAAGGATCAACAAAGTAAGAATTGCCTTGCTAAGAAGATTTATGATATCTCTAATTGTCTTAAGGTGATAAATGGATGCCTTTAGCCCAAAGTGAAAAGGAAAGTGATAACTAGCACCGTTAAGGATGACAATTATCATATTTGGGCTAGAGTGGAGCCTTCTAATGAGGGAATGGTGACCAAAAAGACTAGAGGCTAGTGCTCCACCAACACTAAATTCATTAAGTTTTAGGTTCCAAAGTATGACTCTGATGAATCATTATCATATTTCTCAAATGATATACCCAATTTTGATTTGGATTATTCTCCATTGTCTTCACTTGGATGAGAAACTAATTACAAAGTTGAATGTATTTGAACCTATCTTGAGGACTTTCCTTCCCCCTGGCCCCCCACCCCCCCTAATCTTCCTCTTCCTCATCCTCTTATTAAGGGCATATAATATTGGATTTGGCTTATTAATAAAATAAGTCAAGGTAGTGCCCAATTTATTAAAATAGTAATAATAATAATAGAAATAAAATCAATAAATTGTTGTTTTTTTTAATGAATTCTACCTAAGACATTCTTTAATTTATTTTTCAAATTATTCTAAAATAAAAAAATTGAACTTTACAAAATTGACAACCCTTCTAATAAATTATTTAACTATTACATAGCTAGTTGTAAAACCACTTGCAACATGCATGCATGCATAGTTACATGCATTATTCATACCAAAATAATGGCCTTAATGTGAGTTTTTGTTATTCTAATCTCTAAATCTTTATCCTTGAATGCATCAAGGAGAATAAAAGGAAAATCCTTAACATCATGGGCTCCTTTAGTTGTTTCCTTTTTCGACTTCATCTTTCTTTGTTCTTCACTATTTGTGATAAGCTTTTCTAGCAACACATCATTCCACTAGTGTATTACTTAAAATCTCTTCTTAAATCCTTACAAGTCCAAGCTTCTAGAGAACTATATGAAATCTGATATGTTAAACTTGCCTAAAATCTTTAGCACCTCTTAGACTGAAGTCCTATCCTCCTTTACCTACCTATCCATCCCTAAACACCTAATACTCAACATCATCTAAGAGAAAATGTTATTTGTAAGCTTTAATAGTTCTTCAATGATGTTAAACTCTTTAACTAGTTTCAACCTTAGGCTAGGTGTTGAAGAAACTGATGTAGTTCTTTGGTTCGCATGGGAAGGAATTCATTAATATTTTGAGTGCCTAAGAGATAGGTTATGCTAAGCTTTTTGTAGAACTTCCAGTAAGTTCCATAAGGTGCAAAAGCATAAAAAGAGTTATAGGTGATGTGAAGAACAATGGTGAACTATTGTTTGAAAGGAAATGTAAGCTCATGGGCTTTAAGAAACTCTTTTGTAGGCACGACACTAGGGATAGCACTAAGTTAGAGGTAAAATAAAGGACTATAGCATAAGGATAGTTAATGGAAGGAACGATGAAAGAAAATGATGACCAGTTGGAGGTGGCTAATGGGTTGGAAGAATGTGTCGGTAGAGTAACATTTGGTTTCTAATATGGAATATGGTTCCTAATAGCATGATGGAAAGAGCAAATAGGAGGGAATTGGACATGAACTTTAATATGGCCATGGCTTAAGCTTCTTGATTGTAAAAAAGGCTTGGCATTCCTTAGGCAAATTTTTCCAAAATGGTTGTATAGGCTGATGGGCTAGTTGAGCAACTATTATTCAAACTTATATGTTCTAGACTAGTAGTACAAGCCAATGGACTAGCTATGTGAGTATGAGTTTGGCTTGCCTACTTTTCCTTGTTGTTGGGTCATTCATTTAGATGGTGTCTATTTGTTTCCTTTTATATTTCTTTATATTCAATTTTACTTGGATGTAATTGCCTTCTTTATTAGATGAATGTTATTAATTGTTTTGATTGTAATGGATGTGTTATTAAATAAAACTACGGCTATGATTCAATCTTCATTGTTATAATATTAATCTTAATTCTAATATCTTTAATTTGGAAATATAAGTGTCTCGCTTGACGTACCTATTTCTTATGGCATATGAAGCGTTATTTTGACATGGCTTAAATTAATAATAATCTTGCTAAGGTACAAATTGTTTCATACTATCTCACTTAAAATACTAATGTGTGATGGTGTAGAAGGTGTCCTAAGATGGAGAATAAGGATGACAAGATCAAACCATATTAGAAATAACTAAAGAGGTAATTCCTCCCTAAGAATGTAGATTAAAGAGCTTACAAAACATTGAGGTACTTAAAGTACACAATAGATCTATGGGCATATGTGCAAACATTTATGAATGCAATATTATACCTTAAGGATGTTTCCAAAAAGATCCTACTATTCTTCGTTGTGAATGGCCTCCAAAAGTGGGCAAAGGACGAGATTGAGAAATGTAAGGTAACAAAGTTAAATCATGTTATCTAAATTGCATAATTTTTGATGGGTCATAGGTGGATTGAAGCATTATTTAAACCATTTACTCGAATTGGAAATTTAGATAAATGAGGGAGTTGACCCCCATTTAATAGTAATAGAGGTAGTAGATAAGCTTTCAACCATGATGGTGATAAAAGGAAAGGTAATCTCTCTTGTGTTATTTTTATAGACCTACACTACATAAGAGATTGTTCAAAAAAAGAATCACTCAATGCTATAAAGCAAAAGCCAATATAGAAGGAGAATCCTACAAAAGATGAATATATGAAAACCTTCCAAGTATTTAACTAGATGGTAGGTAAAGTTCCTAGACTAACTTTGCGATCTCTAATATGTGTAGAACTTGCACTCAATGGTAAAGAGACCAAAGCCATGGTGGATTTAGCTATTACCTATAACTTTATCACAATTGGAGAAGCCAAGAGATTAGGCTTTTTAGTGAGGATGGATGTGAGGTCATTGAAGGCCGTAAACAACACCCTTTGGCTAGTTTTGGAATAGCCAATGGAATGGATTTGCAAATAGGCAATTGGAAAAGATAAGTGGACTTCATAGTGGTGTCGATAGACGACCACAAGCTAGTCCTTGGGTTAGACTTTTTACATGTAGCCCATGCTTTTTCCAATCCTACACACAATGTTGTGTATTTTTGTAGAAAATATGTCATGCATGATTCCCATAAAGGCTATAGGTCCTACATAGAAAATTCTTTCTATGATGCAACTAAAGAAAGTTATATGAAAAGGTAAATAAACTTACCTACTTGTATTAAAGGAAAATGAGGGGACCTCAAAAGAGAAAGATCTCTTGAAATAGTTAGTTACGTTCTTAAGAAGAACGAGGACATAATGCCTCATGAGATGTTGAAACAACTACCTTTAGGAGGAATTTAATCATGCAATAAAGTTGAAGATGGGAACAAAGCCTCCAACAAAAGTCCTTTACAGAATGTCCTCATTTAAACTTAGGAAACAACTAAAGACCTTGCTAAATGTTAGGTACATTCGGCTTTCAAAGGCCTTATATGGAGCTTTTGTACTCTTTCAAGTGAAAAAGGATGAATTAATGTGGTTGTGCATTGATTGTAGTGCATTGAATAATATAATTGTAAAAAGTAAATACCTTATTCTTTTAATAGCATATTTGTTTGACAAGTTAGGTAATGTCCATTACTTCATGAAGATGGATTTGAGGTCAAGTTACCATCAAGTTTGAATAGTTGTTGATAATAAGTATAAGACAACATGTGTGACATTTTATGGGTCCTTTGAATGGTTAGTCATGCTTTTTGGCTTAACCAATGTTCTAACAACATTTTACACCTTGATAAATAACTTGTTCCACCCTTACCTAAATACGTTCCTAAATACGTTTATGATATACTTGAGACATCGTGATATATAGTAACTTATTGGAGGAGTATATCAAGCATTTGAAGATTTTGTTCAAGGTACTATAAGAGAAATAACTCTATCTAAAGATAAAAAAAAATTTCTTTGATGGAAAAGAAGTTAATTTTCTTAGTCATGTTATCAAACAATATACCTTATGAATGGATGAAACCTAAGTGAAGGTGATCCAAGAGTGGGAAGTACCTTTAAAGGTAATAAAATTAGGATCTTTCCATGACTTAACAAATTATTTCAAGTGTTTCATTGCCAGATACTCGACAAGAGCCACACACTTGATTGATTTACTTAAGAAATCCAAGATATGGGAACGAACTAAGGAATGCTAGTATGCCTTTGATGATTTAAAGGTCATAATGATGAAACAACCAACACTGGCATTACTTGACTTCTCATAACTATTTGAGGTACACTCAAATGTTTTTTATTTTGCTATTGGGGGTATCCTGATGTAGGATGGGCATCCTATTGCCTTTGAATGAGGCAAACCGTAACTATATTGTGCAAGAGAAGAAAATGCCGGCTATAGTTGATTATTTGAGGATATAGTCATAAGTTATTTTCATACTCAAAGAAGTAATTGCCAAAGCAAGCTAGGTGGCAAGACTTCCTAGTTGAGTTTGCTACTATGAGTTTAGTAGCATGAGGGATAAGGTAGAGTTATTTGTTAAGACTTATCTTATGAGTTTATAGGACAAACTAGAATAGAGGCCTCTCGGCAATTTGTTAGAGCCACTGACTATCTTGACTCATACATGGGAAAATGTCTTTATGAACTTCATCATGGGATTATCAAAGGTTGACAATTATAAATCAATTCTAATGGTGGTAGATTGGCTTTCGAAATATACAACCTTCAGACCAATCCCTATGGAACATCTAGTGGAAGTCACAATTTTAACTCTTTTTCAAATATATGGTGAAGTTTAAAAGATTACCATGAAGTATTACTAGTGATAAAGATCCATGATTTACAGGGGCTATGGAGAAAGCTATTTGAGTTACTAGGCTCAAAGGTATGGCTCTCCATAAGCTTTCATCCTTAGATAGACAAGCAATCAAAGAGGATGAATAGCCTTGTGAAGTTGTATTTGAGGCAATTCATGAGCAAGAATTAGAAAGATTGGGTGAAACTAATGAATGTGATTAAGTTTTCTTACAATCTTAAGAGGAGTGAATCAATGAATAAAACCCCATTTAAGTTGGTGACAAGTTAACAACCATTGACCTCTCCAGCTTTGGAAATGAAGCATTTAGGTCAATACTCTACTGCTTTTGATATGGTTAGGCCTTGGAAAAAGAATGCAAATGTGGTGAGATTGTATTTGAATAAAGTAGTGAAACAGATGAAAAGATGAGCCCACAAAAAGATAATGCCAGGGAAATATAATGTTAGAGATTAAGTGATGGTAAAGCTTCTTCCCTAATAGTATAAAGCTTATCATTCTCTTTATAATGGATTAGTTTACAAATATGAATGACTATTTGAAGTAATGGGGAAAGTTGGAAAGGTGGCTTTTTAGTTAGACCTTTCACCTAACCTCAAGATTAATTTTATATTCCATGTAAGCATGTTAAGTCCTTTTTATAGGGATATGGAAGATGTTGGATGGACCAAGCCATTGAAGGCCTTTTTAATGATGGTGACCTCTTTTAAGCAATAATATTTGCTAATTGTATCTTTCGAAAGAAAAGAGTTCATATGAGACAACAATTCCTAATAAAGTGGAAAGGCTTACCAAATAGTGAAGTAATGTGGGAGTTCGAAGGAAACCTTTTGTAGTTCAAAGATTTCATCAACTGTTTTATAAAGGCAATTAGGGTATCACTGAATTAGGTGGGAGAATGTTTTGGATTGGCAATACAAGTTAATGGGCTGGCTAAGTGAGTATGAGTCAAACTTTTATGTTTTGGACTAGTAGTATGGGTTGATGGACTAGCTATGCAAGTATGAGTCTAGTCTATCTAGTTTCTCTTGTTGTTAGGTCATCCACTTGGGTGGTGTCCATTTGTTTCCTTTTTTTGTTTTTTATATTTGATTTTACTTGGATGTAACTACCTTCCTTATTAGACGAATGTACCAACTGTTTTGATTGTAATGGATGTGCTATTAAATAAGACTATTGTTATGATTCAATCTTCATTTTTGTAATTTTAGTCTTAAGTCAAATATCTTTAGTATGGAAATATAAATGTCTTGATTCAATATACCTATTTTAAAATCAAAGTAATATTTACACATTTATTGCAACACTCTAAATGTGTAATTGGTATTGCATTAATCCTTTCAGATCCCTTTATCCTCACACAATATACACTTCTTCATATACTTTCTACTCTCAAACTCTCCCTTTTTCTTCCTTCAAAACCTCCCTTCGTAATTATACTAATTAAAACCTAACTCAATTCCAAGCCTAAAGCTAAGCACCAAACAGATTTTCATTTAGGTTCATTACATGATGCTTATTCTAGGTGGGTTGTATGTTTTTACATTTACCAAGGTTAAATAGCAACAACTCTATTGAGTCCATAGATCTAGACTAAAACATAAATTCTATTTTTATTAACTAATAAGATAACTAGGAGAAGAAATGCTAATATCTACCTTTCTTTAAAAGATCTTATTTGAGTAAGATCTAAACATATAAGGTATATTTTTCCCCTAACATGGAACTTTATTGTCCAATATTCTCTTATTTTCCAATCTTAATCTTTTTGTTAGCAAAGGATTGAGCCTTTTTTTTTTATGGTTGTTGAAGTAACATACAAGACCATCTTTACTCATAAAGTCTTATTTAAGAGAGGAGTTATCAAAACTTATACAGTACATTACAATTATTATTCTCTCAAATGTAAGACTCTATTATCTAATATTCATAATCATTGACTACCTAATAAAATAAAATAAAAAGATATGACCATAGAAATCACTAATAAATAAAATAAAAATAAAGTTGAATCAGTTTATATAAAATGATAATGATATACTTTCTATATGTGGGTAATTCAGAGATCATAAAACTCACAAGGTTGCGTGGTAGGTTATTTATTCACCAAAAAGGGAAGGAGGACTTAAGTTACTAGATCTTAAAGTGTGCAATAAGATTTTGTTGGGATGATCACTTTAGAAACTCATCAATTATTCAAACTTATCTTTATGGATTAGATAGATTTACAGTACTAAATACAAGAAAATTTCAATTACGCATCTTGACATCAAATGAAATATGACATGGAGTTGGAGAGTTCTTCTTAAGTTATAACATATTCTCACATTTACGCTTTTCAAACTTTCTTATCATTGTAAAGAGACATAGAGAATCACGTTAAATTAATATTAAAGTTAAATGGCAAGACTTGATATGGTAAGGTGAAATCAACAAAAATAACTTTATTAGATAACTAATATATAAGGATAGACTTCCTACAGTAGAAGTGGTATCTCAATAACTTTCTTCAATAAATCTATATTGTAATTTTTGTGGTTTTCAATTGGAAAATAGGTCACACTTATTTTTTTTTTCAGTATTCTTAGATTAGGCAAATTTGAAGAATTATTCTTGCATAAAGAGGAGTTCATTGGAACATCAAAAATTAGAAATTTGAATTACAATAGATGGTTAAAACAACTAAAGGAAAGATTTGGTTGTCCATAATTATTTAATAGGCATTCTATTCAATAGATTGTATGTTATATATTCTAACAAAGATGAGTCAAAGTGTTCATCTGTCAAAGTTGTCGTGATTGGCACATTTTCATATATGAGAAATGTCTTAAATTGAAAAGCCAAAAGGAAAAGAAACACAATCCAAGGAATGGGGCACTTTACAAGTATTAACAAGCATTAATACACATTTAAGTGTTAGCAAAGCTCCAATTTATATTGGAGTTATTTGCATAGACCCATGATAGTTTGATGCATTGGATGTTGAAACCTTTCCTCTATAGGCGAGAATCAAAATGGCTTTCTACATTAACATGATAGCTAATGGCCAGAAAAGAGAGGTAAGGGGGAAGGGGCAGAAAAAACCATCTCCCATTGCATAAAATGGACCTTATGTGAACTAAATCACTAGCAAGGATATAACTTGGTATTGCTTAGTCATTTAGTTCTGTGATGAATTAGTAAAGACTCTAATTGTAAGGTTTGAAATTCGATGCTTTGCATGTGTGAGTTTGATGTATACATTATAATACTAAAAAGAAAAATATATAACTTGGCCATTGAAACCTCATTTGTTAATGCTTGGAATGATTGATATGATTATATGTGTGATTCCTAATTGTTGTGTATAAAATATCCAAGTTGTGAGGGCATTGATAAAGTGATAGAATATACAAGAGAAAGCTTCTTTGTTCCAAAATATAAAATTCCCACAAGAAAATATGATTTTGAGTGAAATTTGGAGACTCTTAATCTTTATCTTTTTATAGTTTTCATAACTCTTGTAATGTTAAACTCTCTCAAGTGAATCTTTTATTGTATCATAGTTGGTGAATTTCAAATTTTATTTTCTCTTAGATAAATTGTAATGCTGGGGTATGCCTATAAGCTATTATATTATATTATTCTTTGATAAATAAACTCACATATTTAGGGTGTTCATCTGTCAAAGTTGTCGTGATTGGCACATTTTCATATATGAGAAATGTCTTAAATTGAAAAGCCAAAAGGAAAAGAAACACAATCCAAGGAATGGGGCACTTTACAAGTATTAACAAGCATTAATACACATTTAAGTGTTAGCAAAGCTCCAATTTATATTGGAGTTATTTGCATAGACCCATGATAGTTTGATGCATTGGATGTTGAAACCTTTCCTCTATAGGCGAGAATCAAAATGGCTTTCTACATTAACATGATAGCTAATGGCCAGAAAAGAGAGGTAAGGGGGAAGGGGCAGAAAAAACCATCTCCCATTGCATAAAATGGACCTTATGTGAACTAAATCACTAGCAAGGATATAACTTGGTATTGCTTAGTCATTTAGTTCTGTGATGAATTAGTAAAGACTCTAATTGTAAGGTTTGAAATTCGATGCTTTGCATGTGTGAGTTTGATGTATACATTATAATACTAAAAAGAAAAATATATAACTTGGCCATTGAAACCTCATTTGTTAATGCTTGGAATGATTGATATGATTATATGTGTGATTCCTAATTGTTGTGTATAAAATATCCAAGTTGTGAGGGCATTGATAAAGTGATAGAATATACAAGAGAAAGCTTCTTTGTTCCAAAATATAAAATTCCCACAAGAAAATATGATTTTGAGTGAAATTTGGAGACTCTTAATCTTTATCTTTTTATAGTTTTCATAACTCTTGTAATGTTAAACTCTCTCAAGTGAATCTTTTATTGTATCATAGTTGGTGAATTTCAAATTTTATTTTCTCTTAGATAAATTGTAATGCTGGGGTATGCCTATAAGCTATTATATTATATTATTCTTTGATAAATAAACTCACATATTTATTAAAAAAATTCTTCTAATGTTAGGGTATGCTCCTATGTTTTTATACATTACATTTTATTAATGTAAACTTATATTTCTACAAAAGAAGAAGAAATTATAGTAACAATCAAGCAAGAAAATAGAATAAGCCATTGTTAGTCTATTTGCTATATTAGCTTAAATGTATAGCAATACAATGTGAATGCATCATATTATTTCCATAGTTGAGTTGGCCTTCAATTTCTAATCAATAAGATTTGAAGGTGTTCTCTCCCTCAAACTTATCTAAGCATGCAAGATAATTACATGGGAAACTTAATATCAAGAAACAAATGTTGTTTATTTACAATTGTGTGTGCATTGACATTAATAAAAAAATTATGGGCTAAAAGAAGATCTAAAGATAATTTTACTTGCATGGCTAAGAAGATCTTCTATATTATCTCATAAATAGAAACTACCATTCTTTGCTGAGGTATCATTTCTAGTGTTAATAGTCCACCAAAACTATAGCCATTAGACTTTATTGAGAAATGCCACGCATTGCATACTATATGTGCAGAAATAAGTATAGATGCATAGATGCACCAATGATAAAGTTATTATTTGAAAGGAAATGAATCTTTTAATTTTTTCCATGAATTCTTTCAATTGATTCTAAACTATAGGAAAGAGTTATATGACTTCCATCTTCTAACAAAATGACATATAAATGATAATATAAATCATGCATTGCTGTAAATTGAATTTATTTAAATACTTACTAAGTTCATACTATACTTCTTGTATTTCCATGGGTTTGATCCAATATAAACAATCTTGTCATGCCAAAATCTACTATATTTGGGATTCATCTCTAAATTTAATAAAATATTACTAGTTTTGATATCATGATGAATAAAATGATATTGTGAATCTTCATAAAGGTAAAATAGGCGTAGAACAATGCCTAATATAATTTTGTAATGGCTCGCCCAATTTAGAAGCAAATGTTTAATAGGATCTGCTTAATTCATTCAAATGTATGGAGGTACTTAGCAAACATACATTAAATCTAAAATATGATGCAATGAAGTTTAATAGTATGACTATACCATATAGGAAGAGATCAATGCTTGAATAATCATAAGCTTATAAAGAAGAATCCTTTTATTTCCTTCTAAAGAAAAACCTAAAGCTCTAATTGAGTTACGATGCTGAATATTAACCATTAGCAAGATCTTATTCTTAAATTCTTGATCTCCTTTTCCAAAATCGCTTAAACCTCTTGACAACTATTAATTAACCATTTGAAAGCCTTCCCTGAAGATATGCATAGTAAATAAGTATTCAATTTTATGGCTTGTAGCTTGTTATAGTAGAAAAATGATATTTTACAACATAATATTTCCAAATTACCTTCTAACCAAATCCACCTAGACCAAGCTTATTTGTGTTAGAAAAAATCTATGTTGCAACTTTGATTATGTCAAAGTTGATTTCTAATGCTTTAACATCAATAATTCTATTCACTGTTTCACATGAGGAATAAGTTGGTGTGTGAATTAGCTACAAAAGTGCATTTTGCTTAAAGAAGTTGCATACAACATTCATATATAAATCCTCCACCAGTGTTTACTTAATTCCACTATGCCATTAAAAAGATCGCAATCGTGTGCAATTCTAGATTACTTTTCGTTTTAGTGATAGCAAATGCGACACGTGAAAAGACTGTTATTAATTGAAAGGTAAATTCTCGGAATTGAAATGTCATTTACTTATCTCTTTGAGTTATTTATATTTTAAAGCTTTATCATAGTATTTTTTTTTTGTAACTAACTATCATGTAAAGTAGACTAAACTCAAGTCTATATATATAAGAACTGTAATAACGAAATTAATATAGTCAAAATTGCTCTTTTCATTCTTCTTTTTCATTTATTTTATTTTATTTTTAAAATCATATCTCCTGACAGTTTCTCTTTTTATGTGCAGAAATGCATAAATCCAAACTATCCTCTACATAGTCTGTTGTACTCTAGGAAGGAAATACAAAGAGCGGATTCACAACAATTGGCTAGTGAGAAAATAACGGTGGAGGTCCAAACATTACATATTCAATAAGGAGAATGGGGGCTTTTCACACATAGGACGCCCCTCCGCTTGGTTATCCTGAATACTAAAATGAAAAATTTAGGCGCAGGTTGGACGGAAAAATCTTGGTGCGTAAAGAAAGTGTGACAAAAAGTCTTCTATTATTTAATTTTTTTTGTAAATTTTTTATTTAAAAAAAATTACTTATCTATTTTTGAGTAAAAATAAAATTTTTAATTCCATATCAAAATTTAAATTTGAGAAGCAACACGTCTTTGTACAAACCCCACTATGCATATTAATTGTAAGATGACATATTGAGAATGGTGTGGTAAAAACTTTTGCATTACTTAAGTCTCACTTAAAAAATATATACAAAAGAATAACTCCCTTATTTTTAAGGAGAAATAACCTTTGACATAAATCTTTTTGGTGTTCTGTTTATCTTGGTCTCAAACTTGGGGTCCGAAGAAGCAACCTGCAGTCTCGCCATCAACACAGAATCTAAGTTAAACACTCGTTTCTCTTGATATTGAAATATTATGGCTACGTGACTTCGAGATTGCAAGTCCGTCGCAAAATGTCACACACATCTTGACTATCTCTGGCTTCAGTGGGATACTACTAGTCATAAGAAATGACTTCAATGGCGGGGACTGATAAAGTGCTAGTAGTAGCAGAGGATCATCTTGGTATTTTGACGGGGTTGGGGGCAATGGAGGTGTTATTGGTGGCCATAGAATCCGTGGAGCCGTGAGCGGAAGCAGAAATTGATACCAAATTACACGATGTGCGTTTAATACAAGCTATGGACGAACACAATTTATGAAGTTCAAATCCCGTTCCTTCGTCAGTTACACGGAGGATGTATTGTCGAGAGTGCTTTATTCTAACGTCTTTCCCTTTTTAATTTTTCACTTTCTACTGAATTTTCTGGTACAGAATCGTAGACCAAACTAGTAATAAATACAAATCTTAGTTGTAGCTTTTGTAGAGAATTACCGTGGATAGAGCTCTGTAATTGAAGCTTCATTTGCTGAGGCTTGGACAGAGTTGTCTTTAGATGTCTCATCAGAGTCTGAAAGCCCAATACTCTTCTCCCATCGGGATCGGGATGCTTCTGAGTTAATGCTACTGTGCATAAAGAATGGAGGCTGCGATGGTACAAGAAGAGTGGTGGAATAGCTATTAAGCATAAGAACCACTGAAGCCATAGTTGGTCTATCAGCTGCATTTTCTTGAACACATAGTAATGCAATGTGGATGCATCTCATAACTTCGTGTGTTGATGATAGCCTTATTGTTGGATCAACTATATTCGATGCAGTCCCTGCTCTCCAATTTTTCCATGCCTACAAATATGCAATCACAGTATTACTAAGATAATCTCATTAGACATTTGACATTAGTTGTGTATGTTTAGTGGTCCCACAAATATGGTACAAGGAAATGTAAGCAAGTATAGTGGTACTTACATAGCCTAGAAGATCCTCTGCATTCTCTTCATTATGGAAGCAATTGTTCTTTTGCCCACTCACTATCTCCAACAGCAATACTCCAAAACTAAAGACATCAGATTTTATAGAGAATTGTCCATGCATTGCATACTCAGGCGCCATATATCCACTGCATGTTGACATTAATAACAACTTGATTTTATAATTTTAGAAACTTGTGAATCTTACCTTGGATCTTAAATTGTTTTTGGTACAATTTAAATAAAAATTTTATTCTCACAAATACTTACAAAGTTCCAACAATTCGACTTGTATTTTCTTGAGTTTGATCCAACAAAAACAATTTCGCCATGCCAAAATCTGAAATTTTTGGGTTCATTTCTCTATCTAAAAGAATGTTACTAGCCTTCAAATCACGATGAATAATACGAAGTTGAGAATCTTCATGAAGATAAAGAACTCCTTTTGCAATTCCTCCTACAATCTTGTAACGAGTCTCCCAATCCAAAAGTGTACGTTTAGTTGGATCTATAGTTTCAATCAAGCAATAATTTAGTTAGACAAAAGACATAGAGAAGTAAACTATCCATGGAAACTAAGGTGAAAAGAAACTACAAACATACCAAAAAGAAAATGATCAAGACTTGCGTTTGGCACAAATTCATATACTAAAAGCCTCTCATTTCCTTCCAAGCAAAATCCATGTAGCCTAACTAGATTACGATGTTGAAGCTTAGCCACTAGTAAGACTTCATTCTTAAATTCTAAATCTCCTTGTCCAGAATTTCTTGATAATCTCTTTACAGCTATAATTTGTCCATCAGAGAGCTTTCCCTGTTTATCATATAAAAAAGTATATATAAGCACTAAGATTTTAGAAATTATTAAGATTTGGCATGTATTTGGTATCTTTCCATAGAGAATTGTGTCAATTACCTTGTAGACAGCACCAAATCCACCTTGTCCAAGCTTATTTTCTTCAGAAAAGTCATTTGTAGCAATTCTAATAGTGTCAAAGTCAAATTGCAAGGATTCCACACTTTTAATTTCATGAGTAGCTTCACGTAAAAAATAACAAAATTAGACAAATAAATCAATTAAACTCATCATTATTTAAGAATAATGAATTTATTACCTGTACACAACAATAACAGTGTTTTCAATCCAAACAATTAAAATATTGAATTTTGAATGCCACATTACAAAGTAATGCTTATTAATGCAATAGTTTTTGTTTTGTCATTAGAAGTCAGTTTTAAATAAACTTAGATAAGTCTTGCTTCTGTGATGCTAAATCTTTTCCTATGAAATGGTTTCCCAAATTATATCACCTAGTGTGCCAAAAAAATACCGGAAAATTTGTACTGGTCAAAGCAGCAAAATGCTTTTCTCCTGTTAGTCATGAATGCCTATGCATCGCTAAGTATGCGTTGCCTGAATATAAGGTGTCTTTTTTGATATTCTCGAAGCCTACTTTTTGAGTAATAAATGAAGAAGTCAAACTTTTACTTACTTTCAACTCTCTTTGTTAGCCTCCTTGCTCTGAAATATACGAAGATGGAGATGACTAGAACCACAAAAGCAACAATTGGCACAGTTATAATGATGACAGTACCCGACGTTTTGCTCTTTTTCTCTGCAAAACCATAAATGTATTCTCGTAAGAAAATTCTGAGGTCTGAATTCTTGAGAAGCAATTAAGATAGCTTAAGACATATCTGGCATAAACAAGGACTGATAAATGAAAAAAAATCAAAAGGTCAGTCAGATTGTTATGAGTGGATAAAGTAGCCTTAATTACATCCTATGACTACATAATTTCTCAGAATACAAGAATAATCAATTGGTACCTTCGGTTGTACTGGTGTTGGTTAATGTTGTAGAAGGAGATTCTGGTGGTGCTGGTGGAGATGATGGCGGTGACGCAACAGCTGTGGGGTCATAAAAGAGGTATCCCTCAAACCTGATATTACAACTGGATCCAATGACTCTCCCGCCTTTCTTGCGATCGCAGCATTGAGGAATATCTTCCAATGCTGAACGTAAGCAATTGCTGCAATCTTGCTTAGATAAATCAGGTGTGCACTGCACAAGTGCATATAATGTTATCTCATCGTAGGAACTAATTCTCGTCTTAAGCTTCTGCTGCAAACTTAAGACG
Organism: Casuarina glauca; assembly: GCA_028551395.1. NCBI lineage: Eukaryota > Viridiplantae > Streptophyta > Magnoliopsida > Fagales > Casuarinaceae > Casuarina > Casuarina glauca. The sequence goes on along the minus strand of CM052352.1, from coordinate 27,589,584 downwards.
AGAATCACCAGCAGAAGCTTGACTGATTAGGCTTTCGAACAAGGTCCTCAGGTCTTCATTGAATTGAGTTACATAGGCCGCTGATACGTTCTCCATGTTCCACATATAGAAGCTTGGCGAGAGTTCCACGACACCATAGAGGGAGCGATTTGAGTAGCGTAGCATGCAATTGTCATAGCATCCAATTGCCTCCTTCTGATTGGGACAGAGCTGTTTGAGAAGAGACGTAGCGTCTTTTAGGCAACTACGGCAAGCATCTGGCTTAACATCTCCTCTGCAAAGTCCAATCGCATATACCTCGTCGGAGTTTTGGCCATAAGAGGAATTGTAGAAGCCGTAGTTGATCTCCGTGTTGTCGTATAAAGTAGGGAGAAGGTGATTGAGATTCTTCTCATAGGTACTATTGGCGGTGTAGTTGCCCTTATCGTTTGAGCAAACTTGATAAAGGAAGTTCGGCTGCGCGACTGCTTGAACAGTGAATATGAATATGGCTGAGAGGAAGAGAACCACTTTGGAGGAAACCATTGCCTGTCTGTCCAGTGAAATGCTATGATCATGGCATTGGAAGATCATATAGACTTTTAATGAGAAGATTAAAGAGTGGATTCTCTGATGATGACAGCCAGTGTGCGAAAGTTTGATTCATTCTTCATTCTGCTTTTTTCATACCTAATCTTTTAGACTAGTTGTTTGGGCTGGGCCATATCTTGCCTTGAATAATAATCCGGTCAATAATAGTGGCGGGTTGACAGAGACGACAGTGGTAGAGGACGAGCCACGGGGCCTCAACGTAACCTTCCTGCAAAGTTCGTACACTAGGTGGCCAGTTGACGGGGCAAACGCGTATGTCTAACAGCGACGGGAGTGATTTGCGGGACACCGCCGAGAAACTTCCTTCTGACAGGCGTTAAAAGTACGCAACATATCGTTAATGAGCGGGATCAGAATACTGGTCAAAGTCTCGTGATTCACACATTTCAAATTTGCTTTGCCGAAAGAACTCCAATACTTGATGAGATTAACAAAATCAATAAGAAGTTTGGACAACTTTTTTTTTAATAAATATGTGAATTTATCCATCAAATAATAAAAAATATAAAAATTTAGGAGTATACTCAATATTATAATTTATTTAAGAAAAAATAAAATTTAAAATTTTTCAATAATAACACAATAAAATATTCTCTTAAGAAAATTTAATATTTTTAAATAAAGATGTTCCACAATAAATTACTTTTTTGATTCTAGTTGAACAACTTTTAAATTATCCGACATTAAAGAAAACTCAAGGATGAGGTGGGTTTACAGAAAACTAAGCACAAGAATAAATAATGCCCTTCTTGCATGACATTGTAACAAAACCCTTAAAGTAATCAAAAACTTTATAATATAAACATATTTTGTTCACAAGAATAATTAAAGGATTTTGAGAGACTGGACGTAGAAGGCAAGTTGTTGTGTTCGGGAACGTCGTGTCCAAGTCTTGTTCATTGGCCTAGATCTCTGTTGAGTCAAACGCGTGGGAGGAGACTTTTTTTTTTCTTTTATCATTAAAAAGTTATTTGCTGATCTCCATTTTTTTGGCAAGATTGAAACATACTCCATAAAATTACACCTACTTACCTTGTAAACAGCGCAAAATCCTCCTTGCTCGATCTCATTTGCTTCAAACTTAGTTGCAGCTTTGATGAAGACAAACTCCTACGAGGATTGCTTGCTTCTAGTTTCCAAATCTTGACCGAAGGCAGGATTCGAAAGTTCTATTTTGAATTCTAAAGAAGTCATATCGGTTTACTAAATATATATGCTCAAATAAACTTCTAAACGACATAGATGCCCCGAGATAACAATATAGTGTTATAATTATGATTATATACAGCAACCTTATGATAATATTACTAACTATTACAACTTTGGCAGATTCTTTCGTCTTAGAAAGTTCTAAAGATACAACTTTGTTATAAGTTGGCTGCAAAAATAACATCCCAAAGAGAAATTATTTATGACTAAAGAAATAAGTTAGGTATGAAATCCTAACAAAATATTTTCAATAGAAATATAACAAGGAATTTGATCTGATTTCTAAAGAGTTAAGTGGACTTGAAATCAAGTAATGTCATCCTGGAATTTCCTGGTCAAAGCATTCTAGTAAAGAAATGATGCAATCAAACATATAATTGACTAATCTAAGTTTAATTTTCGGATACATTTAGTTCAGACCAACCATTAAGTTAAAAGTAAAAAAGAAAACCGAAGAGTCAGCATTCATCCCAAGTCCAGCCGGTACGTATTCTTTTAACTACTGTCTATTTCTAGGCAATTTAATATTGTAATGATTGGTATAGTGAGTATTTTACGAGAAGATCAATTGGACGGTTGTATTCTTCATTATCTTTTATTGTCCAAAAGATAGCTTTCTTACCGTTGATTGAGGCAGAAGTTATAGTGGACCAAAAGGTGGCTTTCTTACCGTTGTTTCCCGGTCTTTAAGGGCCAGACGCACATACTTAATTGTTTGATAGCCATATTAAAGAGCTTGTGCTTTATATATTCAGAAAAAGACGGGTCAAAATGTTCGTCTGCCAAAGTTGCTCTCCGTTGATTCCTTGCTACCCCAGGATTCGCAACACAAACAAAATTTCAACCTCTCCAAAGAAAATTAAAGTAGCATCTCAGCGATATTGACCTTTAGTCGTGCTTAGTGATAAAATACTTTCATGATCCCTTCCTGCTTTCCAATATTGGTACATCCTTCTGGTGAAGAAAGTTCTAAATATATGATTTTGTTATAACTCCGTTGCAAAAATAACTTTCTTACCAAAAAAAAGAAAAATTATTGATAAAGCAAGAAATAAGTCAGGTATGAAAACCTAACAAAATATAACTAGGAATTTGATCCAATTTCTAAAGATTTTGGAAGACATGAAATCAAGTAACCTAATCTTAGAGATTCCTGATCGAAGCATTCTTTACAAGAAATGACACAATCAAACTCATAATATATTAGTTTAAGTTTAATTTTAATTTTTATATACATTTTAGAGCAGACCAACAGTTTAGATAAAATAGAAAGAGAAAACCGAAGACTTAGCATTTGTCCCAAGCCTGCATCGTACGTATTCCTTTAAATGATGTTTATTCCTTGGCAATTTAATGTTGTAATCATTGGCAAAGTGAGTATTTTATGAGAAGATTGAGTGGGTAGTTTTGAAAGTAGTTGATTAAGAAAGGAGTGATAGGTGTAAATGGAATAGTGGACCAAAAGCTATCTTCCTCACCATGCTTCCCGGTCTCCACGGGCTAGACGCACTTACTCAATTGTTTAATAGGCGTTCTATTCAACAGCTTGTGCGTTATATATCCTAACAATGACGAGTCAAAGTTGCCGTGATTGGAAAGCTCACATTTTCATGTACGAGAAATTTTTTAGATTGAATACTCTTTTCCTTCCTTACATATTCAATAAGAAACACAGGGCCTTCCATACATAAGAATGGGCTTTCAACAGTGAGCTAGTGAGCAATTAACAATGGAGGTCCAAACATTACATATTCAATAAGGAGAATGGGGGCTTTTCAAACATAGGACGCCCCTCCGCTTGGTTATCCTGAACACTAAAATGAAAAATTTGAGAGTAGGTTGGATGGAAAAATCTTGGTGCGTAAAGAAGGTGTGACAAAAAGTCATGTATTATTTAAATTTTTTTGTAAAATTTTTATTTAAAAAAACATGACTTATCTATTTTTGAGTAAAAATAATTTTTTAAATTTCATATCAAAATTTAAATTTGAGAAGCAACACCTCTATGTACAAACCCAACTATCCATGTTAATCGTAAGATCACATAATGAAAATGGTGTGGTAAAAACTTTCAGTTACTTAAGTCTCACTTAAAAAATATATAAAAAAGAATAACTCCAGTATTTTTAAGGAGAAATAAACTTTGACATAAATCTTTTTGGTGTTCTGTTTGTCATGGTCTCAAACTTGGGGTCCGAACAAGCAACCTGCAGTTTCTCCATTCAACAGAGTATCTAAGTTTATCACCTCGTTCCTCTTGATATTGAAACATTATGGCTACGTGACTTCGAGATTTCAAGTCCATTGCAAAATGTCACACACATCTTGATTACTCAGGCTTCAGTGGGACACTACTAGTCATAAGAAATGACTTCAATGGCGGGGACTGACAAAGTGCTAGTAGTAGCAGAGGATCATGTTGGTATTTTGACGGAAGCGGAGGCAATGGAGGTGTTGTTGGCGGCCATAGAATCGGTGGAGCAGTGAGCGGAAACAGAATTTGATACCAAATTACGCGATGTGGCTTTTAACAGAAGCTACGGACGGACACTATTTATGAAGTTCAAATCTCGTTCCTTCGTCAGTTACACGGAGGATGTATTGTCGCGAGTGCTTGATTCTAACATCTTCCTTCCCTTTTTATTTTTTTAACTTTCTTCTGAATTTTCTGGTACAGAATCGTAGACCAAACTAGTAATAAATACAAATCTCAGTTGTGGCTTTTTTACAGCATTACCGTGGATAGAGCTCTGTAATTGAAGCTTCATTTGCCGAGGCTTGGACAGAGTTGTCTTTAGATGTCTCATCAGACTCTGAGTTAATGCTACTATGCATAAAGATGCAGGCTGCGATGGTACAAGAAGAGTGGCGGAATAGCTATTAAGCATAAGAACCACTGAAGCCATAGTTGGTCTGTCAGATGCATTTTCTTGAACACACAGTAATGCAATGTGGATGCATCTCATAACGTCGTTTGTTGATGATAGGCTTATTGTTGGATCAACTATATTCGAAGCAGTCCCTGCTCTCCAATTTTTCCATGCCTGCAAATATGTAATCACAATATTACTAAGATAATCTCATTGGACATTGGATGTTAGTTCTTTATGTTTAGTGGTCCCATAAATATGGTACAAGGAAATGTAAGCAAGTATGTAGTGGTACTTACATAGCCTAGAAGATCCTCCACATTCTCTCCATTGCGGAAGCAATTGTTTTTCTGCCCACTCACCATCTCCAATATCAATACTCCAAAGCTAAAGACATCAGATTTTATAGAGAATTTTCCATGCATTACATACTCCGGTGTCATATATCCACTGCATGTTGACATTAATAACAACTTAATTTTATAATTTTAGAAACTTTTGAATCTTACCTTGGATCTTAAATTGTTTTTGGTGCAATTTAAACAAAAATTTTATCCTCACAAATACTTACAAAGTTCCAACAATTCGACTTGTATTTTCTTGAGTTTGATCCAACAAAAACAATTTTGCCATTCCAAAATCTGAAATTTTTGGGTTCATTTCTGCATCTAAAAGAATGTTACTAGCCTTCAAATCACGATGAATAATACGAAGTCGAGAATCTTCATGAAGATAAAGAACTCCTTTTGCAATTCCTCCTATAATCTTGTAACGAGTCTCCCAATCCAAAAGTGTACGCTTAGTTGGATCTATAGTTTCAATTAAGCAATAATCTAGTTAGACAAAAGACATGGAGAAGTAATATATCCATGGAAACTAAGGTGAAAGGAAACTACAAACATACCAAAAAGAAAATGATCGAGACTTGCATTTGGCACAAATTCATATACTAAAAGCCTTTCATTTCCTTCCAAGCAAAATCCATGGAGCCTAACTAGATTACGATGTTGAAGCTTAGCCACTAGTAAGACTTCATTCTTAAATTCTAAATCTCCTTGTCCCGAATTTCTTGACAATCTCTTTACAGCAATAACTTGTCCATCAGAGAGCTTTCCCTGTTAATCATATAATGAAGTACATATAAGCACTAAGATTTTAGAAATTATTAAGATTTGGCATATATTTGGTATCTTTCCATAGGGAATTGTGTCAATTACCTTGTAAACAGCACCAAATCCACCTTGTCCAAGCTTATTCTCTTCATAAAAGTCATTTGTTGCAATTCTAATAGTGTCAAAGTCAAATTGCAAGGATTCCACACTTTTAATTTCATTAGTAGCTTCATGTAAGAAATAACAAAATTAGATAGATGAATCAATAAAACACATCATTATTTAAGAATAATGAATTTATTACCTATATACAACAATAATAGTGTTTTCAATTCAAACAATTAAAATATTGAATTTTGAATGCCAAATTACAAAGTATTGCTTATTAATGCAATAATTTTTGTTTTGTCATTCGAAGTCAGTCTTCGATAAACTTAGATAAGTCTTACTTCTGTGGTGCTAAATGTTTTCCTTTGAAATTGTTTCCCAAATTATATCACCTAGTGTGCCAAAAAAACGCTGGAAAATTTGTATTGGTCAAGGCCGCAAAATGTTTTTCTCCTATTAGCCTGAATATATCGTGTCTTTTGTGATATTCTCGAAGCCTATTGTTTAAGTAATAAATGAAGAAGTCAAACTTTACTTACTTTCAACTCTCATTGTTGGCTTCCTTGCTCTGAAATATACGAAGATTGAGATGACTAGTACCACAAAAGCAACAATTGGCACAGTTATCACGATGACAGTCTTGGATGTGTTGCTCTTTTTCTCTGCAAAACCATAAATCTATTATCGTACAAAAATTCTGAAGTCGGAATTCTTGAGAACTAATTAAGATAGCTTAAGACGTATCTGGCATAAACAAGGACTGATAAATGAAAAAAAAATCAAAAGGTCAGTATGATTGTTATGAGTGGATAAAATAGGCTTAATTACATCCTAGGACTACATAATTTCTCAGATTACAAGAATAATTAATTGGTACCTTGGGTTGTACTGGTGTTGGTTGATGGTGTAGAAGTAGATACCGGTGGTGCTGGTGGAGATGATGGCGGTGACGCAACAGCTATGGCGTCATAGAAAAGGTATCCCTCAAACCTGATATTACAAGTGGGTCCAACGACTCTCCCGCCTTTCTTCCGATCGCAGCATTAAGGAATACGTTCCAATACCGAACGTAAGCAATTGCTGCAATCTTGCATAGATAAATCAGGTGTGCACTGCACAAGTGCGTATAATGTTTGAAAGGCTGGTCCGGTGGCATTGTTTGCTGCAAACTTAAGACGAGAATCACCCGCAGAAGCTTGACTGATTAGGCTTTCAAACAGGGTCCTCAGGTCTTCGTTAAATTGAGTTACATAGGCCGCTGATACGTTCTCGCTATTCCGCATAGTGAACCGTGGTAAGAGTTCCACGATGCCCGAAAGGGACCGATTTGAGTAACGTAGCATGCAGTTGTCATACCACCCAATTGCCTCCTTCTGATTGGGACAGAGCTGTTTGAGAAGAGACGTAGCATTTTTGAGGCAACGCCGGCAAGCATCTGGCTTAACATTTCCTCTGCAAAGTCCAGTCGCATATACCTCGTCGGAGTTTTGGCCATAAGAGGAATTGTAGAAACCGTAGTCGATTTCCGTGTTGGCGTATAAAGAGGGGAGAAGGTGATTGAGGTTCTCCTCATAGGTACTATTAGCGGTGTAGTTACCCTTCTCGTATAAACAGAAATGATAGAGGAAGTTTGGCTGTGCGACTGCTTGAGTAGTGAATATGAAAATGGCTAAAAGGAAGAGACCCACTCCGGAGGAAACCATTGCCTGTAGGTCCAATGAAATGCTATGATCATGGCATTGGAAAATCATATAGGCTTTTAATGAGAAGATTAAAGAGTGGATTCTCTGATGATGGTTGCCTGTGTGCAAACCTTTGATTAATTCTTCATTCTGTTGGTGTTCCGTTACCATTTGTTGGGAATTCGGGGTACCATTTGTCGGAACTCCGATACTGCTTGTCAGGATCTTTATTAAAACACCGGAACTAGAATCTAAGCAAACATACTAACAATAACATACATCACATAAGAAGACACAATATTTAGAGTGGTTCGGCCAAAACATGTCTACGTCCACTATCACTGATTTTGCAACGGCCCCTTCTCCTTCTCATTAGAAATATCAACAGTACATTACAAATTACAAACTCACTGTCGGACCTGGGTTGATCGGACTACTACAATGCTGAGTAGCAATACACGCTGTTGCGTCTCTTGGTGCCTTCACTCGGCACTACCTCCTGATGCCTTCACTCGACACTACCTGCTAGTGCCTGCTCTGGGCACACCTTCTCTTGGTGCCTTCTGTCGACGCACCTATTGGTGCCTTCTGTCGACTCACCTATTGGTGCCTTCTATTGACGCACCTTCTGGTGCCTGCACTTGGCACCTCTCTTGGTGCCTGCACTTGGCACCTCTCCTGGTGCTTGCTATCAGCACACACCTTGGTGCTTGGCACAACTTCTGGTGCTTATGCTGAGCACACCTCCTGGTGCCCCATCTAGTGCCTGCAATTGGCACCCTTCTTGGTGCTTGCTCTTAGCACCCCTTTTGGTGCCTACATTAGGCACACCTTCTCGGTGTAACTCATCCTCATTTTATAGAGTGCTTAACCGACTTTGTCTACCGCGTACTGCTTGAAAATCGGCTTCTCCATGTTTCCAGTTTCTTCATGAATTCGGCGCCTCCACATTTGATTTATCGTTAAGCATTCTCTAGAGGATACCAGAAGTCAACAATCACGGCTGCTAGAAAATTCTTGTGTGGGACCCAACATTACTTTTCTTCATGCATAATTCTGGATAATTCCACTGACTTCACGGCTTAAGAATTCTTCACGTTTCGTCCTTTTATTGTGGATCCTGCAACCTTGACTTCTTTATTTCTCTTTTCACATCTTTCGTGGGACCTTGTCAACATTGATTTTCCAACACTCCCCCTCAATGCTGACTTTCTCTCTACTGGTCCATCTACATGCACTTGCATTGATTTTCCAACACTCCCCCTCAATGCTGACTTTCTCTCTGCTAGTCCATCTACATGCACTTGCATTTCACGCATGTTGCCTTCAAGAGAGATTGTATCTTCAGCAACTTGAGTTCGCGTAACTTGGGAATTTTCTGGCCCGCATTTGGATTCACGTGCCAAATTCTCTATCTGCACATGGGTTTCACACGCCTCCTGCGTGTATACTGATTTTTGCTATCAATCACCTTCTACTCGACTACTGCATCTTCTCTGCCCCTTGGATTTCAAAATCTGCCACTGCATGCTTGATGTTCATTGCTATCACGACATCCGCAACCTGAATCAGCATTTTTGACGACACGTCGCCACCATTCACTATTCTTCCTCCAGCAAACTTGGCCTGTACCTGGCCTGACATTCTGGCCTGCTATCTTGGCCTATCTTCAATGGCTTGTGCCTAACCGGCTTGACTTTTGCATCTCTTGAGCCCATACTGAATCCTCCTGACCCATTGACTTGGACTCGACTCGGTTCGCCATACTTGATCCATACTCGGATCGACCTGTAACTTGCTCCGTGCGTGTGCTCACGCGCCTGATCCGTTTTCACACTGGATCACCTGCACACCCAATCTGTTTGCTCCAGACTTGGATCTGCGCCTTTCTTTGCGTCCAGAACCAGGTAGCATCACCCAGTTCTACTCTTCACCGATGTTGGCGTTGTCGGCGCCAATTTTGCCTTCTACGACTCGACGCCTTGATTCCCGATCTGGCCTTCTTTGCTTCAAAACAGCTTCTTTTCACTGTGTCAAGCTCTTAATATGTGCCGATCCAACTTGATCTTGCTTGGTCTAGCTCCGAACCCATCAACCTGGGCTCCGATACCACTTGTTGGTGTTCCGTTACCATTTGTTGGGAATTCGGGGTACCATTTGTTGGAACTCCGATACTGCTTGTCAGGATCTTTATTAAAACACCGGAACTAGAATCTAAGCAAACATACTAACAATAACATACATCACATAAGAAGACACAATATTTAGAGTGGTTCGGCCAAAACATGTCTACGTCCACTGTCACCGATTTTGCAACGGCCCCTTCTCCTTCTCATTAGAAATATCAACAGTACATTACAAATTACAAACAGACTACTACAATGCTGAGTAGCAATACACGCTGTTGCGTCTCTTGGTGCCTTCACTCGGCACTACCTCCTGATGCCTTCACTCGACACTACCTGCTAGTGCCTGCTCTGGGCACACCTTCTCTTGGTGCCTTCTGTCGACGCACCTATTGGTGCCTTCTGTCGACTCACCTATTGGTGCCTTCTATTGACGCACCTTCTGGTGCCTGCACTTGGCACCTCTCTTGGTGCCTGCACTTGGCACCTCTCCTGGTGCTTGCTATCAGCACACACCTTGGTGCTTGGCACAACTTCTGGTGCTTATGCTGAGCACACCTCTTGGTGCCCCATCTGGTGCCTGCAATTGGCACCCTTCTTGGTGCTTGCTCTTAGCACCCCTTTTGGTGCCTACATTAGGCACACCTTCTCGGTGTAACTCATCCTCATTTTATAGAGTGCTTAACCGACTTTGTCTACCGCGTACTGCTTGAAAATCGGCTTCTCCATGTTTCCAGTTTCTTCATGAATTCGGCGCCTCCACATTTGATTTATCGTTAAGCATTCTCTAGAGGATACCAGAAGTCAACAATCACGGCTGCTAGAAAATTCTTGTGTGGGACCCAACATTACTTTTCTTCATGCATAATTCTGGATAATTCCACTGACTTCACGGCTTAAGAATTCTTCACCTTTCGTCCTTTTATTGTGGGTCCTGCAACCTTGACTTCTTTATTTCTCTTTTCACATCTTTCGTGGGACCTTGTCAACATTGATTTTCCAACACATCCTGCTTTTTTCATACCTAATCTTTTAGACTCGTTGTTTTGGCTGGGCCATATCTTGCCTTGAATAATAATCCGATCAATAATAGTGGCGGGTTGACAGAGACGACAGTGGTAGAGGACGAGCCACGGGGCCTCAACGTAACCTTCCTGCAAAGTTCGTTCCCTAGGTGGCCAGTTGACGGGGCAAACGCGTACGCCCAACATTGAAGAAAACTCAAGGATGAGGTGGGTTTACAGAAAACCCCATAAAGTAATAAAAAACTTTATAATATAAAAAACGACGTTCAACGCGCCAGTGGATTTTGACGAGCTGGACGTCGGAGACAAGTTGTGCTCGAGCACGTCGTGCCTGTTCGGATTCTACTGGCCCAGATCTCTGTTGAGTCAAACGCGTGGGAGGAGACTTTTTTTTTTGGTCATTAAAAGGTTAGTTGCTAATCTCCAATTTTTGCGCAAGATTGAAACATACTCCGTAAAATTGCACCTACTTACCTTGCTCGATCTCATTTGCTTCAAAATTAGTTGCAGCTTTGATGGAGACTAACTCCTACGAGGATTGCTCGCTTCTAGTTTCCAAATCTCGACCTAGAGAAGGATTCGAAAGTTCTCTTTAGAATTCTAAAGAAGTCATATCGGTTTACCAAATATATATGCTCAAATAAACTTCTAACCGATATGGATGCCCCGAGATAACAATATAGTGTTATAATTATGATTATATACAGCAACCTTATGATAATATTACTAACTATTATTGACATGTTAGAGAAATTAAAAAACTCGCATTATAACTTTAGCCTTGTTTAATGATGATATACCTTCATGAACACTCGATATTGGTAGAGTCTTTCGTCGTAGAAAGTTCTAAAGATATGACTTTGCCATAAGTTTGCTGCAAAAATAACATCCGGAAGAGATTTTATTTATGACTGAAGAAATAAGTCAGGTGTGAAATCCTAAAAAAAATATTTTCAATAGAAATATAACAAGGAATTTGATCTGATTTCTAAAGAGTTAAGTGGACTTGAAATCAAGTAATGTCGTCCTGGAAATTCCTGATCAAACCATTCTAGTAAAGAAATGATGCAATCAAACTTATAATTGATTAATTTAAGTTTAATTTTTGGATAGATTTAGTTCAGACCAACCATTAAGCTAAAATAAAAAAAAAAAGAAAACCGAAGAGTCAGCATTCATCCCAAGTCCAGCTGGTACGTATTCTTTTAACTACTGTCTATTTCTATTCAGTTTAATATTGTAATGATTCGTCTAGTGAGTATTTTATGAGAACATCAACTGGACGTTGTATTCTTCATTATCTTTTCGTTGACCAAAAGGATTTCACATGTATGTGAATAGTTACGTGATCTGTAAATCCAGTTGATTGAAGCAAAAGTTAAAGTGGACCAAAAGGTAGCTTTCTTACCATTGCGTCTTGGTCTTTAAGGGCCAGATGCACATACTTAATTGTTTAATAGCCATATTAAATAGCTTGTGCGTTGTATATTCAAACAAAGACGAGTCAAAATGTTCGTCTGCCAAAGTTGCGCTCCGTTGATTCCTTGCTACCCCGGGATTCGCAACACAAACCAAATTTCAACCTCTCCAGTGGAAATTAAAGTAGCATCTCAGCCATATTGACCTGTTAATTGCATGGGCCCAAAGTACACTTCAAGACAAACAGTAATTCGTCTGAACAAATGTAAATCTCAATCATATCAATGTGAATGAACACTCTCCTACTAAATTGCTGTTTAAAGCAACTCAGGATGTTGGTGGAAGACTGCATACTGAATGAAAAGCATGTGTGTAGGCTAGGCTAACCCATCCCATTGGCTATTGATTGAAGTATGAAAAGCCTATAAACAGAGGGGTATGTGCAAGACTATGTAGCCCATCAAAAATCAAAAGAAAAGAAGTAGAGAATGAGGGTTTGCATTAAAGAAAGAAGAGCATTTCATATTACTAGAAGTGACTCAAACTAATAGAATTTAAAGTATAGGAAGTGCAGCTAACCTTTCAACCATGTTCGGATCTTACTGCCCTAGATCTTTGTTGAGTCAAACGCGTCAATGAAGACTTTTTTTTTTTTCGGTTCATTAAGCTATTTGCTAATCTCCATTTTGTTGTAGTAAGATTGAACGATTCTCCATAAAAATCCATTTACCTTGTCAACAGCACAAATTCCACCTTGCTCAATCTCCTTTGTTTCAAAATTAGTTGCAGCTTTGTCGAAGACAAACTCCTATGAGAATCGCTTGCTTCTAGTTTCCGTATCTCGACCTACAGCAGGATTCAGAAAGTTCTATTTTGAATTCTAAAGAAGTCATATACGTTTACAGAAGATTATTTTTCGTTAAAGCTTTTCTTGATGTTTCATGTATTCATTAAATATATCAGCATACCAAGATAACAATATAGTGTTGTGGTTATGATTATATACAGCCATCTTATAATAATATCACCACTATTATTAATATGTTAGAGAAATTACAAAACTCACGTTATACATTTAGTCTTGTTTAGTGATGAAATACCTTCATGAACCTCTGATATTAGCAGATCCTTCGGTCTTAGAAAGTTCTAAACATACGACTTTGTTATAAGTTGGCTGCAAAAATAACATCCGAAAGAGATATTATTGATGATTGAAGAATTAAGTCAGGTATGAAAACTAAACAAAATATTTTTTCAATGGAAATATAACAAGGAATTTGCTCCAATTTCTAAAAAGTTAGGTGGGTATGAAATCAAGTAGTCCCAGAAATTCATGATCAAAGCATTCTTTACAAGAAATGATGCAATCAAATTCACAATTGATTAGCTTAATTTTAATTTTTAGATACATTTTAGTGCAGACCAATCATTGAGCTAAAATTAAAAAGAACAAAAACAAGAAAAGAAAATCCAAGACTCATCATTTGTCTCAAGTCCACCTTGTACGTATTCTCTTAACTATCGTTTCTTCCTTGGCAATTTAATATTGTAATGATTCGTACAGTGAGTATTTTATGAGAAGATTAATTGGACAGTAGTATACTTAGTTATCTCTTCATTGCCCGAGAGTCTTTCACATGCGTGTGAATAGTAACCTGATCTCTGGAATCCAGTTGACTGAGACAGAACTTATAGTGGACCAAAAGGTAGATTTCTCACCATTCTCCCAGTCTTCACGGGCCATTACGGTGATATTTAATTGTTTAATAGGCATATTAAATAGCTTGTGCTTTATACATTCAAACAAAGACCAGCCAAACGTTCATCAGTCAAAGTTGCCGCGGTTGGTAAAGCTCAGATTTTCATGTATAACAATTGCCAAAAAGATGAGGAATGCAACCAAGGAACAGGGCACTTTACGAGTATTAACAAGCATTAAGACTCTTTCAAGTATTAACAAAGCTGATTCGATGCATTGAATGTTGAAACCTCTGCTAGTAATCAGAATGACTTTCTGCTTCGACATGGCAACCGGTGACTTGAAAAGAGAGATAGTGGGGAAGAGGGCGGTAAAAACAATGACTTTCTACTTCGACATGGCAACTGGTGGCTTGAAAAGAGAGATAGTGGGGAAGGGGGCGGTAAAAACTATCTCCTGTTGCATCAAATGGTCCTTAAGCGAACTAAAATATTAGCAAGGATATAACTCAGTCATTGAAACCTCATTTATTGACGTTTGGAGGGATATGTCTGATGATGTGTCTGATTCCACATTGCTATGCACAAAATATCCAAGTCAAGGTACCTTCTAATATTATAATATATATATTCAAATCACACAGAATTCTAGATTTTATGATTAAGTTTTTTATTATTTTATCACTAAACTAGTTGATTAAGAAATAAATCGTAAAAATACTAATAAAGTGATAAAGTAAGTATCAGGCATGAGAACAATTGAAGCCATTGTTGTTCTATTTGCTAAATTGATCAGCAAGCAGTGCAACTACTTGAAGCCACATTAACTGAAATTCGAAGCATAGCCAGTTCTTATGGTTGTCCTCAATCATAAAGAGCAACCTTAACTTCTTTTTTTTTCCTTTTATTTATTTTTATTGCAGGATAAGGTGGTCACTTCGAAGCCCGTGAAGCATGTAACGCGTTTAGGCAGCTTTCTGATTGTCATTTTCTGGATAAACCCAAGCTAGCCTTGCATGTCTGCCACGTGTGGGTTTAGTTGCAGAAGCGTTTAGGCCTCGCGATCGATTCAGGTCCTTTGGCAGATGAATTAACGTGCACTCGCAAACCCATTATTTACTGTGGAAAAAGGCTTGATTGATTCGTGAATTTATAATACATGATGCGAAGTTTCATACAAAATAGTGAAGGTGAAATAGTCGAGCCAACCCACCCACAGGTGGTTCACTTGGTAAGAGTTGGGCGTGGGATCCTTGAGGTCCCAGGTTCAACTCCCATGGGGAGCATTTGTGATTTACGTGGGGGGTCATGGCGATGGGTTGCTGTGCTAGCCTTCCCCGAGGATTAGTCGAGGTGCGCGCAACTCTTATGTTGAATCTATATGTTCAAAAATAAACTCTAAATTATTGCACTTTGTTGAGTGTATTTATATCAAAGTACCATAAAATATTCCTTTCTCGATTCTTCTTCTATATAAACGTAAATTATTTTTTTAATTTAAATCTTAATTTCTCCTGTGTATAAACATATATCCACATCCAATATTCTATATCAATAACAAAACAGGTTTCTTTTATCACTGCGACACATGGCTGCCAAACCAGAGGATAAGACCAAACTCCACTAAACAAGCCGCGAGGAGTTGCAAGTTTGACTATGTTAGAACCTCACCTTAAATTGGAGGCACGTGGCTAAGCACGTGGCAAAGTGAGTATTTTATGAGAAGATTAAAAGTGACCTGATATCTAGAATGTAGTTGATTAAGAAAGGAGTGATAGGTGTAAATGGAATAGTGGACCAAAAGCTATCTTCCTCACCATGCTTCCCGGTCTTCACGGGCTAGACGCACTCACTCAATTGTTTGATAGGCGTTCTATTCAACAGCTTGTGCGTTATATATACTAACAATGACGAGTCAAAGTGTTCATCTGTCAAAGTTGCCGTGATTGGAAAGCTCACATTTTCATGTACGAGAAATGTTTTAGATTGAATACTCTTTTCCTTCCTTTAAAAAAAAAAAAAAAATCATATCTCCTGAAAGTTTCTCATTTTTATGGGCAGAATGCCTGAATCCAAGCTTATCCTCTAGAGGAACTGAACGGACTCACAACAATTGGCTAGTGAGAAAATAACGGTGGAGGTCCAAATATTAACATATTCAATAAGAAACACAGGGCCTTCCATACATAAGAATGGGCTTTCAACAGTGAGCTAGTGAGCAATTAACAATGGAGGTCCAAACATTACATATTCAATAAGGAGAATGGGGGCTTTTCAAACATAGGACACCCCTCCGCTTGGTTATCCTGAACACTAAAATGAAAATTTTGAGTAGGTTGGATGGAAAAATCTTGGTGCGTAAAGAAGGTGTGACAAAAAGTCATGTATTATTTAAATTTTTTTGTAAATTTTTTATTTAAAAAAACATGACTTATCTATTTTTGAGTAAAAATAATTTTTTAAATTTCATATCAAAATTTAAATTTGAGAAGCAACACCTCTATGTACAAACCCAACTATCCATGTTAATTGTAAGATCACATTATGAAAATGGTGTGGTAAAAACTTCGTGTTACTTAAGTCTCACTTAAAAAATATATACAAAAGAATAACTCCCTTATTTTTAAGGAAAAATAAACTTTGATATAAATCTTTTTGGTGTTCTGTTTATCTTGGTCACAAACTTGGGGTCCGAAGAAGCAACCTGCAGTTTCTCCATCCGACAGAGGATCTAAATTTATCACTCGTTTCTCTTGATATTGAAACATTATGGCTACGTGACTTCGAGATTGCAAGTCCATTGCAAAATGTCACACATCTTGATTACTAAGGCTTCAGTGGGATACTACTAATCATAATAAATGACTTCAATGGCGGGGTCTGACAGAGTGCTAGTAGTAGCAGAGGATCATGTTGGTATTTTGACGGGAGGGGAGGCAATGGAGGTGTTGTTGGCGGCCATAGAATCGGTGGAGCAGTGAGCGGAAACAGAACTTGATACCAAATTACGCGATGTGGCGTTTAATACAAGCTACGGACGGCCACAATTTATGAAGTTCAAATCCCGTTCCTACGTCAGTTACACGGAGGATGTATTGTCGCGAGTGCTTGATTCTAACATCTTCCTTCCCTTTTTATTTTTTTAACTTTATTCTGAATTTTCTGGTACAGAATCGTAGACCAAACTAGTAATAAATACAAATCTCAGTTGTGGCTTTTTTAGAGCATTATCGTGGATAGAGCTCTGTAATTGAAGCCTCATTTGCCGAGGCTTGGACAGAGTTGTCTTTAGATGTCTCGTCAGACTCTGAGTTAATGCTTCTATGCATAAAGAATGCAGGCTGCGATGGTACAAGAAGAGTGGTGGAATAGCTATTAAGCATAAGAACCACTGAAGCCATAGTTGGTCTGTCAGCTGCATTTTCTTGAACACACAGTAATGCAATGTGGATGCATCTCATAACGTTGTTTGTTGATGATAGCCTTATTGTTGGATCAACTATGTTCGAAGCAGTCCCTGCTCTCCAATTTTTCCATGCCTGCAAATATGTAATCACAATATTACTAAGATAACCTCATTGGACATTGGATGTTAGTTCTTTATGTTTAGTGGTCCCATAAATATGGTACAAGGAAATGTAAGCAAGTATGTAGTGGTACTTACATAGCCTAGAAGATCCTCCACATTCTCTCCATTGCGGAAGCAATTGTTCTTCTGCCCACTCACCATCTCCAATAGCAATACTCCAAAGCTAAAGACATCAGATTTTATAGAGAATTGTCCATGCATTACATACTCCGGTGCCATATATCCACTGCATGTTGACATTAATAACAACTTAATTTTATAATTTTAGAAACTTTTAAATCCTACCTTGGATCTTAAATTATTTTAGTGAAATTTAAACAAAAATCTTATTCTCACTGATACTTACTAAGTTCCAACAATTCGACGTGTATTCTCTTGAGTTTGATCCAACAAGAACAATTTCGCCATGCCAAAATCTGAAATTTTTGGGTTCATTTCTGCATCTAAAAGGATGTTACTAGCTTTCAAATCACGATGAATAATACGAAGTCGAGAATCTTCATGAAGATAAAGAACTCCTTTTGCAATTCCTCCTATAATCTTGTAACGAGTCTCCCAATCCAAAAGTGTACGCTTAGTTGGATCTATAGTTCCAATCAAGTCAATAATTTAGTTAAACAAAAGACATGGAGGAGTAATATATCCATGGAAACTAAGGTGAAAAGAAACTACAAACATACCAAAAAGAAAATGATCGAGACTTGCATTTGGCACAAATTCATATACTAAAAGCCTTTCATCTCCTTCCAAGCAAAATCCATGGAGCCTAACTAGATTACGATGTTGAAGCTTAGCCACCAATAAGACTTCATTTTTAAATTCTAAATCTCCTTGTCCAGAGTTTCTTGACAGTCTCTTTACAGCTATAACTTGTCCATCAGAAAGTTTGCCCTGTTTATCATATAATGAAGTACATATAAGCACTAAGATTTTACAAGTTATTATGATTTGGCATGTATTTGGTATCTTTCCATAGAGAATTGTGTCAATTACCTTGTAAACAGCACCAAATCCACCTTGTCCAAGCTTATTTTCTTCAGAAAAGTCATTTGTAGCAATTCTAATAGTGTTAAAGTCAAATTGCAAGGATTCCACGCTTTCAATTTCATGAGTAGCTTCATGTAAGAAATAACAAAGTTAGGTAAATGAATCAATTAGACTCATAATTATTTAAGAATAATGAATTCATTACTTGTATGCATAAACAACAACAATCTTTTCAATCCAAAAATTAAAATATTGAATTTCGATTGCCAAATTAAAAACTAATGCTTATTAATGCAATAATTTTTGTTTTCTCGTTAGAAGTCAGTTTTCAATAGGACATAGATAAGTCTTAATTCTGTGATGCTAAACATTGTCTTATGAAACTATTTCCCAAACTATATAACCTAATGTGCCAAAAGATGCTGGAAAAGTTGTACTCCGCAAAGCAACAAAAAAACTTTTCGCCTGTTAGTTATGGATGCCTATGCATTGCTAAGTATGCATCGCCTGAATAAATGGTGTCTTATGTGATATTCTCAAGGCCTACTTTTTAAGTAATAAATAACAAAGTCAAACTTTACTTACTTTCAACTTTCTTTGTTGGTCTCTTTGCTTTGAAATATATGAAGATGAAGATGAAGATGACTAGTACCACAAAAGCAACGATTGGCACAGTTATAATTATGACAATCTTGGATGTGTTGCTCTTTTTCTCTGCAAAACCATAAATCTATTCTTGTAAGAAAATTCTGAAGAAGCAATTAAGATAGTTTAAGACATATCTGGCATAAACAAGGACTAATAAATGAAAAAAATCAAAAGGTCGGTCAGATTGTTATGAGTGGATAAAATAGGCTAATTACATCCAATGACAACATAATTTCTCAGATTACAAGAAAATCAATTGGTACCTTCGGCTATATTGGTGTTGGTTGATGGTGTAGAAACTGGTGGAGATGATGGCGGTGACGCAACACCTGTGGAGTTATAGAAGGAGAAATCCTCAAACCTGATATTACAACTGGACCCAACGACTCTTGCGCCTTTCTTCCGATCGCAGCATTGAGGAATAGCTTCCAATTCCGAACGTAAGCATCTGCTGCAATCTTGCTTAGATAAATCAGGTGTGCACTGCACAAGTGCGTATAATGTTTTAAAGGCTGGCCCAGTCGCATTGTTTGCTGCAAACTTAAGACGAGAATCACCTGCAGAAGCTTGACTGATCAGGCTTTCGAACAGAGTCCTCAGGTCTTCATTGAATTGAGTTACATAAGCAGCTGATATGTTCTCATTGTTCCACTTATAGTAGCGTGGAAAGAGTTCCACGACGCCATAAAGGGAGCGATTCGAGTAGCGTAGCCTGCAGTTTTCATACCATCCCGTTGCCTCCTTCTGATTGGGACAGAGCTGTTTGAGAAGAGACGTAGCGTTTTTGAGGCAACTCCGGCAAGCATCTGGTTTAACATCTCCTCTGCAAAGTCCAATCGCGTATACCTCGTCGGAGTTTTGACCATAAGAGGAATTGTAGAAGCCGTAATTGATCTCCGTGTTGGAGTATAAAGCGGGGAGAAGGTGATTGAGGTTCTCCTCATAGGCACTGTTGGCGGTGTAGTTGCCCTTATCGTTTGAACAGACATGATAAAGGAAGTCTTGCTGCGCGACTGCTTGAGCAGTGAATATCAAAATGGCTGAGAGAAAGAGAACCACTCTGGAGGAAACCATTGCCTGTATGTCGAGTGAAATGCTATGATCATGGCATTGGAAGATCATATAGGCTTTCAATGATGATGGCCGCCTGCGTGCGAAAGTTTGATTCCTTCTTTTAGACTCGTTTTGACTGGGCCATTATCTTGCCTTTAATAATCCGATCAATAATGGTGGCGGGTTGACAGAGACGACAGTGGTAGAGGACAAGCCATGGGGCCTCAATGCAACCTTCCTGCAAAGTTCGTACACTGGGCGGCCAGTTGACGGGGCAAACGCGTACGCCTAACAGCGACGCGGGTGATTTGCGGGACACCGCCGACAGGCGTCAAAAGTACCCAACATATCATTAACGAGAGGGATCAGAATATTGGTGAAAGTTTCGTGATTTAGCAAATTTGCTTTGCCGAAAGAACTCCAATACTTGATACAAAATCCATAAGAAGTTTGGACAACCAGCAAATTATCCAAAATTGAAGAAAACTCAAGGATGAGGTGGGCTTACAGAAAACCAAGCACAAGAATAATTAATGCCCTTCTTGCATGGCATTGTAACAAACCCCATAAAGTAATCAAAAACTTTATAATATAAAATATGATGTTCAACACGCCAGTGGATTTTGACAGACTGGACGTAGGAGGCAAGTTGTGTTCGGGAACGTGGTTTCTCAAATCTTGTTCGGATTCTATAGGCCTTGATCTTTGTTGAGTCAAACACGTGCGAGGAGACTAATTTTTTGGTCATTAAAAAGTTATTTGCGAATCTCCATTTTTTTGCGCAAGATTGAAACATACTCCTTAATATTACGCCCTACTTACCTTGTAAACAGCGCAAAATCCACCTTCCTCAATCTCGTTAGTTTCAAAATTAGTTGCAGCTTTGATGAAAACAAACTCCTACGATGATTGCTTGCGTCTAGTTTCCAAATCTCGACCTAGAGCAGGATTCAGAAAGTTCTATTTTGAATTCTAAAAGTCATAGACGTTTACAGAAGATTATTTTTCATAAAAATAATCATGTATTCATTAAATATATAAGCATACCAAGATAACAATATAGTATTATAATTATGATTATATACAGCCATCTTATAACAATATCACCACCATTATTAACATGTGAGAAATTACAAAACTCACATTATACCTTTTGTCTTTTTTAGTGATGAAATACCTTCATGAGCCTCCAATATCGGCAGATCCTTCCATCTCAGAAAGATCTAAACATACCACAACGTAATAAGTTGGCTGCAAAAATAACATCCCAAAGAGAGATTATTGATGATTGAAGAAATAAGTCACGGATGAAAACTAAACAAAAATTCAATAAAAATACAACATGGAATTTGTTCTAATTTCTAAAAAGTTAGGTGGATAGGAAATCAAGTAACGTAGTCTCAGAAATTCATGATTAAAGCATTCTTTACAAGAAATGATGCAATCAAAGTCACAATTGATTAGTTTAAGTTTAATTTTTAGATGCATTTTAGTGCAGACCAATCATTGAGCTAAAATATTGTATATTCTTTTAACTATCATTTCTTCCTTGGCAATTTAATATTGTAATGATTCGTACAGTGAGTATTTTATGAGAAGATTAATTTGACAGTAATATACTTCGTTATCTCTTCATTGACCGAGAATCTTTCACGTGTGTGAATAGTAACCTGATCTTTAGAACCTAGTTTATTGAGACAGAAGTTATAGTGGACCAAAAGGTAGATTTCTCACCATTCTCCCCCGTCTTCACGGGCCATTACGGTGATATTTAATTGTTTAATAGGCATATTAAATAGCTTGTTCTTTATACCTTCAAACAAAGACCAGTCAATCGTTCATCTGTCAAAGTTGCCGCGGTTGGCAAAGCTCAGATATTCCTGTATAGTAATTGCCAAAAAGATGAGAAATGCAAACAAGGAACGGGGCACTTTACGAGTATTAACAAGAATTAAGACTCTTTAAGTATTAACAAAGTTGATTCGATGCATTGAATGTTGAAACCTCTGCTAGTAATCAGAATGACTATCAGGCATGAGAACAATTGAAGCCATTGTTGGTCTATTTGCTAGATTGATCAGCAAGCAGTGCAACTGCTTGAAGCCAAATTAACTGAAATTCGAAGCACAGCCAGTTATTAGGGTTGTCCTCAATCATAAAAAGCAACCTTAACTTCTTTTTTCCTTTTATTTATTTTTATTGCAGGGTAAGGTGGTCACTTCGAAGCCCATGAAGCATGAACCTCGTTTAGGCAGCTTTCTGGTTGTCATTTTCTGGGTAAACCGAAGCTAGGCTTGCATGTCTGCCACGCGTGGGTTTTAGTTGCAGAAGCGTTTAGGCCTCCGGACAGATTCAGGTCCTTTGGCAGATGAATCACTGTGGAAAAAAGGTTGACTGATTCGTGCATTTATAATACATGGTGCGAAGTTTCATACAAAATAGTGAAGGTGAAATATATATATATTTTTTTATGAATAAACAATTGCTTCTAAGATAAATTGTGTTGGGACATTCTGAGAATTGAACTTGAAAGTAAAATAATTGAGCCAGTCTATTATGAATTTAAGTAAATCGTAGAGGACAACATACATAATAGATATAAAATAATATTAAAAGTTAACATGGTTTGAGAAAATGAATCTATATGTTCAAAAATAAACTCTAAATTATTGCACTTTGTAAAGTGTATTTATATCAAAGTACCATAAAATATTCCTTTCTCGATTCTTCTTCTATACAAACATAAATTATTTTTTAACTTAAATCATAATTTCACTTGTGTATAAACATATATCCAAATCCAATATTCTATATCAATTAAATAACAAAACAGGTTTCTTTTATCACTGCGACACATGGCTGCCAAACCAGAGGATAAGACTAAACTCCGCTAAACGAGCTGCGTGGAGTTGCAAGTTTGAATACGTTAGGACCTCACCTTAAATTGGAGGCACGTGGCTAAGCATGGGCAAATAGGAGAATCTATGCAAGGGTAGCACAAGAATTACACCATGAGAAGGAGGAGAAGAAAAGACAGGAGATGGGAAAGAGAGGAACTTATGGGAGACCTATTGTCTTGTTGTTTCTTAGTTGTAGCCTGTCTATTCTGGATTTGACATCAGATGTAATAAGCCTGTTGGCACGCGGCTCGAATCACCTTTAAATACTTCCCCAACCAAACCATCACAATCCATGTACGAATCCACGACCAAGTTCCAATCCTAGGTTGTAATAGAAATAAGGAAAGGAAAACAACTGGTAAGGCTTTCGTTGCTTTTTGCTCTGCGATGTCACATCCTGTCGTCCAATATTTTGTTTCAATAAAAACAAATTATGATTAAAAATTACGGAAGCATACCATTCGATCTCCACTCTTGATTGGCTTTTGCAAAGAGCAAGAGATCTGCTTTTGGTTTGGTAAAATGTAACTCCTCTTTCAAGAAAGTTACTAGACGCTTATTTACGAAAAATCCCTACTTCATTAAAATGTTTATAACAAAAAACATGTACTTTTTCCTTTGTCATACTTTTCTTAGTTTTCTACAAAATGGAGATAGATCGTTATTAATATGCAGTCGTTTAAGTATGGACTAATACCGTAGAACTTATATCATCCGCACAATCAATTCTCAATCATGGGGGTCATGGTTGTTGGAGGGGTAGATCAATCACATGCCTCACAAACAACGGCTAATAAGTAATTGCATGGGCCCAAGATAATCTTCAAAATAAATAATAATATGTTGAAAGGAAGTCAAAATTTGATCACATCAACATGAATGGGAACTTTTTTATTATAAAGTTTTAGTGCGGTGTTAAATCATGTGTAACTTCTATTTGGTCCCACATAGCAAATATCGTAATAAGGTATTGTTCTTATGTATATGCATGTACTTATTTACAAATGTATGTAATATGAAAGTTTTTCAACAAAGGCAGAATATCTTGTGATGAAGCTTAAATTAAGAAAGTACTCTTATAATTCTTAAGTTAATTTTTGAGTTGGGTATTGGGCCTTTTAGTTTGGTATTAGAGCCCAAATTGAAAATGTTCTATCTTATTTGATCTTAAGTCCAATTTCACTTAGTGTGTAAATATTTTTAAATCTCTATTTCTTTCATATGTTTATTTTATTTAGAAGGAAAAAAATTATAGAACTTTTAGATACATTGTTAGTCCAAAAATTATTAATCTCAAAGCTATTAAATGGCTTACTAAAGATAAATTCTTCAATGTAAAGAAAATTTTCAAAACAACTGAAAAACTTGTATATTCAGTATACTTACATATTATGAGAGGCAATTTTTTATTTGACTTGATGCTATATATGGTCTTAACTTAGGAGTGTGCTTCTAGTCTTATCATATACATTTGCACATAAACACATATACCTATTTACTTGTTTAAAAAAAAAATACAATTCAACAACTAACGCAACATATATATAGCTTATTTTTTATTCCATAATAAAGCTGAAATGATCTACCCTATCCTTATTCTTCATAGCTTTATAAACAGACAAGACGGAATTTGAAACACACTACGGAAGCTATGCATACTTCCATTACATAACCTGACGAGTGCTTGCAACAGAGACATACAGTAGCGGCACGAGATGTACCTAAACAGTAAGTATATTGTCATAGGTACTCAAACGTGCGACTGGGACACATACAAGATCATAGGCCCTTGGAACTGTTAACCCAGGACGTTCAGTCATATCAACGGTGTCCGTTTCTACTCCAGTCGGACTAAGCACCCTCCAATCAAAACACTGAATCATGGCTGTCAACACCGTCGGTGACTCTTGCATGGCTAATGGCAGGCCTGGGCAGCTCCCCCTCCCAGTTCCAAATGGCAACAGTTGAAAATGCTGCCCCTTAACGTCTAGAACGCCGGGCTTGTCGCTGGCGACGGACTGTAAGAACCGCTCCGGCATGAATGCCGTCGGATTATCCCAATACTTGGGGTCCCTTGCGATAGACCAGGTGTTTACAAACAATAACGTGCCTGAAGGAATAGTATACCCATTGATTCTGCAATCTTGTATTGACTTTCTTGCAAGCAGCGGGACTGGAGGGTGAAGCCGTAATGCCTCCTTTGTGATTGCTTGAATATATGGAAGATTTGTGATGTCGGATTCTTCGACTATTCTGTTCTTCCCCACAACTTCATCAATCTCTTTTTTTGCTTTCTCGAGCACCTTTGGGTGGTTTATGAGCTCTGCTAATGCCCATTCAACTGAAGCAGTTGACGTGTCGGTCGAGGCAGTGAGGAAATCCTAGTACAGTGATGGAAACATTGTTAACTACACTTGAAACAAGAACATATCAAAAGGCCAATCAAATGATTCATAGGTTAACCCATGTATCCATTTATCTGTTGGTGGTCTAATGGTGGTGAAGAAAACACCTCTTTCCTTTTCCTCTCTTTCTTTTTTTTTTTAAAAAAAAAATCAAATTACTTTGTAGTCTTTTTTTTTTTATAGATCTCACATAATAAATTTTTTATTTTTATTTTCTTAATAATTTTTAAACTTCAAAAAAATTTGAACTTTACAAAAACAACAACCCTCTAATAAAGAAGAAACTATCTGACTTGCTATTACTTAAATTGCCATTAGTTTAAACATATTTTATCATCTTAAAGTCTATATACTTATTGATTTAAGTTTATATTATAATAATTAAAAAGTTTAAAAGTCTAATATTAAAGTTAGCATAAAGGTTTAATAACTATTTTTCATTCAAGTTTCATTCCAAAGATTTAACTTTTGAATGTGAAATTCTCGTCTTATACATACTCCTTTACACACTAAATTATATTGGACTTAAAATTATACAAGGTACAATGAAACTAATTTAGATTTAGATACAATATCTAAAAATTTAAGAACCTAATTTAAAAGCTAGTTTAAGAATAAATAAATTATATTAAATATCATTCTTCTTATGTAAGACTGTTAAACAATCGTGAATTGTCTTGTATTTCATGAAATATTCTTAAGCTGATGAAAACCGTATACATTTTCTTTTAATGCGTGGATGAATGGTTACGTGATTTTTTCATACCAAAATGACGGCCTTGATGTGATTTCTTGTAATTCTAATCTCTGAATCTTCATCCTCGAAAGCATCGAGAAGAACGCCAAGAAAATCCTTGACATCATTGTCTCCACCATCGTGAGCCGATTCCCTGTTTGGCTTCGTCTTTCTTTGTTCTTCACGGTCTGTGATAAGCTTCTCCAGCAACGCATCATACCTCTTGTGTATGTCCTGAAATCTCTTCTTAAATCCCTGCAAATCTAAGTTTCTGCAGAACCATATAAAATCTGAGACATTGAACTCGCCGAAAATCTTTGTCACCTCTCGGACCAAAGTCCTGGCCTCCTCCGCCTGCCCGTGCGTCCCCGAACACCTGATACTCAACATCATCTGAGAGAAAATGTTGTTAGTAAGTTTTAACAGTTCTTCAGTGATGTTAACTCTTTCACCGGTCTCAGCCTTGTCGGCAAGGTGTCGAAGAAACTGGTGGAGTTCTTTGGTTCGCATGGGAAGGAATTGATTAAGACTTCGGGTGCCCAAGAGCTGGGTTGTGCTCAGCTTTTTGATGAACTTCCAGTAAGGTCCACAGGGCGCAAAAGCATAAGAAGAGTTGTAGGTGACGTGAAAAACAGCGGCGAACTGTTGCCGGGAAGGGAATGTGAGCTCATGGGCTCTGAGAAATTCTTTTGCAAGCTCCGGAGAGGAGACCACAACACAGGGTACAGAACCAAGTCGGGGATAAACCAGTGGACCAAAGTGGGAGGACAATTTATGGAAGGAGCGATGAATGAGGGGGCTGAGAAGGTGAAGGTGGCCGATGATCGGTACGGTCAGTGGGCTTGGAGGAAGGCTCTGGCGAAGCCTCGAATGGTTTCTGATATGGAATATGGTTCCCACTAGCAGGATCGATAGAAGGAAGAGGATGGTATAGGACGTGAGCTCTAGTATGGCCATGGCTGCTAAGCAGCTGGTTTAGGTTACAAGTTCTTGGGTTAAAGAAGGCATGTATTATGACACTAGTTTGCCTCTTAGCAGTGTTAAATAGAGAAACAACCTATACTAAAATCCATAGATAATTCTGGAAACAAGCATTTCCATGGTCCCCATATTGATTGCCTAATAGGATAAGCAAAAGAGAAAAGTTAAATCGATTTTGTTCTGATCCGAAAACAGAAATTACGAGCAAAAGGATGACAACTAAAGTCACTAACGAAGGAGAGGAGATGTGCTAGGTGATTGATGACTCACTATGTCATTAAGCAAGATGTCTAATTAACAATCGCACAAAGTTGGCCTCTCTAACAAATCATGAATCTCCATTCAATAGATTGTGATTATTTTGTATTTATATATAGCTCTTTTTTTCATTTTTTTTTTTTGCAAGCTAATGGTTAAAAAAAAAAAAGGGCTAGATACTTTTCCTTTGTGGTTTTCATTGTAAGGCAACGTTTTATTCACTATAATGCAAATTTATCAATTAATTTATGTTAATATTTTCCTGTCCGAAACTTTTCATGGTATCGAAGTCTAAAATCTAATCTTAGTTGTCGAAATTCTTCATCGTACTCAAA
This sequence comes from Casuarina glauca, assembly GCA_028551395.1. Classification (NCBI taxonomy): domain Eukaryota; kingdom Viridiplantae; phylum Streptophyta; class Magnoliopsida; order Fagales; family Casuarinaceae; genus Casuarina; species Casuarina glauca. Next base: position 27,561,852 of record CM052352.1, on the reverse strand, counting down.
ATTTACTTGCTTCCACTTTGCTTCTGCACAATCAGAGCCATTATTTGCTTTGTTATTCTGTATCAAGCATTTTACTAAAGTAGTGGGTGTTTCAAAACTCGCTTCCTTTGCTTTAGTATTGGGCAACTTATTTCGTTCAATTGATTCTCGTTTATTTACCTACTCTCTACAATTTTATCTCATCAATTCTACTCCAATTACTTTAACAAACGCTTGGAGTGTATTGTATTGAAAATCACAATTACATAATCCAATGAAGAATAGAATTCTGACAGAATCATAATAACATAAACAAAAGAGAAAACACGAAGGAAAATGTGAAAGAAATAAAGAAAGAAGAATAAATAATAGAGGAACTTTCATAAACACAGGCCAAACATCCCTGCAATATTTCACATAACCATAATACAAAACTCTTCTTTCACACTTACACATTAAATGGATCCTATATTTGTAAATGGAACTTGTGCAAGTTGTGGGTTTTGCCATATGATCACTTTGGGTGAAGGCCGTCCTGTTCTCGTACGGGAATGAAGGCTGCCCTGTTAAGTGCTGAAGTAGACACGGTTTGTACTTTACTGCTAGTCAGATGATGCAAGACGACATCATCAGTTGAAACTGAATTGCCGATGGAATGGGATTTTTCTCTGACATATTTGAAAGTGGCTCTGTGCTTTTTGGTCTTCTCGGAGTTTTCGTTGAACAATTGGTGCTAGGACACTAGTCCGCTCTTTGTTTCTTTAGATTTTTGCTTGAGGAGATTCATCGAACAGCTAGTTCGCTCAACTGCGAGCTCTGATCTTTTCCCAAGTGATCAACCAAATCTATTCCTTGCTTCAATCTGCAACCAAAAATGGCTCAACCTTCAAATCTGTCACCCAGTCGAACCCCGTATATCCCTCCATAAGCTCACGGTCAGTAGTCGGGTCCTCAATAAGATCCTAAGCTTTTTGGCAAGTTTGGTATCTTCGACTTTTCCCAACTCAGCCTTGAGGAGCGGGTCGAAAGTAACAACAGCCTAACACCTACAAGATCTTCTTTTTAGCAATTACGCGAGTGGGCCCCTCCACCGGATTTTGAATCTTCACTGTATTATGATTCTTCCATAGTTATATACAAGCTCATTTTATTCATCATTTTGTAAACTAATAGTTAAAAAAGCCTTATGCTTTTCCTTCGTGATTTTCGTTGTAAGAAAATATTTTATTCAATTATAATGCAAATTCCTCAATTAATTTGCATCAATGTTTGACTATCTAAAGCTTTCCAATATAATAGTTGACAAGCTAGGCAACATTTGAACTCTTAAAATTCTACAAGTGCTTGTATCACTGTACCATACTTTCTTTCTTTTTTTTTTTTCTATAAGTATTGTAAAAGATGCTTAGAATTTTATTTTATTTTATTGTAGGAATACATAACTTTATTCATAGTGTTTAAAATATAAAGGCTAAAGAACATATTCAATGTTACAGAATTTATCTATGCATATCAGAAAATTATGGTTGGAAGTCTTTGACTATCATTCAACAAAATATTTGTATAGGAGTATTTAATGTTTCTAAACAAAGATGCATTGGCTCATATTACTTCTCTTACATGTGCCAACTAGATTCAAATATTAGTTATCTTATTTTGAAATTGTCTTTGATTACACATAGTCCATATACAATAAATATATTCTAAAAAAGATAATTTAGAAACTCTTACGACCAAATATTTTCTCTTCGTTGCTTTCTTTATCCAACATAGTTCAGTGTTCCAAGTTTCAACAACCTTGTCATGCAAGGATTCTATGCCACATTTGCTTGTCCAAATAAATTTCAAATCAAATCATTACATTCAACCTTATTGTTAACCTGGCTCAGTTCCTTATGACTCTTGGATTGTTTCTATTAGCAAAATGGGTAATTTTTGAACTATTATAACATCATGAATGCTTAAGATCCATGTGCTTGTATCGCAATGCAAAACAACTTGATTATTTCTATCAAAAAAGTAGGCAACGAATTAAAACACCATAACGCTTGTAAACATGAGTGTTTGTATCACAATGCAAGACCTCTTAGATTGCTTCATTAATCATAGAGACAGCGATCAATATTTTAAAAAGAAAAACGAAGAATGAAAGATTTTACAAAACCCTAGAGGGACACGCAGAGCTCCCTGGGATAAATTATTACTTATATTGGAATTAGCCGTTGCGTAATATGATTCATGGAAAGAACTATTTATTTTCTATATTTTTCCCTTTAATTTTTTATGTGCTTTTCCTTTTAATCCTTTTTAGAAGCGAAGATGTGACAAGAGGTTTATTTTCTTTTGGTTGATAAGCTCTTATGTTCAAGAATACAAATAGTCCCTCTCAAAATGTTGTACTTTGTAAGCTATAGTTATCAAATTAAATAGCATAAAATGCTACACGACGAAGTTGCTAAGAAACAACACAAAAAGGAGTTTCTATTTACTTAGGGATTGAAAAAAAAAAAAAAGAAGAGGTTAGAAGTGCAAAGAAAGTGACAAAGTCTCACAAGTATTAAAGATGAGGAAATAAGGAAACTATATGCATGCAATTGACAATAGATCATTGCACAAGATTCTTTACTACAAACCAAATCTATAGATTAATGGCTCCAAGATTTTCTACCAATTAGCACATTTATTGTCATTTATTATTCATGTATAAAATAAGGGTATAGTTATGTTTTGTTACAAAGAATGAAAACTTAGGTTGAGAATATGCTTTGCTTTTGTATGATATTGTAGCAAGGCAAGTTGACTCTATGATAATGGCAATTTCTCTTCCTTTCCTTTTCTCTTTTTGCCTCTTCTTTATTTTTAAATTTTCCCTTTTGTTCCCACTACTTTGCTGATATTAGAATTCTTATATTCACCAACATGTAATTATGTTTTTCAACATGATATCAAGAGGATTTTGACAAAAGGCTTGTTCCTATACATTTTCATCCTTGTTAATCTAACCATAAAAATTAGGAAAAAAAATTCTAGCATTTTCTTCTATGGCAATTCTTCTCAATCTCTTTATATGGTTGCTAAACTTAAGTTATTTCCTTCGCATAGTTTTTTTGACCTTATTTTGGGATTTTCATTCCTTCCAATGAGTGCAATACCTTTTAATCTTATTATTTCTTGTTCTTTAGTGTGCATGCTCATTCTGACCTCTTTGCTTTGGTTGTTATTTGCTTTTCCTTCTATGCCAACCTTATTTTTGACAAACTCTCCTATTTTTAACTAGACCTCTCTATTTCATCTCTTCTTTCTCTCTTCTTCCTCTTTCCCCCCGATTCAAGAAAACTTCGAGGTTGTTTGGACAAATCAAGTCCTCTTTTGAATTCTCTCTTTTCCCCTGTTTAAGAAATTCCAAGGTTGATTATCAAGAAAAATCATTTTATTCCTTCTTAGTTCAACTTGATTTATTTGGATTCTTATCTTTTTGTCTTGAATATATTTCATACTATTACTTTCTTATTTTTGCAAGATGTTGATGTCACCTCCTTCTTAAACATCAATGGTCTTTTTCTTTACCTTCTTTTAAGATTCAATGGAGTATATAGTTCTCTTGACCATTGAGTATCTCATGAAAGACTCCACACTCTCCTTCATTAGTGCCTTCATCTTTACTGATACTTGCTCAACCTTTACATTCCATAGTACATTTGACTTTCTTTCAAACTAATGTGTTACCACACATAAGTTTGTAAGGGGATATTAGAGTTGAGAAAATAAGGAAACTATATACACACAGTTGAAAAGAGACTATCACCTAACATTTTCTACCATTAATTGTATCCATACATTAATGGCTTCAAGATTTTCTACCAATTAGCACATTTATTACCATTTATTATCATCTATTGTATTAGCTAAAAATTGTATATAAAAAGGAAGGTAAAGTTCTATTTTGTAACAAAGAATGAAATCTTAACATATTAAAATATGTTTTGCTCTTATGTGATATTGTAGCAGAGCCAATTGGGCTTGTGATAATAGTAATTCCTCTTTCTTTTTTTTTCCCTTTCTTTTTTTTCTTTTATTTTTACATTTTGTCTTTTGTTCATGCTACTTTGTTTATGTCAAAATTCTTATATTCACCAACATGTAATTATATTTTTCAATAAGAAGTAATACAAGTGCAATGTATTTTATATATAAACATTAGTTTGATGGAGAATATTGAAGATTATATAATAAGGTATAGACTAAAAAGAAATAAATATTGGCATATATTTATTATAGATTACGTATTTAGTTGAATCCATTTGTATTAAAGCACCTCCTATTCATTCCTTTTTCCGTTATTAAATATTCCTTTCTCGATTCTTCTTTTATATACACATGAATCATGATTTTTTTTGGCTTTAAATTATAATTCTTCTTTTACATAAATATAAATCTACCTGTAATACCCACTATCAATTATAAAATATAACAAGTTCCTTGTTTTACCCGTGACACCACTCTCCGATACAGAAGATAATGCCATTCTCAACTGACATAAACCACAAAAAGTTGTACCCCTTCGGTTGCTTTTTTGCTTGGGCCCACGATGTCGGGTCATAGAAGATAAATTAGGATTAAAGAAACAATAAATCATGTTTCATGTGAAACGTGGCCTTCAATCTTTACCTTAAGATTGGTTTTTCCAGGAAGCATGAGATGTAATCTTGCTTTCCTGAAGTATAACTCCTTTTCTCGAGAAAACTATTTCATATTTTGTGAAGAAAAAAAAAAAAAGCCATCACGTTACGAAAATATTCTTATAAAAAGATTTTTTTTTTTTTTTTATATACTTTTCTTTCATTTTCTACAAAATGAAGATAGATCGTTATCAGTAAATATTGAGGCATCGAAACATGAACTTACTCGTAAAAGTTATATCGTCTGCAAATTCAATTACCATATAATCATGGGAAGTCATGGTTGTTGGAGGGGTTAGATGATCACATGCCTAACAAATCACATCTCAGTGAAGCCTCTGTACATGATTGCCTGGGACCGACATAATCTTCAAAATAAACAATAATTTGTTTGAAGAACATAAATCTGGCAAGTTATCAATGTGAATGGACACTTCCCTAACAAAAATTGCGGTTTAAATTAAAAGCCTATGTAGGCTATCCCGTTGGCTATTGATTGAAAATAATGAGAAGCTTATAATCAGAGAGGAATGGTCATGACTATTTAGCCCACCAAAAACCAAAAGAGAAGTAGCAAATAAGGAGTTGCATCAATGCAAGAGGGACATTTCGTATTACTATGAAGTGATTCAGACTAGGACTAGAAAGGAAAATGGCGTTCAAAGAGCGGACAGCCCAGACAAGAGTCACCTCTTCACCTGTTGTCAGAAACATCTTTATTACCAATGGAGTTGATTTATGGTACTTTTCTTGAATGGCTCACAAGTATGATCCAATGTCTTCAGTCACCAATCATAAACCTTGAAGCCATACCAGAAGCCTGGAAAAAAAAATTGAAACTTCAAGAATGAAAACATTTCGTAAGAAGGCTTGAGACGTCTTCAAGGGCAACGTTTATTAAATCCATTGACAGAAGCATGTTTCAACTAAAGCAAAATATGTAAACACAGTTTGATGGGAAGATCAGATAAAGAGAGCAGTAAGCCTTTGCAACTGAAGTGAAATAAGATGCACCGAATATTGTACCATGGATGGATGTTTAAGTACGGAAACACTATACATGCTGCCTCCACGATCACAGGAAAGGAGAAGCCTGACATGTGGGACGCTTTTCCAGCTCTCTCCAAGAGCTGGTTTAGAGATACCTCCCTCCCCACCCACTGTGTGATTCGTCACCTTCAGAAAATATTTTCCATACACAGCATTACTCCAGGGAACAAGCATTACAACTTAGCTAATCAACACTAATTGAATGTATCAGAAATCATTTTCACATTTTTGTATCCAGAATATATCTCTGACTCTCCGTTTTTGTTGAAACCAGTCAATACCATAACAATTGAACTTGCGTGAACTAACACAATTTAAAGGATCGGAAGTATAGCTAACCTCTCAACTAAGTAGATTGTCAACAATATATTTCACACAGCGTTGAAGCTAAATTTAGGAAGATGCCAGTTCATTAAGAATGTTATACTGATGAGCACCGTGAAGTACATGATCCTTATGCAGCTTGTACATTAACAATTGTTACACAGGTTGAGACCATCTAGGAAGATCGTAATAAACAGAGCACAATAGAACTACTTGAACAAATGGCTTTCGGGAGATATCTACGGCAATCAAATATTTCTCATGCACTGTTCTTTTTCATTTTTCTAATTGTTTCCCTTATTGTTACCATAGCCGTTAATCAAGAGGTGAAACTTTTTGCTTTAACCCACAGAGTGGGATCCTTGATATAGAGCACATAGCTGCAGGATTCTTCGACTCCTTGGACCACCAAAAGTCCCACAGTAATTAATCAGTATTTGTACCTATTTACAAAGATTAGGAGAGATAAGTGAAAAATCATTGACTTATAATCTGTGATTGCAATATTTCATTACAATCCTTTACCCTGTTTTCCACTATCCTTCGTATAAGGTTTGATCAAGATCTGTTTGCTCAAATCTCCCACGTATAGAGGGTTGGTAAATGACAAAAGGGAACATTTGGAATCAGTTCCTCTCTCGATATGTTCAATTTTAATTTATTTTCCACCACATCAGTCCTATTACAAAAGAAATACTGTAGCCACAGTAGGGATTCAGGTCTAAATTACAGCATCAAAGGAAAGAAAAAAGAAGCAAGAATTTCCAGTTACCAAGGAAGTAAAATTAGGATACCATCGGAATAAACATACCAGTACTGCAAGATTGTGCTCATGTGCTAATTTCTTCAGCAGAAAACCTGCGGAAATCATCAAAGAACGTCCTGTATTTACCAGCCAAGCATAATCCCATTAGTTGCTACACCAATGCCATTTGAACAGGACAGATACAAGACAGACCAATATCCCAAAACGAAAAGAAGCATGTAATAAAGAACAGATTATGGAAGCCATCTTTCCATGGAAAATGGATATGGACACAGAAAGAAAACAATAAAAGGGCAGAAATAGATATCCCCAATAGAAGCACGGAAAGATATTACTGAACTTTGAAAGAAAAGCAATAAAAAAGAACACTCCCTTTAGCCAGAGAATCAGGATTCTAATTACAAAAAATAAAAAATCCACTCACTATGTTTAAACAAATTGCATAAAAAGTACTGTCACTGTTTCACAGTTGTCTTAAAATGTACGGTGAGTATACTAAATTCTATACTGGCAGCGGAATATTTCATGTGTGAGGTCTGAGTTTATCATAAAAGACACAATCTATGGCAGACAGAATGCCACTTTCGCAGGAGGCTAACAACATTGTCTAGCCCTTCCAAATTTCTGTGCTTGGAAACAGCAGCAACATTGTCAAAAGTAAAAATTTTCAAAAGATGTTTATACTTCACAAAAGAGAAGACGATACTATAAGATGGATTAGAAAATAACCAAAAAGAAACGGAAAGAGAGAGAAAAGGAAAAAATTTTGCATAAGCACCTTAAGCAATTTCACCTATGTGGAAAGGAACTATGATTTCCATACAAGAACGCATACCCTGTGAACCACTGCCTCCAAGTATTGGTGTAATCAGTGATGAAATGGAATCAATAATGAGTAACTGCACTGGACAATCTCCTCTCTGCATATAAAGTTCTCATACATTCAATATCCCAGCAAGTGACATTCTACAGCCAAAGTGCTTCACGGCCAATGCAAACCTGATGTCTTAGATTGAACTCCAGTAGATGTAGCACATCAAACATTGTGAACATGTCAAACACTGAGTGGCATACTATGCTGTTCATTACCTTCTGCAGAATTCTGTGTTTATCCTACAACAAAATTCAGTTGGAAGAAAATTAAGCAGAGAAGAATACTGCATAAGGATTGACAGAACCAACAAAATAATTTTAATAACATTAGGGATAACATGTTTAACCTGATCAATGGCAGGGTCTGAACACCGCCAAATAAATTGTGTAATGCGTTGGGGTGAAAAGGAGTTGCCTGTATCCAAGTAGACAACACTGCCCATATGCTTCCTTGCAACATTGGAGGCGGCTAGTAGGCAAAGCTATTAACTAGCAACAGTTTGAATAAGTTGTAGAATAAAAACATTTGTATTTAAAGAGAGGAGAATGATATGAAATGCTTATGATAACATTTAGAGAATATCAAACAAAGAGTATAAAGGCAGAAATAACATTTCAAGAAGTTATGTGATCACATTTAGATAAGCCAATGATATAAGTTAATTTTGAGCATACTCGAGATAAAAATGTCAAAAAGCATACTCAAGATACCAATGTCAGAAAACCCAATTAGATTTCCAGATCCCATTGTAGGCATTGCATAGGCAAAATCACGAAGTCACAAATGAAAGGGCTCCTTACTTGCGTTTTACCAGAAGATGAAGGCCCAACTAGTTCAGTTAACTGTCCCACGCGTAATCCACCTTGAAGTAAAGAATCAAACCTAAGTCATGCAACCCAAGACATTTTGTCAGCTATTATAATGGGCTCATATCACTCTCGTGTAAAAAGAAATGGGGCAATCTTTATGATCAAGTACCCTTCGCAACCAGTGGATAGCACATGTTTATTCTGCTGAGCATCTTCCAAAAGCTCCAAACCATTCAAGCACGGCTGATGCTGGCCATCAATTATGGACAGGACTTGGGTAATTCCCTAATTGTCCAAAATCTAACAAGTTTAAATGCATAATATGTAGTACCAGATAACTTTTCAACAACTATATAATGGCAGTGCATTCCTAACAGAAATTCTTCAGGAACCCAACCTGCTTTAATCTGTCAGACTTAGATTCTTGCTCCGCAAAAGCGACTAATACGTAGAGGTCATGTAAGAGTAAATCCTCCACTGCAGAACCGCAAACATTAAATAAACTGACAACAAAATGAAGGAAAAAGATCTCGTATTTCTGAGACCAGTGCCCTAAAATGGAATTAAGGAATGTTTATCAATCTGAAACGCTAACATAACGCTCCTCACAATGTACAATCAGTGCTCTACGACATCTCAAAAAAAAAAAAAAACCAAAATTATTCCCCCGATTGTATTCAACGCAATCTGCGTCAATGACGAATTTTCAAAATTTTAGGCTCTAAGATACGCAAATTCGATCCTAAATCAAATACTTCATAGGCAAGCATCGCACTTGACAGTTGAATTACTTTCTTAAATTTCTTTTTCCTCCTCCAATTATTCTCGGCGGCCAAACATTGCACAAGCGTCGAAAGAGAAGACAGCAATAGAATCCAACTACAGCCAGTTTCTGAAAAGCTAAGTACGCAAGTAGTCGGAGGCTAATACGGACCTGAGAAAATGCCGTGGGAAGCACAGAAGTTCTGGAAGTTGGAGTCTATCATCGGATACTCTTGCTCCAGAGACTTCAATGGCGCCATTTCTCGCTCTCCCCACTCGTGTCCTGACGCATATATATAGGTGACTCTTTCATGACTAGATCTAATTCGTGTTAATAGCTTTGTAGAAACTTCTTTTTCCTTTCTTCCCCTTTTACGACGAAAAGTAATAAGTTGTTTTTGGTTGCTGTAACCTCGAACTCCAGGAATTGAACCATTAAAATGCTCATTTTAGTTAATTTTTTGTGCACTAATTTCTTCTAAATTTGAACCTTTTTTTTTATATACTTTGAAAATCAGCTTCTTGAAATATAAACATCAAAAAGCAACAATAAGTCTCATGGATTGACAAGTTTTCACACCTCAAAAGGTTTATTTTTCCTTTCTCCTCCTTGATGACTTCAAAAATGTTACTTGTTTATCAACATGGAGTCTACCATATATGTAAAATTTTATTAATATTATTAATATCATCTTTTAATATTTAGTAATTTATTTTGAAAAAGTAAATTTCTTTTTTAATATGATATTAATATTTAAATTCAAGTCCAACATCCATAATTCCTTTACTGATAATCAGTTTTAAAAAAGAAAATTAGATTTTTTTTCCTCAAAAAACAAAGACCCAGGCAAAGAGATGGTAGTGAACTTTAGCAAATTGAAGGTAATAGAAGCGTCACCACATCAAGAAGTCATCTGGTAAGCCATATCAAAAGGGAAGAACTATGCATTAATGAAGTTCTAGAGCACCCAAAAGCCAAGTCCCCAAAACCAACCCATGTTTAACCAAGAACATAAACGAGAACGAAGCCTCACAGGCTTACTGCAAGCTTCAAGCTAAGCTCTTATTGGGGAGACCAGAAACCTGACAAGACTATGCTAGTTTTTTTATCAGTTCGGTGGAGGGAAGAAAATGGCATCAGAAGTCCTCTTTGATCGGAAAAGCTTCTCTGTCTCTGGTTCCACATTGAATGCAGCAGTGAGCACCTCGGGAGACAAAGCCTTCCATGCTGAGGTCCTGCCGGCTAAGTGAGTGAAGATTGGGCTGCCACAAGGAAGAAAAATCAGGTAAATGAACAAAGCAATATAAGGAATTGAATTGGCTTTACTGCCTAGTTCTTGAGAAAGTATGCGTAGAGAAATTCTTACTTTGGGGTGGTGATGATGGAGAACCACTCCAAGCCATCAGGAGAAGCAATCTTCGAAACAACAAAGAACCTTGGCACGATGAACAGATTGCCAGCCTTAACAGTTGTTTCCAGGACCCTGCGGCCATCAACGCCAACAACCTGAACACGGCCACTTCCCCTGACAATATAAGTCACCTGCAACGCCGAGTCACAGGAGAATCCAGGAGAGCACATGGCACCACCATCCAACCTGACAAGGTCAGCTCCAAGCCCAACCTCACCAACCAAAGGAAGGTTCTTGGTGTTCAACACCACTACCCTTCCACCCTTGACAATGTCCACATCCAATGGAGCCTCCTCACAGTTCAATGCCATGCCTTCCCGATGTTCCTTCTTCGGCTCAGGCATCTGGAAGCTACCATCAAGCTTGACAATTCCCTTGCCTGATTGCTTTCCAACAAGGTCTTAACAACATTCTCTTCCAAGTCCCATGCTCGACCCACGAACTCGGTTGAGAATCCAGTGAAGATCCCATTGGAACCCGTTAGGAAAAAGTCAGTAAACTCACCAGCTTTGTGAGCTTTTGCAGTGTCTCCTAAGAAGAGAATAACCAGCTCGGTGTCCTCTTTGTTGTACCACCATGTAACAACACCAAAAGGCAGGGCAATGGCATCACCCTTCTTAATTGCAATCACCTTCTCTTCTGATTCAGGAAGAACAATTCCAGCTGTGCCGTTTCCTACAGAAAACAAAAATCAAACATTGAAGTAAAAGGGTCTCATACAGAACCAAATAATTTACCATAAGCTTAATGATTGGCAAGTTTATTATGACGCTACCATGCTGAACGATTTGGGGTCAGTGTGTTTGACAAAATTACTGTATTCATATTGAACTGCTTTCAACAGAAAGTACCTATCTTCTGCTACATTCACAATAGTAAAACAGTATTTTTTTTTAGTGATCAGATCATTCTAACAAGCTGGTCCAAAATCATTGTTCTTCCATAATCTGATCAGTGAATTTAGCTCTTCCGTGGTAGCCATTTACTCTTTTTCATTCTTTATATCCAACAATTAGCTAACCTTGGTAAACCACCCCTCCCCAGAAGAAAAAGGAAAAAATGTCGTAAGGTAGATTAGAACAGAGCTTGAAACGTTGTTAAGGATGGACTAGCCACGATGATGGTATGTTTCGAATCCACCTAGCCTATAGTGATAGTGGGCTTTGACTGTCCACTATAAACTTAAAAGCCTCCATGTTTTAGTCTCTCGGATTTGCTCAAAAGAATCAGAAAATTCTGATGATGAAACAGAGGAACCTGGAAAATCTACAAACCTAATTTCAATTTCACAAACAGGCACAGTTATGAACTCGAAAACAACGACGAACTGGTTTATTTTACAGATTCTATAATGAAGAATCCTCCCCGAAACACAAAAAATAACCATCAGACACTGAAAGAGCATCATAATACCATTCAATGAATCCAGAAAAATCAAATAAGATAACGAAGATATACCTTGGAGAATATACGCAACCTTAGCGGAATCAGAGTACCGAGGCAGAGCAAACCCATTCTTCTCAAGAGCCAACTTGGCCGCACCAATATTTCCTTCACGCAGCATGGGGAGCTCAGATGGAGACCAGGCATAGTACGCACCACCATTGTCTCCGTACACCTTCTTGGCCAACTTGGGAGAAAGATCAATTTCCATCTCTTTTCTTTTCAATCTGTAAAAAACCAAACACCAAATACTGAATTGGGTTGACTTACATACAACCAGATACCCCTTATATAGAACTTTCCAAGCGTTATGCATGATTCAATTTTAAATTAAACGGGATTTTATTGGATCCTGATTTTTCGGTTACACGTGATTATGTTGTTAGCAGAAAGATCCTAGGGAATTATATTCGGATTGGATAAGAAAAAGTTGATTGTTCAAGGATAAGACGGAAACTGTTACCTTATAAGTCCTTTTGTTCCATTAGTTTCGCCTCTCACCAAAAACGTCTTGCTTCAAACGAGTCTTCTTGGATATAAAGTGGGTTCTGTCCCTGTCCCAACGCATGTAACACAATACTAAGAAACACGTAGTTCATACGATAATGATTAACGAAATTCCATAGCAATGATTTTGCAACAAACGTATGACATATAGTCGAGCAAAACATCGTGTATTTTAGTTCTGTAACATTTTATTCGTATCAAAGCTAAAGTATATGGTGGTATTTTATGATGCATATAAGAAAAACAATCATGAAGAAATTGAAATTCTTATGTTTATGTGCAGAACGAAAGTAATACATTAAAAGATAAATTAATAAGTTAAATTTTAAATGAAAGATATACTCTTTAACCTTTAAACTTTTAACTTTTTGACATGATATCAAGACCTATATTTACTTTACTTCACTTCATGTAACCTTAAATCCAATAATACTTGGTATATAAAAAAGTGTGCATAGAAGAATAATGTTACATCATATATGAGATCCCTAAGATAAAGTTGAAGTAAAATATAAAAAATTTCAACTTTAAAGGTAGCATTTAGATTAGGCATGTGGGCCTTCTAACAGTCTTTAAATACTGAAGTTGCTCCTGAACAAACAAGTTACCGTAAATTATAAGGTATCTTGTGTCCAAGATAGATGGAAAGGCCGATGGCTGCAAAAGTCTATTACGGTGACTTGATAAAAGCTTATCAGTACCCACTCCAATTAAACTAAAAGCAATATTAATCAAAGCTCGAGGAAAAAACACGCTAAAATATTCATTTGTTGATTACTCGTGACTGACATGCTTCTTGAAGTCAAAACATGTTCCTTTCACCGTGGAATCAAGTTCCTTACCCCATGGAAGAAGGCACTTGAGTGATTAGAGGAAACAACGCATGAATTTCCAACCTAGTTTCATTATTCATTCATTGAATGTATTATATAGTAGTTGTCTTGCACTACTGATACACAAAATCTTTCTTAAAAGTTGAAGTTTTTCTCTCACTTAATGAGTGATTATGATGAAGAATTAGGCCATTAAATATGATACTAGGATCTAAGATCCAAGCATAGCATGCCGTAACTCATGGGAAGTGTTTTTCCATACATGGGGTGAAGAGATGTGTTGAAATCCAATGTGTTACACTATACTAATATATAAGTATTTTATCTTCATTCTATTTGTATTGAGGATGAGAGTCTTATCTTGAAAAAAAAAACCATTGGATAATGTTTCATACAAATTAATTCTATTTAACTCATGAGCTAGTTTTTGGACTTTAAGTCTATTTATATTATATTAAAACTCAAGATGATTTGCTTCAATTCATGTTCAATTTTGAATCATGTAAGTAGCTTAAAGTATAAAGAAGTATCAAGAACAAATATCTCATATAAAAATGAATCCAATTCTTGGATAATATTTTGATATATAATTAATTTCCTTCAACTCAAAAGCTAACTTTTATATTAGATTTTGAACCTATTTACAAGGTAAAGTTGTTCCCTTTTCTTACTAGCTAGTTTTAAAAGAAGAAATGAACGCTTCAACAATATGTCAAAACCTAAGTGGGAACATATTAAATAGTGGTTATCCCATATTGCAAACAAGAGTAAGAGCAAACAAACCAAATTTTTTCTTCATTTAGAATATTTCTTGTAACGGAAAAATCTACAAATGTTCTTCTCTTTTAATATTTGACTTAAAAAAAAAAATTAAGCATTTTAACATAATATCAAAATCTAAATTTCTTGATATTCCTTTACCTGTAAAAGGGTTTTTCAATGTTCATGTTAAGAAGACACGTGAAAATCTAATGTTTGCCTTGCATTGCTTTTATATTGGCATGTTATATTCTTGGCATGTTATATTCTTTACATGTAGAGGCAACCCCTTTTCATACAAATTGGTATTAACAAAAAAAAAAAAAGTAAACTTTTTAATAGAGCACTAGAACTTGAACTCAGAACACAAGTGTGACTTCTCATCATGGACTAGCTTTGCCTTATCACTTCATCCCATCACTCATGGATTCAACCAATTTCAGAATAAAAATGCATGTTAAATAATAGTTTTCTCATATCACCAATATCTTAAGACAAAATTCTTCTTATAAGTTCAACGTCTCCTTCTCTTAATTACTAGTTTCAAGAGAGATAAATTTGAACCCTTACTAACAGATGTTTTAATATATTTTACCCTTCTTGTCTAGAACTTGCAAAGGGTTATGCATGATTCAATTTTAAATTAAACAGGTTTTTCTTGGATCCTGATTTTTCGGTTACACGTCATATGTTCTTAACAATCCTTATCCTCAGCTTTTAAGCTGAATAAACCACGGCAGATAAGCACACAAGTAAAAGATTCTAAGGAATGACATTCGGATTGGATAAGAAAAGTCGTTTGTTTAGGATAAGATGGAAGACAACCTAGTTCATTCCATCATGTTCTCAAACTGATCCATTACAACTCTTTAAGAGGGAAAAGCTGGATTGTGGGTCCGGTTAGCTCAGGATCCCGACACGTCGCCGGAGTTTGTCCGTTGGTGGAGTCTATAAAAATGAATGGATTCTTTGATTCGGTTAGTTTCACCTCTCGCCGGAAACGTCAAGCTTCGAATGAGTCTTCTTGGATATAAAGTGGGTTCTGTCCCTGCCCCGACGCATATACCACAAAACTAAGAAAAGTTTAGTAGGTAGTTCATATGATAATGATAATAATGAAATTCCATGACAATGATTTTGTAACAAACATATAAATTATAGTCGAACAAAACATCATGTACTTTAGTTCTATAACATTTTTTTCGTATCAAACTAATAGTGTGTATATGGTGGTCCTTTATGATGCGTATTACCGTCTTGAAAGCAAAAGGTAATGTTCACAAAAAAATTATAAAAAGGTTGGAACTCCATATTTATGTATAAGATGAAAGTCTCATATTAGAAAATAAAATTAATGAAATATAGTTTAAATTAAAAAAATTATATTTAACTTTTAACCTAACAATTAGGTTAAACCTTTGACTTTTAAATATGATAGTGAAACTTAGATTGACTCTACTTCACTTTATATGACCTTGAGTTTAATGATGCTTGTTGTATAAAAAAGTGTGTGTAAAGACTACAAAATATATGAAATCCATACTATAAAGCTGAACTAAAAGAAAAAAAATTTAACATTTAAGCTAATTTTTAAGTTATACCTGTGGGCCTTCTAACAATCTACTTTATGTTGCTCCTGAACAAACACGTTACTGTAAATTATGAAGTATGTGGTGTCCAAGATAGATGGAAAGACCGATAGCTGCAGAAGTCTACTATGGTGACTTGATGAAACTTATCGGTACCCACTCGAATTAAACTAATATCAATCGAAGCTCGAGGAAAAACCACTCTAGAAAATTCATTTGTGGATTACTCGTGACTGACTTGCTTCTTGGAAGTCAAAACATGTTCCTTTCACCGTGGAATTAAATTCCTTACCCCAACGGGGAAGGCACTTTAGTGATTGAAAGAAACAACACATGAATTTCCAACCTAGTTTCTTACTCATTCATTAAATTAAATGTATGAAGTAGTAATTGTCTCGTATCACTAATATCTTAACTTAAAATTTTTCTTAAAAGTTAAGTATTTCTCTCACTAAATGTGTGATTTTAAGGAAAACCTACGCCATTACACATGGTACTAGAGTCTAAGATTCAAGTATAGTATGCCTTTACTCATGGGAAGTGTTTTTGCATACCTAGGGTGAAGGGCGTGTTAAAATCTATTGTCACACAATACTGATACATTAGTATGTTACACTCTTTAAATTTATGTCGAGGATGAGAGTTTTATCTTGAATTTTAAAAAGAAAAAAAAAAGATCATTTGATAATATTCCAATATAAATTCATTTCTTTTAACTCTTGAATTAGTTTTTTGGACTTTGAACTTATTTATATGATATCAAAACTCAAGTTGATTTTCTTCAATTCATATTCAAATTTGAACCATTTAGGTATGCATAGTGTATAAAGAAGCATTAAGAACAAACATCTCATACTGAAAAGAAGTAGATTCTTTGATAATATTTGGATGTATATTCATTTTCTTCAATTCATGAACTAGCTTTTAGGTTAGATTTTCATCTTATTTACAATGTACAAGTGCTCCCCTTTCTTACTAGTTGGTTTTAAAAGAAAAAGTGAACAATTTAACATTATATTAAAACCTAAGAGTAAGTACAATACCTTATCATAGATTGGATTTCCATGATCTCTACACCACTATTTTATCCCATCAATCATGGATTAAACTATGCTTAGAACAATGGGAACGTATTAAATAGTGGATGTCTCATATTGCAAACAAGAGTAAAATTAAAGAAACCAAATTTTCTCTTAATTTAAAATTGTTCTTATAAAGGAAAAATTTGCAAATGTTCTTTTCTTTTAATGATTGGCTTTGAGGAAAAAATTAAATATTTTCATGTCCATAGTGAGGAGACATGAAAATCTAACGTGCGTCTTAGAGTGTTTTTATATTGGCATGTTATACTCTTTACACGTAGAGGTAACCCTTTTCTCACAAGCTGGTAGTAAGAGAAAAAGTAAATTTGAACTAGATTTTCTTGCCTCATCACTTCATCCCATCAGTCGTGGATAGAACCAACTTCAAACAAAAAGTCGTGTCAAATAATAGCTTTCTTGTATCGCCACTACCTTGAGATAAAATTCCTTTTACTAGTTCAAGAATCTCCATTTCTTATAAAGTTGAACCCTTACTAACAGAATGTTTTAATACCTTTTACCCTTCTTGTCCTCTGTATTTGAATCTAGAATGTCGAAATAGGGCGTTGAACCAAATACTGAAGTAAAGTGATAGAAAAATACAACACTAAATTCTTCACCCATTACTATGAATAGGACATTGTATTTGTCTAGAGCTGTAAACCATAGTTTTACTCATTCAATAGAGAAGTCTGGAATTTCTCCCGTACACAATTTTTACTTCATTTTCTTTCTTTTCAAATTTTAAGAATGTGAAGATGATAATGTCATAAAAGTGGAACATAAGATTCTTCAGAGTATACAATTCGGGGATGGAGTAGCGAAGAGATGAAAACAAGTATATGAGCTCTAAAAGTGGCCAATATTTATTCAAAACCATTCATATTAAATTTTCTCTTTACTCCAAAATCATTTCTCTTAATCTATGTGCTCACACAGTTAATTAAAAAACATTCTTTCTAACAAAAGTTTATATCGAAACAAGCAAGCAAGTGGGCAAATTTCTTGCTGTATCCTCAAAAATAATTATTATTAAATAAATCAGAATCTGTGTACGCATCAAATATATATATAAGTAGAGTCGGTAAAAAAATTGTTCCAACAACCAGGAACGAGAATTTCTGCCTACAAACGCCGCAGCTATATGAACAACCTATATCCTATCCTCACCAACTACACAACTTCAGATTCAAATCTAAGCACGGCTCGTCTTTACTACTGGATTTCTTCATCACCGACAAGGCCGGCACGGGCCGGTGACTGAGCAACAAGCGTCCGCCCAGAACATCTCTGTGCCGCCTCATGTGTCCCCCCAGCGCCTGCCCGATCGGGAACTCGAGCCCACATATGGAGCACTCGTGAGTCTTCGGCTTCACCGGAGACCCCGGCGTGGGGTGCAACAGGTCGCCGGCCATTAGCCTCGGCTTCTTGTGGCTCGCCCTGTGGCCTCCCAGAGCCTGGAACGACGAGAACCGGCGGTTACACGTCTTGCACACAAACGAACGATCGTCCGCGCCTTTCGTGACCTCGATTTGACCGACTTTGGACAGCAGCATCAAGCAGTTCGCCATGTCTATCGTCTCCACACCTCCGTCCTCTCTTCCTCTCTTCATATCTGAATCCAACTTCGAGAATATGAAACTGCAGAATACAAAGCTAATATATAGAGAAAGATGGCGGTCCACAGGTCGCTGTAGATGTGAAACCCCGGATTTGCCCTTGGAAGAAGTATCTTATGTTAAGGAAGGTGTAGCTGGACTGAAAGATTTACTACGGTCCAAGTATGTCGTTGAAGTGAAGGCATAGCTTGGTATCGCCGCCTTTATTGGGGTTGCGTGTCCGCGTGGAGTCTATAGCATACTTGGGGAAGGGGGCGAGCTAGTAAGCTAACCTAAGTGGAAACTCATGGTCCGTATAAACGCTTTGACATTCTAGAATGTTCCTGATGTCAGGGCCCATGCGCACAGCAAGGCGCGTACAAAAAGTGCGGTATGGGCCACGCGTGCAACAACCGTAGTTTCCGCCTCTCTGCACGTAATTTTCCACCGACCAACTACATCCTCACTTTTACAAGTGTAATTGAAAAGTAAGCTTTCATGAGAAAATGAAATACTTCTTTTTTTTTTCAAAATAAGATCCCTAAATGTATAAAGAGTATATTAAATTATTTCAATAAACCCAAATGAAGAGATCTCAAATGTGATTAATGAACCCAAAGTGAAGAGATATCAACTTATATAGTATATAGACATTTATTTTTAAGCTAAATGAACTATTATAAAAAAAAAAAAAGATTCATTCAATTAAATTCTTGAGCAACTAACTTAATAAAACAAAAGAATTGTTGTTTCCCTTTAAAATTGAAATAGCATCACTAGCACTATTTTTTTTTTATTGAACAGAGTTTTCATCTCACTTTCCTATTGAGAATACAAATTTTATATTTTGCCCCATATTCTTGTGAAAGTGCTGTCGTATACTCAAGGTATGAAGGCATGTTAAAGTTTAACACAAAAAAAAATAATATTTTTTACTTAATATCTTTGAAGTTTGAAATTAAATGTAAGTTTATTTACAATTGACAATTGTGAAGTGACATATAGTAAGCTAATATATTTTTTATCCATTAACAGGTAACTTTTTAAATTTATCCGAACTACAATTTATTTTTTTAATATTTAACCTCATTTATATAAACTCGGATAATAAATTCATTTTTCAAGGGTACAAAAGAAGCCACGGTTGGTGGGCTGCCGCCAGCACTTTACTACTCCCCACGAAGCGCGTGAATATATTCCTCGTTGAATACAAAAGCGAATACGCACTCTCTGAGCAAAAACTGGACCAACTGCTGCGGCACGTTATTTCATCACAGCCACGCGGTCGGCGACTCTTCAACTGAAAGCTTCCCTCTTTCACACCCCTCGCTGGTTCTACATCGACGGTCTCTCTCCGCGATCTGAAACCTTTCAGACTTCCGGTGTGGGACTAGGAACATTCAACGACGACTAGCAGTAAGCTTCCCGATACGCCCTATGGTTTTGGACGTTGGGGGCTGCTTCTCGATCATTGATGTGAACTTGGAGAAAGAAGCAATGTTCTTGTCTGTTCTACTGCAGAGAGATCGAAATTTCCCAGGTTGCTTCTGCTACAAGGTTTTGTCCGGTCAAGACAGAGACTGAGGATTCCAGGAAAGTTCTTGGGATCTTCGAGTCCCTTGCACCACTGGGTTTGTGCTAAAAGAAGGATATAAAATCAGGCTGATTGTTCGATGATCACTGCATACAAATTTACCTGAAATTGCTCGTAAAAGAAATGGTCGTTTTTACTTTATAGAAACTATGGATGACGATGTTTAATTAACCGGAAATTGATAGGTTTTTATATATAAAAGAAATCCTGGTAATATTTAAGTGTCGTGAGGCACAACGTTTTTACTTGTTGGTTGTTCGGCTTCCCTAGAAATCTACTTCCTAGTCTATGTGGAAATGAGTAATGCGTGGAAGAAATAAAATAATTGCAGCTTCCATGCCGGGGCATGATGTCGACTAATTACACTATTTTTTACCGACACAAAACAGGCTAAGAGCAGCATACAGAAACAAGAGGAGAATGTTTGAACTTTGGATAAGTTTCAAAATAGTTCTAGAATATGACTTTTGAAGGTTATACAGTATTACATTTCTATATCTCCGTCAAAGCACGCAAAGAAGGCTTAGACGTACATTTTTTTCTATTATTGATGATAAAAGAGGGTCATATAATATAAAATATCATTAATTTATAATTGAAGAAAGAACACAAAACAAAAGGCTAATGGAAGTATATCAAGTCGTTTTGTATTGCTCCATGTATTTCATTTGTATCAAATGTCTTTTTTAGTTGAGTTATCATGTATTTTATATGTTTCAAAAGTTATAGTACAAAACAATTGAATCAATCATTTACCACCTTGACTTAGTTGTATATCCCTAATTAGTGAGATTATGTCCTTCATATTCATCTTGATATTAACAACAATGGTAGTACTCTCTACACTTTGATGAATTTTCATCTTTTTTTTTTTTTTTGTATAAGCTATAGTAAATAATAGCTTTAAATGACACACTCTTGTATCAAATATCCGTGATGTGTGTTAACTTGTGCCAAATCATTGTTCAAGTCATCTTCCATGTCAGCATTTTTTTTATCCCTTCTTAATATTTCAATTCTGTTTTGTGATTCATGTTTATTCACTTAATTTTTAATTATTAGTTTCAACTATGTATAATAAACACCTAATTGCCTATGCTTCTTGCACGAGTTTTACATTAGAATACAAAATAAATTGCTTGCTTACCGATCTCAAATTTGTTCTAATTTCTACAATGTCAAAACAGATGCAACCTGAAAGCGAAATCCATGGCATATTAAAACATTATTAGAAGAGTATGTAGGTTGAATTTGTCTCCAAATGATACAAATTTTTAGACATTTTATTCTTTCTTTTTGTGTTTCATATAAGTAAAATATTTTTGTTTAACATTAAAAATGTTTTACCTTTTTCAAAGTAGAGACACTAGAAAATTCCATCTCTAGACCATCATCAAATAAAAGATATAGGTAATGACAATATTATTATATTGTCATTAGAGTTTTCTTTCTCACTTCACACGTAAATATGAAGCTTTAAAACCCTAAAATGTGGTGTCATTTGGTGAGCCGTTATAGTAACCCAAGAAAGAGAGATGCATAAAAAAGCTTTTCATCTCGACAATTCTTACATGTACGAAATTCTTAAATATTAATATATTATTACATCTTGTAAATGTAGAAACTAATGATCTTAAATCACGTAAAGTCTTATATATTCTTATATTAGTTATAGAATTTTTTGTCTTGAACAATTCTAATGCATATGAAATTCTTAAATATTAATATATTGTTATGTCTTATACACGTAAGGACTGATTGATCTAAAATTAAGTAAAATCCTCGATGTTCTTATATTTGTGGTTCGATTTTATCCATTCCTAGAAAGTCAAATTAGATATAGTGTCAAACAAAAACAAGCAACCTAATTTACCATGTCATTTCATTGGAGTTTTCGTGTGTTAAATTGTGACAGCTAAAAGGACTCAACATTTCAAAACCACGCTTCAAAAGTAAAAGGTTTGTTTTGAAATCATAACCATACGACGTCGGCCACATGACGTCACGGCTGAGTACTGGTTATTCGAAGCTCGCACACCAAGAGCGAGCATGGGAAGTCAAGATCTCGACTCTTCGATCTGGAAGTCCACATTTAGCAACTCTCACCAACCATGGCGGTCGAAGAAGGCTTTTACACTCCCTCCAGTGTCTATCCTCCGTACGCTACCGGTGACGCCATCTGGAAGGTGGTATCCGATTCCGAGTCAAACGTGCCCGATTTTTCTCGGGTATCATCTTCCTCCTACGTCAGGTCTTATCCAACCGACATTGCATCCGTAAGCACTGAGATCGGCCAAATAGGATTATTCTTCTTTCTATTGAGACTCTAAAAGTTTACCTGTGATTTTGTGGTCTTATTAATGTGCACTCCTTTACCTAATCTCTACTTAACATGA
Source organism: Casuarina glauca (assembly GCA_028551395.1). Lineage (NCBI taxonomy): Eukaryota > Viridiplantae > Streptophyta > Magnoliopsida > Fagales > Casuarinaceae > Casuarina > Casuarina glauca. The sequence continues at coordinate 27,539,396 of CM052352.1, read as the reverse complement.
TATTAGAGTTAGGTTGGAAATTGACTTTACCGGCAGACAAATGACAAATGAAAGATATAGAAAGAATCACATTAGAAATGGGATCTCACGGTTTTGATATCATATTAGAATGTAAGGATTTATTCTAAAACCTTAAAATATTAAATGAATAATTTTCATCACTTATAAAACGATAAGTTCATCCTCTCGTTTTCAATGTGAGACAACATTCACTTTCATTACATCCTTTAGGCCTTTTACATTAGGTGAATGTCATTTTTTGACACAAAGGGGGCATGTTGAAATTCTGTCCTACACGAGGTGCCTTTTGGCTAGGTCACTTGACCTCCTTAACACTTTCCGTGTATCTTACTAGTTGAGGAGTCTCAGAGATTTCTCTGGTGATGCATAGATTTAGAGGCTTTGCCAGGGTGTTAGAGGGAAGGGACGAAGAAGAGAGGGGGTGAACATGAGGAAATTATTTCGTATTTTCTCATCCGTTCGGTAAAAGTGGGAATCGGAGGGAAAAAGAGAAAAAGAGAAGATTCGGATTGACGCATCATTTTTCACTTTGGCTGCGTTCTTACTGCTTTCATTCAAAGCTGTTGGCGTTAGAGTCAAACCGGAATCCTTCGCGAAGGAAAAGTGCGAATAAAGGAGGGGGTGATGTGTTCTCACAAGCCTAAATAACAAAATTACCTCAAACTTTTACAAAAATATGAAGCATTCCACCTATATTTACATATTATAGCTCTAATGTCTACTAAAACACTTGAACTATAAGGTTGAAACAAGGTGAACAAAATGGATAGTCTTGGTTAAATTATTCATAACAATTTTGAGTGACGACTTTTAAGTATTTATGTAATATTCTATTAAAAATTTGGTATATGTTCATCATTGTCAATATATTGGTCTGTAGTACACATTATATAAAAGTAAAAGAAGTGAGCTTTTTAATATGATCTTAGAATATTAACAAGTTCTTTTTTATGTATAGATATATTTTCCTTTTTATAAATTAATTTAAGGAAAAAAGTTGACATGACGATGTCTCCTATCTTTTTAACAATTTCTTCCTTCTTCTAACTACCCTAGGAATCACCAAATACACGTTTTGTGGGTTGTTGTTGCCCCAACTTGTCTAAAAGTAGTCCATGTTAATTGCTCATATTTTTTCCGGGGAGAACACAAAAGCATACTTGATCATGTCCTTCGCATGTGCAACATATGGTAATGACCATACAGTTAACATGCTTCCTAGGCAAGTAAAAGCCTAATTAATCAATAACACCATATGGCATGCAACTGAACGTTCAAGGGGTTCTTTTCAAAAAGAAGGCTTTTTGTGAGAGATAAATTGTCAAAACATAATACATCGAAACCTTGAAACAATGCTTTCTCCTTTGATGTTGGCAGAATGAGCTGGTATTTAGTCAAAAAGTGTTAAGAGCGTAGGAGATTTTATGCCAGTTATTAGAAGTGTTACGAGTGTTATTCAATAAAAACGTAAGCAAGTACTAAAAACATTAGAATTTTTCAAGTTCATGATAAATAAATCATTATATTCACATAAGAATTTATCAGTATTTAGATTTTATACATCAAAATTCTTTGATGACTATATGAAATCAAAGAATTTTGGTGGCTCTTTTTTTCTTTTTTTGGTTATTGTGACAATTCATCAATTGAAACAATATGCATAAGGTTTTTCAAAACCTCATAGTTATAACTAACTAGGGTTTTGGACTTAAGAAGTCCCACATCAATCAAGACAAACCTTGTTGTATGTTATATAAGCTTGTACATCTACTCTTTTTACAAAGTATTTTTAAGGTTGAGGTAGACTTTGTCCTTAATCATAATATCAAAGTCCAAGTTGGTTCGCTCTTAACTCTCATCCATTCCACTTTGATCAACCTTGAATCCAATATAAACTTAGTGTGCAAAAGAGTGTTAAGGATAAAAGTCCTACATCAAGAAGATATGATTAAAAGAGTTTCAAGGATAAAAGTCCTACATCAAGAAGATATGATTAAAAGAGTGTTAAGGATAAAAGTTTGCATCAAGAAGATATGATTCTCAAGTAATATTTAAATGTAAAAATAATTTTTCTAACTTAAAAGCTAACTTTAGAGTTAACTTTTTAATATAAGGAAAAATTATAATGGATAAAACTACAAATTTTTCCTTATCCCTTGACTTAGTAGCTAATATAAAGGTCATTAGCATATAATTTTCCTTAGTTTGTTACCATAAACATTTAGTTTTACTAGAGCTATTTGACCATAATGGTGTAAAAGAGCATGGAAAAGTGTTCAATGAACCTAAACGATAATAAAGTTAAGATTCACATAGAATGAGTTTCATTCAGCAAATCCAAGATATAAGCATACAAGTAGATTAGATGAGTTTTAACCTTGCAATCAGATTATACTGCATATGGTTGAGGAACTTGCCACCTTTGTTTTTTTCTTTTTTCTTTCTTCCTTTTCCATGGGAAGAAGTAAATGGTGGAAGCATAATGTACCCCACACTATAATCAACAATTTAATATATCATTTTTATGTATGTTATTGTGATAAAATCTAGATATAAGTATTACATTATCAATACACTAACTTATTATGTATTTTATTTATAGAAGCATTCTTTCTTCTTCCAAGTTGGTTTTAAGAGAGAACATAAGAATTTTAACAATTTATCTAGAGATGTATTGCATACATATATGAAATTAGGTACGTAGAGTTGCAAAGCTTGGTTGGGAATAAACAAAGTTCACTACTTATTAAAAAAAAAAAAAAAAAGCACTATGAAAGGGAAGGAGAATTTATGCTATTAGTCCTCAGAGTGTTAAATATGGTTCTATTGAGGTGGTCACTTTAGAAGCTTATTAACTATCCAAGTTCATCCTTACAGAGTAAATAGATTCAAAATACTAATATATAAAAGGAAATATGACATAAAATTCGAAAAGTCTTCCTAAGTCGTATTATTATTGAGTTTGAATAACATAACTTAATATGATTAGGTAAATCAGTAAACATAGCTTTATTAGATAACTTATTTGCAACGATAAACTTCTTACAACATAAATGTTATCTCAATAGCTCCCCTTAATTAACCTATACTGTAATATTTGTAGGTCTTAAGTTGAAAATAGGTCACACTTGTTCTTCAATGTACTTGAACTAGACAAATTTGACAAAGTATTCTTGCTTAACATGGCATTCATAGGATCATTAACAATTAAAATTCTAAATTGCAATGAATGATTAAAGCAACTAAATGAAAGAACTTGCTTTAAAACTTCTTAATTTTTCTTTCTTAATATGTATTTATTATATATGGTCTAAATAAAATTACAGACATTTTGAAAATAAGATTGTTGAAATATCAATTTTGTTAGCTAGAATTAAGAAAATAGTATGTGGAAGAGTATTTTATTTAAAAACGTTAAGTCCTCTCAAGTGAATGTTTTGTTGCATCATAACTGGAAGACTTCAAACATGATTTTCTCTTATATGAGCTTGTAATACTAGAGTATTCCCTTATACCTTTGTATTCTCTCATTCTTAAACCAATAAAATCATATTCATAATTAAAAGAAAAGGCACTAAATTTAATGTACCTTTGATATTCATATAGGCATTCTTTGAGTTGGTGAACTTCTATTGAGAAAAAAAAATGAAAGACAAGATTATGTTTCGATTCTTTGAGCGTGCAAAAGGGGCCAAAATGGCACCCTTGAAATGGTTGTTTGGATTTGTTGGTTTGATATTGAGATTATCTACTTTTGTTGTGGAAACAAAAGAACAAAATTAGCTGGGGTTTTGTTGATAATTTGTTGTCTATCTTTTCATGACATTCATATCCTTTTTATAGCAATTACAACTAAATAATTCATATCCTCGAAATGGTAGTCTAATCAAGGTGGAAACCTTTCAGATAAGTACAAAGACAGCTTGTCTCTCAGATGTACAACTTTTATGTCGACGGTTATACAAATCTGTTGGTGGTAACCTGAATCATGGTCACGAGACAAAGGTACTTCATCCTGTGCCCCATCTTCCATGTCAACGATAATGTGATGAAGGAGGCAACGGAGTGTAATCCTTTGTAATTAGTGTTTGTTAGGCCCCCACATGACTCCATGAACAAGGTGGGCGGTGGCGAACTCCAACTTAAGACAGTTCCTTATCCATGAATTCACGAGCCAATTGCTTGTCGGTCGAAGTGGGAACATACCCCACCGAAAACCTCTCTTTATCCTTTGTTCCCTCTCCACGAATACACGAGTTTGTTGCATTTTCGCCATTGGCGAGCCAATTGCTCATTGGTCAAAACGGAAACAGACCCCTCCAAAAAACCTCGTTTTATCCTTTGTAAATAGCGTTCGCCAAAATTCGCGAGCCCATACTTCATAATTGTCTACCCTAGAGAGTAGTTAAGCAACAAAGTGAAGTTTGGGGCCAATGGAGGTGGTGGTGTATAGTGGGTTGCCAGGTTCTGAGCAGCTAATCGTTGTTGCATGAGAAGAGAGATTTGGGTTGTAAGTTGGGCAGGGATTTACACCACCTAGTAACAGTGGGTCAGGTACTTGGTCCCACAAGGTACCAACTCAGTCCAAAATTTGGGTTGTGCCCAAAAACTAGAAACAGGTTGACTTTGTTTGGGTAGAGCCCAAGAAGATGGAGCCCACTGGATCCAACATGGGTTGGATTGAGTTGGGCTGGTGGAGCCTCATCAGTGGGCCAGAAAACTGGTTGGGCCTATTCAAGCCAATTCGAACCGGATAGCCCCTACGCTAGTTGAATTGGGTAGGGTCTGGGCTGAGCAAAGATCTAAAAGGTTTAGATTGCGTAGCACAAAATGCTACACATAATATGTATTGCTTGGAGAGTTAAACACATCCTCCACACTTAGTTCATCCAGATCAATTGGCTTGCCGGATTAAGACTTGGTGTTTTTCGGCATGGTGATAGTAAGGAGGTAAGGGCAATTTCTAGTTTAGTGTTTGAAAAGGAAAATATTGATTTCTACATCGAAGTGCTAATTTTGTTTTGCAAGTCTTTAAGAATCAAGAACCCACAACAATGGAAGCATCAACTAAAAAAAAAAAAAAAAAAGAAGAAGAGCAGAAGCTAGACCAAGAAAGAATGGCTCTAAATATCATGACAAGAAATAAAGATGAAGTAAGGCCATAGGGTTTGGAAGAGAGAGTGTGTTTGGGAAAGCTGTAGAATAGCTTTACTTTCTTTGTAAACATAGGCCATGAATCCTATTTATAATACAAGAATTGGACTAAAAAAGGAAAATATACAAAATAATGAAAAGAATACTTCCCTATACAAGACACCTAATTTTCCTAAGTGAACAATATTGCAATCATCCCAAAAGGTAAGAATCACGCAACCAACAATGAGAGAAATCAATTGTGGAGCCATCTTATGTCCAACAGTAATCCTTGGTAATCTATTCGTTAGGCCTCCCACACCACCTCATGAATGACTCTCCACATATCTTTCAATCTTTCTGATCTTGGGAGAGATTGAGAGATCAATCTCTTTCCTTTGTGAGTTTGTAGAAGTTTAAACTCTGGAGGATCAACCAGTCCATCTTTCCACGCCATCCGGGAACGATGTCCCGCAACCTCATGTGGGGATCCACATAAACAGCCTGTGATGATCATCACCAACTGCACAACTTCAGGTCACTCCCCACCGGTATAAGATTCAAATCGAAGAACCGCTCCTCCTCACTACTGGATTTCTTCATCAACGGCAAGGCCTGCACGGGACGGTGACTGATCAACAAGCGGCCGCCCATGGCATCTCTGTGCCTCCTCATGTGGCCTCCCAGCGCTTGTCCCATCGGGAACTCAAGCCCACATATGGAGCACTCGTGACTCTTCGGCTTCACCGGAGACCCGGGCTTGGGTTGCAACAGGTCGCCGGCCATCAACCTCGGCTTCTTGTGGCTCGCCCTGTGGCCTCCTAGGGCCTGGAACGACGGGAACCGGCGGTCGCACGTCTTGCACACGAAAGAACGAGCGTCCGAGCCTTTCGTCACGTCAATTTGGCCAACTTTAGACAGCAGCATCAAGCAGTTTGCCATGTCTATCGTCTCCACCTCTCCGTCCTCTCTTCCTCTCTTCATGTCTGACTCTGACGTCGAGTATATGAAACTGGAATACAAAAAGCTGATAAGTAGGAACTCAATGGAGCTCAACACTGCTTTCGCCTACATATATATAGAAAGGCAGGAAGAAAAGTAGTATCCCATCGAAAATATCATCAATGAATATCTGGATGTGTTGGAAGATTATCATTGGAGCAAGTATGTCATCGCCGCCATTATTGGGATTGCGTGACCGCGTAAGAGCATGCTTGGGGAAAGGGTCGAGAGAGTTAAGCTAAGCTAAGTGGAGACTCTGGGTACGTATGAACGATTTGACGTTCCAGAATGTTCATGATGTCGGGGCCCATGCGCACCACAAGGCGTGTACAGAACGCGCTGTATAGGCCACGGGATTTGGCCACCGAGCACGCAATTTTTCACGCGAACAATCATGTTAGATGGCTTACCACTTTTTATTTTTTATACTTCCAATAAGAGAGTTATCTCCATGTGCTAATTTTTTATATTGTAAGCATCTGCAATTAAGGTTTTAATTTTACAAGTGTAATTGAAAAGTAAGCTTTCATGAGAAAATCATAAACTTCTTTTTTCAAAATCAATTGGTCATTCCCCGTTGTAGCCGGTTAGCAGGTTAGCTCCACCTTAGTCATTCCTTCTTGAGATTTTTCTGACAAGATTTCATCGAGTCAAGCGAATGTCGACATCCAACTTGATCATTCCTTCTAGATGTCACCCAAAGCAAAGAAATCCTTTTTGAAATGGGGTTTAAGGTTATCATGTAGGTTGTCTATTTAGTCATAGTTTCATTTAGTTTCTTTAATTGTATTGCTTTCCTCTCTATTGGGGAGTTTATTATGTAGGCTATTGGTTCAGCTACCTTTTGTAAGGGTTACATCTATATCCTACACTCGATTTTTATTAGTAAAAATTTTTAGGATCTTATCCCTTTTTAAATAACAATAATAATAATTGAAGATCCAAAAAATATAAAGAGTATATTAAATTATTTCTAACAATTGGTCAACTAATTTGAATTGTTTATTGTGAAAAAATTAGCTAGTGATTCCATGAACCAAGATTAAGAAATCACAATTTATTGAGCCTATAGACATTTATTTTTAAGCTAAATGAACTAATGTATTAGACAGTATAGTAAAAAAATAAAAGATTAATTCAATTAAATTCTTAAACAATTAACTTAATAAAAGAAAAGAATTTTTGTCTTCATTTAGAATTGAAATAGCATCACCAGAAACTACCAGGTAACTCTTTAAATTTTTCTCAACTATAATTTATATTTTAATAGTTAACCTCATTTATATAAACTCGGATAATAAGTTCATTTTTCAAGGGGACAAAACAAGCCGCGGTTGGTGGGCTGCCGCGAGCGCTGCACAATTCGCCACGAAGCGCGTGCAGATATTCCTCGTTGAATACGAAAGCGAGGACGCACTCTCGCAGCAAAACTAGTACAACCTGCTACGGTACGTCAATCCATCACAGCCACGCGGTCCACGATAATTGAACTGAAAACTTCTTCCTTTCAGACCCTTCGCTGGTTCTGAAATACGAACTCAAACCTTCCAGATTTCCGATGTGGAACTGGGAACATTCAACGACGACTACTAGTGAGCCTCTCATCAGTGCCGTATGGATGAGTCCGTCAAGCGTACGGCTCGTGGAGTGGAATTTAGAGCACCATGGTTTTGGGCTTCTAGGGCTGCTTCTAGATTAGTTTACGTGAGCTTGTGGAAGACAACACTGTTCTTATCTATTTTACAGCAGAGAGATGAAAATTTCCCAGGTTGCTTCTGCTACAAGGTGTTGTTTGGTCAAGATGGAGAGATGGTTCCGGGAAAGTTCTTGGGGTCTTCTAGTTGCTTGCACTACTGGGTTTCTGCTTATGGGATGATATAAAATGAGGGTGTTTGTTAAATGGTCATTTAAATATGTAGACTCCATAACAGTAGAATAAAGGACACTCGCTACAGATTTACCTGAAATTGCTTGTAAGAGAAATGGTCATTTTTTACATTATAGATATCAATTATATACATATTTAACGAGTATTATGATAAGAATTAAATACCATGATATGCTTACCAGTTCCAACACTATTATTTGTTTTTAAAACAAGCTTTCATCCTCAACATGTTTGAACATTATAAATATGTTTTTTTTATGAGTAATGGATATCACCCTTGGATTAATGCGTAATGCGTGGTTGCAATAAAATAATTGTTGGTTTTCCTTCCCGGCGCAACTTCCATGACGGGGCATGATGGCGATTAATTCCACTATATTTGTACCGACACAAAACAGGACCAAGAGCAGCAGACGGAAACAACAGTAGAATGTTTGAACTTTGGATAAGTTTCAACATGGTTCTAGAATATGATTTTTAATGTTAAACAGTATTATATTTCCGTATCTCCGTAAAAGCACGCAAAGAAGGCTTGAATCTTCCCAATTTCACATTCCTTAGACATATATGTTTTACTCAAATATGAACTCTTGTAGATATTTATTACAATTTACAAATCATATGGTTTTAATTAACCAAATTTTATCCATCATATCCTTCTTGATATTAGCAACAATTGTAGTGATTTCTAAGCAGTATTAGCTAGTGCACGTCATTGTCCAAGTCATCCTCCATGTCAGCAATTTCCAATCCTTTCTTAATCTTTCAGTTTGTTTTTTGATTCGAATTTATTTACACCTTGTAATCATCAGTTTCAACCATGTGTATATAATGAACAACTGATTGCTTATGCTTCTTGAACGAGATGTATATTGGAATACAGAATAAATCTTGCTGTCCAGTCTCAAATTTGTTCTCATTTCTACAGTGTCGAAACAGATGCAACCTGAATGTTGAATCCTTAGCATATTGTAACATTATTAGAAGAATATGTAGGTTGAATTTGTCTCCAAATAATACAAATTTGTTTGACATATTATTCTTTTCTTTTGTGTTTCATAGAAGTAAAATATTTTTGTCTAACATCGAAATTTTTTTACCTTTTCAAGATATAAACACTATAAAATTCAATCTCTACAGCATCATATTTGAAGTTAAAATTATAATAGTGTCAACTAGGATATTTTATTCATTAGAATTTCTGGAATGTGATGTCATTTGGTGAGTCGTCACATTAATCAAAGAAAGAAAGAGACACCTAAAAAGTTTTCCATCTTTGACAACTTTTTTTCTTTTTCCTTTTTATGAATATGTGAATTTATTTATTTAAAAATAAAAGAATATAAAAGCTTAGAGACATATGCCATCATTATAATTTATTTAAGAGAAAATCAAATTTGAAATCCTCCAACTATGATATAATAAAATATTTGTCTAAAAGAGTTTATTGTTTCTAAATAGAAATGAACTCTCACAAGCTATTTTTTTAATTCTAGCTAATAAAATTGGTATTTCAACAATCTTAGTTTGGAATGTCTAAGATTTCGTTTAAACTATATACAATAAACACATGCTAATAAAGAGAGTTTAGAAAACTTCATAGCTAAATCATTTTCCTTAGTGGCTTTAATCATGTATTGTAGTTCTAAGTTCCAATTGCTAATGATCCTATGAAGACCTTGTTAGACAAAAATACTTTACCAAATTTACCCAATTCAAGTATACTTAAAAAAATAAGTGTAATCTACTTTCAAGTTGAGAACTACAAAATTACAATATAGGTTAATTGAGAGGAGCTATCAAGATATTACTTTTGGTATAGGAAGTCTATCCTTACATATGAGCCATCCAATAAAGTTGTATTTATTGATTCCACTTGATTATATTACGTCATGTTATTTAATCTTGACATTAACTTGGCACAATTCCTTATTTGTCTCTTTACAATAATAAGAATATTTGGAGAGCATAAATGAAAGAATTTGTTGTAACTTGGGAAGACTTCTCCAACTCCATGCCATATTTCATTTAATGTCAATATGCATAATTGAAGTTCTCATGCATATAGTACTATAAATCTATCTACTCCATAAGGATAAACTTGAATAATTAATGAAATTTCAAAGTGACCATCCAGCAAAACCTTATTATACACTTTGATGCCTAGTAGCCCAAGCTCTTCTTCTTTTTAGGGGAGCAAACAATCTATTAAGCAATCTTGTGAGTTTTATAATTTTCCAAATTACTTATCCACAAAAAGTGCTTAATCCCTAATGTTAAAATATATTATTACGTCTAGTAGACATAAGAATTGATTGATCTCAAATTGTGTAAAATCTTTTTATATATGTTGTTAGATCTTATCTACAAATTAAGCAACCCCTATTTACCATGTCATTTCATTGGAGTTTCGTGTGTTTACCAAATTGTAACATCTAAATTGACTTAAAGATTTCCAAACCACGCTTCAACAGTAAGAGTTTGTTTTGAAATCCCAACCATAGGACGTCGGCCGCATGACAAAGGCAAGCAATGAGATTTAAAGCTCGCACACCAAGAGCGAGTAATGAGAACCCCCATCTCGATTCTTACAGCAGAAATCAACATTGAGCATTGCTATCTTCCGTGTCTATCTAACGTACGGAACCGCGGTGACGCCAACGGGAAGGTCATATCCGACTCCGAGTCAAACCGCGAGCCTATTTTTCTCAGGTATCATCTTCTGTCTTTATTGCATCCGTAAGCACTGATGCTACGCGATTGAGTTCTTGGCACTTTGTAAAGTTCCGGGAACGCAGACACGGATGTGTCACGTGTCTCACTCTCAGCACATTTAATCTCAACATATATCAATTAAATATCATATCTAACTTGTGTTCATAAGCCCAAATCTATTACCAGCCCCCATATGCCTATGACAAACTACTACATACCATGGCTGACACTTGACAGCCCACTTTTGAGGCGGCTAATACTCTAGCCTAATCCAAATAACCTCTTCTTACACAGCCCTTTCCATAGGTTGTTCCCTTCATATTTCAAATTTAGAATATAGTTTACTTTGATACCATTGTGTTACGTGTCTTGAACTAAAAGATTTAGGCCTAATAGTCAATCTCGATACATTTCATTTGAATATCATCTCTAATGTGAGCTCCCATAAATTCAAGCCTATCACAGGCCCATAAGCTTGTGATAGATAGGTTTCTTGTGTGGATGTGGAGAACAGTCAAATAAGATTATTCTTCTTTCCGTGTATCTTCTAGGTTGAGGATTTACTGGCTTTGTCAGGTTATTAGAGGGAAGGGACGAAGAAGAGAGGGGGTGAAGATGAGGAAACTATGTCGTATTTTCTCACCCGTTTGGTGGGAGTGGAAATCGGAGGGAAAAAGAGAAAAGAAGAAGATTCTATGGGACCTGAAATTTTGGACCCTTCGGATTGACGCATCCTTTTTCAGTTTGAGAGCGTTCTTTGTGCTTGGATTCAAACTTAGTTGGTGTTAGTAGGTGGGAGGTGTCAAACCGGAATACTTCTAAAAGGAAAAGTGGAAAAAAAGGAGGGGATGATGTGATCTCACAGATCATTCACCTAATATTGAGAAAAAGACTACACTGAATAAAGGTGTTAAGTCAAATTATTTTATTTCAACGAATGATTCCAATTTAGAAGACACAATTTCAAAAGTAGCATTAAAACAAATGACACAGACATAAAATCCAGTTCCATTATTTTTCAATTTATTGAAAAAAACGTTCAAGAATTGATGAAATTACTTCAAAATTTTACAAAATATAAAGCATTCTAATTGAATTATATATTATAGCTCTAATGTCTACTAAAAAAATTAAACCATAAAATCAAAACAAGGTGAACAAAATGGATTGTCTTGGTTAAAATATTCATAAATGTTTTGAGTGAATATGTTAAATGAATATGTTTTAACATTTATATAATATTCTATCAGAATTTGGTATATGTTTAACATTGTCAATATATTGGTTTGTAGTACCATTTATATGAAAGTGAAAGAGGTTGGTTTTTTCGCATGGCATCAAAATATAAGTTTTGAATGAGACATTTACTTGTAAACTAGGTCTCTGTGAAAAGTGTTATCCTCACATTTAGAGTAATGGAGCATATACTGAAATCAAATATTATCAATATCAAATAAATCAACTCACATATTTATAATAAAAAAAATATTATCAATATTTTAACATTTATTTTTTTTACATATAGAGATATTTTCTTTTTTATAAATTAATTTTAAGAAAAAAAGTTGACATGATGATGCATTCTATCTTTTAACAATTTCTTCCTTCATCTAACTACCTTTGGAATCACCAAATACACGTTTTGTGGGCTGTTGTTGCCTTGACTTGTCTAAAAGCAGTCTATGTTAACTGCTCATATTTCTGCCGTGGAGAACACAAAAGCATACTTGTGGTGATGGCGATTACAGTCAACGTCCTTTCTAACCACGTAGCAAGCCTAATCAATCAAATAACAGCATATGGCATGCAACTGAAGGTTCGAGGGACTTCTTTGCAAAAGAGAGTACTTTTTTGTAAGGGATACAATATTCAAAACATAAAACACTGAAAATCCGACACGGTGCTTTCTCCTTTGTTTGTTAGCAGATTGAGTTGGTATTTAGTCAAAAGTTCTAGGAGAATTATGAGAATTATGAGAATTATACAATAGACACATGCACAAGTATTAAGAACATAATAATTTTACGAGTTTATTATAAACAAATCATTATTTTTAGGGAAATAAAAATCTACCACTATTTTCATTTCATACATCAAAATTCTCTAATGAACTTTTAAAAAAAATTATTGTGACAATTCTTCAGCTGAAACAATACACAAGGCTTTTTGTTAAGATTAATGTAACATCTTTGCAATCCGGACTTGTAGCTGTAGTAATTAGGTCACATGATTGCTGACCTACTATAATGAAAGTGACGATTTTGAAACTTCACTTCAAGGGTTTGCTTGCATTGGAGGAATGGTCGTCCTTGATACTCACCTATTCTTGTCGATGCTGAGGTTTTATGATAAATCAATGTTGGCGCCTTTCTGCAGTTTGAGTGGATTCCTTCTTATGCCAGCATGATGGTCATCGTCCAGGATTTTATGTCATCAATATATTGATTAGTATCTTCTTCTTTCAATGGTTATTTCAAGAAAAAGAAAATACCGTTTATAACATGGTGTTGGAGCTTATGGTTTGAGTGAATAAGGTCATCTTATAACTCATAATTTAGTTAATATCAATCACCAAGTGCATAACTTTATTATTCTAGGAGATCGTTGCCCAGAAGGTCTTTAAAAATGAAAAGACAATCTTTTAACTCAATAATTCAACTACCAGAAATGGAAATCTAACCAAGGTGGAAACCTTCCAGCCAAGTACAAAAACAGTACCATGAGCCATGGCCATGAGACAAAGGTACTTCATCCTGTGTCAACAATAAAGTGATGGAGGAGGCAACAAACGAGTGTAATCCTTAGTAATCTGTGTTTGTCAGGCTTCCACATCGCTCCATGAATGATTCTCCACATATCTTTCGACCTTGCCAATTATGTATTCCCTTATTTCTGATTCTTCAGTGAGCTTTAAGTTTTTCCCATTCAATCTCTCTCTTTTATCAGAGTTTGCAGAAGTTTAAACTCTAGAGGATCAACCACTCCATTTTTCCTGGCCATCCGCCGACGATGTCTCGAAACCTAATGTCGGGATCTACAAAACTTCACCAACTACACAACTTCAGGTCACTCTCCACCGGTATAACATTCAAATCCAAGCGGGGCACCTCTTTACTACTGGATTTCTGTATCACCGGCAAGGCCTGCACGGAACGGCCACTGATCAACAACCCGCCGCCCATGACATCTCTATGCCTCCTCATGTGTCCACCCAGCGCTTGTCCGATCGAGAACTCGAGCCCGCATATGGAGCACCCGTGACTCTTCGGCTTCACCGGAGACCCCGACGTGGGGCGTAACAGATTTCCGGCCGTTAGCCTCGACTTCTTGTGGCTCGCCCTGTGGCCTCCCAGGGCCTGGAACGACGGGAACCGGCGGTCGCACGTCTTGCACACGAAAGAACGAGCGTCTGAGCCTTTCTTCATGTCGATTTGGCCGACTTTGGACAGCAGCATCAAGCAGTTCCCCATGTCTATCGTCTCCACCCCTCCGTCCTCTCTTCCTCTCTTCATGTCTGAATCTGACTTCGAGAATAAGAAGCTTATATGACGCTGGGAACATGAAATTGTAGAACACAAAGCTGATATGTAGGAACTCAATGGAGCTCCACCCTGCTTTACCACCATATATATAGAAAGCTTCGATCGATATCGGTAAAGGAGACCATGGCAAGAGGAAAAGTAGTATACCAAGGTGTGATGCTGGATGGCGTACGACGTACGGTAGAAAGCCCCCCGAACAACAAGCGTAGTTTCGGTCACTTAGCTCGTAATTTTCCACGCAACCAATCACGTCACATGCCCTACAACTTTTTATATCGTGAGCAACTGCAAGTAGGTTTTTAATTTGAAAAGCGTAATTGAAAAGTAACTTCTTTTATGAAATTATTTCTAACAATTGGTCACTAATTTGAATTGATTATTGGGAAAAAAATATAATTAGCATGTGCAATCAACGTAAAGAAGTAATTGACTAGTTTTGGGCTATTACTTCTGAAAGAGTAATCGGACATACTATAGTTTGACAATTGGTTTGGAAATAATAATTTATCATGAATTAAAAAATAGATTGATCTCCGGAAAATGAGAGAATGGTTTTTCTATCCAACCATTTCGTTTCCATTTTTTGAACTCCATGTGATTCAATGAACCCGAATGAACTTAAACTTTCCAGATTTGATGTGGGAGTCAATTCAATTGCTCCAAAACCTCTTGCTTCTGCCAAAGACTTACAACATTCAACGGCGACTAGCAGTAAGCTTCTCGTTAGTGCCGAATGGATATGTCCGTTTAGCGTACGGCTTGTAGGAGTGGAATTTAGAGCACCATGGTTTTAGACTTTCGGGGCCGCTTCTGGATTATTTTACTTGAACTTGTGGAAGGGAGCATCGTTCTTATCTGTTTTACTGCAGAAAGATGGAAATTTTCCAGGTTGCTTCGGTTACAAGGTATTGTTTAGACAAGATGGAGATTGATGGTTCCAGGAAAGTTCTTTGGGTCTTCGAGTTTCTTGCATTACTGGGTTCTCAAGGATTGATATTAAATCAGGCTGATTGTTCAATTCTCCTTTAAATATATAGACTTCTAAAGAGTAGAATAAAGAACACTCCATACACATTTACGTGAACTTGCTCGTAAGAGGAATGATCATTTTTTACTTTATAGAGACTATGGATGACGATGTTTACGTTACATCAGAGGTACGTATCATTTTTTGCATTATAATCTGTTTTTAACATGGTCTTTTATCCCATATTACATTGTTAGGATATTTTTTGTTCACAAGTGAATGAATATTGCACTTAAATTTAAGTTCTAATATTGCGTAAAAACTTACTTTAAAAAATAAATAAATAAATAAATAAAGCTTATAGTAAAGATGACAATTTTTTATATATAAAAAATATTATGTCAAGATTTAAATATTATGACAACCATACCTTATTTTTTCTATAAATTAAAATATTATAAAAATATTTAAGCAACATGATACACATATGATTTCCATGTATAAACACTAATGTGGAAATGAGTAATGCGTGGAAGAAATAAAAAATAAAATAAAATAAAATGTTGCTTTTCCTGCCTGCCGCAACTTCCATGCCAAGAGCAGCACATAGAAACAACAAGAGAATGTTTGGTCTTTGGATAAGTCTCACAGTCATTCTAGAATATCACTTTTGAATTTTATACAGCATTATATTTCCATATCTCCTTCAAAGCACTCAAAGAAGGCTTAGACATATACATTTTTTCTATTTCAGAAGACAAACGAAATAGTCATATAATATAAGATATCGTTAATTAATAAGTGAAGAAAAAATACGAATCTATTGCTTGCTTCCTAATCTCAAATTTGTTCTCATTTCTACAATGTCAAGACAGACGCAACCTGAATTTGAAATCCTTAGCATATTGTAACATTATTAGAAGAACACGGAGGTTTAATTTGTCTCTAAATGACAGAGATAATAATAAAACAACAATATTATCAATTAGGACTTTCTTTTCTTTGACTATGTTTGTATTTCTGAAGTCATAAAACCTTAAGAATGTGTGGTCATTTGGCGAGCCGTCACAGTTAGAGCCTGTTTTGAAGTCGCAACCGTACGAAGTCGGCCGCTTCACGTCACGGCTTAGTGCCGCTTCTTCAAAGCTGACACACCAACCACGACGGTGGAAGAAGGCGTTTACACTTTCTCCAATGTCAATCTTACGTGCAACACCGGCGACGCCATGGGAAGGACGTATCCGCTTCCGAGTCAAATCGCGCCTATTTTTATCAGGACCATCTTCCTTCTACGTCAGATCTCATCCACCGATGTTGCATCCGTGAGCTCTGATGCGACGCGGCTGAGTTTCTCGGCCATTTGATGGAGTTCATTGAACCCAGACATGAGACTGGTCAAATAGGATTAGTCTTCTTTCCGTGTACTTTCTCCGTTAAGGAGTTCAGAGATTTCTGTGGTAGGGCGTGGATTTAGAGGCTTTATCAGGTTTTTGGAGGGGAGGGACGAAGAAGAGAGGGGGGTGAAGATGAGGAAATTATGTCGTATTTTCTCGTCCGTTTGGTGGGATTGGAAATGGGAGGGAAAAAGACAAAGGAAGAAGCTTCAATGGGACCCAAGGTTTTCACTTTGAGAGTGTTTATGAATTAACAAAATTATCTCAATTTCTACAACAAATTACATATTATGATTACAGTGTCTATTAAAACACTTATAGCTTAAGATCCAAACAAGGTGAACAAAACGGATAGTATTAGTTAAAGTATTCACAAAAATTTTGAGTGAATTTTTTTTTTTTAATATTTGTGTAAAATTCTATCAAACTTTGGTATATGTTCTTCAAAAGTAATATATTATAGTACTTTTTATATAGAAGGGGAGGAAGTGAGCTTTTTAACATGATATGTAAATATTAGTTATGAATGAGACATTCACTTGGAAACTAGGTCTCTGTAGGAAGTATTATTCTTACATTAAGGCAATGGAGCATACATTGAAATTCAGTATCATCAATCCATTAATATTCTTTTTGTATGAAAATATTTTTCCCTTTTATAAATTAATTAATTTAAAGAAAAAATTTGACATGATGATGTATTCTATCTTTTAAACAATTTCTTCCTTCACCTAACTACCCTAATCACCAAAAACACGTTTTGTGGGTTCTCGTTGCCTTGACTTGTTTAAAAGTAGACAATGTTAATTACTCATATTTCTGCCGTGAAGAACACAAAAGCATACTTGATCATGTCCTTTGATGGTGATGACCACATAGTTAACATGCTTTCTAAGCAAGTAAAAAGCCTAATCAATCAATACCACTAGATGGCATGCAACTTCAGAATGATTGTGAGAGAAACAATAGTCAAGACATCAAACATTGAAAATTTGACACAGTGCTTTCTCCCTTGTTATTGGCATATTAAGATGACAATTAGTGAAAAATTATTAGGAGATTAGGAGATTCTTCCCAAGAAAAAATGATAATCAATTACCATATGCTTGGTACAAGCATGGAATACCAAATTGGCGCTCAAGTATAAGGCCAAGAGGTTATAACACTAACAAGTGGGAGGATGTGGGGGGAGAGCACAAAGATTTCAAAGAAGATACTCAATTCACATAAGCTTAGTGATGATGTTAGCCAAGCACTTATATTTTTTTCATGTATAAAAAAACATTGTAACAATATCTAAGTACAGTAAGACATGTTATATCTAAAATTATGTTCATTTGTAAGCAAAAGCTTTTGTCTTGAGTGTGTAAATATTATAAGGACCTTTTTTTTTATGCTCACGAGCCAATAAACACCGTTTTTAATGTTTAATTTTAATACCAGATTAAAATTTTCGGCTTCCCTACATATCTACTTCTTAGTCTATGTGGAAATGAGTAATGCGTGGAAGAAAGAAGTTTTCCTTCTTGACGCAACTTCCATGCCGGGCATGATGTCGACTAATTATACCACTTTTGTATAATTATACCACCTTTGTACCGGCGCAAAACGGGACCAGGAGCAGCAGACAAAAACAAGAGAACGTTTGAACTTTGGAAAAGTTTCTCAGTAGTTCTAGAATATGACTTTTGAAAGTTATACAGTATTATATTTCCATGTCTCCATCAAATCACGTAAAGAAGGCTTAGAGATATACATTTTTTCTATTCCAGAAGACAAAAAAAATATTCATATAATATAAGATATCGTTAATTAATAATTGAAGAAAAAACAAAAAATAAAAAGCTAATATATTGTTCAATATTTTTCATTTGTATCAAGCCTCTGTGATGCGTGTTAACTAGTACCACATCATCGGCCAAGTCGTCCTCCATGTCAGCAGTATCAACTATGTGTTTATGGTGAATACCAAGTTGCTTATGCTTCTTGAAACAAGTTGTATATTAGAATACAAAATAAATTCCTTGCTTCCGAATCTCAAATTTGTTCTCATTTCTCCAATGTCAAAACAGATGCAACCTGAATGTGAAATCCTTAGCATGTTGTAACATTATTAGAAGAATACGTAGGTTGAATTTGTCTCCAAAAGATAGAGGTAATAATAAAACTATATTATTATCAATTTGGACTTTTTTTAACTTTACTTTGTCAATAAATATGAAGTTTTAAAACCTTAAGAATATGAGGTCATTTGTTGATTGATCTTAAATCATATAAAAAAAATTCTTATCTAATCTTAAGAAGTCAAATTTGATATAATGCTAAATAAAAACTAACAACCTACATTTACATTGTCGTTTTCATTGGAGTTTTGCGTGTTTACCAAATTGTCATTTTCCGGTGGCATTGCATCCGTAAGCTCTGATGCGACGCGGCTGAGTTTCTCTGCCACTTGGTGGAGTCCATTGAATCCGGACATAGTATTGGTCAAATAGGATTAGTCTTTTTTCCATGCATTTTCTCGGTTAAGGAGTTCAGAGTTTTCTGTGGTAGTGCGTGGATCTAGAGACTTTGTCAGGTTGTTGGAGGGGAGGGACGAAGAAGAGAGGGGGTGACGATGAGGAAATGATATCGTATTTTCTCATCCGTTTGGTGGGATTGGAAATGGGAGGGAAAAAGAGAAAAGAAGAAGCTTCGATAGGGCCCAAAAGTTTCACTTTGGGAGAGTTCATGAATTAACAAAATTATCTCAAATTTCTACAACATAGTACATATTATAACTCCGATGTCTGCAAAAACACTTGAGCTATAATATCCAAACAAGGTGAGCAAAAAGGATGGTCTTAGTTAAAGTACTCACAAAAGTTGAGTGAATTTTTTTTAATATTTATATAAAATTCTATAAAAATTGGGTATATGTTCAACATTAGTAATATATTGATTTGTAGCACTTCTTATATAAAAGTGGAGTAAGTGAGCTTTTTAACATAATATGTAAATATTAGTTAAGAATGAGACATTCACTTGTGGACTAGGTCTTTGTAGGAAGTGTTACACTTACGTTTAGAGCAATGAGGTGTACACTGTAATTTAATATTGTCAACATATTAATACTCTTTTTGTATGAAAAGATTTTTCTTTTTTATAAGTTAATTAATTTAAAGAAAAAATTTGACATGATGATGTATTTTATATTTTTAACAATTTCTTCCTTCATCTAACTGCCCCACAAACCACCAAATACACGTTTTGTGGGTTGTTTTTGGCTTGACTTTTCAAAATGTAGTCAATGTTAATTGCTCATATTTCTGCCGTGGAGAACACAAAAGCATACTTGATCATGTCCTTCGGTGGTGATGACCATACAGTTAACATGCTTCCTAAGCAAGTAACAAGACTAATCAATCAATAACACTAGATGTCATGCAACGTAAGAATGCTTTTTGTAAGAGAAACAATAGTCAAGATATAAAACATTGAAAATCTAAAACAGTGCTTTCCTCGTTGTTATTGGCAGATTGAGACGGCATTTAGTTTAAAAGCGTTAGAAGTTTAGGAGATTCTATGCGGGTTGTTAGTAGAATTATATAGGACTGTACAATAAACACATAAACAAGTATTAAGAACTTTTAAGTTAATGAGAAACACATCATTATGTTTAGGGAAGTAAAAATCTATCATTATTTTGATTTCATACATCAAAATACTCTTAACGAATTTTTTTTATAATTTTTTTAAACTATGACAACTCATCAACTAAAGCAATATACATAAGTTTTCCAAGACCCTATACTTATAACTAACTAGGGTTTTGGATTCAAGAGAATCCATACCAATCAAGAGAGAGCTTGTTATGTGCTTTACAAGTTTGGAAAATTTTTATCCTCACGATAACTTCTTTTTTTTTTTTTTGTGGAAAGGTAAACTGTATTAATGAATTTTAAACTACAGATGCACAAGGGCATGTCCTAGTATTATAGAAGTTACCATATCTATGAAAAAGATAGAAGTTGGAAGCCTCCAAATTTCACTCAAAACAATATTTCCTTGAGAGGGTTTTATATTTCTAAACAAAAAAACTCTTCCACATACTACCTTCTTTACTTTGACTAAGAGAATAGGGATAATCGATTACTTTCTCATGAAAACATCTTCTATTTTTTTCAACCTATATACAATAAATGCAAGCTAAGAAAGATAGCTTAAGAAGTTTAGCAGTTAAATCTTTTCCTTTAACTGCTTTAATCATCCATCGTAGCTCTTCATTCTATCTTCCAATATCACGTCAGATTCCATTTTGGGTGAGAATACTTTTCCAAATCATCCTTGTCCATGCACATTCAAAAAAGAGATGACTCATGTTTTCTAAATGAGACTGACAAAAATCACAATATATATTTACTGAAGGAAGCCACCGTACAACTTTTGTTGCTATAAAAAATTTATCCCCACAAATAAGCCATCCAATGAAATTATGTTTACTAATGTCACCATTCCAAATTAAATCATACCAATCTAAAGTTGCATCAACTTCCTGAAGATCATTATAAATCTTTTGACAACAATATATAGAATTAGAGAAAATAGAGGCAAGTGTAGGCCTTAATTTGAGAAGACCTCGCCAACTACAAGCCATGGTACCTTTTATGTCCAACTACATTACTGAAGTTCTTTTACACTTTGTACTGTGAATCCATTTACTCCATAATGAAGCTTCTGGGAGATTTATGAGATTCCAAAGCATACATCCCAAAAGAACTTTATTCCAAATTTTGAGATTTAATAAAACTAATCCCTCTTCCTTTTTTGGTGAGCAAGCAGTTTGCCAAGCAACTTTATGAGACCGATGCACATCTATATTACCTGCCCATAAAAATTTTCTTATCTTTTTTTCAATCTCATAAATTGTTTGCTTGGGTAGCAGGAAAACTTGCATCCAAAGCATACATATGGAAATGAGAACAAATTTTGCCAATTGTAATCTCTCTGCATAGCTAAGATGTTTCATTCCCCAACCTTCTATTCTTTTAAAGATTTTATCCATCAAACCTTTACAATCAGCTTGAGTTAGTATTTTCGTGATAAGGGGAACTCCAAGGTGTCTGATAGGGAATGAACCCTTAGGGAAAAGGGTATGATCAAGGATAAAAAGTTGTTCCTACTCCGATAACATCGAAAAGAAAATTTAACATTTACTTGGGTTGTACTTTAAACCTATAAGGTTAGTAAATTCCTCCAAAGCTTCTATAAAATAAAGAACTGAGTTAATATCACGATGAGAGAAGAGAAATAAATCGTTAGCAAAATATAAGTGAGTGATTTTTTCAGATTTGCAACGCCAATGAAATTTAAACGCCACTGTAGAGGTCTTCATAATAATGATTCTGTTGTGTATTTTCATGACCAATACAAATAACTATGGGGATAGGGGATCACCTTGTCGCAACCCATTAGTACCTTTAAAGTATCATGCATGTTCTCCATTGAAGTTTACTAAAAATCTTGTTGTAGTGATACACTGACCTACAAGATCAACCAAGTATGGGGGAGTGTTGATAACTTTCAAAACTCTTAATATTGCATCCCATTTGACCATATCATATGCTTTCATAAGAACAATTTTTATAGCCACTTGTTTACCTTTGTCTCCCTTATGCTAGTTGTGCAAAAGTTCTCGGCAAAGCATAATATTCTCTAAAATTTGTTATTCTTTAATGAAGGCTATTTGATTTTAGATGACCACTGAAGGTAGAATGAGGCTTATCCTTTCAGAAAGTATTTTAGAGATGATTTTATATGGGACATTACAACATGTTATTGGTCGGTAATCCTTGGTGCAACTTGGATTGGGAACTTTAGGGACTAAAGAAAGTAATGCATAATTGATAACTTTCAACAAATTCCTAGAGAAGAAAAACTCTAGTACAACATCTTCTATATCCCTTCCAATGATAGGACATGCCTTCTTATAGAATAGATTTTTATATCCATCAGGCCCAAGAGCTTTAAATCATGAATGCCCCAAAATGCTTTAATAACATCAGAACATTCAAAATTTAGCAAATTAAGTAGTACACTAATGTCCTCATGGAATAGAAAAGTGAATCTCTCATAATAGGTGGGAATACTTCCAACATTGCCAAGGATGGATTGCTAATAGGAAATAATAGCAAACTTCAATTCTTCCTCATCTATAATAATTGAGTCATCATCTAGTATCAATTTATTGATCTTGTTTTGAGCTCTCCTCCGCATCAATGATGCAAAAAAAAAAAATTATTGTTGTTATCCCTTTCTTTTAACCATATGTTCCTTGATTTCTATTTAAGAAGGATTTCTTCATGTTTGCTCATAGCAAGCAGTTGCTCAAGTTGTGATTTCTCCTTAGAACGTGCATATGGACAATAAGGATTAATCTCTAACCAGCTCTGAATTTGCTTTAAATTTTCTCTTGCATCCTTTACCTTCTGGTGCAAATGTCCAAAATGGATTGCATTAAGTTTCTTAAGAGGGGTCTTTAAAGCTTTCAATTTTTGCACAACTTAAAACTTTTTTAACCATCTATTTTTTGTTGCCATACTGAACTTACTATATCCATAAAATCTGAACAATCAGTCCAAAAATTAAAGAATCTGAAAGAAGATTTCTTCCTACTTGTAGGATTTCCAAATTTTACTAAACATGGAGAATGATCCGAGACATCAGGAAGTAAGAATTCAACTGTAAATCTATCAAAATTAAGCATCCATTCTGCATTGGTAAGGACCCTATCAATTTTGCTAGCTTAAAGACTAGTTCCTGAGCTTTTATTTGTCCATATTAACTGAGGACCGCAAAAAGGAGGTTTAACCAATGTTATATTCTTAATCATTTCATTCATATTCTCCATTCCTTATGTCCATCTAACATTTAGGCCAATGTGCTCATTTATATTTCGTATTTCATTAAAATCTCCCATGAGTAACCAAGGAACATTATGAATAGTAAGATTAGAGAAGCTTGTAAGGTTGGCCCATAACTCTCTATGTTCAACTTCTAAGTTACTTGCATAAATAGCAAATAGTAAGTAAGGAAGCATACCTGGCTTTTCAATTAGGCAATGGATGACTTGAGATAAGGAACCTTTAATTGTAATTTATAGCTTTAAGGCTTTCCAAAGAATCCAAATTCTACCAAGACTACTAGAACTGTAGTTATGAATATACTTCCAATCTGCAAATCCAAACTTCAATAGTGCATCTGCATTTTCTTCCTTAACTCTACGTTCAATCCAAATAATAATTTAGGGGGCATGAGATAAAACAAATTTTTCTATTTCCCTTATTCTAAGGCTTTTATTTAAGCCCCTTACATTCCATGAGAGTACTTTCATTTTTCGGGAGGCTTATTCTCTTCTCCCATCAATCCAGAATCTCCAACAGAACAAGGTGCGTCATCTACTAATATCGCAAACTTGTTTCCAAAAATGATTGTTTGTTCCTTGTCTTTTTTCTTTCCTAAAGATTTTGACTTTGTAGCACCCAGGGAAGAATCAGAGATTCCTATTATTTCCTTTGGTTGAACAATAATACATGTTTCAGTATCCTCTATAGTAAAAGTTGGCCTAATTTCTTAGGAATCATTTTGAATGTTCTGGGCATCCTTTGCAAGAACCTTAGTATTAGACCTCACACCTTGAGTTTCTTTTTGGATAGCTTGAACATTCACATTCTTTTTAGGAACCCAAACTTCTTTTATTTTTGGAGTACATTCTTTGTGTCCAAAACAATTGCAAACTTTACATTTCATAGGGACCCAACAATAATCAACTTATACTTCATATGATTCATCTTCACCCATGTCTTTTCAAATTTTTCCAAAAATTCACTATTAATATCCATCAAAATACAAACTTTTGCATACAATAATCGAAGCTTTTGTTCTATTGCTTTATCCATAAATATCAGTTTAGCCAACACACTACTCACATAACTCATTCCCATATTGGTCCATAGCACATGAGGGACATTATATAACTACACTCAAATGGGAACTACAGAGATTTTTGCTTTTTTCAATCTAATGAAGAATGCCATTTCTGAAGGAAAAGTGGTTGGCCTACAATTTCCTATACTCCTATTTCCATAACCTCCCCCATTTTCTTAATATTTGAAAAGTGAAAGAAAAAAAAAACATCTTCAGTAGCTAAAATTTCATATAAGTTTTCTTTTCCCCATAATTTTTTCATAAGTCCTTTCACTAAATAATAAGAGATATTTTCTGATAAAAAATAACCCACAAGACAATTTTCAAAGTGACTTTTACCTTCATCAATAGTCTCTGGGGGACGTATTGCAACAAGATCATTTCCTTCTTCAAAAGAGGATGATAATCTAATTTAATTGTCTCTATAAGATTTCCCATTGTAATATGTTTCCAAGACAACCTAACTCCACCAATAGGTGCATTAGTATTTTAACTATTTGTTGCAACTATTGGTATATGCTCTTGGACATTGTCAATAACACTAACAATTTTTGCCTAAGATAATCCTTTACTAGGTTCAATTTCATTAATTTTGCCAAAGTATGAGTATTAGTAATTTTATCTGAATCATCCATACTTGATTTGAAAAGTGATGCCGCAATTTCAGTTGCCAAATCTGACTTTTTAGTGTTCGAGGTAATTCCCCCAATTTTCGTAGGAACTTTATCACTTCTAGTACGTGTCATCAATTATGTGTTTATAGAATCAGGTGTTTGGAAAACTTGTCTTCGGACAGAGAGTAACTCAAGATCAATACGGTCTACCAATCTGACCATAGACAAATTTCAAAAGGAGACTAAATTGATGTCTACAACCACCTTCTCATGTTTTCTCCTGCCTACAGAGTCTTTGTGGGCTCCCTTGCCTTCCGATACCTCGTCTTCCTTCCTTGCACCGTTCAAATCAACAAGCTTTGACAACACCAAATCAGAAAAAAACGCGCCTCTTTTGATTCTCCAAAACCAAACTATGTGGAAAGGGGAAGAAGTCTCAACCCCATCCTACTCAAATTCCAATGCCTTTTTTTCCTCTACTGAGAGAGAAAAATCGTTTTCTCTCCCAATCTCAAGCAAAACTCCTACTAGAGACACTCGTTCAACCCAACACCACCATGGCTCACAACCACATGCCGCCATTCGCCACCAATTTCACATGGGTTTCCCAAATCTATCAGGTCATAGCAGTTCACAGTCACAATGCCTTTTATAGGGAAAAGGTAAACTTAGGTCTTCTATGGAATCAAAGCCCAAATTAATTTACTCCAACCCTATTCTAATTGTGAGCCCTTTAATTATGTCTAGCATGTAAGAAGAATCCATTCTACTCTTTTCAACATTGACTCTAAAATATGTTTGGTTTGCAAAAGTGTTTTAAAGACAAAAGTCTAATATCCAATAATTATGATCCTTAGGTAATATTTGAATGTAAACATTATTCCTCTAATTTAAAAACTAACTTTTGAGTTAAACTTCTTAATATAAGGAAAAGCTATAATTGATAAAACCACAAACTTTTCCCTATCCCTTGACCTGGTATCTAACACAAAGGTCATTAGCATATAACTTTCCTTGAGCTTGTTACCATAAGCATTTAGTTTAACTAGAGCTATTTTGGCATAGTGATGTAAAAAGGAATTGAAAAGGGTTCTATGAACTTAAACTATAATAAAGTTAAGACTCACACAGAATGAATCTCATTTAGCAAATCTAAGATGTAGGCATATAACTAGAGTATATCAGTCTTATCCTTGCAACAGGACTAAACCTTTGTTTCAGATATGGTTAAGGAACTAGCCACCCTTCACTTTTGTTTGTTTGCTCTGTCTTTTTTTTTTTTTTTTCTCCCATTGGAATGGTAAAGAAAAAAATTAAGTTTAAAAAAAAAAGTGGAAGAATAATGCAGCTTACCTTTAACTTAGCCTTGTGGCAACGTGGTATATCATTTTCATGTATTTATTTGTATTGAGATCTGGATATATGTATCACAATATCAACATAACTGTTTATAATGCACTTATATATTTTACATATAGAAACGTTATTCTCTTTTTCAAGTCGATTTTAGGAGAAAATAAGAGTCTTTTAACAATTTGTTTACAAAATGTGAATATGCATATATAAATATGCAACTAGGTATGTAAAGTCCAATGATTATTAGGTCTACTGTAATCTTTTTTTTTTTCTTAATAAAGTTGGTTGAAAGACCATATCTTGTTGGGATACAAGAGTAAGATATAAGCCTAATCCAAACTCAATATTACATGCCCTCAATAAGGGTAAAAAAAGAAAATTCTTTAAGATAGGATCATATACATTTAACTCCATATTTTAGTTGCTCATTTAAGAGAGGATATTAGAAAATAATCAAGATCGGAATCAAGTATACCACCTGTGAAATTTGATGATGACTCATGATGATCATGATCCAATACTAAGGATTAGATTCTAATCTTTTAAGTCACCACTACCTAACTACATGGCTCCAGCCTAATATTAATAAGGAAATTGTGATCCTCATCGTTGCTAGTTATTATTTTTCTTCTCACTTTGTGTTGAAAATGTCCATTTGTCACCTTAAGGCAATATGGATACTACAAATCTCTTTAATAAGGTTATCTTAATTTGTTTATTATTCTTAGCCTGATTAATATTTCTTCTTTCCTTAGTAGCTTTCCTTTTACTTCTTTGTCTTTTTGTCATGCTAGTTTAGAGTGTTTTGTCTTTTATCCCTATAGACTATAGTTTAAGTCCTTCTTTGCTTGTAACTTAGCTTTTTGTCCAGTAAAAACTCTTAGTGAGTCAAATAAAAATCAAGTGATGACTATAATAAAGTGACGGCTTCTGAAACTTCACTTCAAATGTTTGTTTGCCTTGGAGGAACTGTCAACCTTTGATACTGTTCTTATTGATGCTGGGTAAATCAAATGCTGGGCTTTTCCGTAGTTTGAGTGGATGACTTCATATGCTAACAGGAATGGTTATTGCCTTAATGTCTTCTTCTCTTGATGATTATTTTAAGAAAAAAAATATCATTTATAATGTGGTATTATAGCTTATGATCAAAGTGAAAATCCTCTATATATATGAACAAGATTTTACTCTTCTAACAAAATAGACTTAAAAAGAAAATGATATTTAACAAAACAACTAGAGTTAAACAAGGAAGTTACTGCCTTCACTAAAATAATGAGAACTGAACTTTACAGGGGTCAAAGGACCCTCTCAACGGATGCCGTCTCGAGGTTATAAGGATGAGGATGCTGTCTGCGGCAGCCAAGAGATTCAAACCAGGCCATCTGCTTACAGGGTGTAGTTTCTGCCATTGATAAAACAAATTCTAAGAGATCCTTTTTTTTTTTTTTAACACACGCACCTGGGAAAGGGGAAGGGGACTCAAACCCATGACTAGTGAGACTATTGGTCAGGATTTGGCTCAAAAAACACCACTAAGCTAGGGCCTGCCCTAAATTCTAAGAGATCCTTGCCCAAAAGCTCTTTAAAAATGAAATAAAAATCTTTTAACTAAATAATTCAACTACCAGAAATGGAAATCTAATCGAGGTGGAAACCTTCCAGCCAAGTGCAAAAACAGTAACATGAGTCATGGACATAACACAAAGGTACTTCATCTTGTATCAATAATAAAGTGATCAAGATGGCAACAAACGAGTATAATCTGTAATGTCAGGCCTCCACATCACTCCATGAATGATTCTCCACATAGCTGATCCTTCAGGGAGCTTGAAGTTTTTCCCGCTTAATCTCTCTCCTTTATCATAGTGTTTGTAGAAGTTTAAACTCTGGAGGAGCAACCAGTCCTTCATCTTTCCAGTCCCGAAACTTTATGTCGGGATCCACATAAACAGCCTATACTATCATCACCAACTACACAACTTGAGGTCACTCCCCATTGGTGTCAGATTAAGATCCAAGCACGGCACCTCTTTACTACTGGATTTCTTTATCACCGGTAAGGCCTGCGTGGAACGGCGATCGATCAAGACATCTCTGTGCCTCCTCATGTGTCCCCCCAGCGCCTGTCCGGTCTGGAAACCGAGCCCGCATATTGAGCACTCGTAACTCTTCGGCTTCACCGGAGACACCCGCGTCGGGTGCAACAGGTCGCGGGTCATTAACCTCTGCTTCTTGTGGCTCGCCCTGTGACCTCCCAGGGCCTGGAACGACGGGAACCGGCGGTCGCACGTCTTGCACACAAAAGAACGAGCGTCCGAGCCTCTCGTCATGTCGATTTGGGCAACTTTGGACGGCAGCATCAAGCAGTTCGCCATGTTTATCGTCTCCGCCCCTCCTTCCTCTCTTCCTCTCTTCATGTCTGAATCTAATTTCGAGAATATGAAACTGCAGAATACGAAGCTGATATGTAGGAGCTCAATGCAGCTCAACACTGCTTGCCACCATATATATAGAAAGGTTCGGTCACTATCGACGAAGGAGAAGAAGGCGAGGGGAAAGAGTATACCTAGGTGCGAAGGATTGGCGTACGTGGGACGGTATGGGCCAAGCGTAGTTTCGTCCGCCTAGCACGTAATTTTCCTCGTCGAATGCCCTGCGACCTCTTGTACCGTAAGCGCCTCCAAGTAAGGTTTTCATTTTCAAAGCGCAATTGAGAAGTAAGCTTTCACGAGACCCAAAAAAAAAAAAAAATCTTCCGTTAAATTATTCCTAACAATTGTTATCAACTTCTTTTATTAAGTTTTTCCTTAATTGGTCAATTAATTTAATTAATTTTTGTGAACAATATAATTAGCTGGTGCAATTATTGTAAAGAAGTAATTGACTAGTTTTGATTGATTACTTCTGAAAGAGTAATGGGGCATAACTTAGTTTGAAAATTGGTTTGAAAATAATGATTTTTTATACATTAAAATATAGATTGACCGCCGGATAATGAGAGAATGGTTTTTCTATCCAACCATTTCCATTTTTTGAACATCATGTGA
The DNA here is from genome assembly GCA_028551395.1 of Casuarina glauca. Classification (NCBI taxonomy): domain Eukaryota; kingdom Viridiplantae; phylum Streptophyta; class Magnoliopsida; order Fagales; family Casuarinaceae; genus Casuarina; species Casuarina glauca. The sequence goes on along the minus strand of CM052352.1, from coordinate 27,509,749 downwards.
TTCAATGAACCCAAATGAATGGTTCTCAATTTATTTAACACATGGATATTTATTTTTAAACTTAATGAACTAACTCAGTGGATAATGCTATCATGAAGAACATAATTCAATCAACTTCTTAAACAATTAACTTAATTAAAGAAAAGGGCTGTTGTCTTCATTTAGAACTCAAATACCATTACGCTTCTAAAGAGTTTATTGATAATTTAGTTTTTATTTTATACTCAAGGGGAGAAGATTTGTTAAAAGTTTCACATAAAAAAATATAAAAGCCTGAAGTAGTATTTAATAAAAAGAAGTTAATATAGAGATAAGTTCTTACATTTAATAATATTTATATTTTAAATTAAATACAAGTTATTCTTTTATAATCTTTAACACCTTCGGTTGATGATTCTATGAAATGACATATAATAAACTAATTTTTTTTTGTTTATTAGTACATAAGTTTTTTAATTTTTTCTCAACATAAATACTATAATTTATTTTTAGTGATCTAATTTCATTTGTGTAAACTCAAATAATAAATTCATTTTCCAAGGGCTCCTTCATCCTCTTTTTGCACGACAAGACATGCCCAATCAATGGTCCACCGCCAGGGCTTTACTATTCGCCATGAAGCGCGTGAATATATTCACGGTTCAATGTGAAAGTGAGTACACATTCTCTGAACATTTAAAGTTGATAAATCAAACAAACACAAGTATGTATATAAAAAACTTGTGTATTATAATATCAAAATGGCTCAAAAAATAGCTACAAAGTTCTCCAAATACAAACTAGTCTTTAAATAGCCAACTGCCTTCTATTATAATATAATATAATAAATTTTATTATTAAGGACGGTCAGTAGATATCCTTTTCTTTATTTTCTTCAAAACCGTACATCATTGACTTTTCTACATGTGAACTTTTAAGGCCAATTCCACCCTTCCTTATCTTGTTCCTAGGATGAAAGGCTAGTGGTGCACTTAGTCTTTGGATAGACTTTCCGGAGGACTCTCTAGGATGGTAATTCTTGAAGGCTAAATTGTTGCTGATTTGGAAACCATGCGGACTGGTTATGTTTGGTAGATAGGTTTTATCGTAAGATGCCTTTGGTGCATATGGTGTTCGAGTATGCTCACTTGATTCTTCCAACTTCAGCTTTGGTGTGAACTTCTGTGGCAGAGAGCTCAAGAGAGTTGTTAAAGTACGCTTGCCTCTTTCTTTTAATTCTTGGTTGCTCCTTTCAACTTCTTCAATCATTGAACTAACTACTCTAACATGAACAAACCATCCTTCTCAGCTCTCAGAAAGCCAAGTCTGAACCTTCTGTGTTGGAATATATTATAATGAAATTGGAATATATTAATATTTTGATGATGAGAAAAATAAGAATTATAATATGAGAATATTATAATCATTATTTGATTAGTTGTTGGTTTAAATTCGAAATTGGTTCAATTACTGTTCACCAAACAGTCATTATTCAAACAGTACTATTCACGAATAATACTGTTCATCTGCACTCTGCCCGATCCGAATTTAAGCGCCCAGCTCGACCCGCTCAACGTCGTTGTTACCTAAAGCTCAAACAGGTCACCGGAAACAACTCCGTTCAAGCTGGAAAAGGTGTCATTTGAAAGCTAACAGAGAGTAGAACATTTCTGTGAAGATAAATCAAAGACCCACTCCTCAGAGAAGATTAATTTGAAGAAATTAAGGAGTTCTTTGAGTTTGTACCCTAACAGCTCAAAACAAAAATTGGAAACAGATTGAAGAGTTTCTGAAGACGATTTCATAGGGCTTTTGAAGAGAAGAAGTTAATCTATCAGTATGTGAAGCAATTACAACGATTTACTTCAAGATTGAAGAGCTTTGAGGAAGATTTAAGTGAAACCCATATTCTGACCCAGTAACCCGAAATTAGCTCCGCGGGATCCGAATTTCAAATTTAATGACGTAGCCAAAACGGATGCGTTTTGGATAAGGGTTTTGAACGAAACTTAGACAGAATCACAGCCCGACGCTCTTATCTCAAAAATGGCTTCCAACGGAAAGAAAAAACGGGAAGAAAAAGAGAAGGTGGGGAATCAACGGGAATGTTGGAGCAACGGCTCTTTTGAATGAGAAAGGTGAGTTCTCTTGATGCTATATAAGAGATAGAAGTTTGATTGTTGCAAATAACGAAAATCAGATAAGCTAAGTGTTCTTGAAGTGGAATTTCATCAATCTTCTCTCAAGCTCATCAAGTTCATCAAGCTATCAAAATCATTCGGTGATTCTATTCTAAGCTCATTACTGCTTTGATATTCTTGCTAGGAAATCAGTTTGATTTTCAATTGATATCATATTTGAGCTAATTTGATTCGGATGAATAGTGTTGCGATTTGAGAAATTGGGGCTTCTGTCCATACTACTTTAGGTCAAATATATGCACTTATCTGAAGCTTAGGAAATCAGTTTGCTCTTCAATTCATATCTTAATTGAGCTGATTTCATACGAGTAAACAGTGCTACAGTGTATTTGAATTTGGGGCTTTTGTCCATATCATTCTGTATTAAGTCACTAGCACTTGTTTAAAGCTTCTGAACTTAAATTCATATCTTACAGAAGCTGAATTTGGAAACTGTACTTAATTGTTACTCTTTGTTTAAATTCTTGGGGAGAGAATTTGTAACTGGGATTGAGGGATTGGTTCTCCCTTGTAACTGGGATTGAGGGATTGGTTCTCCCTTGTAACTGGGATTGAGGGATTGGTTCTCCCTTGTAATCAATTGTGTAATTGATTGAAGAGTGACTCTAGCAGGTTGTTGCTAGAGTGGGGTGGAGTAGGTGCCGAGGTGGCTTGGGCCGAACCACCTTCCAAAAATCTGTGTCTTTGTCTTGTATGATAACTTTACTTACTGCATTTATTGTTTAACATAAGAAAAACGAAAAAGACCAAAAGATTTTTGATAAACCTAATTCACCCCCCCTCTTAGGTTGCTATAGGATCCAACAAGTGGTATCAGAGCGAGTTATTGCTCATGATCGGGGGTCCTCACGTTGTGAGTTGAACGCCGGCTCGGTGGTGCCGAAGCAACGGCTCCTACCCCGACATGACCTGTGGTGTAGCAGGTTGCATGCCTCGAGAGGGGGTGCGTAAAATTCGTTCTGAGGTGCCATTGTTGGGCACAGCGTGGGATAGCGCTAAAACCAACAAGTGGTATCAGAGCAGGTTATCTCTGCTCTGACTAGATTTAGTTAGATATTAGTGAGATTTGCATAGCAACCAGAATGGCTGCCTTATTGACCTTCAATAGACCACCCATATTTGATGGTACAAACTATAACCATTGGAAAAATATAATGAAAATGTTTATAATGGGACAAGATGTAGAATCTTGGAAAATCATAAACAAAACAATAGAAATACCCAAGGAATCACCTTTACTTTGGTCAAATGAAGTTTCCAAAGAAATGGAGAAAAATGGTAAAGCTATGACTATGTTGTATTATTCTTTGACTGCATCTGAATATAATAAAATCTCTACTTGTCAAACAGCAAAAGAACTTTGGGATAAATTAGAGGTCTTGCATGAAGGAACTGAAAAAGTTAAAGACTCTAAAATTGACATGTTGAATCATAACTATGAATTGTTTGTGATGAAACCAGGTGAAAGCATTTCTGAAATGTATAATAGATTTTCTGATATTGTTACTAAACTTACATTGCTAGGAGAGACTTATCCAAATAAGAAATTAGTTAAAAAGATTTTAGCATGTTTGGATAAAAGTTGGGAAGCTAAAAGAACTGCCATAGAAGAAGGAAATAATCTGAATACAATGAAACTAGATGAATTGATAGGATCTCTATTAACATATGAGCTTCAAATTAATAGAAGAAACAATGATATAGAAGAGTCAAAGAAAGTAGATAAAAATATTGCTTTTAAAACTCATGTAAATGATAATTCTGATTCTGATGAGGAGGTTGCATTACTTGCTCGAAAAATAAGGAAGTTCTACAAAGCAAAAGGTAAGAATGCAACTAGAGCTACTGATGATCTTTGCTTTGAGTGCAAGAAACCAGGTCATATGAAAGCAAACTGCCCAACCTTGAAGGTAAATAGAAAGTCTAAGAAGAAAGCAATGGTGGCTACTTGGGATGATGACTCATCTTCGGATGAAGAAGTAGTGGAGACAGCAAATGTATGCTTCATGGGGATAGAAAGGCATGCTGAAAAGAATGAATCAATGCCTATTTGGGATGAAGACAGCTTATCTTCTGATGAAGAGGAAGATGAAAGGAACTTTCAATGTTTCATGGCAATGGAGACTTATGATAACTATGAGGTAAGTACATCTAACAAGTGTCAAGATTGTACTTTATTCAATGAGCTAAATGATACATTCAATGAAGTGGTTGATAGATTGCATGAGTTAGAATCTGAAAATAAAGCATTAAAAGAAAATATGTCCAGCATGCAATCTGAAAAGAATAAGCTTGAATGCCAATTAAAGAAATCAAATTTGAATGTAGAAGAACATGAGAAAATGAAAAACCAATATGAGCTAGCTGTAAATGAAAATTCAAGCATGAAATTTGATATTAAAAAGTTAAAAGAAACAATTTTATCTCATGGAAACAAATCTGAAATGAATGATAAAATATGCATGTGTTCTAAAAAGCATGAGCATATGAAGAATGAAATTGATTCTTTAACTAGAAAGTTGTTCAATGTTGAATGTTTAAGAAAAGAGCTTGAAAACAAACTAGATAGCTCAACATGCTTGCTGAATAAGTTTACTAATGGGAGTGCCATACTTGAAAAGATATTACAATCACAACAAGGCATGTATGACAAGGCTGGTATAGGTTATAGATCAAATGTTGATACAAAACCTTTTACTAGATTCTTTGAAAAGAAAAACTACATGACTACCTTGTATGACAAATGCACATATTGTAAATATGTTGGTCATTCCATTAATAAATGTCCACTGAAATCTGGTAAAAGCTTTAAGATTAAAAGAATATGGGTGCCAAAAGGCACAATGATCCCTAACACTCATGGACCCAAAGAAAAGTGGGTACCAACAAAATCAAAGATTATTTTCTGTTCTGCAGGGCTTGAAATCAGTGGAGGAGATAGATTATAGCAAGGAAACATGGATTGTAGACAGTGGATGTTCCAAACACATGACTGGAAATCCTAAGCTGTTTTCAACCATTGCCCCAAGACACGAAGGAACGGTATCATTTGGAGATGATTCTTCTTGCATCATAAAAGGTATAGGAACAATAGGTAATTCATCCTCATCTTTTGTGATTGATGATGTCTTGTATGTAGAAGGATTGAAACACAATCTCATAAGTGTTAGTCAACTATGTGATAAGGATTATAAAGTAAAGTTTAGATCTAATTTCTGCAAAATATCTAGTAGAAATAAAAAGACTGTTGTTTTTGGAAAAAGACTAGGAAATATATATGTTTTAGATCTAACACATTTCAAAAACAAAGAAATATGCTTAGCAGTAGATCTGGACAATAGTAGTTGGTTGTGGCATAAAAGATTAGCTCATATCAATGTAAAACAACTTGTGAAATTGTATAGAAAAAACTTAGTAAAAGGGCTACCAGAACTGAAATGTGACAAAAATGTAGTGTGTGATGCATGCATTAAAGGAAAACATGCAAAGACTAGTTTTAATTCAAAAGATATAGTTACAACCACAAAACCAATTGAGTTAATACATATGGATCTCTTTGGACCCATGCGGACAGCAAGCCTTGGAGGTAAGTATTATGTGTTTGTAATTGTTGATGATTACTCTAGATTTACTTGGACATTTGGTATTGCTCATAAAAGTGAAACATTTCATACGTTTGAAAATTTTTGTAAAAAGGTGCAAAATGAGAAAGATTCTAAAATCAAATACATTCGTACGGATAATGGGACAGAATTTAAGAATCATGAGTTTGAAGATTTTTGTACTAAAAATGGAATTGAACATAACTTTTCTGCACCAAGAACACCACAACAAAATGGTGTAGTGGAAAGAAAGAATAGAACACTACAAGAACTAGGTAGAACCATGTTGTGTGAAAATAGTTTGCCTATGTATTTGTGGGGTGAAGCTGTAAATACTGCATGTTATGTCTCAAATAGGGTTCTAATAAGACCTATATTAGATAAAACCCCATATGAATTATTTTATGGAAAAAGGCCAAATGTAGCATATTTTCACATATTTGGTTGTAAGTGCTTTGTGCATAATAATGGAAAGGAAAATTTGGGTAAATTTGATTCCAAAAGTGATGAAGGAATCTTTCTAGGATACTCTAGTAGCAGCAAAGCATTTAGAGTTCTAAATAGAAGAACATTAGTGGTAGAGGAATCAGTCCATGTAATATTTGATGAAACTATTAACTCCCAAGCAAGGGAAAGGTTGATTACATGTGCAGATGAAAATCCAATGATTGCACCATTGTTGGACACTTCACAAAGAAATGCTTCTAGTACAAGTAAAAATTTAGAATTTGTACCATTGCTGGAAGCTCCTGACAACAACTCTCCCGATGCTAGCATTATACAAGATGAAAGGGAAGAGTGGCCAGAACATGTGCAAAGAGACCCCATTTATCCAAGGGTACGAAATGAGGTAACTCCTACTAATATTATTGGAAAGTCCTTGGATAAGGTCAGTACTCGATCCTCAACCTACAATATTTGTGCATTTGCTGCATTCCTATCACAAGAAAAACCTAGGAACATTAAAGAAGCACTACTTGATAGTAATTGGATCATTGCCATGCAAGAAGAGTTAAATCAATTTCAAAGAAGTAAAGTTTGGGAATTAACTCTTAGACCAGAAAATAAAACCATCATTGGAACAAAATGGATATATAGGAATAAAATGGATGAACATGGAACAATAGTTAGAAATAAGGCTAGACTTGTTGCACAAGGTTATAACCAAGAAGAAGGCATAGACTATGATGAGACTTATGCACCAGTAGCTAGATTGGAATCCATTCGCATGCTTTTAGCTTATGCATCTCATAAGAATTTCAAATTGTTTCAAATGGATGTTAAAAGTGCATTTTTGAATGGCTACATAAATGAGGAAGTATATGTTGAACAACCTCCTGGTTTTGAAGATCCTTTATTTCCAAATCATGTTTTTAAACTCACTAAGGCATTGTATGGTTTGAAACAAGCTCCAAGAGCTTGGTATGATCGTTTGAGTACATACTTGGTGGAAAACAACTTCAAAAAGGGTGCTGTAGACACTACTTTATTCATCAAGTCACATGATTCTGATATTCTCTTAGTTCAAATATATGTGGATGACATCATTTTTGGTTCATCTAATTCATCTTTGTGCACTGAATTTGCTGAACTTATGAAGAAAGAATTTGAAATGAGCATGATGGGAGAACTTAGTTATTTTCTAGGATTGCAAATTAAGCAAACAGCACATGGTATTTTTATCTCTCAAAGTAAATTTACATATGAACTTCTTAAGAAGTTCAACTTTGATCAAATCAAAGAGATAGATACTCCTATGGGTACTTCTACCCATATACATGCAGATCCGGAAGGTACTTCCATTGATCAAAAGACTTATAGAAGCATGATAGGATCATTGTTATATCTCACTACTTCTCGACCTGATATTCTTTTTAGTGTGTGTCTTTGTGCACGGTATCAAGCTGATCCTAAAGAGAGTCATCTTGCTGCTGTAAAGAGAATCTTTCGATATCTCAAGCACACACCTAAGCTAGGTATATGGTATCCCAGAGAATCATCTTTTCATTTGCATGCATATAGTGATGCGGATTATGCTGGTTGCAAAACTGATCGTAAGAGTACTAGTGGAACATGTCAATTTCTAGGAAATATGTTAGTTTCATGGTTCTCTAAGAAACAACAAAGTGTTGCTATCTCTACTACCGAAGCTGAATATATTGCTTTGGGTAGTTGTTGTGCACAAGTTCTTTGGATGAAAAATCAACTTGCCGATTTTAATTCATTTCAAAGTTCTATATCTTTGAAGTGTGATAACACAAGTGCTATTAACCTCACAAAAAATCTTGTTCAGCACTCTCGTACTAAACATATAGAGATCAGACATCATTTCATAAGGGATCATGTCCTTAAAGGAAATGTCACCATAGACTATGTTAGCACTTATCATCAACTTGCGGACATCTTTACTAAACCTTTCGACAAAGAAAGGTTTTGTTATCTACGAAGAGAGTTAGGAATGTGTAATGTAGATGATTTATAGGTCCAGTTTTAGCTAAATCTGCATCACTACATTAATGTATTGGCATACATGTGCTCTTCATCAATCTCATGATTGAAGTAGCCTTTATTGTCAATCAACATTCCCTTTCTTGTAACAAGAAGGGGCCCTTCCTAGTTTAAGGGGGAGTTTACTTGATATTCTGCTGCAACACTCCAAACTCCGCTGCAAAACTCCAAACTCGAATGTAAACTCCACTTTACAACAATGGTAGGCGCTACTACTCAGGGGGAGCTTTTGATTCATCATATCGGGTATGATCTTTCCAAATTTTTTTTACTTGCTCATACAACACATGCGCTGTAAGATCTGTATCGTTTCTCTGTTGCTGGTAAAATATGAATTTTGCTTTCTGGAACTCAATTATGCAAATATGGTGATACTGTGATGATAAATTTTGGTGATGTGTGCACATCTTCGTTATCATCTACTTTGCTGCAAATCTCTATGCATCATGTAGAAAAGACATTTCCTCTCACTACATACATGACACAACAACTCTCTCCATGATTGAATGTTTTTGAATACATCTATTATCATGACTAATGGATATTTTTCATGCATATACACCTATATCCTTTACTTTGTGGCTGGTTGAACTACTTTGCAAGGAAGTTATCTTTGAGGGGGAGCTATGAGCTTTTATGAAATGTTAAAATAACCCCATGTCATAGTTTTATGATTTTGCTATTGATTATGGTTATAGCACATGGTTTATTATTTTTGGTGTTGATAAAGCAAAAAGGGGGAGAAATATATGCTATGATGCTATGTTTATCATATATATATTTGATGTACTTAGAACTTGATATTAGGAGAGAAATCATTTGGTATAAGGGGACAAATACATGATCTTATATTGGTCATATGCACTTTGGCCTTGATATAGGGGGAGAAATATAATTCTTGATTGTTATATTGATGTACTTTGAACTTGGCATGATTATGCATCAATATATATTTAAAAATGTTTTCAAAGTGCTTATGCTTGACTTGGAAACTTGAAAGTTGAAAAGCTGAAAATGATTTATATTACATCAAAATGTTTTATTTTATCATCATCAAAAAGGGGGAGAATGTTGGAATATATTATAATGAAATTGGAATATATTAATATTTTGATGATGAGAAAAATAAGAATTATAATATGAGAATATTATAATCATTATTTGATTAGTTGTTGGTTTAAATTCGAAATTGGTTCAATTACTGTTCACCAAACAGTCATTATTCAAACAGTACTATTCACGAATAATACTGTTCATCTGCGCTCTGCCCGATCCGAATTTAAGCGCCCAGCTCGACCCGCTCAACGTCGTTGTTACCTAAAGCTCAAACAGGTCACCGGAAACAACTCCGTTCAAGCTGGAAAAGGTGTCATTTGAAAGCTAACAGAGAGTAGAACATTTCTGTGAAGATAAATCAAAGACCCACTCCTCAGAGAAGATTAATTTGAAGAAATTAAGGAGTTCTTTGAGTTTGTACCCTAACAGCTCAAAACAAAAATTGGAAACAGATTGAAGAGTTTCTGAAGACGATTTCATAGGGCTTTTGAAGAGAAGAAGTTAATCTATCAGTATGTGAAGCAATTACAACGATTTACTTCAAGATTGAAGAGCTTTGAGGAAGATTTAAGTGAAACCCATATTCTGACCCAGTAACCCGAAATTAGCTCCGCGGGATCCGAATTTCAAATTTAATGACGTAGCCAAAACGGATGCGTTTTGGATAAGGGTTTTGAACGAAACTTAGACAGAATCACAGCCCGACGCTCTTATCTCAAAAATGGCTTCCAACGGAAAGAAAAAACGGGAAGAAAAAGAGAAGGTGGGGAATCAACGGGAATGTTGGAGCAACGGCTCTTTTGAATGAGAAAGGTGAGTTCTCTTGATGCTATATAAGAGATAGAAGTTTGATTGTTGCAAATAACGAAAATCAGAGAAGCTAAGTGTTCTTGAAGTGGAATTTCATCAATCTTCTCTCAAGCTCATCAAGTTCATCAAGCTATCAAAATCATTCGGTGATTCTATTCTAAGCTCATTACTGCTTTGATATTCTTGCTAGGAAATCAGTTTGATTTTCAATTGATATCATATTTGAGCTAATTTGATTCGGATGAATAGTGCTGCGATTTGAGAAATTGGGGCTTCTGTCCATACTACTTTAGGTCAAATATATGCACTTATCTGAAGCTTAGGAAATCAGTTTGCTCTTCAATTCATATCTTAATTGAGCTGATTTCATACGAGTAAATAGTGCTAGAGTGTATTTGAATTTGGGGCTTTTGTCCATATCATTCTGTATTAAGTCACTAGCACTTGTTTAAAGCTTCTGAACTTAAATTCATATCTTACAGAAGCTGAATTTGGAAACTGTACTTAATTGTTACTCTTTGTTTAAATTCTTGGGGAGAGAATTTGTAACTGGGATTGAGGGATTGGTTCTCCCTTGTAACTGGGATTGAGGGATTGGTTCTCCCTTGTAACTGGGATTGAGGGATTGGTTCTCCCTTGTAATCAATTGTGTAATTGATTGAAGAGTGACTCTAGCAGGTTGTTGCTAGAGTGGGGTGGAGTAGGTGCCGAGGTGGCTTGGGCCGAACCACCTTCCAAAAATCTGTGTCTTTGTCTTGTGTGATAACTTTACTTACTGCATTTATTGTTTAACATAAGAAAAACGAAAAAGACCAAAAGATTTTTGATAAACCTAATTCACCCCCCTCTTAGGTTGCTATAGGATCCAACATTCTGGATTTTCGATGTGGGAGTGAATCCAATTGCTTCAAAACTTATTTGCTTCTGCTAAAGACTAAGAACATTCAACGACGACTGATAGTAAGCTTCTACTTAGTGTCAAATGGATGTGCCCGTTAGGCGTGCCTTCTTTATTTTATTTTTTTTCTTTTTTATATTACAACACATGGATCTAATACATAACGTAAGGTTTCAAATATTAGACCTCACAATTAGGATCTTCACTAAATTGTTACTAAGTTACCTGACTATGCTTTGAGCATATGGTTTGCCGGAGTGGAATTTACAGCACCATGGTTCTGGACTTTTGGGGCTGCTTCAGGATTATTCTACGTGAACTTGTGGAAGGGAGCACTGTTCTTATCTGTTTTCCTAAGAAAGATGGAAATTTCACAGGTTGCTTGCGCAACAAGGGGTTGTTTAGTCAAGATGGGAATTAATGGTTCCAGGAAAGTTCCCGGGGCCTTCGAGTTGCTTGCACCACTGGGTTTCTGCTTGTGGGATGATACAAAATCAGGCCGATTGTTCAATGCTCCTTTAAATATACAGACTCTAAAAGAGTAGAATAAAGAACACTCCACACACATTTACCTGAACTTGCTTGTAAGAGAAATGGTTATTTTTCACCTCATAGAGACTATGGATGACGATGTTGAAGTTACATGAGAAGTACGTAACATTTTTCACATTACAATCTGTTTTTAACGTGGTCTTTCATCCCATATTACACTGTTAGGATGCTTTTTGTTTGATAACAATTTTTTTATATATAAAAAATATTATGACAAGATTAAAGTATGGTACAACGTTCCATTGCCAACACTATTTCTGTTCTTAATGCAACACTTCATTCACACTTAGTTGAAATTACTCGGAAGAGAAATTATCATTTTTTACTTTATAAAAAATATGATGATGATATTTAAGTAATATGAAAACTATGTATCAATGTTTAAGGAAGACCCCTGGCTTAGTGGTGTTCTCTTTAAAAAATTTATTTTATAAAAATAAATTAAGACAAAATTGATAAGTCTTTATATGTAAAAGAAATCCTGATAATCTTTAGGTATCGTGACACACAACATTTAGGCTTCCCCACATATCTACTAGCTAGTCAATGTGGAAATGAGTAGTGCGCGGAAGAAATAAAGTAATTGTCGCTTTTCCTTCCTGCCGCAACTTCCATGCCAGGGAATGATGTCGACCAAATACACCATATTTTTACCGACAAAAGACAGGACCAAGAGCAGCAGACACAAACAACAACGATAATATTTGTACTTTGGATAAGTTTCAAAATACTTCTAGAAATATGACTTTTGAAAGTTATACAGTATTATATTTCCATGTCTCCCTTAAAGCACGCAAAGAAGGCTTAGACACATACATTTTCTCTATTCCGAGAGACAAAAAAAATAATATAATATAAAATGCGGTAATTAATAATTCAAGAAAAAACACAAAACAAAAAGCCAATGGAAGTGTATAATGTCGTTTTGTATTATTCAATATTTTTCATCTGCATCATCATCCTCCATGTCAACAGTATCATTGCTTATGCTTCTTGAACGAGTTGTATATTAGAATCCAAAATAAATTGCTTGCTTCCCATTCTCAAATTTGTTCTCATTTCTACAATGTCAAAACAAACACAACCTGGGTGTGTTTCTGTCTGTAAGAATGAAGTTTTAAAACTTTTTGAATGTAACTAAAGAGAGAAAGAAGTGCGAAAAAAAAAATTCGTCTTGCACTATTCTTGTACAAAAAATTTCTAAATATTAATATATTGTTGTCTTGTAAATAATAAGATTGATTGATCCTAAATCATATTAAATATTTAATATTCTTATATTTGTCCTTCGTTCTCATCTATTCTTAAGAAGTCAAATTAAATATAATGTTAAATAAAAATAAACTAACTAAATATACAATGTTATTTTCAATAGAGTTACGTATGTTTGCCAAATTAACAGCTAAAAGTACTTAATATTTCAAAGGCACGCTTCAAAAGTAAAAGCTTGTTTTGAATTCGCAACCATTTGCAACCATATGTTGCCAAAAAAAAGAGGACCCCTAGCTTAGTAGTGTTCTCTAAGTCAAATCCTTGAATTCGCAACCATTTGCAACCATATGTTGCCAAAAAAAAGAGGACCCCTAGCTTAGTAGTGTTCTCTAAGTCAAATCCTGACCGACAATCCCACCGGTCATGGATTGAGTCCTTTCTCCCTCTACGGGTACATACATAAAAAAAATAAAAAATAAAACATGTCGGCCTCATCACGTCACGGCTTAGCAGTGCTTATTCAAAGCTCGCAAGCCAAGAGCGACCAATGAGAACCACTGATCTTGATTCTCACAGCAGAAGTCAAGATTGAGCATCCCAAGCCTATTTTTCTCAGTTATCATCTTCCTTCTACTTCAGATCTTATCCGCCGACATCGCATCCTAAAGTCCTGACACGGTTGAGTTTATCGGTACTTTGGTGATGTTCATTGAACCCAGACAAGAGATCGGTCAAATGGGATTGTTCTTCTTTCCGTGTATCTTCTCTGTTAAGGAAGGAGTTCAAAGATATATCTAGTAGGGCGTGGATTTAGATAGGGGGTGAAGATGACGAAAGTATGTCTCCTTTTCTCATCCGTTTGGTGGAAATGGAAATGGGAGGGGAGAAGGGAAACGAACAAGATTTTATGGGCCCTAAGATTTTGGAACCCCTTCTTTGTGCTTGGATTCAAACTTAGTTGGTATTAGTAGGTGGTGAGTCAAATCGGAATATTTATTAATGGAAAAGTGGGAATAACGGATGGGTTCTCACAAATAGAAATATTCTCCTAATCAAATAGAAATATATTTTTTTTGTAAAGAATATCACATTGAATAAATTTTGATGACCCAATTTAAACTTTTATAGTAGAATTCAATCAAATCTTATTAATAGTATAGTTTAGTTTCACATCAAGCTAAATTATTTTACTTGAACCAATGATTTTAATTTAGAAAACAATCAGAATTTGGATAAAAACAATGACATATTATAACTCTAATGTCTACTAAAACAATTAAACTATAAGATCAAGACAAAGCGAACAAAAAGGATATTCTTGGTCAAAACATTCATAAAAGTTTTAAGTGAAGATTTTTTAATATTTATATAATATTATATCAAAATTTAGTATATGTTCAACTTTAGTAATATATTGATTTGTAATAATTTTTATATAAGTGGAGGAAGGAAGTGAGCTTTTTAACATGGTATCTAAATATAGTATAAGTTATGAATGAGAAATTCACTTGTGAACTAGGTCTCTGCAGGAAGTTTTATCGTCACGTCTAGAGCAACGGGGCATACATTGAAATTCAATATTATCAATATACTAATATGTTGTGTTTTTTTTTGTATAGAAATATTTTTTTTTTTTTGTATAGAAATATTGTATAGAAATATACTAATATGTTGTGGGGGGTCATGGCGGTGGGTTGTTGTGCTAGCCTTCCCCGAGGATTAGTCGAGGTGCGCGCAAGCTGGCCCGGACACCTTGGTTATCAAAAAAAAAAATATATATTTTTCTTTTTTACAAATAAGTTTTGAGAAAAAAGTTGACATGATGATGCATTCCATCCTTTCAGCAAATTCTTCCTTCCTCTAACTACCATAGGAATCACCAAATACACATTTAGTGGGTTGTTGTGGCCTTGACTTGTCTAAAACTAGTATGTTAATTGCTCATATTTCCATATTTCTGACGTAGAGAAAACCAAAGCATACTTGATCATGTCCTTCGATGGTGATGACCATAACGTTAGCATGCTTCCTAAGCAAGTAACTAGCCTAATCATTCAATAACTCTAAATGGCATGCAACCTAAGAATGCTTTTTGTAAGAGAAATGATAGTCAAGACCTAAAACGTTGAAAATCTAACACAATGCTTTCTCCTTTGTTATTGGCAAATGGAGATGGCATTTAGTCAAAAAGTGTTAGGCGATCCTATGCCATTTGTTAGGAGAATTATGAGATCTCTGCCTTCATCATTTCTTGTATCTTTGAGTTTAAGCACTTTTGAGGTTGAACAATGGCTTTGTACTACTCCATCAAAATCTTGTGCATGCAGAATGAAAGACTAGTTCTCTTAAATAAGTTATTTTCCATCCAATTGCTCCCTTATGTTCTCTCAACACCTTAAGTAGTTTCTCTCCCATTGATTCTATCGAAAAAGAAGATATAATTACTGGCAAAGTAGAAATTGCATCTTAATAAACATATTCCAAATGAGGAGATAAGGGCTTGAGTTTAAGAGTTAAAGGCTCTTCAATTGATGGCTTAGGCTTTGTCATGTATTGTCTCAACTCTTTAAACTTTGTTGTCTTCTATTGTGAATATTATGGATTTGCCTCCATGAGATGTGCATACTTCTGTATCTCCTCACTTTCAATATCCTTATTCTTTGAGTGAACCAAGAATGCTTCAAGTGGATCTTTAAAAACTTTTTCCTAAAAGATCTTATTCACAAACTTATCAATTGTCTCAATCCTAAAGCAAGAACTATCATCAAAGGGATGCTTTATTGTAATAAAAGCATTAAAAGTGATAGAATCATTTTGAACTATTAAAATTAACTTCCTTTGTTGTACATCAATCAGAGCTCTTCTTGTTACTAGAAAAGGTCAACTAAAGATAAGTGGTACCTCAAGGTCTTCCTTCACGTCAAGTACTATAAAATGTGTAGGTAAGATGAATTTGTCAACTTTCACCAATACATCTTCTAAAGTGCCCTTTGGATATTTGATTGATCAATCAACCAATTATAAACACATACACAAGTACTAAGAAAATATTTTCATCAAGTGTAGGATAAACAAATCATTATTTATAGGGAAGTAAAGAGCTATCACTATTTTGATTTCATACTGCCAATTACTCTATTGACATTTTTTTCATTGTGACAAGTCATTAATTGAAACAATGCACATAAGGCTTTCTAAAATCCCATACTAATAGGTAACTACAGTTTTGGATTGAAGAAATCTCACACAATTCAAGAGAGAGCTTGTTATGTGCTTCATAAGTTTGGGCATTTTTATACTCACAATGCCTTTCTTAGGAAGCAAGTGAACTTAGGCCTCTTCCATGATATCAAAGCCCAAGTTGATTTACTTTAACCCTCATCCAACTTTGAGCCCTTTAAGCATGTCCAACATGTAAGGATGATCCATTCTACTCCTTTCAATCTTGAGTTCAAAGATATGCTCGATTTACAAAGAAATATTAAAGAGAAAAATCCCTTAACGAAAAAATACAATCATTAGGTAACATTTAAATATAAAAATTATCCTTTTAACTTAAAAGCAAAATTTTAAGTTGAAATTTTTAATGTAAGGAAAAATTATAACTAATAAAACTACAAATTTCCCCCACCCGATAACTAACATAAAGGTCATTAGCATATAATTTTTCTTAAGTTTGTTACCATAAGCATTTAGTTTTATTAGAACTATTTTAGCATAGTGGTGTAAAAGGGAATTGAAAAGGGCTCTATGAACCTAAACGATAATAAAATTAAGACTCACATAGAATGAATGTCATATGATGTAGGCATATAACTAGAGTAGATGAGTTTTAACCTTGAAAAAAGATAGACCCTTGTTTCAGCATATGGTTTTTGTTGTATCTTTCTTTCTTCCTTCTTCCTTTTCCAAGGAAGAAGTGGAAGCATGATGCACCTTACCTTTAATTATGCCCTGTAGCAACGTGATATATCATTTTCATGTCTGTATTTGTATTGAGATGCGGATAGATATCTATCACAATATTAAAATAC
This sequence comes from Casuarina glauca, assembly GCA_028551395.1. Classification (NCBI taxonomy): domain Eukaryota; kingdom Viridiplantae; phylum Streptophyta; class Magnoliopsida; order Fagales; family Casuarinaceae; genus Casuarina; species Casuarina glauca. Next base: position 27,492,897 of record CM052352.1, on the reverse strand, counting down.
TAGTTTATTGTGTATTTTATATATAGAGACGTTATTTTCTTTTTCAAGTCGCTTTTAAGAGAAAATGTGAGCCTTTTAACAATTTGTTTACAAATTTGAGTATCTATATATAAAGATGCTACCAGGCATGCAAGTCCAATGATTAATGAAGTGACTTCTTAAATTTCACTTGAAAGGTTTGCTTGCTTTGGAGGAACTGTCATCCTTTGACACTCAGGTTGATGCTGAGTTTTTATGGTAAATCAAATACTGGGCCTTTCAGCAGTTTGACTGGATGACCTTATATGCTAACAACAGTCTTTTAACTAAGTAATTCAACTACCAGAAATGGAAATCTAATCAATGTGGAAACCTTCCAGCCAAGTACCAAGACAGTAACACGAGTGAAGGGGGCAACCTCCGAGTGTAATCCTTGGTAATCTGTGTTTGTCAGGCCTCCACATATCTGATACTTCAGAGAGCTTTAAGTTTTTACCACTCAATCTTTCTCCTTTATCACAGAGTTTGTAGAAGTTAAATTCTGGAGGATCAACCAGACCTTCATCGTTCCTGGCCATCCGGTGACGATGTCTTGCAACCTCAGGTCGGGATCCACATAAACAGCCTAAACTATCATTACCAACTACACAACTTCAGGTCACTCCCCACCGGTATCACATTCAAATCGAAGCACAGCACCTCCTTACTACTGGATTTCTTCATCACCGGCAAGGCCTGCCCGGGACGGTGATCGATCAAGACATCTCTGTGCCTCCTCATGTGTCCCCCCAGCGCCTGTCCGACCGCAAAATCGAGCCCGCATATGGAGCATTCGTGACTCTTCGGCTTCACCGGAGACCCCCGCGTGGGGTGCAACAGGTCGCCGGCCATTAGCCTCGGCTTCTTGTGGCTTGCCCTGTGGCCCCCCAGGGCCTGGAACGACGGGAACCGGCGGCCGCACGTCTTGCACACAAAAGAACGAGGGTCGGAGCCCTTCGTCACGTCGATTTGGCCAACGCTGGACAGCAGCATCAAGTAGTTCACCATGTCCATCGTCTCCACCCCCCCGTCCTCTCTTCCTCTCTTCATCTCTGAATCTGACTTCAAGAATATGAAACTGCAGAACACGAAGCTGACTTGTAGGAACTCAACGCAGCTTAACACTGCTTTGCCCCCATATTTATAGAAATTCCTGATTTACGCAAGATGTGTTGTAAGATTGTTATTGGCCAAAACATGCATCGCTGCCATTATAGGGCCTACTTAGGGAAGGCTTCGAGCGAGGAAACTAAGCCAAGTGGGAAGTGTTGTTACGTACAAACGTTTTGATATTTTAGGATCTTCATGATGTCATGGCCCATGCGCACCAGACGGCGCGTACAACGTGGCCTATGGGCCACGCGAACAATCGTGGTATACCCTGTGTTACTGATTTTTATACTGCAAGCAGGTGGGATTAAGGTTTTAATTTTAAAAGCTTAATTCAGAAGTAAGCTTTCATAAGGAAAAGGTAAACTGTTTTTTTTTTAAAATCAATTGTCAAAATGAAGAACTCTGAATATATAAAGAGTATATTAAATTATTTCTAACAATTGGTCAATTAATTCTTTATTGATTATTGTGAAAAAAAATATAGTTAGCATACGCAATTTCTGAAAAGAAGTAATTGACTAATTTTGATGATAGTGATGAGACATAATTTAGTTCGACAATTGGCTTGGAAATAGTAATTGATTGTAAATTAAAAAAAGGATTGACTTTTGAGAAATGAGAGAACGATTTCTCTATCTAACCATTTTCTTTTTTCATTTTTTTAACTTAATGTGATTCAGTGAATCCAAATGAGTGGTTCCAAATTTATTTTTTATTTTTAACCTTAATGAATAACCTACTGATAACGTTATCATGAATTAAAAAAATAATTCAATTAACTTCTTAAACAATTAACTTAATAAAAGAAAAGAATTTTTTTCTTTGTTCAGAATTCAAATAGCACCACATTTCTAAGATTTTATTAATAATTCAATTTCCATCTTCCGCCTATAAGAAGAATTATCGTATGCTCAAGGGAATGAAGCATGTTAAAGCCTAACATGAAAAATATAAAAACTTGAAATAGTAGTTTATAAAAAGTAGTTCAAAAAAATAAACGAATGTGTTCTTTGTCCATTAATAGTTAACTTTTGAAATCTTTCACAACATACATAATATAATTTACTTTTTGTGATTTAGTTTCATTTATGTAAACCTAGATAATAAATTCATTTTTCAAGGGGCTTACTTCATCCTCTCTTCGGGAGACAAGACATGCCAGCGCGTGAATATGAAAATGAAAGCGAGCACGCACTCTCTGAGCAGAAATCAGTATGACTCCTGCAGGACGTCATTCCAACGCAGCCGCCCGGTCCGCGACACTTCCTTCTTTCACACCCGGCGCCGGTTCTAGACAACTCTCTTTCGAGATTTTCGATGTGGGACTAGGAAAATTCAACGATGAATAGCTGTAAGCACCTCTTTAGAGCCGTATGGATGCGTCGGTTAAGCGTACGGTTCGTGGAGTGGCATTTAGAGCACCCTGGTTGACCTTTTGGTGCTGTTTCTTGATTATTTTAAGTGAAACTGTCGAAGGGGTCAATGTTCTTGTGTTGCTTCTGCTACAAGGTGTTGTTTGGTGAAGATGGAGACTGATGGTTCCGGGAAAGTTCCTTGGGTCGTCGAGTTGCTTGCACTACTGGATTTCGGCTAAAGGAATGATATAAAATGAGGCAAATTGTTCAATGCTCCTTTAAATATATGGACTCCGGAAGAGAAGAATAAGGAACACTCCCTACACATTTACCTGAAATTGCTTGTAAGAGAAATGGTCATTTGTTATTTTATAGAGAATATGACAATGATATTTAGGTAACGTCAAAAGTTTGTGTGATTATTCATACTATAATTTTCTTTTTAATATGGTCTTTTGTTTCTTATTACTATTAGAAATCAAAATCCTAACTCAAAAATTAATTCAAGGTTGAAGTAAAACTTTTTTTAATTTAAACAACACCATAGGTGTATAACTTAACTATATGAGATAATTCATATCATTAACATACTTCCTCATTATAAAAGATGAATATGTTATATAGTGTACTTCGTCAATGGTGCTAGATAGTGTACTTATAAGGATGTGCTTAAGTACCAACTTAGTTTTAATATTATATTACAAGGTTTAAAGTTCAATTTAAAAATTAACTTAATGATTAAAAAAAAAAATAATTTAAATAGCTCCACATGGGCATGTCCTATCAATGTGGGAATATCCACGTTGTTGACATATTGTCAAGATACTTTTTGTTCATAAGCAAAAGAATATAATATTTGAATTACATATTCTAATATTATATAAAGAAATTATACTTTTTCTTTAAAACCAAGTTTATTAAAAATATTCTATATAAAAAATATTATTGCAAGATTTAAGTACTATGACGCATACCATTTCCAACACTATTATTTGTTTTAAACGCAACTTTTCATTGAACATAATGGTCCTAGGTATTTTCTTTAATTAGGTGGTCATAACAACTTAATTGATTTAATTAATTAATTAATTGGTTAGTTGTAACGGCTTAAAATCATAGTTAGATTATATGATTAATTTGTTATAACAACTTTGAGTCAACAATCATTTGGTGATTAATTTATTACAACAATTTTAGGTCAACAAAGTTGTTCTTCCTTCATGTCCACGTGTTTGATAATTAGAACAAGTAACTAAATCTTGAATGGATTGATTTGTGTTCACGTAAATCAGATCCGGGTTATTTGGAATAAGTAAGCTCTAATGAAAGAAGTCATTTACACTCTCTCCAGCCTCTATCTTCTGTACGCCACCGGTGACGCCATCGGGAAGGTCGTATCCGGCTCCGAGTCAAATATTTCGCCTATTTTTCTCAGGTATCATATTCCCTCTACGTCAGGTCCGATCCGCCGCCGTTGCATCCGTAAGCTCCGATGCTATGCAGTTGAGCTTCTGGGCACTTTGTGAAGTTCATTGAACGCAGACATGAATGGTCTCTTGTGTGGATATGGAGATCAGTCAAGTGGGATTATTCTTCTGTCCGTGTATCTTCTCGGTTAAGGAGTTCAGAGATTTCTTTGGTAATGCGTGGATTTCCAGGCCTTGTTAGAGGGAAAGGACGAAGAAGGGAGGGGGTTGAAGATGAGGAAATCATGTCGTATTTTCTCACCCGTTTGTGGGAGTGGAAATCGGAGGGAAAAAGAGAGAAAGATAGGCATGTTATTTTTTGCATATAGAGAAATTTTTCTTGCTTATTAATTTAATTTGAGAAAAAAGTTGACATTATGATATATTCTATCTTTTTAACAATTTTTTCCTTCAAGAAACTACCCCACGAATCACCAAATACACGTTTTCTCGACTGTTGTTCCCTTGACTTGTCTAAAAGCAGTCCACGAACTCAAAAGCATACTTATGGTGATTACCATTACACTTCCTAATAACAAGCCAAATCAATCAATAACACCAGACGGCAAGTAATTGAAGGTTCGAGGGACTTCTTTTAAAAAAAAAAGAGTGCTTTTTGTAAGAGATACAATAGTTAAAACATAAAACATTGAAAATCTATCATAATTTTTTTTTTAATGAAATGTCAAAAATTAAATATCACTATGAAATAATTACAAACTGTTCATTACAAACATCATTATTTAGGCACAAACACTATATTTGGTAAATTTTAAAGCTCTTACAAGAACTTATTAAAATTTATAAGCTTTATTCTCCTAGTAAATGAAATCTTTCTCTCACGTAAATTGAGTTGGTATTTAGTTAGAAAGTGTTAGGAAATTAGGATATTGTATGCCAATTGTTAGGAGAATTATGAAGATTATATAATAAAGACATACAAGTATTAATAAAATGAAAATTTTACAAGTTTTTACAAACAAATTATTATATTAAGGGAAGTAAAGTTTTATCACTATTTTGATTTCCTACACCAAAATTCTCTAACAATTTTTTGTGACGACTCATTAACTAACACAGCGTGCATGAGGTTTTTCAAAACCTCGTACTTAAGGTAATTAGCATATTGGATTTTGTTGTCTACTTTATAAGCTAGGGCATCTCTTCCCCTCCTCACAAGGCCTTTTTAGGGAATAAGTAGACTTTGGCCTTTAATATGATATTCCAAACTCCATCCAATTTTGAGCCCTTTAAATATGTTCAATATATATGGAGCATACATTTTGCTTTTTCAACCTAGAGTCCACTATGCATTCAACGTACAGGAGAGTATTAAGGACAAAAGTCTCACAAAAAGATTAAACCATAAAATGAAAAAATTATAAGGAATAAAGCTACAAATTCCTACCCCTTGCCTCGGTAACTAGCATAAGGTCATTAGCATGCAATTTTCCTTAAGTTTGCTACCTTTAGCGTTTAGTTCTACTACAACTATTTTAGCATGGTGGTTGTTTGGATTTGATGGATTGATATTTGAATTATTTAAAGCCATTAATCTCTCCTCTCATGGGAACGGAAGAACCAGATACATTGAGAGGGGTTTTGTTGATAATTTGCACTCTGCATTTCCATTACATTCATGGCCTTTTAATAGATAATTACATTAGAAGGGCATCTATGCGCCTTGGTAGGGCATGTCTGCCATGCCCATTAACAGGGCCATACCGTGGCATGCCTAGTAAAGACCGTCTGCCAAACTCATTGATGGAGCCTGGTAAACTTGCACATAACATGTTAATGTAACATATTTGTGAACCTAACTTGTGACCATTGTAGTCAAGTCCAACGAATACTGGGCCTATTATAACGAAGTGACCACATCTAAAACTTCAGAGGTCTGCTTTCTTCGGAGGAAGTCCTTCGATACTCACTATTCTCGCTGACGCTGAATTTTTGCATGAAATCAAATGTTACGCCTTTCAGCAGTTCGAATGGATGCCTTCTAATGCTAACATGAATGGTTATCGTCTCATATTGATACATTATTCTTATATGGTTTAATATGTGGTTAGTTGGTAGCATGGTATTACAACTTATTATGAAAGGCTTGGGTTTCCCATCCAAATCCACATCACCTTTGATGTAGGTGAGCCCCCTGCCAGCCCCATACAAGGGGCCCTTCCACTACTCATCTCACATTAAGGAATAGCAATTGTAAGTGCTATTAAGTAGGTTCATTGTCCACTTCACACTAAAGGATAACAGTTGTAACTCTAACAAGTTGAGTAGTAGTTCGACTTTAATATTATTTCTCATGGGTCTAGGTTTTATTCTAAAAGGTTAACCTCATAGAAAGAGTAATCAAACCCTTTTAAATAGCCAAATCATATGCTTGCCTTTTCGATATGAGAAAATAAAGTTTATTACATTATGATCTAAGTAAATAACATCATGTTATGGCTTATAATTTAGGTGTAGAACATTTTTCATAACTTTATCTCAAGAAAATTGTGAGGGGATATTGAAATCCTCCATATATGAACAAATTATTATCCTACTTATAAACCAACTTTAAAGAGAAAATGATATTTATGATGACAACCAGATTTTAATTAGGAAGTTAAGCCCTTTTAACACTAGAATAACGAGAGTTGCGACTTGTTCAGAAGACCTTTCAATACTAAGCAAACTTGAGGTTATGAGAATGAGAAATACTCTCTTTATATGCAGCAGTATACTGATCCAGGGACCGGACACAGTACAGAAACAACCAAGGCATTGAAATCAAGCGATCTGCTTGCTGGGTGTAGCTTTCCGCCATTGATAAAACAAGAACCCGTTTCCTCTTTTTTGACTCATAGACGGAGGCCCTTGCGTCCCTTGCTTCCAATCCCACACATTTTCAGTTGATGGAAGAAAGAAATTTGTAGTGATATACATTTTCTGAATGTCGTCAGTGAATATCAACCAAATAGAAGCCATCGACATTCCTTTTGGCCCAAATAAACTTGATCACCCTAATAGCCCATTGTGTAATGCCCAGGATGGGTGCCGAAAGGTCAGGCCCAACAATGTAGATTTTCTCAGGCTCTGCCCAAATTTGACCAAAAAATAGGAAGAAGATTTTATTTGGGCCTTCGTTGAACATGTTCTTCATAACGTAAAGTCTCCACTATAGAGCACAGAATGGTGTAAGTTGGTGAACATTGAATGCTATTTAAAAAAATTCTTTAAAATGAATACATCCTCATAAATCCATTCTAAAGAAGAAATGAATTTATGTTCCTTTATATAAAAAATTTTGTTTGGGACAAAAGACAATAAATGGTCAATGAAGCTTACTCACTTCCATGTGAATGCAGAGTTGCTAGCAGCTTCTGCAAAGAAAATGATCTGAATCTAACAGAGACAAAGCTTTGGCCTCCCTTAAACACGCCTCACTCATGCTCAGTGTGTTGAATCAAAACCTGAATGCTTCAAACACTGTTTTATGTTTTACAAACGAAAAATCATAAAAATACAGAAAGGAGATTGAAGAAGCAATTGCAAAGCCTTTCAGGCTTATCATTTGGACCAAGAATTAAAACAGAAACATAACATTGAAGGGCGCCACACCTGTCTCAGAGTTATTCACGAGTCCCGCAATTGTGCATAACTCAAGCTCTCACCTGCGTCTCTCACCTTGTCATCTTGTTCCTTCTTCAGTCTTACCCTGTAATACATGTCAATCTAAGTAATTTACACGTTAGGACTGAAACAAACATACTCCGACTTCCACTTTATAATTCTCAGAGATCCTTCCTCAGAAGCTCTTTAAAAATGAAGACAACAATCTTTTAACTAGTAATTCAAATACCGAAAATGAAAATCTAATCAAGGTGGAAACCTTCCAGACAAGTACAAAGACAGCTTGTCTCTCAGATGTACACCCTTTATGTCGACGGTTCCACAAATCTGTTGGTGGTAACCTGCGTCATGGTCATGAGACAAAGGTACTTCATCCTGTGCCTCATCTTCCATGTCAATAATAATGTTATGAAGGAGGCAACAAACGAGTATAATCCTTGGTAATCTGTGTTTGTCAGGCCTCCACATCACTCCATGAATGATTCTCCACATATCTTTCAACCTTGCCAATGCTCTCTGTGCCACCATTTGAGTGGCATGATGCCGCCGGTTGAATTCTTCCCTTGATGGCGAGAGTTCTTTTCCTTCATATGGGATTATAAGATAAGGCAATAAAGGATATCCTGAATCCCCAATTATGTATTCCCTTATTTCTGATCCTTCAGAGAGCTTTAAGTTTTTTCCATTCAATCTCTCTTCTTTATCACAGAGTTTGTAGAAGTTTGAACTTTGGAGGATCAACCAGTCCTTCATTTTCCCTGGCCATCCAGTGACAATGTCCCGAAACCTCATTTCGGGATCCACAATTGCTTGCAGGACCATGCTATGATTCTTCTCAGGATCAAGCCATACGTTGCTTGTGGGGTCTGATTGTGGCAAACACATCATGATGTGGGTTGTGTCAATCACACCACAGCAGTTAGGAAGGCCTCGTATTTTCTCGAATTTCGATTTTATTTCTGCCATTTCGGTTTCAGTGGATGGCCACTTTAGGTGATGAAGCCCCCTTACTTCCATGGCTTCCACAAACCTCCAGGTCACTTGGGAAACAGTAGAGTGGTTTAGCCCAAAAGAATCACCAACCGTCACCAGTGACTCACCAGAACTCAGCCTTCTTAAAGCTACAGCTACTGAGTCACATAATGACATAGGCTTGCCATTCGCAAACACAAAATGTGCAGACTTAGCCATCATATCGTCCTTCACAAGAGAACAGATATAGTCAAAAGTTCTTCTGGATATCCTAAAAACAGATTCAAACCTATCCAAGCCCTTTGATGGATATGGAAGACCTGCAGTTAGAAGAGGAGCAAATGAGAAGGTGATAACTAAATGCAGTTTGAAGGATTTATTACTAGATAAAAAAGATCCAATACTACTCAAGCCACTTAGTAAAAGAAGACAAAAAAGAACATATAAACGGTAAATGAAAAAAAAAAATAGTACATCAAACTGAAAGGGATTCTCAGAGCTCAGATTGACCAAAGATAAAAATTACCATGCGGATCATAAGTGCTGCAGCACAATCATTTTGTGGATAAATTCACCAATGATATGATATATTTCAATCTAGCCAAACACTGAAAGTTACAGATATATACATGAAGAAAACTAAGAAAAATTACAAGATCCTGTTATTGAGTTTAAGGAGAAAAGTATCTGTTTCACATAACTCGGCAGCTCAGTTGACCATAGGTGCATACAGAAGTAAAATGGCAGTTATAAGATTAAGTGCTACTTTGTACTAACCAAATTTCTATTAAGGATATATTGTAAGAAACTGCTAGTTCTTATGTTAGACTGCATTGGGCTTTAAGGGGTCAATTGAAGAGAAACTAATATCTATCTAACAAGAATTGCGATTCACGGTGAATGGATTTCTTTTCTTTTCCAGCAAGATGAGATTTTTCTCCAAATATGACCATGAAGGGAGAGAATTTTAAAAGGTCAATCTCAAAAGAACTAAAAACACAATATTAGAGTGACTTCTGCATTTTGGCTACTAATGACCAAAGATACAGCAAATCTATGGATCTGTTTTATTCACGTTAGAGGGGGTATAATACCATCTATAATGCACCTCTTATATACATCAGGAATCAAAATAATCAGCACTCATCATTGCTTAAAGACTACATGATTTTCAGCTATAAGTACAAACCAAGAATGCTCTGACTGAGGTTTCAAATGAGAAGACTAGTTTTACTACTCTCCTTTTCTTTTTAGTATGCACCCGTCCTATGTCCATTTGCACCTTTCTTCTTTTAAGTAATAAAGCATATAAGACTCACAAACTTAGATGCCCATTGGCATTTAGATCCTGGGAAATTGAGCGATTGAATGCAATTAAAATCAAAACATACAGAATAAGGGCTTTTTTTGTAATGTATCTAGAGATTTGCTCTGAAAAAGAAAAAGCAACAACCCTAGAGTTGTTTCTCGTTGCATTGAGATCTAGTTGACTCGATCATTGGACCTGGAAAATTATTCCCATCCATAGTTTTCAGACATTTGGAATCCTTAATAAGTACGCCAAACTACTTATATATCACTAGCAAAATTTTTATTCAATGTTTTAAAATGATTCACTATGAGTTCTGTGTATGAACGTTCCAGTGTGGTGTTAATTTGTTACTCCTTTCTTCAATCATCAGCTCCTGTTTGCAGTCTTTATGCCTTTTGTATACCATTAACTGAATATTTCAAGGTCTTAGAACACCTTTATGTTTCCCTCCAGGGAGAAACAAAAGCAAAGCAATACATGTCTTGAAGTTGTAATCAATGCTAACTTTCATTAAATCCCAAAAGTAATTCAATTTTCAAATTACCAAAAACGAAAATATGACAGTGTACCAGCGTTCATGACTGTCAGAAAAAGAAAGTTGAAGTTATTATTGTTAAAATATCAAAATAATTTCAAGGAGAAGAAAAATGGAAGGTTGTGACTTACATGAACGAGTCACTAGTAAATGGATAACAAACTGACATGCTGCAAGTCCTAAAGCATTGTCTGATCTCCAGTGTTTCACATCATATTCATTTACATTAGATGTGTGTGTGTGTGTGTGTGTGTGTGTGTGTGTGTGTGTGTGTGTGTTTTGACATCACGGCATTCAGACTATTTAATTTCGTCTGAATCCACAGTTAAATTGGGAATGACTTTTTGCTGGTTGTTTCGCGAGTTATCACTTATCAGCAAGGAGATGATGCAACACATACTAGTTACCATGGCATGTAAAGATTTCCTAAATATTACCCAAACTATTGTGGCAAGAAAATATAGGCAAAAGCAGACATAGATTCTTGGCAAAGCAGAGAAACCTAGTTCAAAGTTTAGGCTACATGCACCTTAAAAGTCATAACTACTAGCTTCTGCAAATATGAGATACAATACAAGCTCCTACTTACCTATTCTTGCCCTCATATTGCACAATGGATGAGCATTTTCATTGTCAATCATGTATTGACAAATAATCAGCAGAAGATCCAAGCCAGGAATACAGTAATAGACACAGGAGTGTATAGATAAGTAGAAGACTTCTAATGTAGAAACCAAAATCATGAACAAAGAAAACTACTATTGCAAATTTTGTCTACAATTACAGCCACATAACTGCATGTAACTGGAATCATACCTAAAAATCAAAGCAAACAGCCAAGAAATCAAAAATTCATCAATCCAAGCATAAGACATAAAGAAAGCCAGTCTCAATATCCTTCTATGTGTGAAAATGAGCTCCCGTTCATGAGCCAAATGTTCCGTTTTGTGATAAATGAATCATCTAAAAGTGCAACCTCACTACTGGTGAGAAGACCTCAACAGATCGAAATCCAAAAACTCAACCTCCAGTGCGCCGATGTATGTACGAATAAATATAGACTTCACTCTTAAGACCATAATCTCTCAACTCTATTCACAATTAGGATGGTCTATCAGCAACTCGGAAAGTGAACTTTATTCTGTCTTCATCATCAGGATATCTTTGTCAGGTCTAGTCATGCATGTTACAAACTACTTACTGACTGATTCTTTGTTTTTGAAGTCAAGAGAGAATGAAACTTCCAAAATTTTACTATAGATATCTGATGCTAAGATACCTCATGGAAACTATCAAGACATCATATATCCAAAGGATAAGAATGTCCTTTTTCTTTGGGTAAGTAAGCATCTCATCTTCAACATATCAATGCCAGATGTATTCTTGAATTTCCAACCATAAAGCAACACAACGAAGAACAGGAACAAACAAAGATCCTAGAGGTGCATGCTAGACCATTTTAGCTATCTTAACTATGTTGTAGATGCCAAAGCTAAAAAATCAACCATCATACACTTGGCCAATAGGGCAAGAAGAGAATCAATTGAAAAACCTGTGGGTGTTATGGTGAAAACAAAAACTTTCTCTCACCTACATAAGCTATTGACTTTATTTTGATCATTTCCTTCTGCGGTTGCTATGATTGACCTCTTTTCGACTACTTGCAACTTTTAGCAACCCTTCAGAATGATTAAAACAATTTTCACTTCCAAGTCCAATCAGCTCAGGAGGGCACAACTCTAACCATGGATTTGATTGTCAGATATCCTTTAGAAAATAACTTGTACAAACAACATTTTAGAGCAACATGATAATTTGACTACTTTGAAGGAAAAGAAAAGAAAGAAATAAGGAGAAAAGGGAGAGAAAAGGTAACTTTAGTTTTTGAACCCCTGCATCTTAGTCAGCGGATTTAATGGAAGCTGTGATGGCACTGAACATGAGTTCATACAAGCAGTATAACATTTCATGCTGTTATAATCCACTACGGGTTTTGGTTTTATTTCCTTTCTTTTAATCAACAAACAAGGGGATTGCATTCACTTCAGACCAATTATGAAAATCAGTTCAAAAGATCAGTAATAACCTCCATTACAGCAGTTTATGTATCTGCAGGCGATTTGACCAACCCTGCTTTATTCAAGTTTCCTACCAATTCAAAATAAGTCATCTACTTCGAGTCTCTGGCAGAGCAATTAGTGGCATACATCTAAATTTACATGTACTAGAAAATATAAAGCACTCGTAATCCACAGACATTATCCAACGATAAATATACCACTATTTTCTCCAAGCTAATTTCATATTCATTAATTCATAATGTAGTCTTAGCATTTTCCCGCATTCTACAAGATAATAAAACCAGGATATTTGGTAAAGTGGACTTTAAAGTCAAACTTGGGATCCTTCAAATGTACACAAAGTTCTCTGACAGTTCAGCTCTATTGCAAATAAGCATAAAGTCGATTGAATGAAACAAAATTAAATTCAACCCATGAACCATCTACTGAGTATAGATTGAAATCTAGATACCCATTGTACCAAGAACGATCATCAAGAACAGTATCAACTTATCGTAACTGAAAAGCGAAGAAGAGAATAAAGGACTGGAAAAACAATCATAATCTCAGAGAAAATATACCATTAATTCTCTTTGAGAACTCATCCCACCAATCTAGAGGCCCCTCGTCCGTAGACCCAGAAGCAGAAGCATTTTCTTCATGCTTCTTCTCCGGCTTCTTCCTCTTCCTCGACCCTCTGACAGGACCCATCAGCGGAAACAACCCAATCGAAGCAAAACCCAGAAAACTCCCTGCTTCAAGTAACCACAATTAGAAACATAAAAACACCGTACAAGAATTCACAGAAAAATCAATACCCATTACCAATATTACGAAACTATTTGCCGCAAGCTCGGGAAGATCACGAAAGAATGATGAAGCAAGTAGTGGCTCGTCGCATGCAAAGAAGACTGTTAGTTACAGTGTGTTTATACCTGTATCTACGCACAAGTCCGTGCAAGTGTTGGAAGCATGCAGTAAAACAAGAGCTTGTTGCAACAAGAGGAAAGAGAGAGAGAAGAGTCAGCCATGTGTGGGAAACTGAAGGAAGATCTAAGCAAGATATGTGATTTGGTTGCTGTTTTAGACAATGTAGCAAAGGAAGTGCGAAACACGGACCATGGGTACTTTGGCAGAGATACTCTCGTTTAGATTTCCTTCAGACAAGTCTTAGCTTTGGAGGCTTCCCGTCCTTTTTCTTTTTCTTTTTTTTCTCTTCCTTTTCTGTGGGTGGTTTTGGAGTCCTTCCCTGATTTGGTCGGGTTTTCCTTAAATTTACTAGGAAAACAAACAGCATTTTCCCGAACCGGTGACGCAATTAAGACTAAAAGCGTACTATCAAATCCTTCTATTTTTATTTCTTGATTTTTTTTTTCTTACATGGCTAATCCTCGTTGACTAATCAAATCTAAAAGGTAGTCCATCAAAATAAGCACAAATTTTTGTATCATAGACGAAGATTAAACAAAACTAATAGTCATTTATCAGATGGAGAGAGAGGGTAAGAGATGAAGATGAAAAATAAGGTCAATATTAAAGTTGAAAACAAAGTAGGGAGAAAGTTGGACACGTAGTCATCAAGAAGAAAATGTTTGATTTGGGTTATCAAATCACCATAATGACCTGAATAAACTTAATTAGTTGCTACAAATGCAGAATTAGGAATTTCTTCTAACAAATAAGAATTTCCAAAACTCTTATCTATTTTCTGCTAGATGATTGGGAAGGCAAGATCGGCTTGATTCTTGTAGTAGGTGCTCAAATATAAAATTTTCCTAGCAATAACCTTCTGCACCAACTAGTATTTCATCCATAAATAATGCATCATATCATTTTATTTGGACACACGTTGTACATTTCTCTATCAAGAAGTAAGTATATCCTATGTATAATATTCCATAGGTCATAGAAGTGTCGGATTCTCCAAATACAAAGCTTTGAAAGAATTAGTTGTCTTGAAGTAGATATAGTTGTGAATCATAATGAATAACATAGCAGGGTCAACTTCATAGGACTATCCGGTGAGGTTCATTTATTTAGCTTGTTAAACAACAACCTAACACTATAAAGAAGAAAGCCCGATAAAATAATCAATTTAATCATTTATTACTAGCTACTCTTTAAAGGTGAAATGTCAATGGCAAACCAGCAACCCACCAAAAATTAATATCTTCTCTTGGGAGGATAATCAATGATATAAAAGCTTAAGATTAGGCATAAGAATATCGAGACATGTCCATTATGCATTCTGAATAAGTGTGAGGGTAAAATAGCAATTTTGACATCCAAGGGATAAAAACATCATTGTAGTCAGGGTTTTCAAGAATAGAAAAAATAAAGCGATTCTCAAACTTATACATTTTTAAGAATAGAAAATGAAAAGATTCTCAAACTCAAATGTGTAAGGGTTTTAAAGAGAAGAATGGTGAAGTATTAAAAATATTAGAGTGTAATTGAACTCTAACGAGACCAAAATAGCCCAAAATCAAGTAATTCATCATAGAACATAAAAATCCTTATAGCAAAACAAAGCTACATAAAAAATAAAAAAATAAATTCTTGACTTGGAAATCATAAGCTCAATTTTTGGCAAAGTCTTTCCCTATATTATCTTTCATTGGCTTGATGAGGCAACCAAATTCAATTAAAATCAAGATTATTGAGGCATATAAGTTAGGAATGTTTTTATAGTGATAAAAGATTATCCAAATTTCTTCTTAAAATCTTTTGATATTTTGTCATCAATGTGTCTTTTAACATTTTGTAACTGACATGCCTTTTCAAATTTTATAACCAACTAAGCAAATCATTATTTTGCCCTTACCAAATGGTTCTAATTTTAATAAAAATTATGAAAAGTAAATTATCACTCTATAAATAGAGGCAGATTATGCCAAATAACATAAGTTTTTGTGATCTTTATGTTTAATTTGTGTGTCCTTACTATACAATTGTGTTTATCTCTCTTAACTCCTCTATTTTTTGTAAATAATAAATCCCACAAGTGAAAAATAAATTTTCCTCATCAAGAAAATAAGTGGCAAACTTGAGTTTATGAGAACCCAAATTTATAATAATTTCAAATAAAATATGTCTTGACTAGCCTTCCTTTTGACACATAATTAAAACACTTTCTTTGTCAACGGGACTACTGGGTTCATGATTTATAAGCCAAGATGATGGCTCTTGTAACTTGTTACATGATGGCCACCAAGTCAGATTCTTCAAGCTTTCGGTGTTGTTGTGCTGGTAAAACTCTTCCTTTTTTTTTTTTTTTTTTCTAGAGGGATTTACTGACCCCTGCAGTCTCCTCCCTTTTCTGAAAGTGTCCTTTGACATGCATGCATACATGTGTATGTCAGTCAATTCTGCATCATGTGATGAAAAGTTAAAGCTAGTTTTTGAAAATGACTGCAGCTTAAGCGTTTGGAATCAGCCTTTTTTCCTGGTACTTTCCATGAATGAAACGTTGCAGAGCTTCAGTCTATAGTGCGATGCAGCGTTTGCTTCTCTGGAAAGAATATTGATGATGGAGTTACACAAAGTGTGCACACGACAGCAAACGAATTTTCTATCATCCTTTCCTTTCTTTTCTTTTCTTTTCTTTTCTTTTCTTTTCTTTTCCTTTCCTTTCCCTTCTTTTATTTTCTTTCTGCTCTCCCTTTCCTTGGTCGAACCCAAACTCTCATGGCTGATATGGACTTCGAGCTTCTTATGTGGGCTTTAATGTTGTTAACTCATTTCTGAGGAGGCAATGATCTGGGGCTTTTGGACTTTCAGGTGCAAGAGAGCAGGTTAAAGCCCAAGACATAGTGGCTGAACAACGTCGAGGTCATGATACACTCAGCCCAAACATCACATGAAATATGGGCTCTAAACCACTACGGTCAAGGTGTCTTCCACCTCCAATTAATTTCAGTATTTAATGTTGTTTTAAATGTAAAGACAAAATAAAAGTTTTATCGATTGAAATTTATTATAAGTTACTTACGATGACAATTTCGAGAAATCTTTGAGTGCTATGTTACTTTAAGACCATTACAATCACCAAAGGAAGAATTTATAGAGAGACAATTCAATGACTA
Organism: Casuarina glauca; assembly: GCA_028551395.1. NCBI lineage: Eukaryota > Viridiplantae > Streptophyta > Magnoliopsida > Fagales > Casuarinaceae > Casuarina > Casuarina glauca. The sequence continues at coordinate 27,476,354 of CM052352.1, read as the reverse complement.
ATCATAAGTGTATCAAAATCCTTGAATTGCCCCATCTTCCAAGATGTAAAATGTTACTTATCTTAACTATTAAATCAAAAGATTTAGGCTCAAAATTAGTTTTAACACATTTTATTTGATTAATATTACCAACTTAGGCAGTATAAGTCCAAGCCCATTGTAGTATTTATGCACTAAGACACCAAAAGGTTTAAGCTTAAAAAAGTTAATCTCAACAAATTTCATTTGAATACTATTAGAAATTTAATTCTTATGAGTTTAAGCATAAAAGTAAAAAGATAATCTCATTAAAGAGAAACTAAGCCTTTTTAGATTTCAAATAGATGGTCTTTTACATCACTAATGGTTGATATTTATACTAATCAAGCTTTAGATGAAATAAAAAACTACTTAACAAAATAATATTCTTGTTAATAATCCTAAATAAATATGACAAAAATTCAACTTGTATTGTTTAGTTGAAAACATCCCCACCTAACAAACACCTCACCTAATCCATTTTATTTATCTTCTGTCGCTTTCTATGAACCCCTTGAAAGACATTCCTTGGTACTGATTGCTGGCATCTTGCGGTTTCTTCTTGTCTTAATTTTTGAATTTTGCTCTGATATGTCCGCCTCCTCTTGTCTCATCTTCTATTAACTTCTTTTTAATTTTGTTTCCTAATTTATCCAACCATGAGAAACTCAGTATTCTTTTATATTTGTTTTGCTATCACGTTCTCTTCCAACAAGAAACACCCCAATGCTCAAATTTCCACCACATTATTATTACATTTAAGCAATTTTACACTGAGCTTTTAACTCCCATAAAATTCCTCAAGATCATAATTGGCTCTTTCTTGAACTTGCTGAAGCTTATTTTTCTACCCATGTATAAATTTATTTATAAATTTGAGGTTGCATGCCCAACGCAGAATTTGCACTTACTTGGTTTCACCATCTCTCCAACTTCCATACCCATGCCGGCCACACCAATCAAATAGGGCATGGAGGCAGAGCATGTGGTGACTCCAAGGGCCAATCTCTACTTCCTATGTATTAAGTCAAAAAAGGTTGAAACTAGGGGTTAGCGCTAGTCACCGAGATTAAAGCCAACCGGACCATCCCACCTTCCTTTCTCTAACACCAAAGCACTCTAATTTGCTCCCGGCGCGAAGCTCCATGACTGGAGCTTTATAAGATTCCTAACTTTCACTTTTTCCACCCAATGCATGTGCCCACCTTGCCGTGACTTGCAAAATGCACCATCGCCATCTTTTTCGATATCATACAACTTTTTTCACTTCTTTTTCCTGTTTTCTAGCTCTTGTTCTTAGTTTTCAGCGACAAAAGTACAGACTACAATACACAACTATGAGGTTTCATCTTCATGCTAGACACAAGAGCCCTCGCTGCTACCCTCTTTCTTCACCGGCGATGTCTTTGGCTTCCTCGGTATGCATCTTGTGCTTACCCCCTCGATCTCTTCTTCCTCTAATTGCAATTTTGAACTCCTGTAAAAAGAAACCCATGTAAAAATAAATAATAATAAATAGATTTTTTTTTTTCAATAAATCATGGGTACGACAAAAGAAGTCAACTCATCCTAGGAAAATTCAATAGTATGGAACCCACTGACTTTTCCATCACGTCTTGGCTTTAGAGATGTGTGACTTAAAAATCTGTGTCTCCACTTCAAGAGCTTGACTTGGGGTCCCCCATGTGGCGGGGAAGACAAGGTTTGGATATGCTAAATGAGAATGGACGGTGGGTGTTTTAATGCAATAGTTTATGAATTTGATAGAAAATCAACGCATGCATGTATATCACAGAATTGAAGCAAATGTACTGTTCCGGTTCATCAGCAAAGTGGATGGAAGTTAGCTGGTCATATCTAAGTTTCCCCCGTACGAATCTCTCAGGAAAATCCAAGGCATGCCAGAAAGGCTATCAGAGAATCAAAGGCATCTCACCCAGAATCCCAGAAAGGGCTGTGTTCGTAAGCAAAGACAGACTGGCGGAGGCTCTGCCTGAGTGAAATTTCAAATCCCACCTTTTTTCATCCCTGAACTTTTCCTTCTTGGGCATCGCAAATCCTTATCTCTTTCCCCAACCTTATATACTAACAAACAATATTAAATAAAGTTCCCCTCCCAATCTGTGGTTCCACTTGGAAAGCCCTGGAGACATTTTCCCAAACACTTATCAGAGTAACTGTCCAAATTGACAAATGCTTGAGCCCGTGAGAGGATTTACGCCAAGAAACATAAAAAAGAGTAGCAAAATCAGAAACCCACATGCAAATATAGCTTTAACAACATCAGCATCGAGGTAAACAGTTTTGTCAGATCCGGAATATCAATCCCTCCGTAGTGACAAAACAGGTGAACTGTGCACAAGTCAGAATATACAGGCAGTGATGATATTCCCAAATGCTACAAGAAATGTGAGCATGTGATTGTACCATTGGCAAACAGAAACCAGAGGAATTAGAATGGCCTACCGATCCGCATTGTAAGAAGACGATCTCTTGAAAGTTGGAAGCTCTTCCTTCTTTTTGGTTTCAACCAGGCTCCCGCTAAAATACTCCTTGTCTTCCAATTTTACCCCGGTAAATCTTGGAATTCCCGTCGAAGTCACAGATTGATTATTCGCTGCTCCGCGGGGCAGCCTTGCCTTGTAGTGGCCAATCAACGAGAACCCTTGATCCTTTGCAGGAGTGGGCCCACAGTCCCTGAAGGAGATCGAGCCGCACGAGATCAACTGCATCAGAACCGACGACGCCTTCATTCTCCCACCTGGACAAATCTCCACCGCCCGATTCGAATTGTCTTCATTCGCGCCCGCAGCGCAAATCACCAGCCGTCCATCGGCCTTCATCAGAGATTCTAGGGTTTCGGGGCTGGAATCGGACGGCGGGGGCGAAATCTCGTCCCTGGTCAGCTCCGTGCTTTGACCCTGACAGATTTCCGGTTGACCTTTCCCTTGCTGCTCTTCTTCCGCCTGCTCCTTCTCTCTGACCGGTCTGCGCCTCCTCCGCTTGTCGTCCGTCTGAGTCGACGCGTCGGCGGCGGCTTTTCCAGCCGACTCGCCGGATGATTCCGCCTTGTAGACCTTGTACTCGTGGAGATCGATCGAACTCCACGACTGGTTCCTCCGCCGCGTGATAACCGGGGAATCCGAATCCTCGCCGGATTTCTCCATCTCCGGCGGCCTCAGCGATCGCGAGGATGCTGTTTCATGCAGTTTGCGATTCAGACACGGGTCGAGGAGCTCCGATCCCTTAAGAACATACTCTTGGCCATGCGCCGGATATATGAAATCGTTCTCCGCTAGATCGTGCCAAACGAAGCCATTCCTGTAGCTCCTGAAATCGGAAAACTAAGTCACTACATATATTGACGAAGTCAATCAATCATCAAAACCGAAGCGCTCAGGACGAGAGAATGTACCGTTTGGACGACCAGGAGTACATGCTAGCTATGCCCTTCCCTCGGAGGAGATTCAAGCGGTTGATTACATCTGAGTATAAAGAGTGAAATCAACAAAATGTGAAAGACGCAATTCCATAAGATTCTAAGTTTGCCCCGATGGAAAAGAGTCAAAAAAAAAAAAGATTTTGGTTGCATTTCGCATTTCCCATGTTATTTCCTCCTGTTTTCTCAGTAGCCAAACAAGGAGAAGAACCCTTATCACTAGCAAAAGCAAAGCACAAACTCAAAAAGACAATGAACTTTAGGTGTTCCAACCCTACGTCTCTTAATATGCGTGACATACTTTCAAAAATTTCAAGCTTTCTAGGCGACGCAAAAGAAAGGTAAAAGGCTTCAAACTTTACCTCTGAGATAGAGACCTTCGGGGGAGGAAAGAGGGACCTCCATGAAGTGTGGGTGCTCGAGCTGGCCATTCCTGGACAGATAGTAAACGACAGGGACGGACCTTCCCTCGGCGGCCTTGACCTTAGGCTCGGTCCACACCTTGGTCCTCTCGGGGCTGGCGTCTTTGTCCTTCCACTTCTTCAGGAGCTGGAGCTCTGCCGCGGATCTTCCTCTGGAAGCCACAGCCATCGCAGGACACCACTGACTGGTTACGGAGAAAAAAGGTGGGAAAGTGCAAGAAAAGGGAGGGCAGTGGAAAGCTCTATATAAAGGGAGAGGAGAGTGTGAATGGTGTGAAGAAGGAGAGAGATTCAAAATGGGGATGCGGCAGACAACAGCTACCAAACAAGCAAAAGCCTTCGTCTGGGTTTCATCACTTCCAGTGCTGGTGGCAGAAGAGTCGGGTCGCAGTGCGATTTGATTGGTGGATAGGGGGCACAAGGTCAAAACGCCGTCGTGGGAAGCTTGACCTGGATTTTGCCTTTTCAAAAAGTACAATTAAATACTAACAAGGAAGGAAGGATTTTGAATTTGGGAACTTGTTATTTGCAAGTCTCCTAGGCCCTAACTAGAACATAGATATCTAAAATAAGCACTTCTCTAAGACATTTATTCCAAAGTTTCATATTAAAAATGTTTGCTTTGAAACTATCATGCCATGTTGAGTGTCTCAAGTCATTGAGACATGGGTTTATAAAGTTATTTTTTAATAGATTTTTTAGGTGAATAATAAACTCATTTATATAATATTATAGATCAAACTTATGAATATAGTTAAATCTTGAGTTCATCATAAAACATTATTGATAGTCAAATATTTGTTTGTCATGGTGAAAGACATGGAGTTATCTCATTTTGCTAAAATATGAATTTATAGAATTATTTAAATTAAAAGAGATTTCATTAATTATTGAATTGACTTTTTAATGACTTTTTAATGACTTTTTAGTTGGATAATAGGTAACTTAATAGAGACATTTTCATATATTAACAAAATATCATATTAAAATATTAATATAAAATATGACTATAAGTTTTAATAAGTTTCAAGAAAATTACAAAAAGTTAATTTGCAAGTGATAATTTAGAATAAAAATGAGAAGTTTGAATTTAAACCCTAATATTATATTGAAATAATTTACTTATGATGAGAATTTAGTGTGACACTAAAACTCATGTTGATTTCCCACAATTTTAGCTCGATTTTGAATTCTTAAAACATATTTAGTATACAATGAGTATTATAAATAGTAAAGATAGTTGTTATTTTCAAAGTTTATGTCTTCGTTAACTTTAAAGATGATTTGAATGGAAGAAAGCACAACATTTTGGGGACGATGCCGACTGTTGCGCAGCAGTCCTCCCATTGTCGTATAAATTTCAAATGCTTCTGCCTCAGTTGACTGAGGAGGCTGATTCTTTATTGCACAAAACCTAACTTTGACCCTAGCGCACTGATTGCGTTCTCGAGGCCCTGAAATCAAACCACGTGGCGAGTTTCCTTCAACGACAGATCGGACGGCCACAACCACGACAATCAGAAAAACGCACGGTCCCGATCCGTCACTGGATCTGCTAGCGTATACGTCCAAAACATGTGGGAGGCGCGGCGCTCAAGTTCTTGCGATTCCCCAAGTCTGATCCAACGGTGATAAGACGTTAGAGAGAGGAACGTACGGCGGGGCCCAGAACTGACGTTACGATTGTCCCCTAAAGCTCCAGCTCTGAGAGTAGGCAAGATTGGTCGTACGCCTGTGATTCCATGAAAAACGTTGTTTAAAGGTGTTAACGTTGGCGAAACTCGGAGGGTGGTTTTGAAAAATGGTCGGTTCGTCCATGTTTTCGGCGAAATAGTCCAAATGTTCAGACATGTTTCCATGCGGTTGGACACGAGCTGGCACGTCGGTGTGCACATGGATTGACCTCCGAGTCCAAGGCAATGGGTGAAAAGGGGGGGTCAAGCACGTTTCAGAGTTGTTTTTTTTTTTTAACAGAGGGCAGTTCTTGAAATTGAAAACTAAAGGTTCTTTATCCTGATGTTTTTACATTTAAAGTCAAGTTTGTAAAGATCATGATATATTTTTAAGTTTATATACTTTAAACGTCATGAATAAAACTTAATATTATAGGTTTGTTTATATTGTTCTTCATTTTTTTAATTTCTAATATAGTGTTGGAACTTAGTCTTTAATCCTATTATAGATGTAATTTGTATAATTTTATATTGTTAAATGTGTGTTCTTAATTTTATATATGGGTTTATCCTTCTATTTCTTGAGTTAATTTTTAAAATGAGAATAAATTTCTTTACATAATATTAGAGCTCAGGTTTTTTTGTAGCATCATATCATGAATTGGATCAAACCATTATGGTAAAAAGATCTCTGATTGGTGTAGACATTTAGTATCACATTGCTAAGATGTGAGTTAGAGTTTTTGATTATATATGAGTTTGTTTTTACTTTTTTGAGTTGACGTTTTACATAAGAATGACTTCTTTATAAATTTATATTTAACTTTTAATTTATAAAAAATAAATGAAATTGGAGAAGAAGTTAGAAGAATTATCTTTAATTTAAAATTATAGGTTGAGTGGTACCTTAATATGTTAAATTATTGTTTCATCAAAATGTACATACCAAGTGTTTATATCCTAAGTAGTTTCATTGAAGCAAGTGATTTAAACATTAAGCTCCGCGTGGCCTTTGATTGCATTATTTACTGGCCCAACTGTTTCATGGTCCAAGTCCAAAAAGGACTACGAGATACGACCGAAAGAAAGTTTATGATAGCTAACGACAATCGATGTGATCCAATTCCAAAGGAATGGAGCGAAACTGTTTGTTGAAATGCCTCACTCGGCCCATGTGAAGCCCATTGGGGATTGATGAACCCCTCTCTCTCTCTATATATATCAATCAATGAACTTTAATTAAAGAGAGAAGAAAGAAAAATCAAAATCAAAATTAAAATCAAAATTAAATCCTATTCTCACCCTTTAATCATGTGGATAGATTCTTAGAAAAATTGAAAAATAAAAAATGCTTTACACTAAAAAGACACAAAACTTTTGTGGGTTCGCTTTTTTATTTTGCAAATAAACAAATGAATGTGAGAAAAGACAAATTATGTGGACAAAGTGAAAGAAAACTTGCAGATAAAAGGCAATCAATGACAGTAATCATCTTTGAGGAGAAAAAGTTATGTTTCTATTTGAATTTGGTGCATAAACCAGATGGTGAAAGAGACCATTAGCATTTTACCTATGTACGTGTGTCCCTCATGAATCAACACTACACAGCCACTTCCCTTATTTTTATGTTTAATTAGTTTATCATGTTATCTCTTGTCTACTCCTCAAGTCGTGCACTCAATCTTAGGATAGGTTGCAGGATAAAGTCTCTCTCTCCCCATTGCATTTATTTTTTATGTGGTTGAAAATTTAGTGGACCATACTAGAATAATTGAAATTTACCAGATATGATATGGAGTTTTTGCAATGTGACGTATCTCGTTAGAGGAGATAGTGCATGGTAGAATTAATGGAACTAAGATATGGAGTTTTTACTAGCCCAACTATAAAATAAGACTACAAATTTTTTATGTGGTAAAATTGAGGTCTTAGTTTCATTAATTCACAGAGTCAGAGGAGATAGTGCATGGTGGAAACATCCTATTTTATATGAGAAAAGAATATTGTAGAGAATGAGCTTCTAACATTATATAAATCTCATCATAATATCTAAATTATTCTAATATAATATTGTAACTCAATTTTTAAATATTGTTATTGAAAAAGTTCATTTACTTTACAAATTAGTTTAAAAGAGATGAGATTGATTCACACATAAAAAATGTATCAAGTCAATATATTAATAATTTGAGACATGTGCTAAATTTTTATATGTTTCCTTGTTTCGAATGCTAGAAAATACTTCTCATGAGGACTCAATCATACTTAAAATTTAATTCTAACAATCCGACTTATAAAAAAGAGGAACAACTTAATATATGAGGAACACATGCTTTATTTTCTAGATTAATAAAAGAAAAAAAATGGATAAAGGGAATGGGAAGAAAATGGGAATAAGGTGTCACAACCCTAGCTACTCCCACTATCTTCTTCTCCTTTTTCTCTCTCCTTTTCTTCTGCAATACCATTTCATTTCATGATTGAGACCCAAAATCTACACCACAGAGACCTTCCGAACCAGTCGCACAACCCAGGAATGGTTTGTTAACATATCTGCAAAGAATGAATAAACAAAAGCATGATTCCAAATCTGTATCGTCATTGGGTGGCCAATTTGACTATGGGGAAGAGACAGAAAACGCCATGGATGCTCTCGCTTTCCATCTATACGGCGGGTACGAGAGCCCACAAGGCACTTCCTTTGGTGGAGCACCACCACCACAGACCAGCTGACGCGAGACTTATCTCGAAGAAGCATGCCCGGCACTAATCAGCATCCACAGCAAACAGCTGATCTACACACGGCTTTTGTAGGGGAAAGATAAGGTTATGGGCTCCATTTTGTGTCGCAGACGGCGATAAAAAAACCCTTCTGCTGATGTCACGCTTATCTCCTTTCAAAACTAAAGAACTGTTTCTGATGGTGAATGTTGGAATGTCATGAAATCATCCTCTATTTGTATATGTTTTTCTTTTTTCTTTTTTTGTTTAGTTACACAACAAATACAAGATATGAATGTCGATTCTGGGACCCCTTCGTCAAGAAGATCTAATAACTTTATTGGGCTACTAACAATGTAACATATATGATGTTAGGAATGGCAAAAAGGCTATATTATTTTTGAATTAACATCTAGTGCGAACATATTTCTTAAAATAGTATTGAAATTCATATTGAAATACAACATCCATTCACTTATGGACAAAATCCTTGTAGAAAATGTTTCTTGGAGTTTAAGGAGAGAATGTGTGTTTAGAACTGTATAATGTAATTTCATTTTGCCTAACTACTGTTTGAAAATCTTTCTTATAGAGAAGAAATATATTTACTCTTGAGTTTTTTCTTTTTTTTTCATTAGTAAGAATGAACTTTCAAACATATAAATTTGTATAAGGTGAGTTTAAAGAACTAAAGTTTATGATTCAAGAACAAGACATTTTTTAAAATTTTATTTCATAATAACTTTTTTTGGTTAAAAAAAGGAATTAAGGTGTATTAGATTTTGAACAGCTAATAACTAGCTATTTGACTAGTAGCATTACTTAAAACTTATGAAATCCAATTATATACTTCTCGAATCAAAACATTGTTATGAATTGTGGTATTCTTTATTAGATGGTCAGCTTTTAAGTTATGGGAGGATGACGGGAGGAGATAAGCAGCCCACTAAGTGGGTGGGAAACAGACATATACACAAGGAAAACAATGACTGATCATTGTCATGGAAACACTGCTTCAGAAAAATGACTGTTCATTGTCATGGAAACACTGCTTCAGGAAATGACCCCAATATCTGATAAGAAACACCACTGATACGAAAACATCAACCCTAAACTAGCGGACGACGATTGCTGTCAATTCCCCAGGTCAAAAACAATATCGAGTACTTCTTCTGAACTAGGGAGACATGCACATCCCAAATCACACCTTATGCTAGTTCGAAATCATCAAAAGCCTCAAATTTGTAAGTTGCCAAAAGCCTCAAAAGAGTAGAAACCAGTTGCCAAAAGCCATGATTTTTGGAAGACCAAGTGGGAGGAGGAAAGGAAAACATGACCCACATGAATCTAGGATCATCGTAATCTCTTTATCAGCATGGCTGTTCCCCTGTCAGGAAAGGATTGAGTCTTTAGATCTTATGGAATTATCAATGCAAGTGCTAGGCCTATATCAAATTATCATCCCACAAGGTACACGAAATCATCAGCACCCAAGACATAATTATGGCAAGTTTGATCAATTATAGAAAGCCTCTTCCACCATCCCAAGATGTGGATTCTTAAACCATTCAAGGCCAGACAATTCCCTCCCCACCACTAACTTTTCTGTTGCAAGCATAACAGAAAGAACGAAACATAAGGTCCTGTCTAAGTGTTGTTTTGCCATTTAGCACAGAAAAGCGAGGAACTATAATACATTATCTTACCACATAAAATACTACAGATTTACCGCTGAAACGTAATCTGTGACGCATTTTCTGTAGACACGTACCATTCCCTTTCGGGGCCAATGTCCTTTGTACTCTTAATAAACAGAAAAATGTTCCGGAAAACGAATCCAACTGCTAGATATCACACGAAAGCACCAAGAGTTCAGTGCAGCCAGAATACTTCTAAGGTACCAAAACAGTGGAGAAAGACAACCTAAGAAAGTACCTGGTTTTTCACACAGAAGACCATGAGATTACTTGTGAGAGAGAGAGAGCGAGAGAGAGCTAAGTGGGATGGCCACATCCATGGTGGTGTACACGTCACAGGTTCTTTTGGACTGCTCCATCGTCACCATGGCACTAAGAAGTCCCCTCAAGATGGGGGTCCCTCCCATTTGGCTTATTCTAAACTCATTTGTTTTCTGTAGCTCTTACTCTTCCGGATACCTTGCAAACATCATCAACTAAAAAATATAGTTTTTTATAATGTTGGCAGAGGCAAAAGATGCCATGTCTCAGGCAAAACATTACCATGATCATAGTGCTTCTTGCTGGTATGTGCCGACACTTTGTACTAAAATAAAGAGAAATGTATTTGGAAGTGATACATATACAAATTTTTTTCTTGTATTTCTCTGTGTATATATATATATATATGCACATGTAAAATGCAAGGCAATACAAAAGAAATTTCTCAATTTCTTGTTGTTATGAGCATATTTGTTCTAGGATAACATAATAGAACTCATACTTGAAATTTTATTGTTATATATATAAATTATCCGTGTCTTTCTTTATTCATAAGATAAAAGAAAAAAAAATATTTGAATGCCTTTTCAAACTTTCTTGTATTTCTTTATATATACATAAATATCATACATGTAAATTACAAGATAAAATAAATGAAACCCCTTCTCTCTCTCTTTTCTCTCCTAACCCGAATCAGCCTTCTTCGTTGAGACTTCATTTGGTGAGACTTTTCATACTAAAATGAATGATTTCGCATAAATTGTTGATATGTACCAATATTTTGGGATAAGATAAGGGTAACAATATCCGAAAGTCATTAGTTTGTATATAAATTCTTCTCATCTCTCTCTCACACACACTCTCTCGCTCTTGATTGGCTTCACTTGTCATACTAAAACCGTTGATTTAGTGTGATAATTTCAGAGGAGATTGCAAACAAAGAAATGTTGATGTTTTTCAAGGGAGAGAGACCAAACTTGAACTGCCGTGAAAGTCAACCCAAAATGCAAGGTTCACTCCTTTTGAATAAATAAATATTCCCAGAAGGGATTCATGTTATCCATCATATCAAGTCATCTAATTCTTCATCTTCCCACAAAATGTAAAGCAAACAAGATTGAAAATCAATTTTCCTTTGGCTTAATAGTAAGACAAGGGGGCCCGTAACCCGTCAGGCCAATAGGTTTGAGGTTTGTCACCTCCCCTCCCCTGAATGTCTCCCTCCCTTGAATGTGTGAGTTAAATAAATAAGTAAATAAATAAAAGCAAAACAAGATTGAGAGCTTTTCCTTTTGTCTCCACCTTTCTCTTTTTCAACTGTCCCATCAAAAGGACAGTTGGACTTTTAATAAAAAAGAGGAGTTCAAAAGGGTTTGAAAATTTTCAGCCACTATAATTGTATTGTTAGTTATGATAAAAGTTCGGAGGATAGGTAAAATGATAATTTTATTAATTAGATTTTCTCTCAACTTTTCTGAAGTGAGAGTTACCATAAAAGAAATCTTTTTTCTTTTTCTTTTTGACAATTCTTAAGTACATGAAATCTAAATAATGAGAAAATTATTTTTCTATAGACCTACAAATTGATTTATCTCAAATTTTATAAAATTCTTCATATTTTTAGTACTTGTTATGCATGTATATGTGGCACTATTTATGTAAGTTGCATGTAAGATCTGTGTAAACTCCGCGTAAACTTCATGTGAATTCCACATAAGCTTCATGTGAACTCCGCGTAAAATCATGATAAGGACAAAATTTTCTTTTCAATAATTGGTAACAATAAGTTAGGAGTATAATAAGTGATTATTGATACGGTTTTAGGTGTTAAGCACATAAACTATCCCAACTGTTTGATATAAAATTTATAATCAGCCCATGCTTCTCTAGAGCCTGATCGAGGCATCTCGAACAAAACTTTAACATCAAGTATGGGAAAATTAATATGATTTGTTGCAGCACGCCTGGCAATTTTCCCCCAGTTCGATGCAGCAGCTCCCATTGTTTTATCAAAGTGATCATAAAGCTGTAGTCTGATGCAGAAAACGACATGTCGCAGTACTATTGGCCAATAAGTTGATTCTCCTTTGCATTTAACAATTAGTTTCTTGGATTAATATCTGCATGCATCTTTTGATGATCAATAAAGAAAAAGAAAAGGCGAGTTTGGATGCACAAAACTGTTCATTCCTTATTCCCTTCTGTCAAGATTTGTCCTTACTTTCTTTTTCCCTTCCTTTCCTTAATTTATGGCCTTTAAAGCCGAGGGCACTACCATCATCTTTTCCCAAATCAGATGGAAGGAGAAGAAGATCCAGGAATATGTATCCAAAACAAGTATAAGATACGCTAAAGAATACTCTTCAAGGTGCTAGCTTTTGCCAAATTCGTTGGAAACCATTGAAAACTGAGTGGACAACGTCCTATAGTATCCAAATTATGTTTGAGAAACTTCTTTAAGGGAAGGTCAGCAAACGATACCCTATATTAAGTTTATAATAATGCTTGCAATCTAAGTTAGCTGCGAGGGAGTAGAGTGGCTTATTAACAAAGACTATTTAATGAAACTCTCTTTTAAGAAGACACTTCTTTTGAATTATTGTGAATTCATGATCAATGATAGAAGGCTATTACACTTGCTTAGAAACATCAATAATTGATAAACTTGTCCAAAAATTTGATAAAGCAAATCTCTTTGTTTAATTAGTTGCTACATTATCTTTGTAACGAAACCTTGAGTCCAAATTAATTGTGAGGAAGTGTGTTAAAAATGATGTAAATTAGTTTATTAACAAAGACTATATAACAAGACTCTCTAATAGGAAGATACTTCTTTCAAATTAGTGTCAACTCATGATTAATGATAGAAGGCTCATCTCACTTGCTGTTAGTAATCAATACATCTATCTAAAAATTGATAAAATAAAAAAAAATCTCTTCGTTTAATCAGATGGTATATGACCTCCAAAATGAAATCTTTAGTCTAAGTTAATTGTGAGAGAGTGTAATAAAAAAGTATAGTGGCTTATTAACAAAGACTATATAATATAATGACTCTTATAGGTAGATACTTCTTTCAAATTAGTGCTAATTCATGATCAACGAAAAAAGGCCATCTTACTTGCTTAGAAACATCAATAATCAATAAATTTGTCTAAAAATTGATAAAACAAATCTCTTTGTCTGATCAAATCTTGTATTACCATTGTAACTTAACCTCTAGTGAAAATTGATTGTGAGGAAGTATGTTAAAAATTATGTAGAGTAGTTCACTAATAGAAACTATATAATGAAACTCTCTTATAGGTTGATACTTCTTTCCAATTAGTGTCAACTCATGATCGATGATCATCTCACTGTTGTGAAAACTTCCTATTTGATAAATCTTTCTAAAAAATTGATCAAACAAGTCTCTTTGTTTAATTCAATGCTTACTTGATTGAAATAGTATAATCAAATCATATACCACAAGGAAGGCTGATAGTGAAATTCACATCAACAGATCAATCTCTTACTTTGATTATTTGGGGATAATGGCTAACGTCAGAAGCACCAAAATGAGCATGAGTGCACCTCATGTACGGTGAAGATGCACGATCGTTGTATTTTATTCCCAAAACTTCTGGACGCAGTTGCTCGATAATCAGAACCGGCGTATATATATAGAGGTGGAGTACAGAGCCATGGAAAGGTGGAGCACGATAAAGGGTTGAGAGAAAAAAGAAGAAGGAAAAAGCAGTTGAAAATGGTGCAGGAAGGAATCAGAAAGGGTCCATGGACAGAACAGGAGGACATCAAACTGAACATCTTTGTGGGCTTGTTTGGAGATCGTCGATGGGATTTTATAGCTAAAGTTTCAGGTTTGAAGGTGGCGGGAGACAAATAATAGGTATGCTTATTTGGCTAAGGGGGATTTTGGAAGGAGCAGCCATTAACGTACTGGTTTTGTGTAGGTTTGAATAGAACAGGTAAAAGTTGCAGGCTCCGATGGGTGAATTATCTTCATCCTGGTCTGAAACGGGGGAAGATGACTCCCCAGGAAGAGCGCCTGGTCCTGGAACTTCATGCCAAATGGGGAAACAGGTTTGAGGAACATCCTGAAGATTAGTAGTTTCTGTGTTTCTAACCTTGAAGATTTCATCTGTTTCCTTGATCGATTTGTTAGTATGATTACATGATCATGAATCTAATGCAGATGGTCGAGAATTGCCCGCAAATTACCTGGACGTACGGACAACGAGATTAAGAACTACTGGAGGACCCATATGAGGAAGAAGGCTCAAGAGAAGAAGCAAGCTCGATCTCCATCCTCGTCGTCTTCCAACTGCTCGTCCACTGGCAGCAATCCGGCAGAGGATTCACTGCCGATCCCGGAGGCTGGAGAAGAGAGCTTCTACGACACCGGCGGGCCGGACTCAGTCGCGTCTGCAGAAAAACCGATGGAAGAAGAGGTAGCGGGTGAAAAGGGATACACCATGGATGACATATGGAAAGACATCGCTCTGTCAGAAGAGAACCATATGGAACTATTCCAGGATAGCTACAGCGAAGAAGGTAGTTTCTCTTACCCTCTTCCTCTGCCTTCTCCGCCATGGGAGTACTGTTTGGACCCTCTGTGGAAGATGGATGAAATTCTTCCCATGGGGGATCCATTTTTTCCCTGCTACGGACATGGCGGAGCATCTCTAACTGGCTAATCATAATTCTATTTATTAAAATTTGTTCATAAATGTAGTATCGTCCTCTTCAAGCTCTGACCTGTAGAATATGGGCTTTCTCTAAGCTGTTTTGAACAAGTTCTGCATCCTTTCATATCACTGTAATCACTTCATGCATAGCAGTAGTCTGTCCCTGTGCTTTGTGTGTTTTCTTTTAGCAGAGAGGAAGAGATAACCTCTCCAATTCTCCCATAAGGAGGTTGGAAAGTCCATGGGATGTAATGTATTATACGCCTTGTAACTCTTCAATAAAAGCTGGCATCGTCTACTTTTAAGAGTTCCATCTTCTTCTGTGCTTGAAATGATCTTGAATCTAACAATCTTCTGGTATGCAAATTCATCTTGTTCTTGGTTGGTGTTCATCGATGGATTAGGAGGAATTCAGCTTTCCTGATGTGACCCTCTACATTGTTCTCTTCCTCAGCAACAGTGTTCACATATAATTTGAAAGCGAGTTTATGAATTAAGAAAATGAATTTATATTTAAATATTATCTAAAGATATTATCTTTGCAAGATTCTTCAATAGGCTTAAAAGGGAAGCTCCAAAGCAATCACAAAAGAGAGAAAAAAATTAACATATGGACTGAAGGGCTAAAAATGAGACAGCTGTAATGCAACTTCTGGGATCAAAGCATGGTGCCAACAAAGTAATTATGGTTGTGATTAGTCAAACGATTTCAACCTCTCATGTCCCATGTTCTCCACGTCTGGATTCTTGTTGGAATATCGGCTACTTGTCTTTGTGGAAGGAACAAAGGATGCTATGCCGGTCACTTCACTGGGTTCCAAAGTATCATACAAGACTTGTAATGTTGAAAGTCCTTCGTTTTCTGGTCTTCATGGTATGAGCTTGAGCCCTATTTCATTTCCATGAACAAAAACTCAAATTACAAGTAACCATAAAGGTAGGGATTATCGATCAAATCTCAACTATTAATATTGAATGATGAAATTGAATTACTGGTACCATGATATTATAGTTCAAATTCAAGTGTAATATCTTATCACTTTTAGACATCTTTCCTTCTTAAAGAATGTATTAAGGGAGAAAGTTTGGCCTTTTCTAAAATCCTAGCAAAAAAATAAATATGTCACCAAAATGTAATTAAGTATTCTTTTTACAAAAGTTGACTAATAGACTAAAAGCAATGTCCACTGTCATCGTAGTCTTCAAACCCAGATTTGATCTCTCTGTTCCTCTAACAGCCATGCATTTTGAAATCCAAACTCTTCAAATAGTTGCCTGGTTTTACTAAACAATCTGTTCAAATCTCAACATTCACGAGGTGTCCACTGCCATGGATTATATAATCACGAAAAGGAGACTCTGCATATGCATTCGTCTTCACCTTTATCTTCCTATTTGTTTAGCAGTGCTGAGGCAAGTCTAACAACCCCATCTTTGTTTAAGGCAACTCGCTATTTTGTCCATCATTTTCGTCCTTTAATTGCGTGTCCACTGCAATGGAGGTCAGATCAGTCACCCAGACATTAAGGGTATCTTTCGTAGTGCGTTTAATCACATCTTATCTCGTGTTTTCAATTAGTCAAAAGGCAGATATCTGCAGCCGAAGACAAGGGGACCATTTCCCTCCACAGCCACCGCACATAGCTATACAGAAAATTACATAGAAATCCTTCATCATGCCCACTTACTCACTTACTTTTCTTCAATAAGCTACGGAGCTTTCCCATCACTGTACTGTCCAATACCATCTGATTCCTCTAAGTCAATCAATAGAATATGGAAGCCAACAGTAATCAAAGCAAAGAAACGACCTTTTTTAGGCCGTGTGAAGCCAATATCTAGCCATTGGAGAATGGGCTTTCAAAGAAAGATTTAGTTTGAGTTACATTTTAACCAAATCTAGATATGCAAATCCAAAATGAAGACAATTCGTGTTAGTTATTGTTATAAGGAAACTCAAAGTTCAATTCAAAAATTTAATAATTATTTTCTATTATGAGAAATTTTTATCCTTCATATTTTTTAATATACAACATATCTTAAGTTAAGATTGAATAAGATAAAGTAGATATTCTTGCATACTGAGTATATCTGATAGACTTAAAGTTGAGTGGAAGTTGAAATAGATAAAGTTGACTTTAATATCATATTAGAAATAAACATAAAATTTAAACAAAAGTTAACTCTAGAGTTGGATGTTAATTTTTTTTATTTAAACACTACTCAAGGGTTTTTTCCCCTCCATCTAAGACTTTTGTTCTCAATAATTATGGAAGCTAAAATTATAGACAAGGGAAAAATATTAATGTTGTTA
This sequence comes from Casuarina glauca, assembly GCA_028551395.1. Classification (NCBI taxonomy): domain Eukaryota; kingdom Viridiplantae; phylum Streptophyta; class Magnoliopsida; order Fagales; family Casuarinaceae; genus Casuarina; species Casuarina glauca. The sequence continues at coordinate 27,459,121 of CM052352.1, read as the reverse complement.
GTTGTGATTTTGCTTAAGTTGTTTATAACTATGAAGTTCTAAAAACTTTTCTTTATTTATATTATATTATTTGATAAGCCTAACTAAAGAGAGAAACTTGTTAAAGATGAAAAAATTAACAATGACTTCTAAGTGTATAAAATCGCTCACATAACAAAAAAATTGCTTTATATAAAAGTAAAATTACTTCTCTTTAATCATGTAAAATTTTTATGTTCTTTTATACATGTTTTGTGTATATCTCCTATATAGTATATGTAAATTTATATTATCTAGTACTATTTTACTCTCCTTTTGATCTCTCCAAAGTTGAAAGAACAAAACCTTGGTCCTAAGTCCAATTAACATGAAAAGCATATAGTTGCTTTTCGGAGTCCAAACTCCAACCATAAAACGTTTTCTTTTGTTTTTTCAAAAAGAAATTGTAAAGAGAACAAGGACCTTTTATTTATTTATTTAACTTTTCTCTTTTGAAAAAAGAACAAAGTTTGAATAAGATAATCTACAAATTCTTGGACAACATCATTATCCTACCCTAACATGATTTTTTAATAAGAAAAAAGGTGCTCTAGCCTTTCCTCAAGCCATTATTGGCTAGGAATGCTGCACCATTCAAAGCTGAATTTGCTTTGTGGTCCTTAGTTGATTAAGGGCTGCATTTGATGCAGTAGATGAACCAAACTAGCTTAAGAAGTACGCTTTATTTCAATCCATTGATAGTTTTCCTGAGAAAAATACAAATAACATAGAAGACTTAAGAAAATGAGTCAATTTGAGGTAGACTAGGCAAAGGAAACGCTAAACCAATGGGAGGTTAAAAAACAATTATATCCAAGAAAAGTAATAAAATATATTATAATATTCTTATATGCAATAACTCTTATTAATGAAAATGTTTTGAGAATGTCTTTAATTTTACTCGTACTTCCAAAAACTTCTACATGACAATGATTGTTTTTTTTTTTTGGTCCTTTTATTTATGGATGTTAATAATTGGACCATGCAATATTTATACTTTCATGATATTATTTGAATTAAAATATGTGTAATCTTATCGTGATATTTAGAGTATCATTATTTTGATTAAAGGAATGCTATCCTTACTTGAAAATCATTATTACTCTTGTATGATACTTCAAAATGTCAATTAAATAATACAAACAAGCATAAAATGTAATTCTTAGGCGTTGATTTTCATATAAAAATTTTTTTGTTACACCTTAAAATGAAAATTATCTTCTTAAGAAAACAAAATCCTTATATACATGTTTACATAATTTTTCTTAAAAAAAAAAAAAAACCATTTTTCTTCATCATTTTTGGTATTTCTAGTTTAATATTTTAACAATAAATTAATCCAATATTTGTGTTAGATCACTAAACTAGTATATTTTTTTTCCGAATATACACTTCTTCTTCTTCTTCTTCTTCTTTTTTTCAAATTCTTGTGTATTTTTGGGGTCCATCGGAAATTTACCACAGAAACATTTTTAATACAGCGATAGTAATTGAGGCAACATATCCCGCGCACATTCGCGACCGTTAACGAAGGCCACACACTCGAATGGCTTCCCTGTCCACCCTCTATCTCTTTGCTTACAATTCTCTCCAGGCCCTGGGATGGTGATTCTCTCCCAAATCTCTTATTTTTCTCCTTTTGGCTGTGTTTTTTGTGGTCTAAATTTTGTTGTGGCAGGGCATTTGCTCTCTGTAGAATTTTGAGCGGCTTTGCAAGCACCAAGTCGGTGAATGGAGCTTACGCTTCCGCTGGGGAGCTAATCTGTCAGTTTTCTCTTAAGCCTGGGCTCTAATTTTTTTTACTCTGTTTGATTTCCCATAAAAATGGGGAAACAATTGGAAAACATGACAGAATTTGGCGATGCAAGTGGGGTAGAGTTTAGAGGAAGAAAAAAAAAATGTCCCTTATATTCTTTGGCTAGTTCTAATTGCAGTTCTCAGTATTTAGGTACCCTCCTGGTTGAAAATGTATATTTTGTGCTTCTGTATTGTTTTGTCATTATCATTGTTCTGTCGTGAAGGTTTGCTGCAAACAGTTGCGTTCTTGGAAGTTGTTCATGGGGCCATTGGTAGGTTTTATGGTTTCATGGGCTCTTCATGTTTGTTTGGAATGTGGCTGAGTGAACTTTTAGTTGATTTTGATGTTTGATTCTTTGAAATTTTAGGTATTGTGCCAAGTGGAGTGGGGAACACCCTGCTGCAATGGGGAGGAAGGGTTCATTTTCTGTTGGTCGTTCGTCAAGTGGATGAGGTTCTATATACTTTTCTTGGGTTCTCATTATTTAATTTAAGTACCAACTGTATTCATGTTTGATTTCCTGGATGGATCAAATATGGATTTTGATCTCATATATTTTCTGGTATGTGATATCAAAGTGATAACCAACTCATAGGTTCTAGCTTTTTGTAGGTCAAAGAATTGCCATCGGTATTCATAACTTTCGTTGCTTGGAGCCTATCTGAGGTAAGTTGGCTTCTTATCATATCTCTCTTGAATTTGATAGGCATTAGGAATATTGCGAGGTCCGTTTGCTGTAGAGCAGGATCCGTGGTTTCTAAAGTGGTGATAGATTTTTGATAGGCTTAGATACCAGTTTGAAAAAGACAACAATTACTGCAGTGCTGCATCCACTGATTAAAGGACAAGAAGTTTGATAGAACCTTCCGGCTAAATGTCTAGATGATATCACTGAATAAATAATAAATGATAATAACATTCCTGGTGAAGAATTATGCTAGAAAGTTTTTTGCAATTTCAAAAAGTTGATTATTTTCATGTTAGCTAGCAACAAAATATGTTCTTTTTTTTTTATTTAAAATATTTGGCTTGGCTAAAGGATGTTTAGACTTGTCAAGGTTTATCTATGCTGTATCTTCTAGCAGACGGACAAAGTGACTATGATATATCATCTAGTGATTCAATAGCTCTAGTTGACTGCATTAACAGCAAAGATGACTTTTCTCTATGGTGTTGGACCTTAAATCAAAGGTAAGCTGATCTCTGGAGTTGCCTCAAATAGACTGTTCACTTGCCTCTTCTAGTGAACTTTGTCACCAAAAAATCTACACTTGACTGGCTTTTTAATCCTTTTTCAGAAATTGATTGTATGGTAGACTAGATTTTTTTTTTTTTTTTGGCTTACTTTACTAAACTCTGGGTGACTGACAATGCAAGCATAATTTTTTTTTGCATTTTTTGGTAAATGTTACATGGCAAGAAAAAGAACCACAAACAAGAGGGTAAGAACTTACACGATTCCCACTAGTGGCAGATAAGTTAGGGTTAATAATAACAAAAGAAGAATACTGAAAATACCTTCTCGCGTGTTTCTGGACATGGTATACTCATGTCAGCTTTGGACTAGGCCCTAGAGGCCAGATTTGAATTTGATGGATGTAAAATATCACTGGGAAAAGAAAAAAAAACAATGATCTTACTATCTTCTGATGATTCTTGACATTTATGTCATACCCTCTCTCCGTTGTTGGTTATGTAATTGGGACGGATAAAGTGAAAGATGGTTCTCTTCATTGGTTTCTTTTCCACCACCAGTTCACTTTTTTGTTTTTTAAACTTTTGCTTTACTTGTGGTATTGCATCATGGGTGATAGAGTTCTTATCAATGCCAACGTGATAATGAGTAATTATAATATCAAGTCCTACTTTCTTCACTTGGGTCTTAAGTTCTTTTCTGCTTCTGGTGCATAACTTTAATGATAAAAATAAATATGATAATGAAGATGATGTTGGATGCAGGCCATTAGGTATCCATATTATGCTTTGAACTGCATAGGAAGTTGTCCATCTTGGATTACCTATCTCAGGTTCTTCCTTTTCTTCTTCTTCCTTTTTATCCTTTTCCTTTGAAATAAAATATCTGCAGCTCAACCGAGGCATTATATCAGCTGAAATGATGTTTTCATATAAAATTACATAACTTATCTTTTTGATAGGTACTCTGCATTCATTGTGCTGTATCCTATAGGAATTACTGCAGGTGAAAGTAAGTGGATGGACTCCAATCACCTTGATTCTATATTCTGGTGTTCTATTCTCTCACTTTCTTATTGCTTCTTTCATCTGTTTGATTCATTCAACTGTTGGTTATTGCCATGCAGTGTGGCTTCTGTACCAAGCACTTCCATTTATAAGGAAGGAGCATTTCCGTCCAATTTTTCTGAAGGTTTGTTGATATTTTAACCCTTGATTTCAAGTGAAAATGGTAATTTGATAAGTCGTTATCCTGCATGCTTTAGCAGGCACAGGTTTTAAAGTTATGCACTTCAGTTTTTGCAAATCAGATTGCACTGTCTATCTCCCTTCCAATTTCTTTTCTATGTTATGTTACATGTCTATTGCTGGAGTAAGCTGCCCCCTAGCTCGTACCTGGGTGGATTCAGGGAATGAAAACAGTTGGGAATTTTAATACCTGTGTCATATAATGTTTGCTTTACAGTCACTTTTTCTAAGCCTGCTCCTGGTCATCCTTGATCTAAGGATTGGCTCAGATTACTTGGATATACAATACTTTATGAACATGGAAGTTTCTTAGGAGAAGGTAGCTTCTTGAAGGCAATGATTTATCTCTTGGATTCCTGTTCTTTCCAAGCACATATACCATAGCATTCGTGGTCAAATGGGGTGATTGGACCAGATTTGCAGTCTGTTGCCAATTTTTTTCTTCTAAATTTTTCCTACGGTTTTCACTAAACCATGGTTCTGGTCTCAATCATATCTACATGAGGTGTAGTAAAGCAAAGGGGAATTTCCTTCTTTCCATACGCTACAATGCCCTGAATTCTCTTTCAATCCTCACTTTATTAGTTTTTAACCTTTTGGATATTTGGTTGAATTTTCTGTTTCAGGTTCTTCTTCTCTGCTACCCCTTCCTATTTTTAAAGCTTTATCTGCATATGTTTAAGCAACGGAGGTCAAAACTGGGAAAACTCCATAGCAAGAAGAAACTCTGAAGGTTTGTCCCCTTTTAGATACAGTAACTAGTTTGTTGCCACTTACTGGTAGCTTTGAAGCTTTGAAACTGTTGGGTTTTGGCAGTGTGTTGTTGTTGTGCAGTATCCAACAAATCTGCAGATGCGGATGCTACTGAGGAGGCTTTAGGAATAGGACCTGCGGTGAAATTATTAACTATAGCTTTTGATACAATGGTAGCATCTGAAGGTCCTAACAGACAGCTCAATTGCTATATGCCATATACATGGCTACAAATGTACTATTGTAATGTTTTTCTCTCTTTTGATCACTACTTGTTAATGTTGAAAGTCAGACCGCATATGCAATCCCCTAAATTTATTTGACTTTGAACAAATTTAAATACCCATTATACAGTCTTTGAATGTTTTCTTCATGAGATATGAGTAAATTTTTGTCAATTTTGGAAACATATGAGTCAGAAATATGCATTTAGTCTAGAGACTGCCATGCTGGAGTGTCGCAGGAAATTGGAATGTAGTATGCAACCTAATTTCTGCTGCAACAACTGGAAAGCAGAGCATGATTGTGGAATCTTAGTGTTACAAATTCTAGGAAAATATTGGAGATGGGTGTTAAAAGTTCATTTTCTGGAATCCTATAACAAGCTGAAAGTAATGTGGACATTTTGGCACCCCCTCATACCTATCACAAGGTGACATTGTTGCGAAAAACAAGTTATCACAGGAATACATAAACAAATAGATTAAGTCATAAATGCGTAAGAAACACAAGGTTTAAGGAAGTTCAAACCAACACAATATCATATATCCACTATTATTGATGCAACTATCAACCATTTTTCTTCTTATTAAGCAATTTTAAAATAATATAAAGATATTGTTTATAAGACCTTCATATCTATTACATACAAATATTTTTAGCACTCACAAAAACTCTTTTAACAAACTGTGTTTACAGAATAACTTATAGAATTTTCTTAAGATATACCTAAACTATAACTAAGATATTACTTTTTTTTTTTAAAAAAAAAACAGTCTATCTAACCTTATAAACTTTCCTTCCAAATTTCAAACAAAAATTGTGTATTATATAATTGATACTATGAAGAGGCTTAGCGAATAAACTATAAGCCATTACAAGATCTCATTAACATAAATTATGAAGTATGATATTATATTAAAAAACTTATTTGTTCTTAAAAACCAATTTCTAAGAAATGAGAAAATTTATTTTTGAACACAAGATTACACAAGTAGTGGTCAACATTGCAATGCCATCCTGATCATAGATAACTCTCGGGTGGTCCAATATTCTCTCATCATGTTTGCCCATTTTTATATCTAAGAGTAGACACAGAACAACTGGCAAGAGTGTTCTGGATCGTTGCTACAAGCCAAACCGGTGGACTGAGTCTTTTATTTTTATTTTTGGGTGGGGGTAGTTATAGTGGTTCTTAGTTGATATTTCACAGAAGGTTTGTAGTGCAGAATGGTACCTAGGAATATGCCGGTAGCATGGCAATTTATTTATTTATTTTTGAATGGCAAGTGCTATCTCTTTTTTATATCTAAAACTTTTTTTTTCTTTATAAAACGAATATCCAAAAAGATTTAGACAACGAAAGACTCTGTCGCACCATTCTTAATATACACTCTCATAACTAGTGTTAACAAACAATTAACTATTAGTTGTCCAGAACTTAACTTATGAATTTGGCATTACATATCTCAAATTTTCATTTATCTAACCAAAAAACAAAAATGAATTGCAAGTTCTTGTTTCAAAAAATATACAAATCCCTTATAAATCCCTTATAAACCACTTTAGACTACAAATCTTGTGTATAAATTAATACTATATGAAAAAAAATTATTTTTATGTTAAAACTTGATCCAAAAGTAGGTGATTTTTTCTTTTTATAAACAAGATTTTGTAGGATTAGGCATAAACTTTGTGATTAACAGGACAAAAAAGAAAACTCTTGAACGGATCACAAATGGATTTTTTTTTGTTTTTTAGTCGGCAAAATGATTGCAAAGATACAAGAAAGTTGCTGAAGAATCAACGATCAACAACAGGAAAGGTACAAACAACAGCAGAACACTCAGAGCTGAAACCAAAAGAAACCACCGGGATGTAAGCCTTTTCCATGGCTGAAAACAGAGAAACAGAAGGAGATGACCATTGCTTAGAACTCGGTGGAGGGGAGGGGCTCGTGAGTGTTTGGGCTGATGAAGATGATCTCGTAGATAAGGGCGGCGATGGCGGAACCGATGAGTGGGCCGACCCAGTAGACCCAGTGGTTGGTCCATGTCCAGCTGACGACTGCAGGACCGAAGGAGACTGCTGGGTTCATGGATGCACCGTCGAATGCTCCGCCCGCCAAAATGTTGGCGCCGACGATGAAACCAATTGCAAGGGGTGCAACTATCCCGATGTTACCCTTCTTGGGGTCCACGGCGGTGGCGTAGACGGTGTACACCAGGCCGAAGGTCATCACAATCTCGAACACCAACGCATTCCAGCAACTCACGTCGGTGGACAAAGAGAACGCCGGAGTTGACTGCATCAAATTAATTAATTAAAAAAGGTGTCATATATTTCTTAAGTTGCCCTAATATGCGGCAAAAAGACCAAATCTTTTGCTAATTAAGACCCTAATTGTGAGACAGTAAGGGTTTCTTAGCTTCCCACTAAGTCAAGGAAATACTCCCTAAAATACTTAATAATTCATGTTTGGATACAAAAATGTAAGTTTAAATAAAAAAATATTCTTATAGTTTTTAAGTTAATTTTTAAATTTATCTTTCTGAATTTTTCAACATTGTATCAAAATTTATATTGATTAGTAACTTTGAACTGAACGACCCTCCAGAAGACTTGTAAAAGATAAGAATCTCATTCTAGAAGATAAGATCCGTTTAAAATAGTGGTATTGAGCTAGCTTTGATTGAAGATAATGGTAGATATGATCCGTGAATGCCTCACCATGCCACCAGTGGCGAAGGCAAGGAGCAAGCAAGCAACGACGGATCCAAGGAGCTGGGCAATCCAGTACAGAAGACCTCTGATGAATGTGATGTGCCCGCCAAGGAAGGCACCGAATGTAACAGCGGGGTTCACGTGTCCACCGGAAATGTTTGCACCGATTGACACTGCGACGAACAGTCCAAAGCCATGGGCCAGAGCTGCGGCGACCACGCCGGCCGGAGTACTCGAGCCAGAGTCAGTGAGCTTGTCTGCCAAAACATTCATCATTCCATCAGTCTAGTTTCTCACTTATCCCTACTACAGCAACAAAAACAACTAACTTTTACGTGTACTGCATGAATAAAACAATCACTTACTGAAAGCTACACCGGAGCCTTCGCCGGCAAACACAAAAATGAGCACCGAGATAAACTCGGCCAACGCCGCTTTCAGGGTGTCGGCTTGGCCAGCCTCAGCCGGAGATCCGAAGGCAATCTGGGAAATCGGCATTTTTCAGAAATCTCAAGTCAACTCGAGGTCCTAGAAGTTTCAAAACCCAGAATCGCACTTGCTTCTTGCTTTCCAACTCTACAGAGTGCTTGTTATATATAGGAGGAGCCTCACTCTCCGGCCATCGGAAACCGGACTAGCCGGTTTCTAGCAGGTGACAGCTAGTTTTCAACGACTATAAGAACGGGCCTCCATTTTGTTCTCCGCTTGCCACGTGGACGGACGGTAGCATAGTGGGGACATCCTAATCACCGCCCAAACTTTGAGGTCGGGTCCACAAATGATTGTTTCTGCGGTGACGATGAACCGACCATCAGATTGTTTATGCGGCGCCGACGTGGACCTCCGGGGGTGGTTGTGCTGGCCTCGTTATCACGAGCGTTGATCATCATCTAATCATCCTTAAAGAAACTTTTGATTATGTAAATCGGATTTTTTTTGTTTAGTGGGGATCACGAAGGGAGGATGATATCATGGTTCGTGGAATGACTTGTGATTAACGTATGTTTTAATGTGACTTCACTTTTGTATCATTCCAAAACTTTATAGGATCTTAATCTTGAAGATGTTGTATTTTATAGGATCTTTTAAGTTAGATTATCTTGTAACTTTAAAATCTTTAATCTTTTAGAGTTAATGACAAACATCATATTTGATCGACAAGAACACAAAGATGAGTTAACAACTCATCTTGCTTTGAACAAAAAGATCTTCATATCTCTCATTTACCTAACAAAAAAAGAAAAAGAAAAAAAGAAAAACATTATACTTGTTAGAAATAATGATTGGTTGATTTATTAATTGATATTCTTTTTATATGTTCAAGTATTCATGTCTTTTAATGTGTTATAACATCTAGATGTCAATGTGACTCCCTATTAGTCTCTTTAACAAGATTGATAAAAATTATTAATGTTAAATTAAGAAAATAAAATCTAATAGTTTTTTTTAACATTGCTCTTCAATAACTATGCAAATGGGGTATTTTACAAAATTATTGGGTATTTTTAAGTAAATCTTATAGGCAAAAAGTTCTTAACTATAGAGTATTTTATAGTATACCATCTATCTTTTATTAATAATGAGCGGTTATTCTTTTTAAACTTCATTTAGAAACTACTTATATTTTCTTGAATTAAGCATTTCATGTTCGATATGTTTAAAATTATATCATACCACCTAGATTGCTATAATCCCATAAAAAGTAACATTTTTCTAGGCCCATGAAAATGCTGCTAACCTTAATATATTATATCCCTACTTTTGATTAAAAAAATTTGGTCACAGCATCTCTCAGTGTACTTTTCAAATTCAATTTCTAGAAAGGGGTCAAATTCAGTATTCTTCCATCTCCATTATCATCAATCCCTGTCATATTTATGCAATGGCGAATGTCAAAAGAAGAGAAAAACAAACCATAGTCAAAGCTCTTTACGGCCACATTATTGCTTACTGTTCTTCCACATGCATAAAGTAGATTCCTACTAACCGTTGGTGCCAATGAGTTAAAATGTTTACAATTAAAAAAGCTGAGGGATTTCTAGAATCAACGAAATTATTATGTTCTTGCTATATGAATCTGATAATAAAGATATTGGTTGCTACCAGTATCTTCCTTGCCGTATATATCATGTCCTTGAAGTTTTGTGGGGATCCAGTAATGCTATCACAATATATATATAATTTTGTTAGGTATAAGATTTAGGAATATGAAGTGTTTAACTTAGGACCTAGCCAAACACTAAGTTCGTGAATTGTCAACCATTTAGACATGTTATTAGTTACCAGATGTTGATGGGTTTATTAAAAGTAAATCTTATGACTCAAATTGTTTATTGCATGAAGAATTAAGTTAGAGATAATCATCGGAACTATAACTTCAACATCTTGAATATATAATTTATGGGCAAACATCGTTATCCCGTTGCCAAATCAAACTAGATCAAAGTAGAAAAGTGTAAACCCTGATATAATACTCTTTAAGATGTCAAATCTCTTTATCAAATGGTTTAATCACGACATGATGTTGCAAGAACAGTAAAAATTGATAAGAAAATGAAAAGAAACAAAGACAATAGCCCCTAGTTTTCATGCCTAGCCGCCCTTATCCGACAACATCACGTTCACTCATGCCCAAATGGTTTTATTTTTCAGCATAAAACATTGTGATCTCCATTTGTTAATTGAATCAGAAAGCTCAAATGAGTTGTTAGAGCTAATTGAAAATTTAGTAGGTATTGTGGGCGATAGTGGACCTGGTGTTTGCTTTTGAATCCCAAAAGCATATGCCACGATCAAACCGGCTGCATGTGATGTACAAGCATTTTCCAGTCCAATTATGTATATAAAATGCCAGATCGTGACATAAATCCATGCTTAAAATAATCAGGATTAGCAATTGTATTTATCTTGTCCGCGAATATGAAGGATCAAGCACCACCATTAATAAAGAATGTTCAGAGCCTTTTGTCTCCCTTACCTTTTCTGCAGTTTTTAATCTTATCTGCTTGTTATTGTATTTCACGGCTTGAACTGTTCAACAAATTCTTTTGATCAAGTTTCTATCTCCTTCTCTGTCTTTCCATTGTGTCCACTCATCTTTGGATCTCGGGAAAAAAGAATAAGGTCGAGTATATCGGCCATTAATGACCAGATCGGGATCCGAACCCATTGAATCTGCCAAATCAGGTAAGAACTGCTGTCCCGGTAACCTGTGGACAACCCACAGCTCGTTTCTGGCAGTGCATGGCAGTTTATGTTTGAAAATTGAACGTTTATACTTTTGTTATATTTTAACCGTTGAGGCATCTGTGCATCACGGATTAACGAACAGCATGGCAGATGGGATCTTGCATGTTTGAACACTTCCATTTCTGAGATGGATGAAGAAAATTGTAGGAGAACTTGCAGGTGTAGGCATGTGGTCTTCGACCTGTCAACCTTAATGCCACAGGCAAGTTGCTTGCAGTCATGGGGGATCTGTGATGCAGCGTCATGTATCCTGTGAACATTTTAAACTCAGAGCTCTTTTATGGAGTTCCAAATGCTCCCTAACTCCAACCTAGTAGTAGCGGGAGTTTTGGGTAAGGGTGAAATGGTAAGTTTATATATAAGGTGAAAAATGATAAGTAATTTATAAAAACTTTATTTATATTGTGTTACTTAATGTTATGTTTGAAGTAGATTAGTGAGATTAAAATTGAAACTAACTACCATGTTTAAGTTTGGAGTAGTTAATAAGTTTTTCTGACAATATCTGAATATGATTCCTTTTTTGTGCTGATATAAAAAGAAAGATTATGTAAAAACTTAGGGATAGAGAGAAACATAGAATACATAGTGTGAGATAAAGGTTTTCTAAATAGATGTTATCACTCCTCATCATAGTAAATAATTTGCCCCTTAGGCTAGAGACATAGGGAAATCACCCAAACCTTGTAATTCTTTTGCATTTTTCTTAATTGATATTTTTTGTGTATATGATAAGATTTTGAATGATTTAGTAAACTTGAAAATCATGAGTTTAGTTTTAATCCAATATATTGTTATAGCCATCAAAGAAATATAGTTATCGAAGAAAGAATTCTTTTGATAGATAATATGTGTAAAAGTAGTAAATAGAGAGTACGTTGTTGTTTGTATGAATAAAAACAAATTTTCATCTGAATTATTAAATGCATTGAGAACTTTTGGTGTTCTTGAGAATTATTGAATGCATTGTCTGCTAAATAATTCTTGTTAATTCTCCTAACACAAAAGTTTGTTCATATAGGAAAGAAATAATGGTCAGATAATGTCTAAATATAAAAATAATATTAGAGCACATGTTGATTTATTTCATTTCTAATTCAACTTTGAGCTCACTACAAATGTTTAATGCAGAAGAAACTACAAAGAATGAGAGTTTTATATGGGAAACAAAGATCTTTGAATAATGTTTAAAATATAAAAATTATTTTCTTAACTTATGAGTTAACTTTGGAGTTAGACTTTAAGTTTATTTTTAATACATATATCAATTTGTTGCAAGCCCTATACTCGGATCTCAAACGTTGTCATCCAGCTCGATAAGTTTGGGACATGTGACTTCTTCTCCTTAATTCTTAAAGCAAAATAGTTGACTGCCCATGTGACTTCTTCTCCGTAATCATTAAATGAAAATAATTGACTGCATAATGCAGGAGGCGTCGTGCGTCTCACATATGTCTATGGTGTTCGCTTATTATAAAAGAAAATGTACCATTTCCAAATCCTTCTTATTCTGTATCAAGATTTTACAGATTATGATATTTGGAAAAGGTACCACTTAGCTACATGTAGAGTTTTGGAGACTTTTTCGTTGTACTTGAAGACTTCCTTTTTCCTTGGAATGGGGTTCTACGATTAGCATTTATAGATCTCATCTGTTTAATAACTTTATTCTTCAATTTCTTAGAAAAATAAAAACCTTTCTTAGCATTGGCCTTCATGATCACTTAAATGGCCAAAGCTTAACCCAGAGAGTTTAATTATATATGGGCTGTCCAGAGCTGAGAGAAAATCACTGGGCTTCTCTCTGTTTAGAGTGGCCTGTTTTCTGTGGAAGCCATCAAAATAGTGCATGGTTCGGCCATTCTCAGCTTATGGGTTACTCTCCAATGTGCAAGTTTTGAACATTAAACAGGCATTTTTTATTTGGCTCAAGAGGATTTTTTTTTTAAAAAATTTATATACCGCATTCAGTTGTTAAGGGTTTCAAGTTTTACTAACTTACTACTAAACTAACAAGTTATTGATGATTCAAGAAATTAGGGATGTAGGAAGGTGTGAGCTCATTAAAAATTTGCAAGTTCTAATTTTTTTATGGTAGTAAGAATATTTTTTCTTATTTACCACATTTTTTTATTTACAAAAAATGAATTTTTACTTGAGTCTTATTTTTGATATTATATAATAAGGTTATTTCTCTCCTTAAAAATAGTTTATAAATTTCAAAAGATATTAGGATAAGATTTAGTTAATATGATTTTTCTAAGACAAGATATAAAGTTCTGTATATTAAAGAATTTATTGAATTAGACAATGATAATGGTCAGAAGAGAACCCAAAAAGAGGAAAAAAGAAGAGAACAGGAAAGAATCACATAATTATTACTCGGGCAAAGGCTTTATAAAGTCGCTGCTTTTTGTAGAGCAACGATAAAAATCATTGCTTTTTGGCAGCTGTTGAGGTTCATTGGGCTTCATGGATTCTTCTAGGCTTCTTCTCCATGTGCTCTGGGCCCTGTTCGGACTAAAATACAAAACCCGAGTGACATAGTTATCAACTCGAGGCCACTTTTGCAGAAGGACACCCATTATATTATTCATTGTCTCCTTCCTTCGTTCAAAAATGGAATGCCAGACGAAAATGGCAAGTAGGGTAAGAGGCAGGATATGGCAAAGATAGTGAGAGGAAAAGTGAACAGTAGCATCATGAGACTGAATGATGGTACTATATTCTCTCACTTCCTACAATACATGTTGCCATAAGCATATCTTTTGCAGAGTAAGCTCTAAGCAAAGCTTGAACTTGGTTTGTTGAGGAATTCTATTACAGGATTATAAAAGTTTGTAGTAGGCTTAGACTTATGAGGGTCCAAATTGGTGATAGTTTTCAAATGTAATGTTTACTAGTAGTTAATGCACGTAATACATTCAAAGCTTAATTATTTTAGAGATTATTTAACTTTTTTTTTTTTTCCTTAAAACAGGTTGTTGAAAGAATGAAGTACTTAAAAATACAAAAAGAATATTAGATCAAGATATTGATAGTGTGAAATAACCATTACTTTCAATATATTTGACTATTTTAAATCACAAAGACTCACTTTATAAATTATGGAGCAATGTGATAAAACCATGAGACTTAGGTTAATATTTTTCAACTTTCATTTAACTTTAAGTTCATTAGATATGCTAAGTATATGAGAGCATTCATTTCACATTATATAACTTTGTGCTTAAGGTATACATGGCATGGGGGAATATTGAAAACAATCATTCTAAAAATAAAAATAAAAATATCAAAGATTGTTTTAATATAAAAATATATATCTTTAATTCATGAATTACTTTTTTGATTAGACTATAACTTTATTTCTAATACAAAGAAATAACATTCCTTAAAATGTGATATTAAAAGATAAAGATACTTTAACATTAGATTTTTTTTTTCATATTCCTACACCAAAAAACTTAGCTCACATATCCATCTCCCATCAGTCGTTTTCTAAACAAGATTGTAAAAAGCTACCCACATGGTAAAAGCTTAAGAATATTCCCAGGCAAGTTACTTTTAAGCAAGCTCCCACCCACTAACATCATTTCTATAGTGCCAATGATTTTATGGAAAAGAGATGATTTGACTTTTGCTGCCTAGAAAACCCCCCTCTTTATCCCGATGACTTTTTCTCACCAATTTTCCTGTTGAACATCTCCTTCATAATCTTGTTCAGCACCAAAAAAATCTATTTCATCCCATTTCTTTAATACGCCACCACCAAATCCAATCATGTTAAAGGCGAAAGCCGAATGAATACTTCACAAAAAAGTCATATCTCAAAAGAAGGAGACAGCACCAAAGCTAAGTTCATTTTCTCGTTGCCCAAACACACCTACTTCTCCACCAAACTCCACCGTAAAGCATTGATGTCGATAAGCCTTTTCCTGCTACAAAGAGAGCGTCTTAGCTCTGTTCAAACTTCAGACTCGCTTTAATAAAGATCGCCACCATTGATGGCTTCCAACAGTTCAGTCTGACCAACCCGACCGTCTTTTATAATTTGGTCAAATCCGTATTGAAAATGGATGCTCCCTTTTTAGCCCAAATGGATTGGCTATCTGCTAAGCTCATGGAAGGATCCTATGATCCATGCTTACCAATGATGCTTCTTAGATGCTACCCCTTTTTCTTATTAGGTAAAAAGGATTTGTGTTTAATAGGGTCTTAAATTCAAAATCTTAGATGCTTGTTAGATGCTTAGTGCAGCAGGTTTGGCATGTTCGACCCTAAATCCCGCTTGAACTCTGCCATCTTCAAGAGCCTTTTCTTACCCATTTCCCCTTTCAAGAAAACGAAAGAAAATCTTGATGATTATAGGTTGTTTCCTAGCCTATAGGGTCGAGGCCTTTTGTCCCCTCAAGGCTCTGTTCATCTCTGTATTGTTAAACAAAACTTCAACATCTCAAGGTGATGTATGATTCTTTTCAGCACTAAGTAACAAGAATAGCCTGATAGACTTTAGGTCCTCGAGATTCTACCATGGTCCTCAACCTTGCTATTTGCAATTTCATCAAGGAAAATGCTAGAAGGAAGCCTGTAAATTCTACTGTTCCTGCAAATGGATCATTTTCAGGGAGCACAGTGAATCCATAGTAGGCTCTAGATTAGAGTTCATATGAAAATGAAAGAACAAGATTCTCCGGGAAAACAAACAGAGACTAGAATTGAAGTTCACGCTTTCTGAAATTTCTTCTGTTATGTTCAGTGTCTGAAAGAGTGAATATTGTCATTATCCCTGAAATCAAAGACCAAGTTGAAGTTTGAAACAGTCTCTCCAAACGTTATGAACCCGGTTTAGAACATCGGACTCCAACGCAGAAAATCGCCACATGTTGTTTCGCATGCACTTCATGCTAAGTCGTATTCAACTTGAACACACTGTGGAATATACGTTGCGTGAGATTTAAACCCTCTCTGGCTTATCCAACCCATTGAAACTGACCTTTTTGTTCCTTCCCCGGCATCGTTGCCGTCTGTGAACTGCTTTCCTCCCGGCTCGAGGAAACCTCCTACTACCATTTCGGTCAAGGTAGCTCCTCCCTAATCATGTGTTAAAAAATGAACTTATAATTTAACTTAAAAGCTACTTCATTAGACTTCAAAACCATATCCTTTTAATGTAAAATACACTACCGTACACTGAATATAGCTTGATGTTACGGCCTTGAACCCATCATATCAATAAGTTTAGCCCTTTTATCCTCCAAAAATTTTGGATAGAGGGAACTGGTCTGTGATCCATGCCTACCTACTGCCTAAAGCTCAACGGCATGTGCCTCGCCGCACGGTGGACGCGCCGGAAGTCATGACAAGAGAGGCACGTGCCTGACTTCAGGACCTTGGATTTTCTCCACAAACGCGTTGCCAAGATGATGACCCCCATATGCTTATACCTAATTGCCATGTGCAGGGTCAGAAGAAGACAAGCCCCTAAGCTTGCTTTCTGCAGCTCTTAAGCCCCACCTTATGATAAAGACATGTTAATTTACTGTGATTATTATATTTTATGGTGCATAGAGAAAGGTAGATTCTTCAACTGTGTGGAGGAAGTGTTAGGTTTTTATTTTATTTTATTTTATTATTTATTTCTTTTTCTTTTTCTTTGCTTTGCCTTCACATAATTATATTTCTTCACGACTTCACATGATTAGGTTGACAGGTAAAGTCGTTACCCGTTGGGGAAGCTTAGGAGGTAAAAGGGGAACTGGTCTCCACTTTTTGGGACTGTTCTTCCAAATGATGCTCTCGAGTTACGATAATAGCCCTACAATAGAGAGGATTCAAGCAATTTGATAGGCTCTGTAGACCATGCTTATGTATCCTCCAAGAGCATACATGCTACTGATAAGGACGTCTGAACCAGCAGCCGACTAGTTTGAAAATGGAGAATGTAAACGAACTGTTCGAGAAAATGAATGTGGGTAGGCCACACAGAACACTGTGGCCATAACGGTGGGCTTTGGGTCATTTTGTAGTCATGATTTATTATCAAGGGAAGATGGGACATAAGTCAGTAGTATTATCTTTGAATCTGTCTTATGGACATGATGTTTCTGTCAATGTCTTCTGAAGAAATTTTTCTTAAATTTGGTGTTACGATGAAGAGTTTTTGTTTGGAAAAGGAATGTTAATTTTGATGGCACTCTTTGGGAAATAAATTTTGAGGAATAATATAGATACCATAACATACCAAGGTTTTTTATCTCTATCAACTCGAAACTTATGTAAATAACTTATTCCAATAAAACTATTAATAGGACATAACTTTTGAGGTCTTAAGTTTAATACTTCTTTTTTATATTGCCTTTGCGCAACCAAAAAAGCCTTACTCCTTGAAAAGTAGGAGTCAAAAATAGAATTATCTTAACACAAGAAAGATATAATGTTAAGATATTAATAATATAAGATTATCATTATTTTTAATAAATTATTTTACCCTGAACTCAGGTAAATTAGGATAAGTCAATCAGTAAGTGATAAAAGTGATAAAATAAAATCACAATAACTCAATTTTTACTAAAAGAGTTCAGTGCCCTCCCAAAAACCTGTCATTAAGAGGGAATACCTGAATATATATAAATAAAAGTATAATACTAAAGTATTAATTAATAATATGAAGCAATTACTATTTCTAATATTGAAGAGCTGAACTCCTGAACCTCCCAACCGAACCTGAGGAAGGGAAGGCTCAACTAGTAACGAACTGATAAAGCAAGGATTAAACAATAATTAGACATGTTAACACACTTCTGCACGTAGGTAGCTGCTAGATTCATTGTATTAGGAGAACCAAACTTTTCAATTTAGTAGCTTTGTCGTAAATGATGCATATTTATACTTAGCCATATTGTCGTCTTCCTAATACAAGCCGATCCCACTTAATTTTTTATTGCATTAAACAAGTTACAGATAAAATAATGCAGTGGGAATCAATGGCTCAAAGCCTAGTTGCACTGCACGTTCATGCTACTTCAAATCTAATAGGCCATTGCATGGAACAATGACAGTTTAACTGCATCCAAACATCATTATTGCTTGATCTAGTGACTAAGCTTGAGGTTGTATGGTTCTTCCACGTTGCAGAGGTGATGGTATTATCCTGTAAACAAGATTATTAAAACCTGATACAAAAATCTATTGCTGAAGAGTGCCGAAACCGGTTGTCGGGGATAAAGATAGAAATCTCCTGGTTTTCCACAGGGAATCCATCATCCACGTTCATTGATTCTGTACAACCCGGTTTTGTAGTGTTCTTAATGTGAACAACAAAATGGAACTTGTTTGCTGCTGTGGCATGTGGGTCTGCTCTAATTCATCAGATAAATAGAAACCCTTGTTGGATTCTACGGACCTATAATGTTTTTAAGAAAGAAATCTTATTGGCTGCTCAAGAACTTCCAATACCCATCATGTTTGAGAATCATTTACCATTCAATAAGCCCTGATTATGACAACTTTGGTTTAAACATACATGTCAAAACAGTAGTTGGTAATGTATCTTTAATATCTTTTTTACATATTTATGTGATTCCTTCTCTTAAAAATTAATTTTAAGGAAAAAAGTTAAACTGTTTTTAATAATACACAATACTAGTACTTTTTTTTCTTTTTTTTCCAAAGAGAATGTGTTTGCTTCACCCTTTCTTTTTATCCTGAACTAGGAACCTAGGAGTTGAAAGATGGTACAAATCGCTGCTCCTGCTCAACACACAAAAGGTCACAAGGAATTAAAAAACCAGACGCAAGTGTTGGAAAAACTCTCCACATATTAAGAATGAGAATAATTCATAATAAGTCAACCACTACATGCTTGCCTTCAGTTTTCTTGGGCAGTTCACAACGCAATCTAGTATTGCACCCTATTAGATAATCTAATCAACTGCGACCGTCCTTCATTATAAAACAAGTATAATAAAAAATAAATTATTCAACTGCTATAATATATGATACGCCGTATACGCCAAAGGTTGTGGAATTACGTTTTTCCACAGCCATCTCAAGGATAAGGTAATTCAACACCAAGGAGAAAATTTGTGTAAAAAATCAAAACCAGAGTAGAAGTTTAAGGAACTTAGACCTTAAAAACTAATGACAGTGTGAATGTGTACCTGGCTATACGTGAATTTCTCAAGCCAATTTTTTATATGGGTATGAGTATTTTAACATAGTCTTAAAATCTACGTTTCTCTCTTAACACTTAACTTAATACAAATTAGTCTAAAAATTTACGTAGTTTGCAACATCACGCTATTACAATGAAGTGAGGGAGTATGTTGATGATGTGGTTGTAATATATAAACATCTTACTCAATTAAAAATAAATGTTGTACGTGATCTCTTACTTCCAAATTCCATACTTGGGTGTTGCATAAAAAGGAAAATTAAATGGAGATGCATTCTTTCACTTGCCAATTTTTTAACAAAAATTCATGCATATGAAAAGAGAATTAGGAAACTGATCGGACGGTGGCGGTCTTCCCGGAGATTCCCTGTTGAAAACCATTGCTCGCCGGAGGGAAATTCTTTTAAGAAACGGGGGTATTGATGGAAAGTTCCATAAATAGCACCGCATAGACCGGAGGAGCTTACTTTTAGGCGTGTACAAAGTTGCAAAAAGACCTCATTTTCTTCTCTATATTTTGTCGTTGTTCTCCGGAGAACATGACCGTTAAAATTTTCCAACATGAAAGACACTATAAAAGGAAAATCCAACTGGGTTTTGGTGACTCTGCGAGAGAGAGAGAAAGAGAATGTGATTCCTGCAAGTAAGAGACAGAGGTCCTGAAAGGGTGGGATAAGTTTCAAGCGTTCAATGAAATTGAATATCACACGAAGTGTTGAAAAAGGAATCTCCGAATTTTTCAATATGGAAGGTTTTGGCATTCCTTGATTTTCTTTGATGCGGACAGGCATATCACTACGTGACAAGGCCACCGCTCTCTCTCTTTCTGTCTTGCTAGCTCGCTTGCACACTTCTTTGTCTTATCTACCGGGATTTTCTTCTATAAATTAGTCGCAATTTTACTTTTGATGAACTCCCCAATCCCTTGATTTTTCTTTCCTTTTTGCCTTTCTTCCCAAACACAAAGGTTTCGAGAAAGAATGGAGGAGTTGGGTTCTCTGTGGAGTTACCACGAGGTGGGTCACGCCTTGTTTTCTTCTTCTCTGGGTGTCCATTCTCTGTTGGATTTCTTCCTGCGGTTCTTTTCAAGCTTTATCTTTTTCAAACTGAATTGTACGTTATATGATGGTTGTTTCTGTGTAATTCTATTCTGTCCAAGATTCTTTCTGGGTGTCTCTCATTTCATGTTTCTGTATAGCATGTGAGTGTGCTAGTTATGTATCCGAAATGCTTGGCTAATTGGGTCCTGTTTTCTTTTGCTTGTTGGCAGAGAAGTATTTGAGTTTTGGCTTGTGAAAGAAAGCCTGTTTTGGCTATGGAGCTTTCAGTTCTGTTTAGTCTGGAGAGAGTGTTCTCCTTTTTGTTTAAGTACCACCAACTAAGAGGTGTTACCTTTGATTTTGAAATTCTTCGGAATGAAAGCATTTTCCCATTCAGCTATTGCAGTAAAACTTCAAAGGCGTTATGAATGCAGAAACTGTTTTCTTCTGTGTAAATGTGACGCCTTTCTTGGTCCATCTTTCTGATACCCCACTTGAAAGTTGAATTAGAATGCCACTGTATGGATGGCGACTAATGATGTTTCAGAGGGAAGGTTCATGTATGGTGCTTGACTTTCTCCACACCGTCCCACACTTTCATTTTTCTCGCTTTTATTCAATTTGAAAAGAAGCACGGTTTGACAGAAGTGACTTTCATACTGATGAGCCTTTGAAATTGTTTGTCCTCTTTTTGATTTATTTGGGACCTCTACATGCTCCAAAAAGGCTCTATCATTTTTCAAAAGAAGTTTGGTCCAATTGCGCTGATATTGATCTTTGTGTTTGTCTGAAATCTAACATTCTTGCAGTTTATGACCATCTCTCTAAAATTTCCCTGTTCTGAATGTCTTGACAGTGCATAGATGAGCTGAAGCAGAAGCTTTTCTTCACTTCTGTTGAGCTGGAGTCTTTTAAAATGGAGGCAACTGAAGAAATCAGAAAGAACAAGGAGAATGTGAAGAGTTTACTTAATCTTCTAAAAATGGCATACCAAGAACGAGATGAAGCCAGAAATCAGCTGCAGAAGCTCCTGGACAAGCTCATGCCTTCTAGCCCGACCGAGATGCCAAAGCTTCACCCTCATCGCCAACCGGACAGTCCTCTTCTAATACCTGCAAAATCAAACTCAAGCATAACAGAGTCCCAGTCCCATGGCTCGTCCCCAGTAGATTCTTTCTTTGATGCTGTTTCATCCCCGGATTTTTCAAGCATGAATGTGGTTGATTCGAGTGCCACGGGGTTTGTAAACAAGCCCCTTGTTCATAAGTACACAGGCTCCATGCCCACAGGCTTCTCTTCCGGGAAGGCAAAGATCGATCCTGCTTCTGAAGTAATCGATAATCTTGTTAAAGGAAAAGTTCTTCCTCAAAAGGGAAAACTTTTACAATCTGTGATGGAAGCCGGTCCGTTACTTCAGACACTTATGGTTGCAGGGCCGCTTCCTCGGTGGCGGAATCCTCCTCCTTTGCAGAACTTCAAGATTCCGCCGGTTTCCATTGAAGGTTGTCAGATTGAAAATGTCAATTCTAAATCTGCTGCAAATGCTTCCTGTATGTCTCAGAAATCTCTCAGTTTATCCCCATTTCCTGTGATGTCTCGTGGGATCTCTCAAACTTGTTCAGCATCCATGCTAAATTTTGGCTCTGCTCCGTCTTCTTCATGTTTGAACAATTCGCAGCTTTGGACTCCAAGTGCTAGTATTAATAATCATGTCCCAGCAGGCAAGCGGCAACGGTTCCTATGAGATCAAATAGCTTAACTTTGCATCTTTCCTGTAAAAATCAAATTTCAGAGGTTGATGGTGTAAATGGGATACATTGCTTTTCGGATTTGGACTTTGAATGACGTAGATTTTAAACTTCCTTTACCTTTTTGTCTCCCTGAAATTAGCTAGAAGTGGAGAAAGTTGAGGAAGAACCAGATTCTATCCTGAATCCATTTTCTGTAATATAGTGTGAAATCGGCTGGAAGTTTTTGGAGATGCAGAAACATTCGAGTGTGGTGTTAGATTCAGCCATTGAGTAATAAGACATTTCCTTTATGCAACCTTCCACTTTGATTCATGTTTGTCATACTGAACTGTAATTATAGTTAAAGAGCTTAACATTCTCTAAATTCTCAAGAACAGCCAATGATGATAACACAGATATCTGTTGAGGATTGAGTGTAAAAGCTGCAGAAGAATTCTTTTGTTGAAGAATTTTCTCCAATAATTTTGCAGCAATCTTCATGTTTGTATCCACTTTGGCCTGATAGAGCATTTTTCAGCTTCTTGCTTCTGTTAAGAGGAAATCCATTCAGTGACAGAAAAACCATGATAGAAATTGTTGTCTAAATTCTCAAGAGCAGCCAGCGATGATAACCCAGATATCATTGATCAAGGTCTTCCTTAGTACGTTGCCTTATACATGAACCTGATTTGCTTAAGCAGAGTTTCCACTTTCGATATCAGAAGCATTAGTAAGGAGGTGGAAGGACCCAAAACAGAGGAGCTTCTTGCTTCTGTTAAAGAAAGGATTTCATCCAGGAACAGAGAAATCATTGATCAAGGCCTGAAAGTTCATTTCTTGCTTCGGTTACTGAATTTTCAGGAGATATCTAACCATCCATTCATATATGCATGTATTAGAAAGATCAAAGTTCGTTTGAAAAGCTAATTTTATAAGTTGAAGAGACAGTTTTTACACTAAAATATTATTTAATAATCATTTGTTTTCTATACAAAACTTCTATTCTATATAATATGCAAGTACATTCCTTGTAAGTCTTTTCATCTTCAACTCCTAATCTGAGATTTTGTTCTTCAAAACAATGTCCATGGGAATTCTTTTGTGTTTGGCAATTGGCTATAATAGTCAAATTCTTTGTTTCAATACAATTGAAACAATAGAAAGATGTGGGTTTAAAATTTTTTCAAACAACTCAAGAAATTGTTAAAAGAGAGTCTATTAGGTTGGCTCCAAATTAAATTAGTTTATAAATCATAATATAAAATAGCTTATTTCAAAAATAAATTCTTGCTTAGTGGCTGAGGGCTTGGCTTTATGGGTTCACAATGTGTACACCACAAAACTATTAACCTTCCTTCTTTAGCCAGCTTGAATTTATTTCTAACATGTAATTTTCTATACATGTCTAAATTGACTTTCCTTTCTAAGCTAGCCTGATTTATTATTTGTATTCAATTCTTTATATTCTTTTTTAAGGAAGTCTTCTTTCATAATTAAATATCCTAGATGATACTTGGAAATTCTTATTACAAGCCGAGCAAGACTTTATGGAAATTTTATATTTTCCAAGACTGGCCACTGCATTATCAATTTCTTAAGGAAAAGACTGAAATGGTGTGCATCCATAATTGCATATTTTTCCAAGTTATAAACCGATGACATTGCTGAAGATTTTCAATTTTTCCAAAAAGCCTTTAAGATTTCGTTCCAAGGGTAGCTTATTTTGGTACAAATTCTCTCCTTTTCCAACTATAGCAAACTACCCATTATTCTTGCCAATCAACATTTCAGTTCTTGGAAATTGCCTAATATATACATTAAATTCAACATTATTACTGCAAATATTTCGAAAAAACAAATATGATTAAATCAAGCTCTGTATTTAAAAATCCATATGCTAAGAAAAAGAGAAGAAAACTCCAGTTTTTCCATGACCCTATGTGTTTTCCACTATTATCAAAAGGAAGCATGAAAAGAGCTTTTTGTTATTTTTAATTTATTTTCCTATTTTTTATTCTTTCATACAAGGCTTTGATTATTTATTTATTTTGCTTAGAAAACCGTAAAGAATGGTTTGGCAAATAGATTGAATGGAGTTATTCCTTAAAAATAAAAATAAAAATAAAAAATAAAAAATAGATGGATCTAGGGATCCTTGCTTTGAACCCTATACTTAGTTTAGATGTTGTTAAAAGGCTAAAAAGGGAGGAAAAGAAATTTCAGAAATTAGACTCTTACCAAGAAAAGTGTATGAGCATTTTGAGTTTTTATTGATGTCAATATTTTCCTAGTGGTTTCATGCATTTATTTTTTCTTGAATTTATGGATCAGTGTTTCAATATGTTAAGAATCTTAAGGTCAACCCTTAAACTTAGGCTACTATTATTAAAATTATGCAGTGTTTTGCACATCTTGTGGAATATTTTTTATTTGGAATATTTTATCAAACAATGTAAATGATGAAAATATTTCTTTTTTCTGAAATGTGAGGCTTTTTCCCCAAAAATAAAAAAGAGAGTGTATGAGATAAAATTAAAAAAAATTAAAAAAAAAAGCAGGATTGTAAACATGTGCAAAAGAGTAGTTAACGATTTAACATATTTGGTTTAAGAGATTAAAGAGAAGATGATACCAAGACCCAAAATCAACTTTAAAGGTAAGCTTATCTCTGATTTCACAGCCAAATATTAAAAAAGGTAGAGGAAAAAAAAAAACAAAGGAATTCAGTTGGGTTGAGAAAGATCATTGTAGGAGGTCTACATTAAGCTTTATGTTCAACTAAGGAGCTTCCAATGCCCACCATTTACATATTACATATGAAAGTTGAAGTGTTAAACAAGAGAATGATGTTAAACATTTTTGTTTGATCTAATTACTGAAGGATACTATATATAAAAAAAAAAGATCTAAAGTTAAATTCAAAAATTAACTCATAAGTTAAAAAAATAAATTAACCTTTAAGTGATATGCAAGAATCTTGTTTACTTAGTATGAGATTATATTTCACAATATCCACACCTTGAGAGGGGTCAAGTTGAATAGAATTAAGAGTAAAATTGATTCCATGAAAAGTTTAATATCTACACTACTAATCCAACAAAAATCTAAAAAAGCTCATATTAGAATACAATTCTGTTGAGATATTTCATATTACCTCTAATCCCTTATATATAAATATGAATCAATTGTTTTCCTCCTTGAAAAAAAAAAAAAGTGCATTTGACCCTATTTTAACCAATGATTCATGAACGCGTCTTGTCACCCCCTTAACCGATTTTGTCATCTATTGGTAAATCCTTTGATAGAATCAAAATCTGCAAGCACGGCAGTTTCTCAGAAAGGCACTACTAGGAAACACTAGGATAGCGATGATTGATGACTTCATGATGAGTAACAATGTCTTCGATTCTTATAGCCAATGTTTTTGCGTACAAGCCCCTCGGACGGTGGAAACAAGGAGGAGCTTCTGATAATTTACATAGGAAAGCCTAGTTTTTTACATCATCCTTGCGAATGTCTACTCTGTTCACCTCTTTATATACCTACAAAACCCACAGAACTTGCTTTCCCGGCCACTTTTCATGTCTCCCCCAGAACTCCCGCCAGGTACGGCAACAAATCCAGCACAGTCAATATGCTGTGTGTACGTATTGGCAGCTGCAATTTTAGCCATGGTACTCCTCGGTTACTGCTGCATTCTGCGACGTTTCAGCGGCGCCTTGTGTGGCTCCTGTGGCTCCACTCGTAGCGAGGACCCCAACGCCGGTGATCCAACGGAAG
This sequence comes from Casuarina glauca, assembly GCA_028551395.1. NCBI lineage: Eukaryota > Viridiplantae > Streptophyta > Magnoliopsida > Fagales > Casuarinaceae > Casuarina > Casuarina glauca. The sequence goes on along the minus strand of CM052352.1, from coordinate 27,433,195 downwards.
AGATTCGCTACATTGTTGAGATCCCTGATGCCAACGAACCCGCCGAAGAGATTCACAGCGTTGGACTCGAATTCGTCATACTGGAAAGTCTTCGGGTCTCTGAGTTCAGGAAGAACAATGAAGAGAGCACAGCGAAGGCAGCGTGGGCTGTGCGGTTTGCCTGGACGAGTTTGAGGAAGGGCAGTTGTTAAGACATCTGCCCAACTGCAGCCATGCCTTTCATCTCCCTTGCATAGACACTTGGTTTGAGTCCCACTCGAACTGTCCCGTCTGCCGGTCGACGGCCTACGATCTCACCATCCACGGCGAATACAGTCCTTCTGCAGTCCAGGGTGACGCTATATATGAATCTAGTAGCAGTGAGAGTGCATTTGATTCACCCAGTGGACCTGCTTCTTGACACGACAACATGCTGACCGTGTTTGTTCCCCCAAACACTTCAGAAATCCACCATGTGTATGACACATGGAGTCAGTCCTGAAACCACCAGTTTCTCTGGTAGAGTTTTGATGTACACTAACAGGATATGTCATCCCACTTTGCAAAATAATACTTGATGAGCTGGTAACTTAAACCTTTTATTCAACATCACTTACAACTAATGAGCCCGGTGACTTCATAAAAATTTGTACAATCCAACACTCTCATGGGCTCTCGTAGATTTCACCCAAACAATTCTTTTATCTTATTTTTGTACCACGTAAAAGATTATAAAGACCAATTATCACGAAACAAAAAGGCAAACGAGAGGGAAGACAAATTCAATTGGGGTCTCAACACAAAGGACATGGAAATGAATGGCATAAAAACACTTTTGTCCCTCGCCTGACAAGGAACCATGACAACACGCAGAAGATACGGTAAAGGAGATGCTTGGTCCTATGACGTATAATAAGAGGTGATGCTGGGATTTGGATATGTCTCTACAAGCAGAGAAAAAGACAAGATGGGCAGCGTAGGCAGACTGAATAATACGTAGTTTGGCACTGAAGGTGGGGGATAGGAAAGATGATAGTAACGCACATAAGTAGTATCTAACAGTTCTTCAATTAGACAGAGTAACTACCAGAGAAATTACTGATGAATAGCTTTTTTGGAATGTAATCCGAAAGCATTAAGCTAAAGAAACCATAGATAAACATCACTTGGACAAGAAAAATTGCACCTTCAAGCCCCCCTACATCGTTGAAATGTGAGTTAAGCCAAAAAAAATTAAAAACATGCACCAGCAACGACTAAACGAGTTTGCAAAATCTCGTACCTTAAACTGATAAGACTGACAAGCCTTTTAAATCAAATAAAGTTAAAAAAAAACCTCTAAAAAGAGAATTCCAGACACTACTTTAGATAATGCCAATTTTGTTGGCCACATCCAAGGCATCAAAATCTGGCGTCAATCTAACATAAGCCTTCTTGGTACCATCAGGCCTGCAATCAAAACAATCACAATTAGATGAGAATCTGCACATATTTCGGAAAGGTATGAAAGACAAACGAAGCAGCTATACACCCAAGAAAGTACTTTTAAACTACAAAGCAACCATAGGTGAAATAAACCTAATAAATCAGTACAGGACAGAAGCACCTTCTCCGAGAAAAAAAGAAGAAATCACATCTACATTCTGTAGGTGAATATGCAAAAATTCACCAAGTTCATTTGGAGGTTTATAATCGCTCCAAAGAAATATCAATTTTTGTCAAATTCCATAATTTCCAAAGTAAACAGTAACATTTAGAAGTTCAGTTCAACCAAATGGATCAATGATGACTCTCGATTAGTAGTCACTTCAGTTCAACTGGGTCAGAGATATACACCAATTACAACACAAATACAGTGGTTGTCAAGAAAAATATAAGAGACCCACCTGATCAAAGTATTCACTTTCTTAGCCTGAATATCATACATCTTCTTGACAGCATCCTTGATCTTCTTCTTGTCAGCACGAATGTCAACAATGAAAACCAGTGTATTATTGTCTTCAATCTTCTTCATTGCAGACTCAGTCGTGAGTGGATACTTGAGAATCTGATAATGGTCAAGCTTGTTCCTTGGTGGAGCACTAATACGAGGATATTTCGGAGCCCTATCCTTCTTCAATGTCCTTGGACGGTGGAATGTGACTGATGTTCTGATCTTCTTAGCCTTCTTCTTAAAGGCAGGTCCTGATTTCACTGCCTTAGCAGCCTTCAAGGCCTGAGCCTTTGGATCACCCTTTTTGGCATTGTCAGCTGCATAAGACATGCATCATTAAGTTGCAGACAAAAATATATACATATAAATATATATCGGACATAATAATAAGACAAGAAGATTGCAGATTACACCCAAAATATTATTCATTTCACGAAAGGGCATTCTGTTCAAACAAAATAAAATAAAATAAAATAAAATAAAAAAACACCTTACACAAGTCGTACTAGTCTGAATAAATTATTTCTGGGGGTTCAAGGATGGGGAAGAGGGAAGTGGGAAGAAAGAAGGAGGGGAGGATGTTATGAAACCAGAAGAAACCAAGACCATCTTCAGTGACTGAAATTGTACACACCCTAAGCAATCAATCAATTTAGGTTGGACATCCAAATATGCCAGTGTTTCTCTTACTTTTTGAAAAAAGATATATTCTCATATATAGTTGAATAATTAGATTCCACAATGGCATAGTAGACGAGAAAAATAAAAGAGAACTAGCACAAATGACTACCAACTGTCTAAAATTAATAAAATCCAAAGTCTCTAAAGTGAAAAATAAAATCAACTGCTGGTGGCCATCTCATCAAAAGTGATCCTACAAATAGCATGTTTAGATCCTCAATTGACTTTTTCTGTCCTCAAATTACAACCATTTCGTTCCCTCCAAACTGCGACACTATCTTCCATATCATATGGCATCAAGTTTCTAGAAATCCCATACTGCTATTACCTGCCTTTGGAACATGAAACTACACAAAGCAACCATGCCGTCCATTCCTTTTGAAAGGGCTAATCCCATTCGCATATAATCTGAGAGTATCAAAACTCATAGTAACATAAACTAAGACGAAATTTTTGGCTTAGACACGCTCATTGCCTCATTCATTGTCCGATATAACGCATGAATTCAATAACCCTATTTCTCTTTCTCATTCTTTTCTCCTCAACAGCATCACGAGAATGACAGTATTCCAGCAACAAAATAACATAGTAAACTCGTAGAAATCTCGTAGAAAACACTTGGAGCTTCGCTCTATTCTAAAACCAACCGAGAACCACAAGAAGCACAAAGAAAATGAGAAGAATAAGACCAAAACAGAAGCAGAGGCCGAGATCAATACCTTTAGGTGCCATTGGTGCAGAGCCTTTCAATCACCTGAAACCCTAACAAAATATACAGGTTACACTCTAAATCAGCAAGAAAAGCACCAAAATAACTCAGGCAGTGCGTTCCTTTAAGTTCAAGATTCAAACAGCAAAATCACTCAGAATTCAAGCTTTTACGTGTTCAGAGAAGGAGAGGAGACCAGAGATAAACCTGTGCGAGGGAAGCGGAGGAGCCGTCTCTAGGGTTTGGGAACGGGGAGAACGGAGGTTTGGAATTAAATAGGAGGCTTACTGAAGTTACATAAATGTCCACGTCTATCATCACATCGACTAGAACCTAGCTCGTCATGGGCCTGTAACTGAAACTGGGCTTTTTGAGTCCGGCCCATCATAGCCCAGCCTTGAAACTAGAATCAAGTCCGTAATCAAGAAGCTGAGCAATCTGAGTTTAGTTATATACTTAGAAACACTCAATCTGGTTTCTAAGTATAATGGAAATGGTGTAAACATGGGATATTTATATTTTTAATATATGTATATATATTTTTCTTTATATATAACAGCTGATTTTTTATTTTTTAAATATTAATTTTAAAAGAGTAGGGAAACTTTTTATAATATGATATTAAATATTAGCTTTCGAATGTTACACCCTTTTTTTTTTTTTTTTGAAATAGCTATTGAAAGAATATTTTTCTTTATGTTTGAGGGGAAAGAATAGGTTAAGGATGATATGAATTAGTATATTATATTATTAATATCTAAGTTTAGTATTCTTCTTATATGTGATTGTATCTTTTTTTTTTAATGATTGATTTTACTAAAAGAATGAACATATCTAATAGAATATAACTAAACTCAAATTTGTGGGTGAAAAATGAACATATCTAATAGAATGTAACTCAACTCAAATTTGTAAGTTAGAACTTTCTAAATTAATGGTTTCTTAATTTCACAGGTTTACTTTCAACAAATTCATTCAAAGTTTAGTGATAAAAACTTTTAGAAAAAATTAAAACAAATGAAAACAAAAAGCCCTAAACCTTGCCTCCTTCCCTAGTTGTTCCCCGTTTGTGAAGATAAAGAACTTTTAAGTCACAAACATGATAGTTTAAATTTTTGTTGAGAATATTAAGATAGACATTATGTTAATCCTTTTTCATATTCTCTTTTAAAAAGAAATAAAATATTCTTGCTCTTGAATCAATTTTTGGATAAGAAAAAACTCACTAATAATATAGAAATCATACTTAATACAAATGTTAGTTAAAACAATTATAATCTTTTTATTATCATATGGAGAATTTAGAATAGATTGTCAACTCACCTTAGCTTAATTGGAGCCAAAGAGGCAAAGACATCTAGTTTTGAGTTACCAAAATTCCTCACCCTTTTATCTTTTAAAAAAAAAATCAAATAGACATTGAAAGGTATAGTAAACAGGTTTTTCCTGCCTATGGATCATCCTTTGATTAAAGTGGGAATGATCACTGACAAATTGAATTGGAAAACCAAAATCTGTAACTCTGTTACTGCACAGAGTTATTTACACTTCAATGAACGTCAACTCTGTGTTTGGTCTTGGCTATTTACATCTGGGTTAATGAGTCTGGGCAATGGCCCTTGAATATCAGACCCATATACATGACCCATCTTGGTACGTTTTGTTTCCAGGTATCTTTTGTTCTCTTCTGTAATTGGTGTGATGACAGGAACCCGGCCGATGACTGCCAAGCCGTAGCCTTTCAGACCAATGAACTTGGCTGGATTGTTAGTCATGAGGCGCATTGTTCGAACCCCTATGTCTCTCAGAATCTGCAGGCATCAGTTTTGAAGATTAGACACCGAGTTCATCACAGTAGAACAGTGGAAAAGCAAGCATAGTTCGACGATACCAAGCAATGTAATGCAAAAGATATCTTATCAACCCCCGGACTTCAAAAAATAGATACCTGGGCAAGAGGTAGAAAGGCTTTAAGAATATTTAAGATACCTGGGCACCAATGCCATATTCCCGAGCATCAACAGCCAAGCCAAGTTCTATATTGGCCTGGACTGTGTCATGGCCTTGATCCTGCAAATTATATGCCCGAAGTTTATGACCAAGGCCTATGCCTCTTCCTTCATGACCTCGAAGGTAGACCACAGCTCCTCTTCCAGCTTCCTCTATCAACTGCATTGCCAGATCCAACTGGTTGCCACAATCACACCGAGCTGACCCAAATATATCCCCTGTTAAGCACTCCGAATGCACTCTTACTAGAACATCTTCTCCATGGCCAATGTTCCCCTGTCAATGTCGAAGGAGGAGGATAAATTGGCTGAGTTAGAAGAACCAAATGAACCGAAGTGGCTGGGTAATGATTGCTTCTACCTTTACAACCGCCACATGTTCTGTTCCATCTAGCTTTGAGCGATAGCAGTATGCTTGAAATAGACCCCATTTGGTGGGCAGGCGTGAAATGGCAGTTCTTTCAACTAGTTTTTCTCTCTTCCTCCTATACCTACAAGCAAAATGTACAAATATACGGTTAAGCAAGCATAGAAAACAGTAACTACTCCTTTTGGTTATGCACATAATACCAATATTCATGTAGAAGATCAATCATTTGAACTCACATGCACAACACTTGTAAAATATGGAGAACCTTATTTAATTTATTTGCTAGAAAGATACTTGAAAGATATTAGAATTTGTGGGTTTGATTAATAAAAATTGAACATGTAATAAATCCAAACATTAAACCAAAAGGCTTAAGCTTGTTAGCATAATAAATTCAATTATTTTTGAGTCGTAACATTCTATCATATTTTTAATTTGATGTCCTAACGGCCCACTCTATGGTAACTTTACTCTTGCCCCATGCATTTAGATGTTCTTTCAACTTATAATGTTTTTAGTCATTAGTCCTTTCCGTAATTTGAACTTCAGACATGAAATTTGTCTTTGATTAATGTTGATTAAAAAATTCCATAAAATTGGTTTATGAGGAAGATGATCATCTTTCATATAAAACATGTATAGAAAAAAGATTTAAGCATCTTGAGATAGATTAAACACCATTTTTTCTTGAAATACATAATAGAAAACATCTACTTGAAATCTTTTATCTTGGTTAAATCTCTTAAAATGCAGCTCACCTAATCAAATCAGTTATTGACACAATTGGGATGCTGTGCTCGAGTGCCAACTTTTTTAAACTGGGCAAAGATGCTATGGAACCATCCTCTGTATCGACAACAACGGAAAGAACAGAAACGGGTCGCAGGCCTGCCAATGAAACCAAATCTACAGAAGCCTCAGTGTGGCCGGCCCTCCTAAGAACTCCACCATTTCTGTACTTCAGAGGAAACACATGGCCTGGCTTTCGGAAGTCCTCCGGTTTAGACTCTGGCGATGAGAGAGCCAGCACAGTCTTTGCCCTGTCTGAAGCTGATACTCCTGTAAGAGTACCAGTTTTTGCATCCTGTCCAGGCAAAAAAGAAATGTTGAGAAACCTGAATAGCTCGTTGTAATGATCCAACTGATATGATGAATAACATGTTGCTATAAAAGGTACCACTGTGATTGTGAAAGTGGGGGCAGAAGAGTCTTCATCCTCCATGTCCGGTGACATTAGAGGAAGCTTCAGTCTTTGGAGATCCTCCTCTTTCATGGCAACTGAAACAATTCCTGAGCCGTGCTTAACCAGAAAGGCCACATCCTTGGGACTCGTATGAGATGCTGCCATTACAAGGTTTCCTTCAACGTTTCCATTTTCATCATCTACAACGATCACAAACTAAGCAATTTGCAATGGAGGTTAACTTCAAACCGATATAATCAACTCACAGTCCATGATTGTCACTTCCAGTGCACATAAAATTGTCAAACACAACGTGATCATGGAAAAGAACTAATGAAAAGCCCACCTTTCCTTGGCGTAGTGTATTGAGCGCCTGTTCAATCGGAGAGTACCCCTCGGAAGGGCAGTCAGGGTCGCCCTCGGCATCGCTTACAAAGAAATCAGTTGTTTCCGGAGTAATTTCCGCATCCAGTGTCCCAAACGGCGCTGAAGCCGACTCGTCAAAGGCCCCCAAAAGGGAACCATTTTCATTCCCCTTCAAAGTATAGTCATCGGAAACGTTTCCGGCTCCAATCCCCGACACCCCATTAGCCCAACAATGATAATTCAACAAACTATGCTTGGGCAGGCAAATTCCTGTGCTCGGAGAAGCCGCCAATGATCGGTGCCAACTGCAACAGAATCACCATTGTAACATCTCGCGTTGAACGAGAATAAAGCAGCAACAAGGAGAGCTTACCTTGAATTGGCGTTGAAGGTATGTGGAAACAGGGGGCGAGGAAGCAAAACAGAATCCATGGATGGCCAAGCCCACAAAACCTTGAGCCAAAATTCCTTGTTTCTACTTATATTTTGTCTTTTTTTGGCTGATAATCTTGCAGGTACCGTGCCAAATGAAGGAACAAAGGCTCACCTCTAGTTATGGATCATGCACCTGTACTCTTCATCCTTTATCCAAATCTAAACTACTTGAAAATGCACGGAGTTTCTAAACCACGTGCTATCAATCGCCATGAAAGCTACAGCTCAAACAGCCCGGCAATTTGAACTAATTCAAACAGGAATGGTTTTCAAACACCACCAAACTAACACCTTTTGTCATGATCTGCAAGGAAACGCTTACGAAATAATGAAGATCCAACCAAAAAAAAAAAAAAAAAACCTCTTATTTCTATATTCTTTTAAGAGTTGTAAGGAACCTGTACACTGTTGGAGTTTTAACATATTCAATTATATTGAAATAAACATATGATAGATATGGTGTTACGTATATTTATTTGTTTCTCTTCTCTTCTCTTCTATCTTAACTTAGCAAACTCAAAGATAATGATAATTTATTATTATCTAGAAAAAAAGTGCATATTTTTAATTAAATTTTACAACGATGGAAATTATTCAATGTTAACATAAAAATTATAAAAAAATATTTATATTCAACTTAAAATATTAAAACATTAAATAAAGAGTTTCAACTTTTTCTAAAATGGCCACGTGGCCATTTCCTTTTGTCAACTTTTACTTCTGTTTGGTCCCCAGAACGGCACGGGGACGTCAGACAAGGCGAGACAAAGTTGCCGGAGTTGACGATATGCCCTGATCTGAATCACTGCTTTTCTCCTCGTTCTCTTCGGCTCGTAATCTTGTACCGCCTGCCTGAAGCGGTGGTTTTCTGCGCTTACGGGCGGCTAACGACTTCGTGCGGGCATAGGTTTTGGTGAGATTGTGCCTAGCAATCGGAGTTTTCGGTGGATCGCGTTGAGGTTGGTGAAGAAAGGGTTCCGTTGTGTTTGGATGGGCTATGGCGGAACCAACGTCAGGCGCAGGCGGAACTTGGAAAGAGAGCAAGTTATGGAAGATGATTTTCGCTGTTGCTGGAATCCTGACTACTCTCGTCACTTACGGAGTTTTGCAGGTTTAATCGCCTCTGTTTGCTTTTATGTTTATCTATAACGATTGCAGCTTTTGCCTTGTTTCGCATTCCGTTGAAACCGCCGGCTTCTCATATTAGAATGCTGATGTTATTGACTGACATGGATTCGGGAAAACGTTCAAATCGATGAAGTCTAGTCATATTCACGCCAGTTGTGCTGATTTTGGTTAGAGAGATTTCAGTTTTAGGGATGGCTCGATGCAAGTTTCCCGGCGACTGGTTTAGAAAAATTGGATGTAGGCCTTTTTGATTCATAAACTTGAGAGGCGGTTTGCTGCATGAATCTTGCTCTTTTAGTTGCCATGAGTGAAATGAGACTTCCGAGTTTTCTGCTAGGCTTTGCGTTTTACTTTTGATTTCCCCGCCGCAAAAACCTCCCCTACCCTCCCCTCCGCCGCGGCTGGCGCCGCGCCTTTTTTTATTCCGATTTAGAAAGGCGACACTAGTGGAGGATTTGAATAATTTTGGCTAAATTTTCTTTGATGGAGGCCAAAACTTATAATATTGTTGCTCATGTGTCTGTCGTTTTCCCTTCCCCCCCCCCCCTTCTCTTGATGGGAAAAAGAATTTGTTAAGAAGAAGCTGAAAGGGCACTTGTTAGTCCACTGTCAGGGTCTCCGCTGGAGAAAACGAATTTTAAAACTGTTAAGTTTTGGGGGATTTGTAGATCCACTACTAATGTTGTGTTAAACTGTACTAAGTCCATAATGTTTATTTTCTTAAAATCTCTCTCTTTCTTTATTGTTTTTCTTCTTTCCGTTATCTTCTGTATATGATATGAGAAACTATTTATTTTTTACATATAAAGAGAGAGTCATAACTTAAATTCTATGAGCAGAAATTGTGTTGGTTGAAGCAATTCACAGAAGTTTGTTTTGTGCAGGAAAAGATCATGAGAGTACCATATGGAACGGACAAAGAATTCTTTAGATACTCACTGTTTCTTGTCTTCTGCAATCGGATCACAACATCTGCTGTCTCTGCAGGTGCTTTACTTGTGAGTAGCTGTTATTTAATTACATTTTTGGTAGGCTTTAGGGTTCATAAAGAGTAGGACTATTTTCGCACATTGCTTTTTTCATCACTGCTTAAACTGCGGACTAAGAATTGTGGCTGTGCCTGAGCATCTTTGTTACTTCAGACACTTCTTATCCTGGAATTATCATTGTCTTTTTTTTTTTCCTTTTTTTTTCTTTTTTTATTCTATTTTTTTTTCCTTCTAGGCAAGTAAAAAAGCCTTGGACCCAGTAGCTCCAGTTTACAAGTACTGCCTTGTGTCAGTAACAAACATACTAACCACAACATGTCAGTATGAGGTAAGCTGTGTGGATTTTTGACATGATTAATGCTCCAAAGAAAAAATAATTTGCTCAAGTTTTTTTTTTTTTTTCTTTTTTAAGTTTCTGAATAAGTAGTTTATGTTGCATGTTAATAAGTTATGTACACATTAGTGACCCAACGCTTGTTGCAGGCCCTTAAATATGTCAGTTTTCCTGTTCAGACACTTGCTAAGTGTGCTAAAATGATACCAGTAATGGTAAGTTAATCGCGGATTTATTTATAGTGGTGGTTATCCTTTGCGTTATTTTGAAATTCTTTCAGTTTCATTCTAAAGTCATGCTAAAGTTATCATCATATTGAATTAATTGCCATGGCTAGTCAGTTTCTTTTTGTTTATATAACCTTCTATTTGTAGATGAATCCCATTGTCGATAAATGAGGAACTGCTTATTGTGGGTGCTTATGATATGCTTTCTGATACTGCTATTCCTACATAATGACTGGAAAATAGATAATTTCTGTACTTCTATTGTTATTATTCTTTTTTGTCTCTAGATTTGGAAATTGGTTATAAATTGTCCTTTTCTCTTCAATTTTTCATCATTTATGAATTCTTTCCATTTCTATCATTTATCTGGTTTTGGTTGACATTTTATGTAACTTATGGGTGTCATAGCAACTTTAGGTTTTGCGGTTTGCTTCTGAAAAATGCCAAGCATGTTAAAACACAGTTTCTGGAGTCTTTCTTCCTTGCGTGTGATGGATTTCCTGGATCCTTAATGTGGCTTTACTGCTTCCAATTACTGTGTTACATTCTTTGGTGGCGGTTACTTTACTATCTATTGTGGAAAGATTAAACCAAAAAAAAAAAAAGGTTGTGGGAGTGGCTGCATTTTCGGTCTTTGTTTCAAGCATGTGCAAATAGCATGGGTCTTGCAAGACAGTAGCTTACATCAGAACATTTAAGAGAAGATGATGTGTTTAAAGTAAATCTCATCCCCCACCTTTTAGGTGGATTGAGTTCCCCCATTCAAGACAAAGGTTATTGGAAAATCTTAGCTTTGCAACATCAGTTTGTGTGTAGAGCTTGCTAATTACATGATTTATAGCTCTAACCTAGAGGAACGAAACATAAAATATATGATATCTGGATGACACATAATCCAACTATCTAAACCAATTTAGCAAGTAAAGAGGAATGCCCAGAAGTCAAAGTGGGGGAGAAGAGGGAATGGGGGTTATGGGTGGATGATTACTTTAATCAATCCACAATTTTAAATGTTCATTGCCTAAAGCTGGAAGTATGAGGAGGAAGGTCTATCAGGGAAATGCTGGGGTGAATAATAAGGTCTTTGAGATTAGTGTAGTGATGGCTTTGTTGAAACTTAGATCTTATTTTTTCCCCCCCTTCACCTTTAATACTCCGCATGTTGTTTTTCTTATTATGGATTATAAGTGGTAAATGTCTATCAAACTTTTATGCAGGTTTGGAGCACGTTTATTATGCAGAAGAAATATAGAGGACATGACTATTTGTTGGCTTTTCTAGTGACCTTGGGCTGTTCAATATTTATTCTATATCCGGTAATATATTGGTCCTATTATTCAATTCTTAAGCTGAATTTTGGAGTGATATGAACATAAGGCCCATGCCCACCCCAACTCTTGCCATGTGAATTAAGGCATAGAGGCTTACCATCTTTCCTTTGTATATTTGTGGTTATCTGAATCATGTATGTGTCCGAACTTGGTTTAAGTCTTTAAGATGCAATTGTCTTAAAACCCAAGAGCAGCAGTAACAGCATAACAAGCTACCTCTGACTAGTTTTGCTGTTATTTTAGCCAACCTTGTGCTATTTTCATGTGCATTCAATTTTGAATATTAGTTTCTGATATTCTTCCTCTTGATTTACTTTTTTCAAAGAATTTTAATGATAACAATGCCCAGTGGTCCTGTCTAGTTTCATACTTGCCCAGAGAACTGATAAAGCTCTTGCTGCTCAATTACAAATCTGATTCAGTTTGGGGTTCTTACATAACCCCGAAAACACTTGCCACCACTGATATACCTAGATTTCTTGTGACCATGCTGCATCAAACCTCAACGATTTCCAGCATATGTAGCAAAGTAAATGACTTAAACAATTTGTATTATTGTAGTAATTATCCCAATGTCTACTCTAGAAAATTGATGCTTATTTTGTTGATATGGGATACTCCTGTGCTGGACTCAGTTGTTGATGATGCACAAGAAGCTGAACTAACCTCAATTTAACTAAATGTATGCTGAACTAATACGTCTGTGTTTTCTTGACTGTAGGGAGCAGCTGACCTCAACCCATACAGTAGGGGAAGGGAAAACACTGTTTGGGGTGTCTCCCTGATGGTTGGTTATCTTGGGTAACATATTCCAAACTCATGTCTTAGCTTTTTTGTTTAGATAACTATATCAATCAACTCCAATTTATGAGCATGACTGCCTTTACAGATTTTTTGGTATTAGCTGATAATTTAAATATGTAAGTCTTTTAGCATGGCATCACAATGTAAGCATTAATCTTGTGTTATTTTATATATGCCTTTATGTTTCTGTAACAAGTCTGGCACTATATCTTACACTTTATGCCTTTATGCTTATCCTCACACGTTGGGAAAGTGGAACTCCTACACTTCTGAAGTAACAAATCAATTGTTTTTGCCGATAACAGTGCCCATTAAACTATATTGCACAGGTACACAAGCATAGCTGGCTAAATCTCACTATAATTGATGATTTTCTTTATTCTTCATTGCTTATCAGCGTCATATCAACTTGGTTGCTAACATGTCCATTCAAGATTTTCATTAGCTTTGAAATCTCTACCTTCTCTATGATTAAAATAGAGGTCTTGATGTGATATCTATTTCTTCCCTATTTATTCCAATGGTCATCTGTATGTTTGACAGGTTTGATGGATTTACAAGCACATTCCAAGATAAACTTTTTAAAGGCTACGATATGGAAATACACAACCAAATATTCTACACAACGTTGTGCTCTTGTGTTCTCAGCTTGATGGGTAACCTTCTTATTGTGTTTTAAATCTGTTAATCATAAACACTGGTTACATTTTGTTTATTGAAGGACATATATGGGGGGTATGGGACTGCAGGCAGAAGCATCGTAGACTTCTTTGAAATGTTTGAATGCATTATGAATGTTATGTTATCAGGACCTATATTTTGGGGCTTCAAGATCTTGTTACTCAACTATGAAGTTTCCATCAATAAGAGATTTACCCTTCTCAAGAAGATGGATACAAGTTTTTTATCTGTGGAGCTTTATCTCACTGTTGAATGTAATGTAGTAAATTCAACTCATGTCTGCTAATCCTCACAATCTGAACTGGAATAAATCCCATTGACTCCATGGAAATAATTGGAAGCTATGTCACAAGGCCAGTTTTGTTTCTTCAGTTTTATGATGTCTTTGGCGAAAGACACCATTTTAAGCACTAACACCTGTTACATGGGAGCCATTGAAATGCCAACTCTGGATGTTTTCATCTCTATGTATGATAGAGAATCTGTCCTTTAAGTGAAGAGATTATTGGGCTTTGTGTGTCAGCAATTTGTCTTGATAGTTTTGAGACTTCCTCTGAAGCTTGTAGCTGTATGTCACTGTTATACAGAGGCACAAAGTTAGATGTACGCACCATGTTAAACATGCAAATTTGCATGTTTGTCGTATATGTTTAGGTAACTGTCATCAAGTATTTAAACAGTGCTACCTTGTTAACATGCCATCTTTATGCATGGTTATTCAGGTCTTTGTGTGCAGCATAAACTGACTTGCCAGATAAAATATGATGTTACGAATCTTTCAAGATACCTAATAATTTCTGCTTACCTTCTCTCAAAATGGAGACTTTGTTGTTGGCTCTTGTGCTATAGAGTCCAATTTACCAAAGCTTATCTTGTGCTATCAACCTGAAGAATATGGTCCTTATTTTACTTTTCGTATCCGAGAACTTTGTCGTATTAGTTTCTAAAACTAATCCTATCATTTCATTTTATACCTTGTCAGGTGTATTAAACTGATCCTGTGTAATTCAGTTTTCTCAGGATTTCACTTGGTAAAATATGTTAGCTGCCAATCGTTTGAAACATTATATTCTTGTTATCACATCTAGTATTCTCTCAATTGATATGGCTGGATGACAATGTTTTGGTGCTTGCTGGTCCCTGTCACGACCATATCTCAAGGTTGAGGAAGGAGGTGTTTAGCAGGATGTGGCTATCCATGCCTAAGAAGAAAAAAATGAAATATTTTTGTACTTCTATGTCCAACTTTGAAGGGGAAAAACATTTCTAATAAAATCCGCGTTTTCAATGGTAAGTGGTGATGATTTTGTTTCACAACTGGGTGACGTAGTGAACGTGACTATGGTGGTGAGTGGTAACATAGGTGGTCATGGTTGACAATGGTGGTTTGCTGTGTCAAGAACTGCAATATTGGTGGTGGTCGTTAGTGGCAGTTGTGATGGTAATTGGGACAATGGTCGTTAGTAGCAGAATTCAATTTTACAGTATCTTCTGTGCCTAAGTGTCTTGTAATACTTTCAGATATCTTTTCTCTTTGTTACATTTAAGTGGGTGGTGCTGGATCTGTATTGATGTTCATCAATTTGGTTCAGGTCTTATATTGCAAGGACATCTGCTTCCAGCGATAGATTTTGTTTTTCGCCATAATGATCTTTTCTTTGATATCGCATTGCTTTCCACAGTGAGTAACCTTTACATTCTTCTTCTTCTTCATTTTTTTTTTCCCTTTTTCACCATTTTTAACAGTTCTGTAGTTGGCCCTCATGCCTAAAAATGTCTTCTTCTCAGATGGTGCCCGTGTATTTTCTTCTAATAATAATCTTTCTTGCAGGTAGCAACAGCAAGTCAGTTTTTCATTTCTTACACAATTCGCAATTTTGGTGCGCTTACATTTGCCACCATAATGACCACAAGACAGGTAAAAATTGTAAACCTGTTCGTGAACTGTTTATCTTCATTTGCCCCCCAAAACTAGGCTTCTGATAGATGGTATCTTCACAAATTCTTTTGGTCGATGAAGTTGGTGAGCATTGTGCTGTCATGCCTGTGGTTTGCCCATCCTCTTAGCTGGGAGCAGTGGATTGGAGCTGTAAGCCTCATTTCAAATCCTTTTCTAAACATCTTATTTTCAGATAAAATGTTGAAGTCTAATAACACAACATCGAAGCACATTCCTCAGGTTATCGTCTTCGGTTCCCTATACGCGAAAACCTTTATGAGGAAATCGCCTCAAAAACCTCCACCTTCAGAAGCTCCAGAAGCTGCGGAAAATGGAGCTGCCATTCTTCTGAAGGCAATTCCACGATGAGATCTAGCACTTGTTACTGTCTCTAACGCTGGAACTAGGCGGCTTTAGTTGTAAGTGGAAAGCTGCATTATGAAGACAGAGCAGGCTCATGGAGGAGTGGTTTGAGGTAAACCAACAGCACCCGCTTTCACATGAACGATCAGCTGCCTCATTTTTGATATACAGAGTTCCAAAGATCTTGCAAATTCCCGCATTTTTTGGTAGTCCAGATAAACTATAGGTTAACTAAAGCCGAAGGCAAGTTTTCATTTTTTATTTTTTTTTGGTTTTTGTTTTTTCTCATGTCGTTGAATGAGTAAAAGAAGGATTTGCCGTGAAGTTGTTAAAGAGACATTTTGCTTGTTTGGCTAAGTAATGTAATTTGACAATAGAAATGGTTAGCCTCAAACTAATTGTTGAGATTCATCAATTCATGCATGTTTATGCACAAATCCAGCTCCGCTAATCTAAATGGTTCCTTTAGGAATCCCCCTCTATCTTTTTTGTTAGATAAAAGAATATTACTTAATAAAATTTAAATACTATAATACATCAAACTGATAATCAATTTGTCCACCCACGGGAAGACCACTTTAATTTTGTGGCCTAATTCCCTTGGCATGTGGTTCATAGGATTATAGTGAGGGATACGGAAAGTACCCACTTGAGCTCAGCTTGGAGAGGTGCTCAATCAAAAGCCCAAATTCCATTTCTACCTAAAATATGGTTTAACAACATTAAGAACTCCTAGGCAACAAAAACTGCAGCCAATCAATCATCACTTGCATTCATTCAGGCTGCAACATGAAAATTCTGTTAGCATGCCACAATACTCTCATTACCCCAATTTTTGACTCAGCCTCATCAAATGAGGTGCCTGCGGCTTCAGATGGATGCGGGAGTGGAGCCCCTCTCTCAGCCTTAAGCTCATTAATATCCACAACCCATGACTCTAATTCCTCAAGGCTCCTCCCGCACCATTCGCCATGAACTTGATGCACCTTTCCCCTAGCTACCTCCTCTCCTCTCACATTGAGGAGCATGACCAACTGGCCGGGCCTGCACTGAACATATTCCGCCCGGCCAACATCAACAAAATCTGCTGGGGAAGTCTTACCACTACCTGTTCTCGAGATGCTTAGAGGATCTCCTCTCTCACTGACATTAGTGTCTTCACCTCGAGCTGGTGAGTCACCGGATGCTGGTCCCGGACCACCTTGCTTGTCTAGGTGGGCACTATCGATGTCTGATGTTGCACGAGCATCTTTAGCAGTGCGGGCCAGCCTTGCTTTTCGATTATTCAGCCTGTCAATAAAACATGAACATGAAAAAGGCAGTAGGCTACAGAATAATGCACTAAAAGAAATGTATTACAATGCAAATAGTGTGCTCCTCTTAGTTCAATGCATTCGTCAATAAATCAGGGAAAGAAATTCATATAGTACATGAGAATGATAAAATACTAAAAGAATGATTCCAAGATCCAACCTGTTACATTGACTATCAATAAGAACTTTAGTCTAAAACATCAAAGATGAAAGAGTAATGTGTATGTGCTACTGTGAAGAGTTTAGGCTTCCTCACCAATTTTTGAGCTGGCTGGATGTAACCTCAGAACCCTGGAAAATGCAATGAAGGAATATCTTAGGGAGGAAGACATGCTTTTGTTTAAAACAGAATTAACTTAGATATATACTGAATATGAGGATCGATTGACATACATAATGACTTAATTTATCAGCCCATGATTGTATTGAAGCTGCATTTCGCTGCATATCAGGTTCATCCAAGAGGGCCGTCTCCATTAGCCTTATCTGTTTATCATTCATTATGGTTCGCTTCCGTTTTTTCCGCTGCTTTTCTTCATATGGAGCAATTTTAACATTGTCATCCTCCGGTTTTCCTCCAAAGCCAGTCTCTTTGATCTGCTTGTTGAATTTTGAAAACTCACCATTTTCCTTTTGATCAGTAGCATTTTTCCCTCTTGAAGAGCTTGTATCTGAACCACTTGTTTCCACATGCTGAACATCTCTATCCCCCTCTCTCAAACTTGCAGACACACCCTTACCACTGCCTTTATCGTCCCTCCTATCTTGCCTCATTACATAATCACCTTGATCCCTATTATCGCTTTTGGCATAAAAATGTTCCACATCTTGAAAAGCAGAATTCTCCAACGTTTCCTCCTTTAAGTAACTTCTTCTGTTAGTCCTTAGAGGTTCTTTTCTTGGTAAAGGTGTTGAGAATGCCCCCTTACTCTGAGCCTCCTACCAGTAATCAAACTTTACAAATCAGATCGCTATATTGATAAAAAGCAATGTCATAATTGGGGAACTCCACAAGCCAACTTAGAACTGCTGATTCATATTAATTCTCAGTTCTGAGATAAATATGTTTAGTTAATAGATAATATCATATAACTAAACTCCTGTTGTTCTTGCAATTTTTGCAAGAATTAACCTCATTTTCTCAACTCAGAGAATTCCATCAATCTCCCCAGGTGGTTTAACATGAAAATAAAATGGTTTACACCAATTCAATTCAAATTCCACACCAACCGAATAAAGAGATTATCAAGAATGAATAACATGACATATAGCATTCAGGATTCACCTGATGGTTTTCACCGATGTTGAACTTGGAAAACTTATCCCAAGATGTTGACTCCTCAAACTTGATATCCTTAATTTGCTCAAGCAACATAATTTAAGGACATTGGACATTTATGAGATGATAAAAAGAATAAAAATCATTTTAGCAAAGAATAACAACATTGATTCAGCATATCAAGGAAAGGACATTACTTGAACTTGATTTTCTTCTAATTCACCAACAGAAATTACTGACTGTAACTGGTTAAAGAACACCCTGCAATGAAAATTCGTAAGAAAAAATAAAACCACAAAGTAAATTCAGAAGTCTAAACAGAAGATGTTTGGCTGTATTTATCCGTAGGCGTTCACCACAAAGAGGAAAATAGGAAAAACAACGCAGATAAAAGGACCTGAACATATATATTTCTGAAATTGCTGGGGAAGTACCTCATTTTTACCAGCAGAAGTCACATGGAAATGAAAACAAACATAAAGGAGCTTTAACCATCCTTATATAGAAGCTCATCCACCATTTTTTTATATTTTTAAGTGAGGAGATGCTATTTGGGATTCAGGTGCTACACCTGCCTATCAGTTACTTTCATGCCAAGGTTTGGGCATACAGAGCCAAGCATTATGATTGATTAAACTCTCCCTAAAGCATCTCAACTTAACAGGTGTGGAGCCGAAATAAAAATACACAAAATGGAAAAAAAAAAATATATATATATATAGAGTGATTAAAAAGGTTATCAATCTGAAGAGGAAAGCGATACGGGCTATGGTTAACAGGACCAGCCACCATGGAGCTGATGAAGGTTCCTTTTATTTAAATTGTTAAGATGCAGTAACATAACGACAAATCATTATAGTAGCTATCCACACCTCATGCAGTTCCTCAAAAGTCTAGCTCAGAAGAGAAAAGAAGATCAAGAACAGGTAAATAGGCAAGACCCTAAATCACCTTAAGAGCTGGACATCCTCCTCGTTCAAGAAGTTAGGAATTAAGGATTCTGCGTGGCTTAACAACGAACCTACATATATGAGAGATTTGTAAGATATGCAAAAACATTAGCAATTTTTTCAGCTAAAACTAAAAAAGAATAATAATAATTGAAGAGTGTAGTTACGTAGGTTCCTGCAAACAGTCACGGCCTTTGGAGCATCAGCATTAATGGAAAAACCAGGCATTGATTCGGATAGGTCCATTTGCAAGCACTCCACAAACTTGAGAAGGAAGAGGTTCCTCTCCTGCTCTGTGAATTAAAACAGAAAAATTGATTAATAAAGTCATGAAAACTGCTATGAATGATCCACTTGTAATGAAAATTAGAAACTATTGGCAAAGAATCAACCTTCACAGATGTTGGGAACAAAACAATGGAGATTCGCGATTACTTTGACAAACAATGATGTTCTCTGATGTTCATATGAACCTTGGGGCATGCTATTTGGATTTAAAGTAAATTCTAAAGTTGTTTCATTTGGTGGGCTCAATTGTGAAAGTTTATCCAGAAGCCACCCAGCTGCTGCAAATGAATCATACTCGACACTAGCATCTTCTTCCCTCATTGGGAGACTAGACGAACACCAACTAGATAAAAAATCTCCATGAGGGAGTGAAAATATTGCTGTGAGAACTTTAGTCTGGAGTATCACACAAAAGACATAGTCACAAACCTCATTAAAACAAATGCTCTTGTGTCAAATGCAGATGCGTAGGCAGTAAATTAAAAATTAAATGTGGACCACAATTATGACTTCACAACTGTTAACAGGAAAAGACAATAATTCAATTTCTTTTGATTCTTCCTATTTAAAAAACCAGTAAACAATTAGCTTCGATGCTTTGTGAAGATATGCAAGTGTACTAGTCTTGAATCAGGCATTGATGTAACATGAAAAGTAGGATAATAGAACTAAAGCAAGGATCACAATAATTGGTAATTGAATGGAGGAACCGGAAAAAAAAAAAAAAGAGTACATGTTCAGACTTTGAGATTAAATAAAGCTTACAAAGTGTACTGTAACAAAAGATCGGAAGTTAGAATCATCAGAGAAGATATCAGCAAGACGCATTGCATTGAGTTGCAGAAACCCCATTGGGTAACTTCTGCCTGAACAGGAAGTAAGATGCTCAGGGTCTCTACCAAGTGCAGTCTTCAATAATCCAAGAACCTATATCATGACAGTTTGTCAATGGATGCAGATTAAAAGTAAAAGCAGGCCTTGCACATGGAACATAGTATCTAGATCAGAAGTGGATTGATCCAGGCCCACAAGTTAAGTAATACTGATAGCATAAATGCATTTTGCAGACCACGTAAGAGCACCCAGGGGAGCTCCCATATGAATTTGATTTCAAAAACAACGATATCTTTGTACTTATGGGGCTCAGTACCCACAGAAATTGCAAAAACTTGGACTGCAGTCAGAGAAGTATTTACAATAATGTGACTATCTTATTGCCAGAATATTCTTGCTGCAGTTAGATTCCATGAAAACTGTTCAAAAAGGTTACTCCCGCTGGTAATTTTATGTAGAACAAGCCAACATGCCAACGGCGCTTGCAATGGTCCAACAGAGGGATCACGCCTTTGAAATTAAAGCAGACTAACCTCTAATGCAACAGACTTTGCCAAATTCAGGCTTTCTGGAGAGCTGGCAACTTCATCCAGATAAGAAATGCTCTCTGCTTCACACAGACTTAACAGCTGAAAAAGAGGATTTGTGAGTGGATCAATGGAGTAGGTTCATACACAAGCAATATCATGCAAAAGAATAACAGTGGGTTCTAAAGCAACTTAAGCCTCCAAGTTAGCATTAAAAATAAAATCCCATCAATTACACTCACAATTGCTAGGACTTTAGCTTTCATCCTAGAGAGAGCAGCCACAACTCTGGATGACCCTATTAAAGGTGGCACATGTAGCTTTAAGATAGCTCGAGCCAGAAATAGAACCCCACCCTTTCCACATAGCTCCTGAAAAGTACCGTTGAACTTTATTTGTGTAGATAAACAAATGAACACAATTAAATGGGACCCAAAACTGAGATCCATCAAGGCAGATTTCCATGTAAAGTTAACATCCAAAGATGACCTTTAAGCATCAATTCCACTACTGCTGCAATCACATTGATAACAAAGGAGAGCTAGGAAATTCAAATCTCCACTCAGTTACAAGGTACCTTAGTTTTGGACCCACAGAAAAATGCTGTTCATGAAATATGACAGTACTATGCATACAGGCCACTTCAGCTGCAGGTTATGGCCACATGGTTAACTAGTGCCACTTTTCTTTTGTTTTCTAACATTGTTGACTGACCATCATAACATACAGAAGACATAAAGGAGACACTCCCTCACATTAGACTCTGTTCCGAACACAGATGATGAAAAAAAAAGGAAAAAAGAGGTTGAAGATGGAAAACCTTATTCCTTAGTAGGCGCTCCCGAAACATCTTTTGTTGGCACAATGACTGAAGAAACTGTAAAGAAGCCTCACATTGCTGGCATAGGAAGTTTACAACTTGCTCAGCAGTCAAGTTTAAAATTGTACGGAAATCAGCTTGGTAGGATGACAGCTGGATCTCGAGAAACCTAATGGCTGTGTGAACTGCGCCAAAAGCTGCATCCATAAATATATCAACCTGCCACATAAAGGTACATGATCAGTGAATGCATAAATATTGCGAGCCTGCATAACTTTATTAATCCATAAAGGAAAAAAATGTCAGAATATGATTTCAGTATCTCAATTTATTTATCTTACTCCCTCCCTAAACATATAGAACGCTTCAATTTAGTCCAAAATTTTAAAAGCAGCTCAAAGATAATACTATCTTTTCTTCCCATTTCCATACAAATGGAAATTGCTAATATCATAGACCTTCTTTAGTCGCATGTACTCACCATGTTGATATCACATACCATATCATATGCTGATCCCACAAAATATGGACATTTGGAGACAGCTGACATTTACATTAAAACCCCCAAAATTTTCTATGTAATTTGCCATCTTTCAAATATTTACTCAAGTGTTTCCATATACTCTCTTTTTTTTTTCTTTTTTTTTTTAAAGACGAAATTGAAGTAATTGATCATGCAGGGACCAATTGCCGGGATCACATTGACTAGATTAAACATATAGATAATAGTCATAATTGGATGTGAAAATGCGGATCAACATTTAGAAGTACATAAATCAAACTGGCAAATAACCATTAACAAGCAAACAGGCAGCTCTAGCAGCAGACTGCTTTCATGGTCCAGCAGAAACATATCTCTAAGAGTAGCAGCTTAAACAAATAATGTTGCATAAATCGTACCTTAGGATGTGCAAGCAATACATGAACAAGATCTTGCCACTGTGAAGATATGCATCCTGATAAGAGATGTAGAGTGCTTGCCAAGAGTGCTGAATGCATAAGGCGAATATTACCCAGGTTATTGCTTTCCTACACCACAAAAGCGAGTTTCAGTAAAGATAAACAATATGGAAGGGAAACCTCAAACAGGAGAGTCAAGGCGAACCTGTCTATGACCGCCAAGAACAATTAATAAGTAAAACACCAGGTCCAGCAGCTGTTCCAACACTTTTACATCATCTAGCAAAATCTGTATTATAACTATAAAGAAAGCATCATTTTGTTGTATTCAACAATCAGGAGAAGATCATGATGTAATCTCTCTCAGACTGCTCCCAGAAACCCAGAAAGTGGTAAATAAGTATCCAACTATTGGAAAAAAGAGAGATGCAGGTCAAATCAAAATTATTGCAACTAGACCAATCTAAAGCATCAAGTTTTATGTCTCTTTATCATGTAAAAATTATTTAGTCATTTACAGTAAAGATCCTAATACAGTGCAAAGATCCAAACAACCAAGAAGCCCAACCATAATCCTCAAACTGGGAGAAGGTGGGGAAGATGTGTACTTTCTCTCTAAGTTGAACTTTTAAAAGGAGAACACTCTGCCCCTTTACCTCTTTCCACATGACAAACACACCCGCATCTTCTCCCTCTCATTCACTCTGCCCATCTGCTGGCAACACTATCATCTTATAGTAACATATCATAAGATCTGCTAGCAAGTTCATTTATGGTTTACACCAGATGTGAAGTATTAAGTCTCTGCATTAAGCTTATTGACAATGCTCCCATAAAGTTTGTTTCATGCATTACACAGCACAAGAAAATATCACAGAAACAAATGACAGGCATTTCCAAAAGTAACCTGCTCTACTTTAGCATGCCGAGGTGCTAAATCACACAAGGAGTGCAAGAGCCGAGTGCCACACAACATGTATCTGAACAGGGCTTCATCTCTGTCAGATGACATAAGAACTCCAAGAAGGTGCAAGGGAAGAAAGGCTGCAAGCTTGTCCATATCAATCTGTGACACAAGATATATATAAAATGCAGTAATAGGCAAGAGCAGGAAGGCATAAAAACAGTGATGCTAACAGGTTGGCAGACCTTTATAAACGATCTGTCTTCAGTCTGGTAATGAATAGTAAAGTTATCAGAATCTCTCAATAATTTATTAAGATCTTGAGAGCTAAGCCCATGCATTTCCTTCACCGCTGATATTAAGTCAATGGCCTACAAATACAGAAAAATTGACCTTATTAATATGCGCTTGGGTGTATGTATATATATGTGTGAGAGAGAGAAACTAAGTCACAAAACCAGAAATAACTCGAGTAGTTCTTTTTATTAAAGAAAAAAAAAAACCAAAAAAAAAGGGTAAACAGCTATTCACATCAAATAGATAACCAGGTGGACCTGCTTCTATTTCATTTAATAATTCTTACCTGTGCAGCACTACATGATGGTTCCTCCTTTGCGTGCCTCATCCTTGAGAATCTAGAGCAGGAAAAAGGAAACCTTATCTAAGGAAAAAGAAGTTATGTGCATAGAGAATTGGTATCGTGTAAGGTTCATGACCATAAGATATTCAATAATGGGCATAACGGGAATAGAAAAGAGCTCTAATAAGGTGAAAGCCAACTCAAGTGCTAGACAATGAGGGAGATAATTGGCTCACTTTTAGTTGCAAAAGAGCATCAACTATTTAGCATTCCAAACAAGAACACAATAATTATCATGAACCTTACTAATTAATCTTTAAAGTCTAATTTCTGCTCAACATTATGGTAATTTCTGCAGCAAGAATATGCTAGAGAAAGCAACATCAGAAGTTGGGGAAAAAAAAAATAGCCATAGCCAGGCCTTATTTAAAGTCATATGTTTATTTTCAACAAACACGTCTGGCATGTACATGGACAGCCGAACACAAACCCTCCACAGCATCCAGATGCTGCCACATAGACATGCTTGGAAGAATAAATGGGATTAGTCTGTGTCTCGCCAGTAAAAACAAGAAGAGTACACTTTGACTGGTAGTTTTACTGATACAAGTATAAAGAAAACACAAGGAGTTAATGGATTAATATGGTTACATTGTTGCAACATACAACCACAACACAGAAAGCTGAAAACAGCTGCATCCTTCTACCACTACCCTTAATTCACTCGCAATACACCTATGGAGAACTTAGCAAGACATATAACACAACTGCAAAATAAGAAAGATTCAAAATACTTACCAAAGTCATAGCAACTAACAATATTACATCAAAACAGAGTCTGTAGAATCTAAGCTATTCCAACTGCATTCTAAAATTCCTTCTCAAAATAAAGTTTATGAACTCTAAGATGGCATGACTTTCAGTGTCAATAGCTAGTTAAGAAAGTGTTTGGCCAGATGGTAGGGCACAGATTGAAGCATCAAGCAAAGCACAATCTTGGAACAAGACAAAACATGGATCAAACAGCTGATCTAACAAGATCCAAACTGGTCAGATCAAGGGGCTTTCGGGATGAAGTCACATGTGTGAACTACAAGTCGCAAATGGAGGAGACTCTGTTATATGCGAAAGAAATTTAATAGTAGATGTTAATCAGTTGGACAAGGGAAATGAGAAGCAGCCAGTAAAGGAGCACCAGTTCTTTTTGCATGGCTGATTCAAGACTTGAACACAGGACCACATGAGATATGTGAGCACTCAACGCAGAAAACCTCTGATATCACATTAAGAATGTAGGATGCTGAAGTGGAAAGACTTATTAAGCAGATAATAGATAGACAATTGAGGAGTCTAATGAGCAGTGGTTTCCCCTGAAAATAGCATAAGTGCAAGGCATTATCAAAGATGCATGGGAGGAAGTCCTAGTGTACCAGCAAAGTGTGAAAATGTGTGGAGGGCTGTGCAAGGTAGCATTCAGCGATGGGTCAACAACATCCACACAATTTACAGGCGTCTGTTGGTTAGCAGGAGAGAAGATGAGGCCCAGTATTAGGTATAAGGGTTACAAGCTTTCAACTTCTCATCTCTCATAAACATACTGGAAACTCTACCACAATTCGTTGGCTTTTGTTTGTCTTCAGCAATGAAAGTCAGCAAGTGCCCTGCCATCCCCCGTCATCAGCTCATACTACTATATGCTCAAAATCTATCACCAAATAATCATTCCAGAAGGCTAGCCATAAGCAACACTGACAGGGAACCCAGCAAATCTCTAATACTAAAGGCGCGCTTATCACAGTCCAAGTCAGTTTCCATCCATCGGTGGATGATAATTGACAAATCAAAAAGCTTCCATGACAATCAATCTCCTAAAAAGAGGAAACCATATGAAACTAGAAACTTTGGGTAACTAACTTTCTAGCGCGGACAACTAGCCTATATCTGCAATATGCACTAGCAAGTGTGCACTTGCAAGCGTACACTTGTAAAATAAAACTCAAAAAAGGTCTTCTTTCCACAGCCACTAGATTTTCTACCATTTTCCCAAGACACCATACCTCAGCGAAACAGGAAAAAGGACCCAGAATTCAGGTGGTCCCACGTTCAATTAAGCCCAAACCATTTGAAACTTCCTCGAATTGTGCCCACCATCCCCTACTGAATCCGTTTTCTCGAGAGATTGGTTTTTCAACTTTGTCATGCCACGTTCAACAGTTACCGAAGCAAGCTCCAAAAAGTGTATTGTATTACATGGTCCCCAACGGTCAAATTGAACAAAATACGTAGTTCAACGACCAAATACACTTGCACAAGTCAATTCATTATTACAGAGCAAACTCACACACTCATATTCGACTAAAATCCAGAAACAACTAAAAATCAACAGCAAAAACTAAAAACACGCGTTGCGAACCCTAGATTCAAAGCAACCAAAGCGAGCTTCCAAAGAACCCTACAAATGCAAGCCAGACACAGTACAAACTAGGGGAAAAAAAAAAAAAAAAAAAACGAATAACTCCTTAAAAGAAAATTCGAAGTTCAGAAAACTGACCTAGGAACTGTACGGTCCGTCTCGACGAGCTTCGAAAACCAAATTAGAGAGCAGAGAAACAAGAGAAATTCGCAGGCGTTCCGGAATTAAGAAGTTACAGGCTTGCTCGAAGACGAAAGAGGAGACTACGTTACTATACTTTACGCATTTATTGCTGTCTTAATTTGATGATGGCTGTTGCTCGGTCCGCTAGTCAAGGTTTCTTATACAGTCCTGGTTTCTTTCCCGAACGCAACTGGTTTTTAACTAAGGCTCTGTTTGTTTCTGGCAAGGATCTAGGCAAACCATTTCTTTATATATATATTAATAGACGTACATGCGTGAAGTGGAGGGAGAGGTGTCAAACCACTGATGTGGTGGACTCGTGGGCCAAAACCTCCTTAGCCTGAGACAAGAGATATCTACAAAAGATTTCTCTATTCACCCGTGAAAATAGTAAATCCCATTTGACTATCTTCTTTTTATATAAAATATGATTTTTTTTTTTTTTACAATTGACTTTAGGAGAGAAAGTTGTATAATTTTTATGAATTAATCTATAATTTTAATGTAATATCAAAATATGTGTTCAAGTATACCCTTTCATCTTCAATAAATACAAGATAAAAGTCTCAAATAAAAAAAAAAAATATTTTTGAGATAACATTTAAAAGAAAAAATGATCTTTTAGTTCTTAAGTTAACTTTTAAATTAGGCTTTAAGACTTCTAATATAATATTATAGCCTACTTTAAATATACTCCACTTTATATGATCTTGAGCTTAATGACACTTGACATGTAAATAAATATGTACAAGATAATAGTTTCACATAAAAAAATAAAAGATATTTGAAATCAAACTTTACAGAAGGAAATTCTAGACAAAATAGCATATTAAAAACAATATTTACATTATATTATATAAATTATGTGTTATTCTCTTTATATATAACAAAAAAATTTATGAGAAGTTAGTTTTGGGGAGAAAAAAAAGTCTTTATTAATTAAACTCATAAATTCTAACATTTTGCTGGAAGAAGAAATTGTTGTAGGCCCATTTACGTAGCCCAGTTCAACATTTTGTATTGTAAAAATCTAGGTAAATAAGCCCAATAAATGGGTATTTTGGGTGTAGATTTTTTGTTAAAACAGGCTGAAGGTAAGAAGGATATGAATTATAAGCCCAATTATATAAATCTCATTAATTGATTGCACGATTCCTTACGTGTGCCAACTACCTTCTTTTTTTTTTTTTTTTTAATGTATTCATCCAAATTAGTTATCATAACACTGACATTTGATGTAGCAATAAATAATTGTGGAAATGTTAGCTTACCACTAAGCTAGGTTCCATCTGTAGACCTTGGCTTCACGGTCTTGCTCGTTATAATGGCATGTATTCGTTCAACAAGGTAATCAATGGAAATTTCCAGATCCTTAAGCCAAAGTTTTTACCTACCAATCCAAATCAACAGTCCAATTTTCCAAAGAACCCTAGCTGCACTTGTAACTTCCATGGAAAGGTGATAGTATTTGACTATAGCTTGTATATTTTAGGTAGTTCTCCATAGGTTAGTCCTGGATGTTAATTTTTTAGCTTTCCTTCATTTGAATTTTCACTTTACTCCAATTAAGTTGTTTGTAAGATCTAGACCAAATTCTTCAACGTTTTTCTCTAAGAAATATATCGTAGTCTTTTTTAAAATATAAAAATATTTAATATGTGTCACACTATCCATATACTTGAACTTTATACTATGAGAGGAAATGAACTTTATAATATGATATTAAAATTTAAATTTTAAATAAAGCACTTATTTGCTTGGGGACTTGATGGATTCTTGTAAGAAATGTTCTCTTGCTTGGGTGAGAAAGTGTGTTAAATTTTGTTATGTTCTATATTGTCAATATGTTAACATATTAAATCTTTTAAGGTATTCCCCTTTTTTATAAACTGATCCCAAAAGAAAAAAAATAGTCTGCTAATGCACATGATTGCAATACATGCGACTCATCTTAAGAAATATACATGACTGCACTTATTTGCTTGTGGGTTCAAGGTTGAAAAAGTGGAATGGATATTTTTCTATATATCAAGCATATCTTAAGAGTTCAAAATTAAATACGAATTATAATGGTCAATCAAGATTATAATATTAAATAGGTTAAAAATATAATTTAAAAATTAACTAATAATTTAGAAGAACTTTTTTACATTTAAACATTACTTACTGCTCATATCTTTTAAATGTAAGTTTTTCTTATCAACTTGTAACATCCTTATCTCACCCGTTCACTGGCAAGGTCAAGTCTATGGGGAAGAACCTAAATGCCCCATCAACCTCTCTAGCAATACAAAGTACGTAAATCGGACCTAAGTTTCCATCTCATCGGCAAATCTAGAAACAAAAGATAAGAACTTATATAGAGGGCCATGTATTCATCAAATAAGGATAGGTCATTCACAAATTCATATGTACAAATTCTTTAAGGAAGTAGCATTTTCGGCTCAATTAATGAAATTGTATCATTCAAATTGAAAAATTTCCAAACATAACCGTTCAATAAGATGAACCTAACGACTATTTGGGTTGAATTGGTATATGAAGATATGATCCACAATTCAAGACATGGTGGAGCTTGATTTTCTACCATTATTTTGAGCTTTTCTTCATGACAACCTGCCGCCACGCTGTGTCATCGGCGATTACCCCGGAAGAAGTCCATGTTTCTTTATGATTTCACGGGACGCCACGGCGGTGCAACATCGGCTACAAATACCAGCTATCTGTTCTTCGTCTAAATTGCCCACAAGCATTAAAGACATGGCAAAGCTCCAAATGAGGCATCTCGCGGTTGCTTCTGTACTACTGGTTATGATCATGAGCGTCAGAGCTGAAAATGCTACACCACCTCCTCCCTCTCCTCAGTTTGACAAGGGACCAACCCCCGACCCAGGTCATTTAGAGAAGGCTCCAGTTCCACCATCGTCAAGCGATCCTTCAACCCACATCCCCAAAGCACCACCGAAGAAGGAGCATCATGATGCTGCTCTGTAGGAGCATACCCTGCAATTTTGTGACGGCTTGATGAGAACGGAGACATCAAGCAACTCTAATAAATTTTCCTTTTTGGTCTTCCTTTATTTTTGATGGTATGGTAATGAGTTTAAGCAATTTCATTTACCTTTACCCTATCTGGTCTTTGTAAAAAAAGATATTATATTAAAAAGATTTCAAAATGACATGCTTTTATCCATATATTGTTAGGGCCTTTCTTAAATGGCATGTCATGGGAAAGTATCCTTCATCTAGGCTATTTCATTTTTCTTTACCTTATTTGAACCTTTATAAAAATTGACATTGTATTAGAAATATTTTGATATTGTATGCCATTTTTATAAAGGTTTAAATATAGTTTTGATATCGAATTAGAAAGGTTTACTTTATTTCTTAAAATTAATTGTTACTTGAGATAAATATTCTTACCTATAGAAAAGATTTTATAATAAGATATTAACAATAAAGACATTCATCAAAACTGTTTTTTAATAAGATCTGTCACAATTTGGAAATCATGATTATTAACTTACTCAAAAGTATAAGATTAGTTAATCTTCTAAAATCTAGTTATCTCAAAGATCATTTAACGATTTAGTTAATCTAAGACTCTTATTACGAATGGTTGAATTAGTTTAAAAGTTATCAGAGTAATACTTTTATTGTCCATAAGAAATGGTTTATCAAGTTTTATTTTTAACATTTCATTGAATGTCAATCACCTGCCAACTTAGTAGCAAGCTATTCAAATTGAGACCCCTTGGTTTTAGTTTATGAGTTTGAGTGTATTTGTTTTAAAAAAAATTCATTATAAATTTTTATTCATATATCTCTCTATGTATATGTAAATAAAAAAAAAATCTAACATATTTTTAATTATATTGAAATTCCTAAATTTTTTTTGACGTAAGATCAAATTATAGACTGATTTTAAACTTTGTATGAATTTCGAATAATAATAATAAAAAAAAGAGCTATTAGAGAATGCGAAACTGTGAACTTCTCCGTTACTGCTTACGGACTATCTCAACGTACAAACACCGGCAACGTGTCGGGATTGCGAGCTAACCGGACCCACGATCCACTCTGAGAGAGGTTCTGCCACTCGGGAAGTAGAAATCATGATGATACTAACTACGTTTTCTTCGGCCTTATCCTTCTTCAAATCGTTGGATGCTTTTGTTATGGAATAAAATTCATCAGCATCCTTCGGTTAGTGGCCTCCCGACGGCTATATATACCACCTTGGGCAGTCGCTTTTAACGCATCTATTCTTTCTCTGCTTTTCTCTCTTGGGTGTTTGGTTCTCTAGAAAGTGAGAGAAAAAAAGATGGAGCTTGATCTTTCTCCCAAGTTGGCCAAGAAGGTGTATGGAGACAATGGTGGTGCGTATTACGCCTGGTCCCCAGCTGAGCTCCCTATGCTGCGTGAAGGGAATATTGGTGCGGCCAAGTTGGCTCTTGAGAAGCATGGGTTTGCCTTGCCTCGTTACTCTGATTCTGCCAAGGTCGCGTATGTCCTCCAGGGTATATCTTTGTTATTTTCTTTGATTTTTTCTCTTTCACGTACTTCAATTTTTGTGGATGCATGTTCTACAGTCAGATTCATCGAATGTATCAAGGATGTTGTTTATCATCTCCGATTATTAGTTTTTGTTTTTTGATAAGGATTCTTTGTTGTAATCTGTAAAACAAACCACTTCGTCGCTGTTTTCGAGGTACTCATATCAGCCCAGGACTTCGAAATTTAGAAAAGGATTGTAGATTTTCCGGATTCTTTTGTTGCATCAACCAACTTTTCTGGTTCTTGTGGGCTAATCCATGAGACTGAAAAATGGGGGCTTTTAGTTGTAGTGGTGGAAAGAAAGAAGGTCTTCTGGTATCGTGGTACCCACAATCATTGAGGCTTGCCTGGTGTTCTGGCATAGTCAAAAGTCACAACCCA
The DNA here is from genome assembly GCA_028551395.1 of Casuarina glauca. Taxonomy (NCBI): domain Eukaryota; kingdom Viridiplantae; phylum Streptophyta; class Magnoliopsida; order Fagales; family Casuarinaceae; genus Casuarina; species Casuarina glauca. Next base: position 27,401,805 of record CM052352.1, on the reverse strand, counting down.
CTATCATTATATAGGTGGAGTCAAATCTTGTCATTATCGTGGTGTTAGTAAATCTTTTATAATGATTTGAAGTTATGTTCTTATCTTCCTTCGATTGATCTTTTATAAATTGTTTGGTTCTGTTCAAAGCGGTTCAAGATGATTGCAGTAAATTTGCTAAATAGAATGGCATAAACCGCCAATCATTAAGCTTATGATAAATGGGTTGGGTCTGTGTAACACACTTTTACTTTAATCGACGTTCTCTATTAAATTTATCTTCTTTGATTGTTGTTTTCTGTAGGAAATGGTACAGCTGGAATTGTTCTTCCTGAATCAGAAGAGAAGGTGATTGCAATTAAGAAGGGTGATGCCATTGCCCTGCCTTTTGGTGTTGTTACATGGTGGTACAACAAAGAGGACACCAAGCTGGTTGTTCTCTTCTTAGGAGACACTGCAAAAGCTCACAAAGCTGGTGAGTTTACTGACTTTTTCCTGACGGGTTCCAATGGGATCTTCACTGGATTCTCAACCGAGTTCGTGGGCCGAGCATGGGACTTGGAAGAGAATGTTGTTAAGGACCTTGTTGGAAAGCAATCGGGCAAGGGAATTGTCAAGCTTGATGGTAGCTTTCAGATGCCTGAGCCGAAGAAGGAACATCGGGAAGGCATGGCATTGAACTGTGAGGAGGCTCCATTGGATGTGGACATTGTGAAGGGTGGAAGGGTTGTGGTGTTGAACACCAAGAACCTTCCTTTGGTTGGTGAGGTTGGGCTTGGAGCTGACCTTGTTAGGTTGGATGGCGGTGCCATGTGCTCTCCTGGATTCTCCTGTGACTCGGCTTTGCAGGTGACTTATATTGTCAGGGGAAGTGGCCGTGTTCAGGTTGTTGGTGTTGATGGCCGCAGGGTCCTGGAAACAACTATTAAGGCTGGCAATTTGTTCATCGTGCCAAGGTTCTTTGTTGTTTCGAAGATTGCTTCTCCTGATGGCATGGAGTGGTTCTCCATCATCACCACCCCCAAGTAAGATTTTCTCCATCGAAACTTTCTCAAGAACTAGGCAGTAAAGCCAATTCAATTCCTTATATTGCTTTGTTCATTTAATTGATTTTTCTTCCCTGTGGCAGCCCAATCTTCACTCACTTAGCCGGCAGGACTTCAGCATGGAAGGCTTTATCTCCCGAGGTGCTCACTGCTGCATTTAATGTGGAACCAGAGACAGAGAAGCTTTTCCGATCAAAGAGGACTTCTGATGCCATTTTCTTCCCTCCACCAAACTGAACAAAAAACTAGCATAATCTTGTTAGGTTTCTGGTCTCCCCAATAAAAAGCATGAAGCTTTGCAGTAGGCTTCTGAGGCTTTCTTTCTCGTTTATGTTCTTGGTTTATAACTGTAGACTTGGTTAAGCAGGCTTGGTTCTGGACACTTATGTGAGTACTCCGGGACTTAGCTTTTTGTTTCTCTATAACTTCTTATGCATAGTTTTTCCATCTTATTCCGGTCAGCAAATGATTTCATGATGTTGGTCGTGCTCCTATTCTCTTGATTTGAGAAAGTCCACATCAATCTGTGTTTTGTCTATTGGAATCCTTGTTTGGTTTTGCCGCAAGGGGTGAAGTTAAAAATCTATAAAAATAGTCTAATTTCTTTTCTTTAAATTGATATGAAGACCCCAAGAGATATATATAAAGAAATTCTAGATATAATGTTATACAACTATTATTTTTAACACAATTCATCCCATCGAATATAAATCATTAGGATTAAATATGAGATTTTGATATCATATTAAATGATTATATTTTCTTCCTTAAATCCTGTAATTAAGAAATAAATATATCTTAACAAATAAATTTACTAGTAAAAAAATTGGCACTCTTCGGTTCTCATTATGCTTCTGTATGCCTTCGAAACATTCTTTTGGGCCTCATCGTGCCTCTTGGCTTCCTCTGACCGTCACTGTGCGCTTCAACATCCTCCGCCATCCTCGTACTCCTAAGTTTCCTTGCACTTCATCAGCCTTCTCTTAACCTAACTGCACCTTCATTGATTGGGAGTAGAAATTGAGAGGCTTAATTTGCAATCATCGTGATTCTTAATATATCTCTTTGTCATTGCTTATCTTGATAAGTAATGGTAAAAAAGCTCTAAACAGACTTGGATTTTCTAGTTTTGGTAATGCACCAAAATGTGAATTACATGATCTAACAAAGCAGTAAACGCATTCCATTCGCTCACAAGAAAATGATTGCAAAAGCAAGTTCATACAAGTATTACCTGGTCATGTACCTATAAATAGGTTGTAGTTCTATAGTTATTTAAGGTGAAAGTTTTTCAGTTTAAGATTTTCTTTATAGAGTTTTCCACACAAAAGCTTGTTCTCACAAAGTAAATATATTGGAGGAAACCAAATGTGTGCTTAATGACTTTAAAGTTTTTAGGACAGTTTTACGAAAAAATAATGAATAAAATATTACCATTTTCTCACTTTAGAAATGATATTTTTGTGTGCTTCTTGCATAGAAAGATCAATTTGGTAAGAGTTAGTTATTTCATATGATTTTAGTATCTCGGTTAAATGGATTTTCAAATGTTGATATATATATATAAAGAATGTGAAACATAAGAAAGAAAAAAAAAAAAGACAAGAGGAAAGTGATTTTGGACAAGGGAATGAAAAAATGAATATATATATATATTTTTTAATAGGTAATGACAAAAAGGAGGATATCTTAACATGTAAGAAGACATTTCATTTATGCAATTACAAGCTGATATGTCATTTAGGTGTTTTTAAGATGGCATGTCCTTTACATCTTTCTAAAATAAGATGTTGAGGCTACATTAAATTGATGTATTGTTAGGATTTTTTTTCTTTTCAAATGACATGCCATTTAAGGCATATATTTGCCTTTTTTGTGCATGTCCTTTGTTTTTGAGTGAGGGTTCCCTATTGTAGAAGTTGTAAAACAAACTAGGTCATAGTTGTAATTTTGTTTAACGGATTTTAGTTTGGTGCCATTTTTTGTCTCAATTGCGGACTTATTGAGTATAATTATCTATTTATATAAAGTGTGAAAACCTATTTCAAAACCTTAAGATATTAGGTAAAGAAATCTCATCACGTATAAGTTCAATGGCTTATCCTTAGGCATAAATTATGTTTCTCATTGATTGCATTATTTTGCAATCTCAATTGCAACATCTAAGTGAAGTGCATTGCTTCTTTCTAATGCATTTGATTGATGGTAGAGGTGAGTATGTCGTGGTTGCGGAGAAGCTGCCAAATTATGTAGTCCCGGATTTAACTGACTTCAAGGTACTTATTTCTATACATATCAATTTTATATATTTAGATGATTTGAATCTCAAGGGAAAGCTTTGAGTCGGCCTTCCATTGTACAGAATGCTAATTGGCATGTAAGCTTAGTGGGGGCTTCGTTTTGTTGTTGCTCAATATTAATTGCATCTTTTTACTTTGCTTCCTTGTTCAAGGCTAGTCACTAGTAACTCATGTGCATCACTCCCTCTGAATGCAGCTAGAGCCATATGTCTCATAGTGCCCGATAGAACTTAAAATTACTGAAGTAGTTGATGCAGCAAAATAAGCGAGTTACGTGATTATAGCCTAAATCCCCGTTTTAGTTTCGACTAGTTTTGTGATGAACTAGTTTATGTAGTTTTGAAGCATGCAACCTTGATTTGGATGTAAGTTTCGACCTTAGAAGAATCATAGAGACATGTTGAGTAATTTCACAACTTGTTTCATATAATGGAGGATTAATACTGTTGAGCGGTTTAAGACAATTTGTAGAACTAGACTGCATAGGTCTCGACAAGTGCTTAATTAATGTACATTTTTGTTGCTTTTTTATTTCTAAAAGTGGTTTTGGACAAGGGAATGGAATTTTAATATTTTATTAAAATGATTATTTTTTTTCGTCTTAAAACTAATAATTAAGAAAGGAGGTTATCTTAACATGTGAAAAATGCATTTTCATTCATACAATTATAAGATGACATGTCATTTAGGTGTTTTTAAGATGGCATGTTTTTTTACATCTTTTAAAATAACATATTGCTAAGGTCCCATTAAATTGATGTATTGTTATGAATTTTTTTAAATGACACGTCATTTAAACTTAACCAAAATGGTAACTCATTTGAATCTTCTGAAAATGACAATGTCCTTGCTTTTTGTACAAATTCTTATAAATGGCTTAGGAACTCTACAACGAAATAGGTAAAATGAGATGTAAAAGAACATTTAGATTTATTTGGGTCAGTTGCAATTCTATCAAGCATCAAGAATTGCTTGAAGCAGAACGAACTTAAGCAGAGCTCCAGCTTCCTTCTGGGATGGAAAGAAACCTATCCCAGTTTTTCTTACTTTTTTTTTCTTTTTTCCTTTTTGAAAGCCGGTCATAGTTTTAAATTTCAACATCTATCAAAAATATTTGAGATGTTTTGTAATTATTAGAAAAAAGTTAAGACAATTGTATGGAATTTTGATATTATATTAAAATTATTATATTTCCTTCTTTCAAATGATATCTTAACATAACAGAGATAATTAACCCATATATTAACAATATGGAACAATTACCAACTTTATTAAGAAAAGCGTTGGGCTTTTTCCTTCCAGTTTACGGCCTTCTTCAGGTCTCAATATGCTTCCAAAACCTTCCGTGGGCATCATTGCGTCTCTTGGCCTCCTCTAGGCCACATTATATCTTTAAGGCTTCCTCTATGGCTCATTGGGCATGATTGTGCCTATAGGCCGAAACTGAATCCCACTATGTCTTGAGGCCCCCTTTAAGCCTTATTATGTGTATAGGCCTTATAAAAGTTTGAATGTACCTTTATACTTTTGAGCCTTTATAAAAGTTTTAAAAAGGTGATGATAGTCGTGTCATAAAAATAAAAAATTTGTCATTTAATTCTTCTGAATTTATTTAGATTTGCTTTGTCATGTCAAATAATTTGACTTTTATTTGCATTCATGAAATTATTTTTCTTCTTTGACTTATTACTTTTAGAAACAAAATTATTATACAATTTAGAATTTATTGTTCCCTCAAAAAGAATATTTAGATTAAGCCCAAAACAATGATTATAGTAACATATGTTTTCATTTGTACTAATAAGTTAAGAAGATAAATTTTATAATTTTATACTAAAAGATAAGATTTTTTAAATGAAAATTAAATGAAAGAAAGACTATATGTTTAGTTTCGACTAACTTTTGGATTGAGCTTTTTGACTTTTTGATATGATATTAAAAATCAAGTTGATTATATTATATTTATGTGACTTTGAGTATGATAATATTTAGTGTACATGAGAGAATATGTACAAGATGAAAGAATTTTACATTAAAAGATAAAATCTTTGATATAAAGCTTAAATAAAAGGAGTTTTCAATTTTTGATTAACCTTTAGATTAAATATTTTAAATTTTAAAACTGTTTATACATAATGAAAATAATAAAATAATAATTTTACATTTTGCACGAGTTTTGTATTTGAAAATGAAAAAGAGAGATGAGTGGACGCGAAACATAAGACACGACAAACGCATTCACCTTTCCGTCATCATTGCCGACACGAAAATCATTCTCACTGCACAAGGGTTGTGCAACTTTCCAAGTATAAATCACTATGGGATGGATAACACTGCGTTCTTCGTTCTTATCCTTCATCGGCTTCTTGGTTACCGTTGTTATGGCTATGTATCACCTTTCGAAGTCGCTCTTAACGCATATATTTGTTCTCTGCTTTTCTCTCTCTTTGTTGTTTGGTTCTCTAGAAAGTCACAGAAAAGAGATGGAGCTTGATCTTTCTCCCAAGTTCGCCAAGAAGGTGTATCACGTCACTGGTGGTGCACACTACGCCTGGTCCCCATCCGAGCTCCCCATGCTGCGTGAGAAGAATATCGGTGCGGCCAAGTTTGCTCTTGAGAAGCATGGGTTTGCCCTGCCTCGTTACTCTGATTCTGCCAAGGTTGCGTATGTCCTCCAAGGTATACCTTCGTTATCTTATTTGGTTTTGTTTTTTCATGTACTTAATTTTCTGTGGAAGCAAACTTCAATTTTTTGGTCAGCACTCCACACCAGCAAATCCCCTTTATCCAAAAACTTCAGTTTTATTGTATATTACGTGGTTTAGCGTTAGATTCCTTGACTGTATCAGGATGCTCTTTTTTAGTCACCGATGGTAGATTTTCCGGGTTCTTTTGTTGCTTGATCATGGTTTCTGGTTCTTTTGGGGTAATCCAAGGGACTAAAAAGTGGCGACCTTTACTTGAACAGTAGAGAGCACAAAGGTCTTCTCGTACCGTGGTACCCACAAGCATTACGGGCTGCTTGGTGCTCTGGTATGGTGGAAAGTCGCAACCCACCATCATGGTGGGGTAGCGGATATCAAATCTTGTCTAAATCTTTTATAATGTTTTGCAGTTTAGCTTTTGTTGTGGAAATATCACACCACACCAAAAGAAAACACACAAATCAAGTTATCAACATTAGAGACACATTTAAGTAACTCAGATAAAACTATCCTATATTCATGATCACTAACAGTAGTTTTAGCTTGTTAATGTATAGAAATTACACCAATTATGTTGCCATATTAGGTCCTAGAATTAGGCTTGATATATTGTAATAATTGTATACGTATTATTTCCTTCCATAAATTAGGCCTTATGCTTTATAAATGTAACTCTTGTATAGGCCTTATGCTCTATAAATGTAACCCTTCTATTGTATAGTTGATATTGTAGAATATAGTATGCAGTTTGCTCACTTGGCTTTCTTTCCCATTTCTCTCTTTCTTACATGGTATCCCAACCTTCCTCCCCTGAGACCTAACCGCTTCCGCATTATTTTTACTTTTTTCAAGCCATCAGATTACGAGTGAAGTGCATTACTATACCACCCCTTTCATATTTAACTTAGTTACTGATATACCCCATTCCTTTCCCCGAATCCTAGCCACCCCCAATTTCGTTCCTTCCCAATATTCCCTTGTTGCCGCCATCACCAATGGCTGATCAGAACACCTCTTCAACCTCCACTTCCATCCGTTCCTCCTATCACCCACGACCCATACGTGGTCACTCTTGCTGATTTGCAACCGATCAGTATCGTTTCCAAGAAACTAACTAGTGTGGCAAATTGGAGCATCTGGTGCACACAAGTTTGCACAATGTTCCTCACTCGCAACAAGCTTCCTTTTCTCATTGGCAAATTACCTCATCTGACCGATGGCAGTGAAGCCACTGCCAAATGGGACCAACGCCAAGCCGCTCTGAAAAGTTGGCTTGTGTACTCAGTCGATTCCAGCCTCAAAAGCATGATTTCAACGCCATAAATTGTTAATTCCATCTGGCTAACGCTCTAGGATAGTTTCACGAAGGTCTTTGGCACCCAAAAATATTCACTTAAGCAAGTGATTAGGGCACTACGACTCATTGATGGTGCCACCGAAGCTGACCTTATTGCTTTCTACATTCACCTTAAGGATCTTGGAGGTGAGCTAGAAGCCAACAATTACCGATCCGCTATGAATGTGGCAAACGCCCACGCGATATCAACACCTGCCTCTAGACGAAGGATCGGGAGGACTTCGAATGAAGTTCCTCCTCGCATTGCCGGAGTTTTCAGACCCTTTGCAGCAATGTGCTTCCAAGGGAGTGCCTCCCTTTGCTGGAAAAGACCTATGCTCTGGCCAAGCAGGATGTCCACTAGTGGTCCTAGCACGACGGAACACTGTTGGTGACAACAACGCCTTTTAGGCGCGTTGGAGAACACACTTGTGCCTTTGTCAAGCGGATGCACGAGTAGTTCGCTGTGGGCACCTGATTCAAGCCCAATTGCACTTGGGCCCGACTCCTTTTCTGGTCAACACGGGCTCACGCCCTCGCCCTTACAACCCAACAAGCCATTTGCAGTCATTGCCAAAAGCCTGGTTATACCTGTGAAGCCTGCTTCCTTCTAGTGGGTTATCCACTTGGATAGAAGCCCAAGCCTAGAGGAGGCCCTAAAAAGAGGCCTGGTAGTAATGGGCCTCTAGCCCATAATGCTGCAGCTGATGGACAACATCCTCCACCTAGTTTTGGGCCTTAGATTTTGACTTTAATATTATATTAGAATGAGAGGATTATTCCAAAATTTTAAAATATTAAGTAAGAAAATTTTATTATTTACAAGTCTAAGGGTCTATCCTCACACTTCTAAAGTAGGACAATACTCACTTTAAAACGGCTCCATTTATGTTCTTTACTGGTTTTATAAAAGGATACAAACCTCATGGGAGATAAAAAGAAGTGTTTGGGTATTATGAAAGAATTAAATTTACTGATTGTGCTGTTAGAAGGACAATGATTTTTAGATCATTTTGCAAGAATGACTTGATGACTAGTGAAGGAAAAACAGTTTTGCTACTATAAATGGAGAAGAAGATAAGTATTCTTAGTAGATTTGTTAAACAGAGTGGCTACAAGCATTAAGCTTATGATAAATTGTTTGGTTCACATGAGGAAGAGCTTCTCTGCTTTACAATATCAAACCCTCACAAGGTAATGTATGCTTGAGTGAGCTCTGGAGGCTCCCAACCTCTATTTTCTCTTACTCTTAGTTTACTTTTGAAAATTGTTGTAATACTGGGGTATGCCCCTGTGCCTTTGTATATTAATTTCTATTAATGCAACTTACATTAAAAACCCAAAAAAAAAAAAAAAAGGTTGTTGTTTTCTGCAGGAAGCGGCACAGCTGGAATTCTCTTCCCCGAGTCAGAAGAGAAGGTGATTTCAATTAAGAAGGGTGACACCATTGCCCTGCCTTTTGGTGTCATTACATGGTGGTACAACAAAGAGGACACCGAGTTGCTTGTTCTCTTCTTAGGAGACACTTCAAAAGGTCACAAAGTTGGCGAGTTTACTGATATTTTCCTGACGGGTTCCAACGGGATCTTCACAGGCTTCTCAACTGAGTTTGTCAGCCGAGCATGGGACTTGGACGAGAGTGTTGTCAAGGACCTCGTTGGAAGCCAATCGGGAAAGCTAATTGTGAAGCTTGATGGGAGCTTTCGGATGCCTGAGCCGAAGAAGGAATATCGAAACGGCATAGTAGTGAACTTGGAGGAGGCTCCATATGATGTGGACGTTTTGAAAGGCGGAAGGGTCGTGAACTACAACACCAAGAACCTTCCTTTGGTTGCTGAGGTCGGGTTTGGGGGTGACCTTGTCAAGTTGGATGCCGATGCCATGTGTTCTCCTGCATTCTCCAGTGACTCGGCATTGCAGGTGACGTATATCGTTAGGGGCAGTGGCCGTGTTCAGATTGTTGGTGTTGATGGCCGCAGGGTCCTAGAAACAACTCTTAAGGCTGGCTATTTGTTCGTTGTACCAAGGTTCTTTGCCGTTGCGAAGATTGCTTCTTCTGAAGGCATGGAGTGGTTCTCCATCGTCACCAACCCCAAGTAAGATTTTCTCCACACTTTTAGTCTCATAATTGTTTGTGGTGTTATCTCTTAGCAATGGTCCAAACCCGCCTCAGGCTGCAGCGTCATTTTCACTTTGTCTGTGTATGTGTTTTTTTAATAAGTATTCATAGAAGTGCTAAGAGAGAATTGTGTTCTAACATTATGTAACAAAGGGCAAATTGAATTTAAAACTAGTTCAAGGTAAGGGACATATCTTACACATAAACTACTAACATAAATCCATATCTCAGTAATGTGGGATATTACTATACTAATAATTAGAAATAGATTTATTTTTAATAAGTACTGGGGGAGGGGCGTGGGATCTCTTGAACTCCATCCGTTTGGTCAAGACCCTGCTAGGTACCAACTAAGCAAGGACCAATTAAAAATAGATGTAAGTTCCATGTAATGTACATTTTGACATGATATCTTGTTTATATTTAAAAAATTATGTTCCCTTGGTTATTAGTTTGAAGAGAAAACTAGATTTTTTAATATGATATCAAAATTAAGTTCAACTGTAATAACTCTTATCTCATAAAACGAGATCATTATATAACTCTTAAAAATTGATATCATTGCTATATACGTGTGTGTGTGTACAGTAGATATATATATATATATATGCCTTTATGTAAGTATTTTTTTTTTCAGCCTTTGAACCTATTGTTTGCCAGATATACTAGCAGTAGAGGCCATAGATAATTCTTCCACAACTTGGCAGTAAAGCCAATTCAATCTTACATGATGCTGTTTGTTCATTATATCTCCTGGTGAAATCTTTACAGCTTACATGATTTGTCTTCCCTATGGCAGTCCAACGTTTACTCAGTTAGCTGGAAAGAATTCAGCATGGAAGGCTTTGTCGCCTGAGGTGCTCACTGCCGCATTCAGTGTGGATCCGAAGCTCGAGAAGCTTTTCCGATCTAAGAGGACTTCCGACATCACTTTCTTCCCTCCAAAGAACTGAACAGAAAACTGGCATAGTCTCGTTAGCTTTCTAGTCTCCCCAATAAAAGGCTCGCGGCTTTGCGGTCGGCCTGTGAGGCTTTCTTTCTTGTTTATGTACCTGGTTTGTATTGGAGACTTGGTTAGACATTGCTTGGTTGTGAATACTCGTGGTATTCCAGGACTTGGCTTCTGGATTCTCTAAAACTTCCTTAACGTGGTTTTCCCTTGTGTCATGGTAGCCAAATGATTACATGATGTTGGTGGGCTTCTGTTGTCTTAATTTGCTGATGTTCACATCCGTCTCTCTGTGTGGGGTCTGTTGGAAACATATCAAAATAATATAATTTCTTCTCTTAAAACAAATCGAGGAAGAAACTTAAGCATAGAAAAAAGATCCTAAATATAATTCCATGCAACCACTATGTTTAATGTATACCCCAAAAAGAAAATGTAAGATATAATATCATTCTAAGGTGGTTTTGAGGTCACTAAGATTCATTCTTCAAGCATAAATAATACGTTGTTTTAGTGAAGTTTCACCCATATGTCAATTTAGAGTTGATGATGCAATTGGTTGTTCAAGAAAATGGACAAATTGGGTTATAGTCCAAATATTGTGACTTATACATCTCTGTTAATTATTTGTGTAAGTAGAATAAAGTTGATATGGCACTTTGTTCAAGAAAATGGGTTGTAGTCTAAATACTATGACCTATAATTCTATGATTGATCATCAATGTGAGGGGAATAAAGTGGATGAGGCACTTGGGTTGTTCTTGAAAATGACAAAATGCGCTGAAGTCTAGATATTATGACTTTTAATTCTTTGATTAATGGTTTGTGTAAAGAAAATGGAGTTGATGAGGCACTTAGGATGTTCAAGAAAATAGACAAATTAGGTTATAGTCTAAATATTATGACTTGTACATCTCTAATTAATGGTCTATGTAAGGAAAATAGAGCTGACAAGGCAATCAAGTTTATTGAAAGCTTATCTCCTTATTAAAGTCGGTTTCAACACCCTTTTTGGCAACTACTTCGATGGGCAGTGGCGGGCTTCAGGAGTTGATAATTTCAAAAAGGTGTTTATCTTTCCATAGGATTCTGTTGTCCTGAAGAGATACGATAAGCTTGTAGATATGACATGCTATCTAACTGGTGTTATTGGCCTTGAACTAAAAAATAAATAAATACTTAAATAAAAGAAAAGTCGGATACTTTTTGATATCTTATTGTGATTGAACACTCTCTCCATAAATACCGCACACGAGGCTTAAGTTCTCGCGTTCGTAGCAGACCAGAAGAGCCATGGCTTCATGGTATCATGGATGGCGGCGCTGGTTTGCTTCTCTTTTCGCTATAGAAGTACCTTGCGAGTGGTTGATTCAAGCACATGGCAATCAGCTCACAGTAGTTATAAGGCGGCTTCGGTCGGAGCCTGAGGAAAACCATGAAGAGAAATCTACTGCGGAAAACACTCCGCTGATGTCCGTCCGGAAGCCTGATTCCTCATGTTTCTCGACGTCCAAAGACAGTCATGGTGATCCAGATCCCAAAGATGAAGAAGAAGACAATGAGGATTCTCCGTGGGTGATTTCCTTAGATGAAGATGGCTGCGTGTTAATCTCGCAGAACCCTCGTTCCAACGATGAAGAAGGATACAGCGTGCATGTCGAAGTTGAAGATGACGACTGCCTCTTCTGGGACTTGGAAATCTTGCTGTTGCAGCGAGACGCCAGTCCCAACGCCGACTTAGAGAGCCACGGCGTTCCTCATCCCCACGACGACGACAGTTCAAGCGAAGGAGCGAATCAACATCCTATACCTGCACCCGGTTCGTTCTTCAGTAACATGTAGGATTGAATTTTGTGAGTATTTTGATACCTTTTTCTTTTTTAAAATGATAAATTATATTAATAAAAATAAAAATACCAAAGTATTGAAGAATACTCTAATATTATAAAAGTTAATAAATCTAAGAAAAGATAAAATTTAAAGTTTTCAAATCTTATTTAAGATGATATTATTTTTAAATAAATATTTTCTCTAGTACTAATTTCTTTACTTTTGTTAATAGAATATGAATATTAATTGTTTTCTCTTAAAAATAAAAAAACCAGCTGATACATTCTTCTTTTTACATATTTTCGTTTTCTTTTGGAGTTCAAGATAATGAAGAGTTAATGAAAACCTTTCATCTATTTTTTGTTGATCAGGCGCGCCATAAGGAGCACCAGGATTACATCCTGGTTTAACGGGAGTTCTTAGAGTTGCAAGCTTTCCGGTAAACGGCAACAACAAAAAGAGGCCTCGGAGGTCAAATCAATGATGAGGGCTTTCGTCTTCAGGCGATTTTCACTTCTACCCATGTTAGGTTTATCGTTGAAGTACTTGTTTGTCGTTTCCTAAAGATAGGTTTTAGTCTTTTATCCTGAAGTTGTTAGTAAATTTATATCAGTTGTTAATAAGCTAGTAGTCTAGTAATTAACTTCTGATTGTATTAGATTTAAATTTAAAAAAGAAAGAAAAGTTTGTGATAGTTGTTAACTTTAATTTGACTTGTACTGTTTATTACGTGGTTTAGAATTTATTGTCTTTGAAAAGAATATTTAATTAAACTTAAATATGTAACTACTATAATATATCTTTTATTTGAGTTTGTACAAACTAATGAAAATAAGCTCATAATTCATATAAAAAGTGGTATAACATAATAGTCTTAGTTACACTATTGTAGTAAGGAGTGCTAAGTAAACAATGTAAGATTGTTAACCCACATAGGAATCCATGCTTTATATTTCGCCTTTATTTATAGACAAAAAGTTTTACGGGATACGTTGTTCTATGCTTCAAATGAGGGCAAATGTTAAGTTCTATGTAAGAAATATACAAATTTGAAAACTAATTTATAAAAAGATAAATTTATTCACTCAATACTTTGAAATTTTAAATGAAATGTAAACCCTTCTTTATAATTTCTAATAAGAAGGAAGAAGGAAAATTGAAAAGTCTACTCTAACAAAATGTTGTGGTGCGAAGTGTTCTCCATTTCGAATAGTTTCAAGAGCGCAGCACGCGGACGCCTCCCAACCCATCTTGTTCCATGCGGGCTTGTTCACTGTATTCCTTCGGCCAGCCCACGCGGGGTCTAAGAGAATGAATTGAAATAGCAAGGCTGAAAAAGGGTTCATGCGCCGTCATCTTTGCCCACAGTTATGTCTGATCGGATTCATCTTCGAGCCAGAGCGCAGCAACGTCGTAATTTCTCGAAATGCTGTCCTACTTTGAAGACTCACTTGTATTAAGGAGTTTATCTCCTCTTTCATGACATATGCCCAAAACCAAGAAATTATAGAGTAAAAACTTTGCAAGTGTGTCGTGGAAGATAAATAACATTATTTTGCCAACTAAATTTATTAATGTGAAAATTCATTTCAAAACCTTAATATATTAAGTAAGAAAACTTCATCTTTATACTTTTGATTTAGGATAACACCCACTTGTAAATATACATATTGATATAAATATTATACATAAACAGAACCCAACTTTGAGTCTCAAGGATTACAAAAATTAATGATTGCTAATTAAAGATATTGGATCATACTTATGGGTCAATCACGGGAAGCACTATAGATTAACTTTATTGGTAATGACGCTGCTTTGTAATATTATCAAGAATGACTTCTTCTATGTTGCTTCCTTTTTCTTATAAACTAGCTTTTTTTCTTTATTTTTATAAGGTTAGGGCTACGTTGGTTGGGAAAATCAATCAAGTTATCCATAAATAAAACCATGAACCTAATCTTCTAAATTTTTTAAGTCTTTTATCTTTTTGTAAAAATGTATACAAATTAGAGTCAAATCAATTAACTAGTAGTCAACAACTCCACGTAACAAGTTCTCCATAAACAAACCAATGAATCTAATATTCAAAATTTTTGAATTCTTTTATCTTTTAGCAATAAATGTACACAAAGGAAAGTCAAATCAGTTAATAAGTACCCTAAAATCTCTACCTAACTAAATGCAGCATGGGCAACTCCAACGGCGAGCGGTTGGGCGTTCGGGAAACACCGTCTCCCCCTTACCCTCACCCTCCCCAAAATTGATCCAAATTTTTTAGGCGTGACTTGTCTTATAGATCAAGGTGGCAGCCTCTTGGCGAATGGATAAGACTAAGATTTGTGATGGGTGCATTAATGGAACGTTGAGTTTGATTTTAATTACCAGTTTCCTTGGACATTCACAACACTTGGCAAAAGCCAACTACGGTGTGTTGAGGGAAGTGTATCTTTGCCAACTTTTATTAAAACTTCTTCCAATTCAGTTGTCGAGTGTGGCTAGACTCTTATGAGTCTTTAATGTCTTTATCTTTGAACTATTTTAGCGTGACTATAGAAATAAGGTGTCAGGTAATACACAACAAATTTGGGCATTTAAGTTTTAAACATAGAAATAAGTTTTGAATACTCAGTCATATTGTTATATTTGAGTTTGGGCATAGTTTCTCTTAACTCGTTGTGACCAAAAATTAATAAAAAATTACTTAAAACCATTACCCTTAAAAGTTAACTCAACAATTAGAAGAAAATTTCACGAAACCTACAGATAGAAAAGAGGGATTGCCATGAAAGAAACATATTTCTTTTTTTGCCTTAAGAAATTATTGGAGGAAGAGTTGTTAAAAGGTATTAATGCAAATGAGAATAACATGCAATAGAATTAATGATTGATAGACCTTTAAGACGAAAGTAAAATGATAATAAGTATTTTTTAATTTATCAATTATTAATCCCTTATTAATAGAAAGAAAAAAAGTTTGAAGTTTGATGTTAAAAGTAATTTATTGTAGCCCAAAAAAATGTATAGATTAAAGTTGAAGGTGCATGATAACAAAAAGATAAGATGATAGCATTTGTAGTCAAATTAAACTAATCAACTAACAAAAAGATAAAATGATAGTATTTGTAGCAAATTAAATTGATATACGAACAAAAAGATAAAATAGTAGTAGTTGTAGTCAAACTAAAATGATACAATAACAAAAAAATTAATGGCGCTTAATTTAACTTTTTAAAATCATCCCTCTCGAAAGCATCATCCTATCTCAAATCGAATTTACCACCTCTATGAATAAATACTTGCACTACGATGCTGAAAGCACCCATGGCTTCAGAGTATCCTGAATGGGGTTCGATTGATATTTTTAGCGAAGACGTGCCTTACGATGAGCTGGTTCGTGCATATCGGAGACAGGTCAGAGAAAATATAAGGCGGCACCATCCGCAGCCGGAGGAAAACCACGCAGTGGAATCCACTGTGGATTACTCTAGATTGACGTCCTTCTTGGAACGTGATAACAGTTTCTTTTCCCCGTGGAACAGGAGCCCTCGTCCCAACGATGAAGACAACCATGGTGATCCAGATCCCGACGAAGAAGAATACGACTTGTTCATCTTCTTGCTGCTTGACGGTGAAGACAGCCACGAAGAAGAAGAAGACGGTAGGGATCTATCGCCGGTATTACCTTCATCGGACGATGACGAGTTAGGTTTCGTCTCGTCGTCGCATGGTGACCTCCATACCAACTACGAAGACAACCCCGAAGAAGAAGAACACAGCGGGAATTTGTCGCCGGAGGTAACCCTACCGGAAGTTGACTACTTATGGGTCGTCTTGACGTTGCATGGTGACCCTCATTCCGACGATGGAGACAGCCCCGGTCATCCTCTTTCCAATCATCGAGGCATTTCAAGTAACGGAGGGAATCGACGCGTGATCTTTGAACCCGGTTCATTCTTCAGCTACACATTGGATTACATCGTGTAACTATTATAGTTTCTTCCTCCTTTTTTTATATATATATATTATATTTTCGCTTTCTTCTGCTTTTTTTGAGATAATAAGGAGCTGATGAAGACTTTCATCTATAACGCTTTTGTTAAAACTTTTTTTTTTTCTTGTTGGGTGGCTCAGGCCCGAGATAGTGATGATGGATCTTGCATCCTGGTTTGACGAATGGTTTTGTAACCGATGGATAAGACGGAGGCCTCGGAGATCAAACCAATCATGGGAGCTCCATCTTCCGGCGATTTCCGGTTCTACTGATGTCATGTTATACTGTATTCATGTTGAATTTAGGATTTATGTTTTGGGCAGCCAGTAACTAACAATTGGTTTGTTCATATTAGGTTTATTCATGTGATGTTTTTATTTTGTTGTAGTAATTAATTAATTTTACTTTAAATTTTATTTGTGAATTTATTATGTCTAAAGTTGTTACTTTTGTAGCAAGCTTCTTTATTTAAACTAAACAAGGGTTAAAGGAGATACTTCTTATGGATAATGAGATATAATAATAATGATTATCGAATAATAATTAGTTTGAAACACAAAGATATAACACAATCAAATGATAGATCATAATACAATCATTTTGATAAGATTTACTTAATTTTTAAAGTGATTTATCCTATTCCAAAGAATGTTATTTTTGGATTCAAACGTATTAAGAAATATCAGTGGATATCTTGTCTAAAAAAAAAATTGATATGATTTAAAATCAAAGATGGAAATTGACGTGATAGGTTGGTAAAAACAAATATTCATGTTTTGATTTTGATAGTGTGAACAAAGGATAAAAACAAAATAAGCGGATCAGTCTACTTTCCACAATATCCTAAGACATACCAAGTCACACAATTTTGGTTTAATAAAGAGAGGCAACAAAATAAACCCCATCATGTTTTCTTTTCTCTCACAGCTTCTCAAAGTTTCCGTCTTCTTCTCACTCAACTTTGTCGCACCCAAAAGCTGGTTGTTTTAATCATCTACTATAGTTTTTCATTCCATTCTTCAACGTTACATTGGCTATCATTTTTGACAAAATCGATGTATAATTTGTGATTGAAGTGAATTACATAAAATTTTATTCTGTGATTAAAGATTTGGTGTACTAAAGCATCAAGATGTGTCATCTAAACATATTGGTGTTTTTTGATCAATTCTCTTTTTATTTGCAAGTAAAAGTTAAATTACATTGTCTAAAACAAAAACAAAACAAAAACATAATTTCCAATTCAACCCTCTTGTTTCGGTGAATCAATATTTAACATAGAGGAGTGCAAAACCTAGAAAAACCAAAGGTTAAGGGGGTGTAAGTCTCACAAAGATGAGGATGCATAAGAGGAAAACAACAGCAAATGGAAGCATATCATGAAAGAGGAGAAAGCTCCTTGATGCAAACAAGTCTCCAAAAATTATATAAAAAAAATTAATGTAATTTATCTAATGATACAAGGTGTTGCACTAATTTCTATTGGAAGTAGGACATTGTTCGGTGTGAAGTCAAATTAGGAGTGTAAATAAATAGGAAATTTTGCATGTAGGGAGGCAAGAAAGTGACTTTATGAGTTTAAGTTTATCTTGAATTGCATATGAGTATGAGGTCTTGGGAAATTTTATGTACACTATGACCTTTAAAAAGGTATCACAACAACCAAGAAAAGAGTCACCAGAGAGCAGAAATTATCTAGCAATTTCTAAGTTTCTGAAAATCCAAAATAAATAGTAAATTAATCCTTTATGATCATAAATATCACCTTCCCTAAATCATGTATAATCCTCGATGTTTTTTTGTGTTCGTCTGTACGTGTATATACTGCACACCTAGTACACTCAATATATGTGTGGATTTTCAACACGCTTCGGGTTCACCAAGTTCATCATTCATCTTACCTTCTGTTCTTCCTCCGACAATGATCTTCACCCCAAAAATTAAAAAATAAAAAGACGTTTTTGCCCTCTTTCTTTTGATGCCGCCATTTTATTGCATCATATTCCGGCTTGCATTGATATTCTTTTACAACTCTCTTCCGACCTCTTCTGGAAAAAGAAAATATGTTTCTTTTATTACAGTCTCTTATTTTCTATCTATAAATTTTGTGGATTTTTCTTTAAATATTTGGTGGTAATATCTCGGAGTGATGGTTATAGTCATCAAATGAACAGGTGAAAAATGCATGCAGTGTTCCTCCGACTAACTTGATTTGCTTGGGTGTCGTAGAGATAACATTGAATCCACCATAAAAGAAGCCAGCGTTGACTCCCGAGAGGAATATAATTCACGACAGATTTCCAAGGGGCGGCGGGACGACTGTCCTGATTCTCGCCGGCCGCTAAGACCGATCCTCCCAATTCCACGGCGAGAAGAAAGAGTAGTCGGGTATCATGAAGGATACCAACAGGTTGTAATCAACAACGGATTCTTCTCCACCGTTTTCCTCCGGTTCCGGTTGACTCCGGCGATCTGGTTCGAGCTGGGTCTGATTTTGTTCCGTCAACGAATCGGAAAATCAATCAAGTTATCCATAAACAAACCCATGAACCTAGTATTCTAAACTTTTGAATTCTTTTATCTTTTTGTAATAAATGTATACAAATTAGAGTTAAATCAATTAACTAGTAGTGAACAACTCCACGTAACAAGTTGTCCATAAACAAACCCATGAATCTAATATTCAAAAATTTTGAATTCTTTTATCTTTTTGTAATAAATGTACACAAAGTAAAGTCAAATCAGTTAATTAGTACCCTAACAACTCTACCTAACTAAATGCAGCATGGGCAACTCCAACGGCGAGAGGTTGGGTGTTCACACCGCCTCCCCCTCCCCAAAATTGATCCAACTTTTTTAGGCGTGACTTGTCTTATAGATCAAGGTGGCAGCCTCTTGGCCAATGGATAAGACTATGATTTGTTATGGGTGCATTAATGGAACGTTGAGTTTAATTTCAATTACCAGTTTCCTTGGACATTCACAACACGTGGAAAAAGCCAACTACGCTGTGTTGAGGGAAGTGTATATTTGCCAACTTGATTAAAACTTCTTCCAATTCAGTTGTCAAGTGGCTAAACTATTATGAGTCTTTAATGTCTTTATCTTTGATCTATTTTAGTGTGAATATAGAAATAAGGTGTCAGGAAATACACACCAAATTTGGGCATTAAGTTTTAAACATAGAAATAAGTTTTGAATACTCAATCATATTGTTATATTTGAGTTTGGGCATAGTTTCTCTTAAATTGTTGTTGTAAGAACAATTTTCTTGTTGCGACCAAAAATTAATAAAAAAATTACTTAAAACCATTACTGTTAAAAGTTAGTTCAACAATTAGAAGGAAAATCCATGAAACCTAGAGATACAAAAGAGGGATTGCCATGAAAGAAACTATTTCTTTTTTCCCTTAAGAAACTATTGGAGGAAGAGTTGTTAAAAGGTATTAATGCAAATGAGAATAACATGCAATAGGAAGGTAGCATTAGAAGAAAGAGGAAAATATCCTTCCTTTTTAGGGTAAATGCTACTATAGGAAGAGATGAAAGGGTGTGATGAATGTTGAAGGATGGTAAACAAGAAGTGTGTTGGAAAAAAACATATATTGTAATTTTACATGAGTTTAAACCATTGATTGATAGACCTTTAGGATGAAAGTGAAATGAGAATCAGCATTTTTTTAATTTATCACTTATTAATCCCTTATTAATAGGAAAAAAAATTTTGAAGTTTGAGGTTAAAAGTAATTCATTGTGGCCCTCAAAAAATGTATAGATTAGAGTTGAAGGTGCATGATAACAAAAAGATAAGATGATAGTATTTGTAGTCAAATTAAATTAATCTACTAACAAAAAGATAAAATAATAGTATTTGTAGCAAATTAAATTGATATACTAACAAAAAGATAAAATAGTAGTAGTTGTAGTCAAACTAAAATGATACAATAACAAAAACATTAATGGCGCGTAATTTAACTTTTTAAAATCATCCCGCTCGGAAGCATCATCCTATTGCAAATCGAATTTACCACCTCTATGAATAAATACTTGCACTACGATGCTGAAAGCACCCATGGCTTCAGAGTATCCTGAATGGGGTTCGATTGATATTTTTAGCGAAGACGTGCCTTACGATGAGCTGGTTCGTGCATATCGGAGACAGGTCAGAGAAAATATAAGGCGGCACCATTCGCAGCCGGAGGAAAACCACGCAGTGGAATCCACTGTGGATTACTCTAGATTGACATCCTTCTTGGAACGTGATAACAGTTTCTTTTCCCCGTGGAGCAGGAGCCCTCGTCCCAACGATGAAGACAACCATGGTGATCCAGATCCCGACGAAGAAGAATACGACTTGTTCATCTTCTCGCTGCTTGACGCTGAAGACAGCCACGAAGAAGAAGAACACGGTAGGGATCTATCGCCGGTATTACCTTCATCGGAGGATGACGAGTTAGGGTTCGTCTCGTCGTCGCATGGTGACCCCCATACCAACTACGAAGACAACCACGAAGAAGAAGAACACAGCGGGAATTTGTCGCTGGAGGTAACCCTACCGGAAGTTGACTACTTATGGGTCCCCCTGACGTTGCATGGTGACCCTCATTCCGACGATGGAGACAGCCCCGGCCATCCTCCTTCCAATCATCGAGGCATTTCAAGTAACGGAGGGAATCGACGTGTGATCTTTGAACCCGGTTCATTCTTCAGCTACACCTTGCATTACATCGTGTAACTATTACAGTATCTTCCTCCTTTTTATATTTTTTTTTTTTTGAGATAATGAGGAGCTGATGAAGACTTTCATCTATAACGCTTTTGTTAAAACCTTTTTTTTTTTTTTTTTGTGGCTCAGGCACGTGATAGCGATGATGGATCTTGCATCCTGGTTTGACGAATGTTTTTTTAACCGATGGATAAGACGGAGACCTCGGAGATCAAACCGATGATGGGAGCTCTATCTTCTGGCGATTTCCGGTTCTACTGATGTCACGTCATATTCTATTCATGTTGAATTTAGGATTTATGTTTTGGGCAGCCAGTAACTAACAATTGGTTTGTTCATGTTAGGTTTATTCATGTGATGTTTGTATTTTGTTGTAGTAATTAATTAATTTGACTTTATTATGTCTCAAGTTGTTATATTGCAGCAAGCATCTTTATTTAAACTAAACAATGGTTAAAAGAGATACTTGTTATGGATAATGAGATATGATACTAATGATTATCTAATAATAATTATTTTGAAATACAAAGATATAACACAATCAAATGATAGATCACAATACAATCATTCTAATAAGATTTACTTAACTTTAAAGTGATTTATCCTATTGCAAAGAATGAGAAATTTTGAATCAAATTAAGATTTGGGTGAATAATATGTACACAAAGTAAATAAAAAATTCTTAATGAATCATGTTAATTTTATATTTTTAATAGAAAAGGAAGAAAAGGATTATGTGTTGAACCTGACATTAAAAAAATTCCAAACAACATCAATTATTAAATGAATTAAACAGTTGTCGATAAATATTTTTTTCTTTGTTATGTCAAATAATATCTTGATTACGATTTTGATGGATGCATAGTGGCATGGATTCATTTATAAAATCAAAAGAATTTTTATAAAAGAAGAATTCACGTACATTGAAGCATCATCCAGCAAGTGATCCTATCTCGTCACTCATCCATCATGATTTTGGTACAAGGACCTTAACCGATTCACTTGTACGACAAGGATCTTTTCTTTCCATACAAAGTTTTGATATGTTCAATGACCCAACAAGTGACATTCCACAGCCAAAGTGTTTCGCATCAAATCCATATTTGAGATCTTAGATTGAATTCTAGCAAGTATAGCACATCAAATATTGTAAAGATGTCAACTAGTGAGATGTATGCTTTGTGCTCATTACCATCTTCATTGAGAAGTATCCGACTCACGAGATGAAGAACCTAATCATCCACGTCTATAATATGAACATCTTCATGTGGTTAAAACTTGAAAAGAATAAATTGAAATTGAATGCAATTGGAGACAACTTTTGCATTGAACGAATAGGTCCATGATTAAATCTTAATAAATGAATAAATCAACTAAAACAAAGAAGGGCAATGTCTAAGGTCAGAGTTTAGAATACATTTTTGTGTTGATCAATCCTATAAAGAAAATAATATTACACAAAAAATAATCAACTTAATGATCCTTTGAAGGCATATATATTCAAACATTCAGATCAGATTTTCCAAATCAAATGATATTTTTGATTATTTGGATAACGTAATTGTTTTGTAAGAAGTTTTAACCCACATGTTATAGAATGTTATTCTCGGATTCAAATGTGTTAAGGAATATCAATGGATATCTTGTCTAAAAAACAATCAATGATTTAAAATCAAAGATGGAAATTGACATGATAGGTCAGTAAGAATAAATATTCATGTAGAAACCAAAAATCTATGGTTTTGATTTTGAATAGTATGAACAAAGAGGAAAAACAAAATAAGCGAAACAACCTACTTTTCACCATATCCTAAGGCATACCAAGTCGCACAGTTTTGGTTTAAGGAATAGAGGCACCAAAATAAACCCCCTCATGTTTTCTTTTCTCTCATAGCTTCTCGAAGTTTTCGTCTTCTCCTCACTCGACTTTGTCGCAACCTAAAAAATATATATTTCACATGAGTTTAAAGCAATGATTGATAGACCTTTAAGATGAAAGCGAAACTAGAATAAGCATTTTTTAATTTATCCCTTATTAATAGGAAGAAAAACAATTTGAAGTTTGAGGTTAAAAATAATTCATTGTGGTCCCAAAAAATGTATAGATTAAAGTTGAAGGTGCATGATAACAAAAAGATAAGATGATAGTATTTGTAGTCAAACTAAACTAATCAACTAACAAAAAGATGAAATGATAGTATTTGTAGCAAATTAAATTGATATACTAACAAAAAGATAAAATAATAGTAATTGTACTCAAACTAAAATGATACACTAACAAAAACATTAATGGCGCGTAATTTAACTTTTAAATTCATCCCGCTCGGAAGCATCATCCTATTGCAAATCGAATTTACCACCTCTATGAATAAATACTTGCACTACGATGCTGAAATCACCCATGGCTTCAGAGCATCCTGAATGGGGTTCGATTGATATTTTTAGCGAAGACGTGCCTTACGATGAGCTGGTTCGTGCATATCGGAGACAGGTCAGAGAAAATATAAGGCGGCACCATTCGCAGCCGGAGGAAAACCACGCAGTGGAATCCACTGTGGATTACTCTAGATTGACATCCTTCTTGGAACGTGATAACAGTTTCTTTTCCCCGTGGAGCAGGAGCCCTCGTCCCAACGATGAAGACAACCATGGTGATCCAGATCCCGACGAAGAAGAGAACCACGAAGAAGAAGAACACGGTAGGGATCTATCGCCGGTATTACCCTCATCGGAAGATGGCGAGTTAGGGTTCGTTTCATCGTCGCATTGTGATCCTCATACCAACGACGAAGACAACCACGATGAACAACAACACAGTGGGAATTTGTCGCCGGAGATAAACCTACCGGACCTTAACAACTTATCTCTTGTCTGGCCATTGCATGGTGACCCTTATTCCGACGACGGAGACATCCCCTGCCATCCTCGTTCCAATCATCGAGGCATTTCAAGTAACGGAGGGAATCGACGTGTGATCTTTGAACCCGGTTCATTCTTCAGCTGTACATTGGATTACATCTTGTAACTCGTATATTATCTTCCTCCTTTTTATATTCTTTCTTTCTTCTGTGTTTTTGGAGATAATGAGGAGCTGACGTAGACTTTCATCTATAACGCTTTTGTTAAAACTTTTCTTTTTTTCTTTTTTTTTGTGGCTCAGGGCACGAGATAGTGATGATGGATCTTGCATCCTTATTTGACGAATGTTTTTGTAACCGATGGATAAGACGGAGGCCTCGGAGATCAAACCGATGATAGCAGCTCCATCTTCTGGCGATTTCCGGTTCTACTGATGTCATGTTATATTCTATACATGTTGAATTTAAGATTTATGTTTTGGGCAGCCAGTAACTAACAATTGGTTTGTTCATGTTAGGTTTATTCATGTGATGTTTTTATTTTGTTGTAGTAATTAATTAATTTGACTTTAACGTTTATTTGGGAATTTATTATGTCTAAAGTTGTTACTATTGTAGCAAGCTTCTTTATTTAAACTAAACAAGGATTAAAAGAGATACTTCTTATGTATAATGAGATATGATAATAATGATTATCTAATAATAATCAATTTGAAACACAAAGATATAACACAATCAAATGATAGATCACAATACAATCATTCTGATAAGATTTTTTTTTTTTTTTTTTTTTGGTTATTGGTCAAATTATATATCACCCATAAAAAAATTTACAAGATTGTTCAATTACAAAATGAGAAATTTACAAGATTCTGATAAGATTTACTTAACTTTTAAAGTGATTTATCTTATTGCAAAGAATGAGAAATTTTGAATCAAGTTAAGATTTGGGTGGATAATGCGTACACAAAGTAAATAAAAAATTATTAATGAATCATGTTAATTTTATATTTTTTTATAGAAAAGGAAGAAAAGGATTATATGTTGAACTTGACATTAAAAAAATTCCAAACAACATCAATTATTAAATGAATTAAACACTTGTCAATAAATATTTTTTTCTTTGTTATGTCAAATAATATCTTGATTACGATTTTGATGGATGCATAGTGGCATGGAGTCATTTCTAAAATCAAAAGAATTTTTATAAAGAAGAATTCACGTACATTGAAGCATCATCCAGCAAGTGATCCTATCTCGTCACTCATCCATCATGATTTTGGTACAAGGACCTTAACCGATTCACTTGTACGACAAGGATCTTTTCTTTCCATACAAAGTCCTGATGTGTTCAATAACCCAACAAGTGACATTCCACAGCCAAAGTGTTTCCATCAAATCCATATTTGAGATCTTAGATTGAATTCTAGCAAATGTAGCACATCAAATATTGTAAAGATGTCAACTAGTGAGATGTATGCTCTGTGCTCATTACCATCTTCATTGAGAAGTATCCGACTCACGAGATGAAGAACCTAATCATCTACGTCTATAATATGAACATCTTCATGTGGTTAAAACTTGAAAAGAATAAATTGAAATTGAATGCAATTGGAGACAGCTTTTGCATTGAACGAGTAGGTCCATGATTAAATCTTAATAAATGAATAAATCAACTGATACAAAGAAGGGCTATGTGTAAGGTCAGAGTTTAGAATACATTTTTGTGTTGATCAAACCCTTAAAGAAAATAATATTACACAAGAAATAATCAACTTAATGATCCTTTGAAGGCATATATATTCAAACATTCGGATCAGATTTTCCAAATCAAATGATATTTTTGATGATTTGGATAACGTAATTGTTTTTGTAAGAAGTTTTAACCCACATGTTATAGAATGTTATTTTCGAATTCAAATGTGTTAAGGAATATCAGTGGATATCTTGTCTAAAAAACAATCAATGATTTAAAATCAAAGATGGAAATTGATGTGATAGGTGGTAAGAACAAATATTCATGTAGAAACCAAAAATCTATCGTTTTGATTTTGAATCATGTGAACAAAGAGGAAAAACAAAACAAGCTGAACAACCTACTTTTCACCATGTCCTAAGACATACCAAGTCACACAGTTTTGGTTTAAGGAAGAGAGGCACCAAAATAAACCCCCTCATGTTTTTTTTTCTCTCACAACTTCTCGAAGTTTTCGTCTTCTCCTCACTCGAGTTTGTTGCAACCTAAAAAATATATATTTCACATGAGTTTAAAGCAATGATTGATAGACCTTTAAGATGAAAGCGAAACCAGAATAAGCATTTTTTAATTTATCCCTTATTAATAGGAAGAAAAACAATTTGAAGTTTGAGGTTAAAAATAATTCATAGTGGCCCCAAAAAATGTATAGATTAAAGTTGAAGGTGCATGATAACAAAAAGATAGGATGATAGTATTTGTAGTCAAACTAAACTAATCTACTAACAAAAAGATAAAATGATAGTATTTGTAGCAAATTAAATTGATATACTAACAAAAAGATAAAATAACAGTAATTGTACTCAAACTAAAATGATAGACTAACAAAAAAATTAATGGCGCGTAATTTAACTTTTTAAAATCATCCCGCTCGGAAGCATCATCCTATTGCAAATCGAATTTACCACCTCTATGAATAAATACTTCACTACGATGCTGAAATCACCCATGGCTTCAGAGTATCCTGAATGGGGTTCGATTGATATTTTTAGCGAAGACGTGCCTTACGATGAGCTGGTTCGTGCATATCGGAGACAGGTCAGAGAAAATATAAGGCGGCACCATTCGCAGCCGGAGAAGAACCACGCAGTGGAATCCACTGTGGATTACTCTAGATTGACATCCTTCTTGGAACGTGATAACAGTTTCTTTTCCCCATGGAACAGGAGCCCTCGTCCCAACAATGAGGACAACCATGGTGATCCAGATCCCGACGAAGAAGAGAACCACGAAGAAGAAGAACACGGTAGGGATCTATCGCCGGTATTACCCTCATCGGAAGATGACGAGTTAGGGTTCGTTTCATCGTCGCATTGTGACCCTCATACCAACGACGAAGACAACCACGATGAACGGCAACACAGTGGGAATTTGTCGCCGGAGATAAACCTACCGGACCTTAACAACTTATCTCTTGTCTCGCCATTGCATGGTGACCCTCATTCCGACGACGGAGACATCCCCTGCCATCCTCGTTCCAATCATCGAGGCATTTCAAGTAACGGAGGGAATCGACGTGTGATCTTTGAACCCGGTTCATTCTTCAGCTATACATTGGATTACATCTTGTAACTCGTATATTATCTTCCTCCTTTTTATATTCTTTCTTTCTTTCTTTCTTCTGTGTTTTTTGAGATAATGAGGAGCACTTTCATCTATAACGCTTTTGTTAAAATTTTTTTTTTTTTTTGGTGGCTCAGGGCACGAGATAGTGATGATGGATCTTGCATCCTGGTTTGACGAATGTTTTTGTAACCGATGGATAAGACGGAGGCCTCGGAGATCAAACCGATGATAGGAGCTCCATCTTCCGGCGATTTCCGGTTCTAATGATGTCATGTTATATTCTATTCATGTTGAATTTAGGATTTATGTTTTGGGCAGCCAGTAACGAACAATTGGTTTGTTCATGTTAGGTTTATTCATGTGATGTTTTTGTTTTGTTGTAGTAATTAATTAATTTTACTTTAAATTTTATTTGTGAATTTATTATGTCTAAAGTTGTTACTATTGTAGCAAGCTTCTTTATTTACACTAAACAAGGGTTAAAGGAGATACTTATTATGGATAATGAGATATAATAATAATGATTATCGAATAATAATCAGTTTGAAACACAAAGATATAACACAATCAAATGATAGATCATAATACAATCATTTTGATAAGATTTACTTAACTTTTAAAGTAATTTATCCTATTGCAAAGAATGTTATTTTTGAATTCAAACGTGTTAAGGAATATCAGTAGATATCTTGTCTAAAAAACAATCGATATGATTTAAAATCAAAGATGGAAATTAACGTGATAGGTTGGTAAAAACAAATATTCATGTTTTGATTTTGATAATGTGAACAAAGGGTAAAATCAAAATAAGTAGATCAGTCTACTTTTCACCATATCCTAAGACATACCAAGTTGCACAATTTTGGTTTAATGAAGAGAGGCAACAAAATAAATCCCATCATGTTTTCTTTTTTTTTCTCACAGCTTCTCAAAGTTTCTGTCTTCTTCTTACTCAACTTTGTCGCAACCCAAAAGCTAGTTGTTTTAATCATCAATTATAATTTTTCATTTCATTCTTCAACATTACATTGGATATCATTTTTGACGAAATTCATGTACAATTTGTGATTGAAGTGAATTGCATAAAATTTTATTCTGTGACTAAAGATTTGGTGTACTAAAGCATCAAGATGTCTCATCTAAACATATTGGTGTTTTTCTATCAATTCTCTTTTTATTTGCAAGTAAAAGTTAAATTAAATTGTCTAAAATATAAACAAAAACAAAAACATAATTTCCAATTCAACCCTCTTGTTTGAGTGAATTAATATTTAACATAGAGGGGTGCAAAACCTAGAAAAACCAAAGGTCGAAGGGGGTGTAAGTCTCACAAAGATGAGGATGCATAAGAGGAAAACAATAGCAAATGGAAGCATATCATGAAAGAGGAGAAAGCTCCTTGATGCAAACAAGTCTCCAAAATTTATATATAAAAAAAATAATGTAATTTATCTAATGATACAAGGTGTTGCACTAATTTCTATTGCAAGTAGGACATTGTTAGGTGTGAAGTCAAAATTAGGAGTGTAAATAAATAGGAAATTTTGCATGTAGGGAGGCAAGAAAGTGACTTTATGAGTTTAAGTTTCTCTTGAATTGCATATGAGTATGATGTCTTGGGAAATTTTATGTACACTATGACCTTTAAAAAGGTATCACAACAACCATGAAGAGAGTCACCAAAGAGCGGAAATTATCTAGCAATTTCTAAGTTTCTGAAAATCCAAAATAAATAGTAAATTAATCCTTTATGATCATAAATATCACCTTCCCTGAATCATGCATAATCCTCTATGTTTTTTGTGTTCGTCTGTACGTGTATACATTGCACACCTCGTACACTCAATATATTTGTGGATTTTCATCACGCTTCGGGTTCACCATCTTCAACATTCATCATTCATCATATCTTCTCTTCTTCCTCCGACAATGATCTTCACCCCAAAAATAAGAAATAAAAAATAAAAATAAAAAAGACATTTTTGCCCTCTTTCTTTTAATGCCGCCATTTTATTGCATCACATTCCGGCTTGCATTGATACCTTTTACAACTCTCTTCCGACAACCTCTTCTGGAAAAAGAAAACAAGTTTCTTTTTTTACAGTCTCTTATTTTTTACCTATAAATTTTGTGGATTTTTCTTTAAATTGTTGGTCGTAATATCTAGGAGTGATGGTTGTAGTCATCAAATGAACAGGTGAAAATGCATGCAGTGTTCCTCCGACTAACTTGATTTGCTTGGGCGTCGTAGAGATAGCATTGAATCCACCATAAAAGAAACCAGTGTTGACTCTCGAGAGGAATGTAATTCACGACTGATTTCCAAGGGGCGGGGGGACGACTGTCCGGATTCTCGCCGGCCCCCACGACCGATCCCTCCATATTCCACGGCAAGAAGCAAGAGTAGTCGGGTATCGTGAAGGATACCAATAGGTTGTAATCAACAACGGATTCTTCTCCACGGTTTTCCTCCGGTTCCGGTTGACTCCGGCGAGTGGTTCGAGCTGGGTCTGATTTTGTTCCGTCAACGAATCAGAATACACTTCTGCACTGAGCGAAATAGATGAAGTTCAAAGTTCCTTCAACCAATCCACAACCGTTGACCAGGTTGAGACCCATGCTTAATACGTGGCGGGGATCTAGCGGATAATTTGACAAGCACCAAAGAAGCGGGGTATGTGTCCGAGGAGTACTAGATCCTTGCTCCTAAAGAAGGAAAGAAAGACCATACACGTAGGATTACGTAACAGATCTCCCTCGTTGATCATGTTCGCCTTTGCTCTCTTTGGCCTATCTGGGTGAGAGAATCTGAAACGTGGCGAGGATCTAGCGGGTAATATCTGCAAGAAGTCAAAGGAAAACCTCCAAGACGTGTTCTGTTGGACCAACCATTTATTGCCACGTCATCATATTTTCAACCTTTAGTCAGATAGATCAAACATTCTCTATAAATCCTACACCACGAAGCTGTTCCCGCGTTCATAACGATGGAAACAGCTATGGCCACGCTCGATCCTCCTCTTAGTGCAGAAGTGTCTTCCGAATCGTTGCCGGAACAAAATCAGACCCAGCTCGAACCAGATCTCCAGAGTCAATCGGATTCGGAGGAAAACGATCCCCCTCTTAGTGCAGAAGTGTCTTCCGATTCGTTGCCGGAACAAAATCAGACCCAGCTCGAACCAGATCTCCAGAGTCAATCGGATTCGGAGGAAAAAGATCCTTCTCTTAGTGCAGAAGTGTCTTCCGATTCGTTGCCGGAACAAAATCAGACCCAGCTTGAACCAGATCTCCGGAGTCAGTCGGATTCGGAGGAAAACCGTGGAGAAGAATCCGTTGTTGATTACAACCTCTTGGTATCCTTCATGATATCCGACTACTCTTTCTTGTCGCCGTGGAATTGGGAGGGATCGGTCGTAGCTGCCGGCGGGATTCAGGACAGTCGTCCCGCCACTCCTTGGGAATCAGCCTTGAATTACATTCCTCAAGGGAGTCAATGCTGGATTCTTTCATGGTGGAACCAATGGCATCTCTCCGACCCCAAAGAAAATCAAGTTAGTCGGAGGAACACTGGATGCATTTTTCACGTGTTCATTTCTTAATCATCAAATGGCTAAAATCTTGTGGTTCTTTGATATCCTTATTCTTCTTGTTTTCTTTCTTTGAGTTCTGAATGTTACGACCAAAGACAAATCAAGATTACTTAAAACCATCAATGCTAGGAACTACCATCACCGTGGCACGACGATGAAGACAGCCACGACGATCTTCATCACGGTGAGGAAGATAGCAGCAGCGATGCTTGTCTCGATGATGAAGACAGTTCAAGTGGTGGAGGGAATCAACGTATGATACCTGAACTGGATTCATTCTTCAGTTATACGTTGGATGAAATCTTGTAAGTATTTTATTATCTTCTTGTGAGCTTTTTCAGATAATGAAGAGTTTGACGGTGCTAAAATGTATTTTTTGTGGATCAGGCTCGCGATAAGGACGATGTAACTTTCCGATGACCGGCAATAACAGACGGAGGCCTCGGAGATCAAACCAACGATGAGTGCTTTCAGCTTCCGGTGACTTCAGGTTCTACCGATGACACGTTATATAGATTTGCTCTGTCACGTCGTAGTTCAATGTAGGTCACATTTTTCCATCGGACGTCGAAGTCAGAAGCATGCAGTGTCAAATTTAAAACTTAAGTCACGGGCAATCAGTAGCCAACTACCGGCTACTAGACAAACCTTGGATTTCATTTTGTTAACGTTGGAAGTGTGTTCGTACTAGTTAATTGATTCGACTTTGATTTGTGTTTGTGAGGTTGTTTGTTTTTTTTTCACTTATTTTTTGTTTTAGGAATAAAAAAAATTGCAAAGTTTAGGATTTATTATGCCTAAAAAATGTTTAATTAAACACTAGTCATTTTTGTAACATGATTTTGTTTGTACTAACAAAAAGTTCAGGAAATAATTCTTGTGGACAAGGAAATACCATAACAGTGATTATGAAACAACCATTATCTTTTTTCTTAAATAGTTAAATTCGACCTAAAAATAGAAAAAAAAAAGTTATAACCAAAGGTAATGTTTTAAAGATACTAGTTCTATAACATTTTGTCTATATTGTATTAGTTGCGTCAAATATATTTTTGACAAAGGAACCAAAATTAATCCAAAGTTTTTAGATACAATTGGTCTTATACATCAAGGGGGCAGCTTCTTCGCCAACGTTTAAGATCGGGATTTCCTATGCGTGTATCAATGAAACCTTGAGTTTTGAGGGAATGTGGAATGACAGTCTGATTCTCGCCGGAAGCCACGACTGATCCCTACCTATTCCACGGCCAGAGAAAGAGTATTTAGGTTGCATAAAGGACACCGTTGGGAACTTTGTCACACATCGAACAACCGATGCTTAATTTTGTAGCCTTATTAATAGACGGGAGTGTATCATCTTTAGACACATTTTGAGATTGGGCTCTATTCTTGACATGGTATTAGAGTGGGTTATGCATGGATGTTCTTTATCCCATAAAAGGCATAGATGTTGTTCTTCCTAAGTTTGGTTCCTTCCCACTTTGCCTATAGCCTTTTAGAGTGCATATTGGAAACTTTGTCCCACATCAGACACCTATGCTCAATTTTGCAGCCTGATTAATGGTCAAAAGTATACTATCTTCAATTGTGTGTTTTGAGGTTGCGCCTTGATTTTTAATAGATAATACAGTATATAATTCACAATAAATTATTTTTATTAAAAAAATATTATTTAATTTAAAGTTAACAAGAAGTAATAGAACTTGTTATCTTATGAATAGAATTTTTTAAAATTTTCTTACCAATATAAGATTTATTATTCACATCTTAACACTTATTCATACTCTTCCTTTAACTCGATAATTGCCGGCGATCTAGCTCGAGTTGGACCTGATATGTTTTCATCAGTGAACTATAAAACGCTTCTTCACTAAGAGGAGGATAGAACAAGTACCTTAGAAGGTACCTAGCATCCATGGCTGTTTACGTCTGATATGAATGCAGGAACTTTTTAGCTTCCTAGTGGTGATGTGTTGGGGGTGTTAATAGTATCAAAATGAGCTTTCAATGGAGAAGAGATATTCCCGCGTCTCTAGTGGTAATCATCCCAAAGTCACGGAAGCTCAGACAAGAGATTTAAGAGAACATGAATCATATAATCTTAAAGACATAATAATAATAAATTAAATATTATTTTAATTGACGGATTAATTTTGAGTTTTTCTATTTTAGCTTGAATATTTGATTTATCTGACTTGCAAAGTTAAGTGATGTGTCAAGTAAGGTTGGTCCAACAGTGCACGTTTTGGAGGTTTTTCCTTTACTTGTCGCAGATTTATCCGCTAGATACTCGCCACGTCTTCAGAGCCTCAATTCCATCTACAACCACCCGTTTCAGATTCTCTTACCCAAAGCCAAAGAGAGCACCGAAATCAAAGGGTCAACATAATCAACGGCGGAGATCCGTTTATGTAATCCTACATGTTACGGCCTTTCTTATCTACTTTAGGAGAAAGTGTGAAATACTCCTCAGACATATACCAACTTCTTTTGCTCTCGTTATATTATAAGCTCCATCTTCGCCACGTCTTAAGCCATGAGATTCAACCTAACCGACGGTAACGGCTTTTTGTGTTATCACACGTGGACGGTCACAAGGATTGTAACGGTGAGATTGGCTCCTGCGGATCCGCACCAATTTGATAATCTACTTTTCGGGAGAGGATCGAGTGCTCTTCAGACGTATCCAACTTCCCTCTCTCTCTCCCTCTCCCTCTCGCTCTCCGGGACCCATTCACTCTCAGAAAATTCTCCGCCGATGCGCCTTTTCGCCGGCAAATTCGTAGCTTCCGATACGCGATCACCGTCTAGTCGGGTTACCTGCGATCGTCGAAGGTACTAATGGTCGAATTGTCTGTTTCTGCCGTTACTCGTAGTGGTTGAGATTGAAAATTCCCGTCGAGCATTTTGAACTGCGAGGCTTTTAAGTTTTGTCCGTGAACAAATTTTTTCATTGATTTTTGGTTTTGAGAATGAATTTCACAAAATTGTTGATACACTGATCGTTTTTATCTTTTTTTATATTCGAGTGTTGATTTCTGTCTTTTGCGTGGTTGGAGTTGGGAGTACACTAAATGGTTGAGTGTCTTTTTCCAGATGATTGTTTGAATGAATAGTGGTGTCCGTACTAACTTCATCGAGAAGTAAAGAAGGGGTACTGAAAGCGTGAGTTGAAGCACAAAGCAATCCTTTTTACTTGGAAGTAGACAAGCAAAATGGTACGCTTCTTGATTCTTATGTTGGAACTTTCGCGAGCAGCTCTTTTTTTTTTTCTTATAACTTGGGTCGTCGGACATGGTAATTGTAGTTTGAATTAGGGTTTTGGTTTCTTCGTCTGTCAATTTACGGTTGCTTGGAATTACATTGCCGGTTGTGTCGAATTTCTCATTATCTGTGTTGAGGATCACATATTCTAAAACACTCGCAATTTTGTGCTTGTGTGTATATATGTAAATTGGGTCGAATGTTTTTTCCAGCAAAGATTCTGTCCATGGCTGAGGTTAGAAGATCGTCGAGAGACTTTTCTTCTGAAGGTTGTTTTACGTTTTCTTTTGCTTGTGTGTATATATATAAATTGGGTCGAATGTTTTTTCCAGCAAAGATTCTGTCCATGGCTGAGGTTAGAAGATCGTCGAGAGACTTTTCTTCTGAAGGTTGTTTTACGTTTTCTTTTGAAATGTGTCCTTACGTTTTAATTGTTGTGTTGAAACTTTTCCAAGCTAAAATTTTGTGGTTTAAATTTCTGTCTTTCTCATTTTATAGGTTAAAATTACAAATTGTCAAATTTGAGACTGTTTTGAACATACTCACGCTGCATGTGTGAGACCGTGTGTGTGTTCTATGTATATTATCTAACACTTGGACTGGATGAATTTCTGTCCTTGGGTGAATTTAGAAAATTGATTGGGAATTTTTCTTTCAAAGGTTGTTCAAATGTTTGAAATGAGCTATGGTTGATGCTTGAAACAGCATTACACAATATATGGAATGCAACAGTTCATGGACAAGGAGAGGGTGGTCTCCTAGGAGTGTTTCATCCATTATTTTTGGTTGCTGGATTGTTACTAGTCAGTCTTTGAGTATCTTGTCCCCATTTTCGTAGTACATTATATGGAATGCAACAGTTCATGGACAAGGAGAGGGTGGTCTCCTATGAGTGTTTCATCCTTTTTTTTTTTTTGGTTGCTGGATTGTTACTAGTCAGTCTTTGAGTATCTTGTCCCTATTTTCGTAGTATATTATTGGTAGAGTACTGAGGCTTCAGAAAATGATTTTCTTGGAGGCTAAACAATGTATTCTTCTTTGGTGGTTGGTTAGTTTTTGTCATGTCTAGAAAAGGTGTAAGAACATGTTTGTTAGGGAGGGAGAAATTATTGCAGTGTATAAACAGGGTGAATCTTTTGATGAAAGTATGCACTGGTCTAATCTTCAGCTTTTAAAAGCAATTATTTTGATTTCAATGCTTTCTTTTAAAAAAAAAAAAGATACAAAATAATATGTTCAAATAAAGAGAATGTGATTGAAATAATATATACAAGCAAAAAGGGGTTTTGCCAATCTATTGCTCTTTTGTGACCTTGGAGTACTATAGACAACGTGAAATGTTGGTGTGTTATAGAGTACATGATCACATATCTTGTTCATCTGTTTATCTTTCTCTCGAAGTAGATTCTTGTCATAGTCATAAAGCACTTACTCTTCAAGAAGCGACCAAGATGTAATTTTTGGAGCTTGGTTTGCTGAGAAGCACATAATGTAAGAGTGTTAGCTCAATTTTTCATATCCAAATGTAACCAACTTTCTCCTTAATAATGGCCATGTCCAGTTGCTCGCGGAGAGGCCAATAAGTTTTAGGTGATCTTAGGATTTTTCTTCCAAGCCCTTATGTAGAAATAATGGATGTATTGGTTTTCTTTTTTTTTTTTTGGTGGTGAAAGTGGTGCAAATATCAGCATGAACTTCCTTTCTTGGAGGAAAAGTATCAAATGCTTTCTCTTTTGTTGTCATTTACCGAAGACAATGAAATTATTACCTTTCAATTTTAAGAAGACAATTATAATTAGATTAGGGTTCTTGAAGGGAAACAATCTACAAACAAAGTTGGGGAAAAGTGGAACTTCTTTTACTGCACAAGTGGATGTTTGATTATTACATTAAAACAGTGCCTCTCTGTTCAACAACTGTTGAAGGGTTGATTCTTGCAGTCTTTTCAGAACAAAAGTTTTTGGATGGCGAAGGGTGCTGGACATGTAAATGATGGAGACTCAGCATTTGATAATACTTCAAGAATCGAACCAAAGCGATCTCATCAATGGTATGTTGATACAGCTGACACAGAGGTGTTCCCTAACAAGAAGCAGGCGGTGCAAGCTTCAAATAGCAAACCAAGTTCAGCAATTTCCAATACAAATATTCCTTCTTGGGAGACTGCTTCCAGTTTTCATTCAATGCCTGGTCAGTTCATCAACCGCTTATTTGGACCTGAAACAGCAAGCGCTGTCAACTTTGTAGAAAGGAATATGTCTACTGTTGGAACAGAGACTTTGAATTTGAGAGGTAAGGGTATGGATGACCAATTTGGTGAAGATTCAGCCATTGGTTTGTCCATATCCCATGCTATGGAAGACCCTGAAACGTGTCTCACCTATGGTGGAATAAGAAAAGTCAAAGTCAATCAGGTTAAGGATTACGACAACAATATGCACATTACAAAGGAACACGGTTCTGCTGGGGAACATATCAGTCACTTGTCTTCAGGACAGGCCTATAACAGTGAAAGTGAGGGTGGTTTTACAACAATAGGACAGTCCTATAACCAGAATGACAGTGTTAATGTTATGGGCCACACCTACAACAGGGGAGATGCCAATATCAGATCAACAGATCCCACCTATGGCAATGAAGATGGAAATGCAATATCAATGGGTGATACCTACAGTAAAGCGGAAGGTAGTATAATTTCTTTTGCTGCCTTTCCTGATGAACAAGATATTATCCCTGTGGGCAGGCCTGTAAGCGGCTATGATCTATTATACAATCAGTCGTCAGTACAAACATCAGAAACAGTCTGTGAGAAAGAGTCGGACACATCAAATGCCAACGCAGTTCTTATTGCCACTCATGTAGCCAAATCAAGACCTGAATCTGCTTCCAAGAATAAGTCAGAATTCAAAACATCTAGGAAAGAAGCTCCAAACAGCTTCCCCTCCAATGTCAGAAGCTTGATATCAACCGGCATGCTGGATGGGGTTCCCGTGAAGTATGTTTCCTTGGCACGGGAGGTAAATTCCAGCCTTTTCTTGTCCCTTTCTTCATACTTCGATCGCCGGTGCATGTGAATGACTTTTCATTATATTTCTGCATTTAACAAGGAGCTTCGTGGAATTATAAAAGGTTCTGGCTATCTTTGTGGGTGTCAATCGTGTAATTTTTCCAAGGTAAGTCATCTATTATTCCTTCTTTTGTGCAGTTAAATACCAGTAGAGCAAACTGATGAATGTCACTAATTTTCCTTCAAGGTGCTGAATGCTTATGAATTTGAACGCCATGCTGGTTGTAAAACAAAGCATCCCAACAATCACATATATTTTGAGAATGGAAAGACAATATATCAGATTGTGCAAGAGTTACGAAGCACGCCTGAGAGTTTATTGTTCGATGCAATTCAAACTGTCTTTGGTGCACCAATTAATCAGAAATCCTTTCGCACTTGGAAAGGTAAGAACATTATCCACTTCTTTCATTATTGCTTTCTTTCTTCTCTCTTTTCTTGCTCTACTTAAAATTTATTACTGTTGATTGTTTTTGTCTGCCTTTTTTCATTTCTTCAGAGTCATTTCAAGCAGCAACTCGTGAACTTCAGCGTATATACGGAAAGGAAGAACTCAATCTATAGGAATATTCTAGTTCAGCCTTGATCAAATTGTAAGATATGGCCAAATCTAGTATGTGCATATGAGCGAGTATAAGTTTGTATATTGGGTATAATCTTCTTGTTCGGAAGAACGGATGGCTGTGTCATCAAGAGCAAGTTAGCGCTCAATATTGTGTAAAATCCCTTATCCATTGAGATTTAAGTGACATTTGCAACTCATTAAGTCTTGATTTCACACCAATTATGAGTTAGTATACACTTACACCGGCATCCTGACACAATTGAAGATCATGTTTTCAGGATGCTCCGTTAGTAGGCGCTTGTGAGTGCGGCGAATCTTCTCTAGTTCTGAAATGTCGAATTCAAGACTTGAGTCTTGAACAACTAATGAGCAAATATTAAGCTACTAGGCAAACATACTGAGTGTTGTTGGATAGTCCTTTTCCCCATTGTAAATGCCTTTTTGCGGTCTTTTTTGGAACAGGACTCAATTTTCCAGGGAGATACTTACACATCTAATAAACACGCATCTTTCTACATTACAAACTACATTTAATTTAAAGTTCACCACCCAAGCAAAAGAAAGAAACAGGCGAGAAAACAAATAAATCTGTTTGTTTGCGACATGATACACATCCAGTGTTAGCCACAAGATAGAACTCAAATAATAAAACCCTACCTTTCACACACACTAAAAAAGTTTGAAAAGAATTGAGTCAGAAAAATTACAAGCACCCATCACAATTAGTTTTCTTTTCCTTCGCCCCTTTCCAGAAAAAGTGTCACCTTCATTAATGTGTGTGCTCAAGTAAATGGTTCTTAAGAGCCACAGCATGCTGATCTTTGTGCAGCTTGGCCAGCTCCAGATGCTTGATCTGGTTGATTGATCTTAATGGTTGTGGGCTGCAATGACAGAAAAAGTACCATTGAAAACAAACAAAAAAAAAAACACACATTCCAGATACTTTACCATAGCATCTATAATACTATCATCGTACTCGGTTCTTCAATTTTTGTTCAAGACAAGGCAGGAATTACCTCAGCCCTGGAGTCGGTGTCCGAAAGCCTTTGCTTTATATCCCTTGCTATCGAAAAGAAAACTTGCTCCACATTTAGATTAGTCTTTGCACTCTGCAATGGGGGAATAAATTTCAGCGCCTACTCTCTGACAGTTTAGAATAATTGCACTTACATTTAGAATAGTCATTGATCAATACTTACAGTTTCAAAGAATTTGATACCATACTCATCTGCAAGTGCTTGGCCCTTGGAGGTAGGCACAGCCTAAGAAGGAAAGAAAAAATAAAAGAAAAGGATGATTATACTGATCTACCAAAGGCATGAAGGAACCGGAACAGTACTAATTCCACATGTTAATCGAAGTAGGTTTTCTCTTTTTACCTATAGCAAAATAGGTTTTGTGCAATAGAAACCATACAAAGGAACATACCCTTTTGCTTTCATCCATGTCAGCCTTGTTGCCAACCAGTATCTTGTTAACATTATCTGAAGCATGTTGTTCAATGTTGCGAATCCAGTTTCTAATGTCTGTAAAAAGTGGGAGAGGGAAAGAGGGAGAAGATAAGTGGTTTTAAGTGATAGCTACGATTTTGGAGCTAATTAGGAAGTTTCCCCGTTTTAAGATGCTAGGTTTTGGTAAGGATAAACATGTCATGCTCTAACAAAGCCTCTTGGTGAATTAGATGATGAAATAGGATTTATTTCATAGTTTTTCATCTTATGGATTTCTAGGAATTCCAAGAAAGAAAATTTGTACTCTCTTTTCTTCCTACTTCTACTACATCAAGAGGAGAAACGGTAAAACATACTGTTGAAAGATGATTCATCGGTCACATCATAGACCAGCAAAATGCCCATCGCTCCACGATAGTAAGCTGGAAATGAAAAAGAATAGCAATAAGAAAAAGAGAATAACTAGAGATATGATCTGAACAGGTGATCTATATAAGTAACCGCAGAAGTACAAAATAAAATAAGAGGTGAATCAAGATATATGCTATCCAACTCAGAGGGTAAAGGTCAAAATGATCATGTTAAGGTTATCTTAAAGACCAACCAAGAGCATTTGGATGACTCTAGTAAATTTGAACTAGATACTACTTCAAGGAAACGGTTCCAAGCAGTGAAGGCAACCCTTTGAAGGTTGCATGGGGCTTGGTGGTAAAATACAACAGGGCCTTCCCATAACTAAAATGCGTAAAACGCAGGCATAACTCCAGCAATTTGTTTAGTAAACATCTCCAGAGCTGCAAAGCAGCCAAGAGTTGATCTATCTACCTGAGCTTGGAATAGACGACAAGATGTTAGAGCCCAGCTCAAGCTTGAATTAAGCA
Source organism: Casuarina glauca (assembly GCA_028551395.1). Lineage (NCBI taxonomy): Eukaryota > Viridiplantae > Streptophyta > Magnoliopsida > Fagales > Casuarinaceae > Casuarina > Casuarina glauca. The sequence continues at coordinate 27,361,823 of CM052352.1, read as the reverse complement.
ACACAGTATCAACTCAAGCTCAGTTTGAGAAGCTTATGATCAAAAAATCAGATAATAGGCCTCTGGGGAATTTCTTTGCTTATTTTTCTATTCCGATATTAGCCACAGCTATAAACATTGGCCTACGATGGTTCCAAGTTTACAGCTGACATCTTATATATAGAAAGCAACATCTCAATTGTGTTAACTTCATATAATTTGAACATACAAATAGAGTGAAACGTACTAAAATTGATGGGATCAATTAAAAAGACAGGATATTAACAGCAACTTTATTTCACAAGCATATTGTTTATCACGGCCTCTGTAGTTCACTAGCTTACAAGCCAAAAGTTTAGTCTGTTTGGACCTTTTCATTTTTTTTGTATTAATGAACCTTTAACTGGCTCAGCCCTGATTTCACCTTAAAAAGAAAAGGCAAGTCAAGTTTCTCTTGGGCGAAACCTGGATTAATTACTAGAATCAGCTTATCTGTGGGCAATTTCCTCCATGCTCAAGGAACTGTAGTTCCCCATCCAAACAATTTTATTTCAAATATGCATAAGCTTTCCAAACAAACTGGTTTCAGCCTAGAAATATTCTGTTTGGATGATGGAAACATCAGAAATCACCCACATATAAACTTCCCTCATTAAGTGATTTCAAGAACCAATTGTAATGACCACATCGACCACACTATCTGTTCTTCTGCAATACAAAGTACCTAAATCTACAAAGATCAAAAAGATACCAGTCGTGATTGTTCGGAACCGCTCCTGACCAGCGGTATCCCAAATTTGTAGCTTGATCCGCTTTCCATCAAGCTCAATGGTTCTTATCTTAAAATCAATGCTGCACAGAGAAGAATAACATAAAGATTGGTGAAAATTTCAAGGATCCAACACCAACTGCTGTAGTTCAACACTGATCTTCAAAGAGTACACACCCAATGGTGGTGATAAAACTTGTGGTGAAGGAACCATCTGAGAAGCGTAAAAGAAGGCAACTCTTACCCACACCTGCAAAGTAAATACCAAGAACCATCAAACCCCCTTGGTCAAGTCTTACACCCCCACGCTGTCTAGAGCTTACTTAAATCAGATTTGATAATTTTCATTGCACATGATAAATTTCTCTAGCTATGGACAGGGTTAATTAATAATACTAAAATTGTGCTGATATGCTTGCTAGAAATACAGAAATACAGAAATACAGAAATAGAAATTGAGATACTGTCCAGGAGTATTACGCAAAGAAAATATAAATATAGCATCAAGCAAGTTCCCGTACCAATTAGTAAATCACACGATCTTCAGCTTCAACTCAACAAGATCTCATAAACATCTCCATGCAATTGTAGAGTGTCCATAAGCTATGGGTTCACAATTGTATGATCCTTCTTACCACCCATATTTGTATAAAAATGACAAAAAATGCTAACTATCCTCCTCTGAAAGGCAATGACCTAAGTAGCAAAATTCTATTTTTAGTATGCTTAGCACAAAGAAAATAGTTCTTAATATACACAAGAACAAAAGTTCCAACAGGAAATTGATTCAAACGCAGCAAAAACTTGTAAGTGTAACCCACTAGGGAATTGTTTCTCCGCTAATACATCAAAGGCACCTAATCGCCCAGATATCATCAAGAACCAAAATACTCCTATGATTTTATCATAAATAAGAAGGAAGAGTCAGTCTAGGGAGGGCTCCACCAACTTTAGTGAAACTTATTGAATTTTGATAAAAAGTTATCTCCTTTGAGCCAAAGGAGGAAAAAAACAAAAAACAAAAAACAAAGCTAAAGATAGGCACTATTACTCCCAGCTTATCCTAAAACCGAATCCTGAAAGACCAAAAAAAAAAAAAGAAATGCCCGAAACCTTCAAGATCAAAACAATCTTCTATGTTGCTGTGAACTAAATACATCTCAATCCTGTCGCTATGGTCTCAGAAATTTGAATTTGACCCCTATATAACGAATTTGGGTAAGTGTACTCCTTGAATTTTGGTCTGTTTCAATTTTGACCATTCATTCCGTTCAGTTAATAGTAGATTGTTAAATGCCAAAAGGAAATCACTGGACAACGTGGTATATCATCCAAAGACTTCGAAACAATAATCTAAACATAATGAATAAAAAGTTCAGGAATTAAATCTCTCCCTCTCCATATTTCTCTCTAACGACCTGTCTCACCTGTTCTGCATATGTCTAAAAGGCTTTTGAGTCATACAAGCTGCTTCAACTCTCTGCCGTACCCGCCATACACTCCTCAAGCCAAGACCCTCCAGCATCCTCACTTAGCTTCAATCACCTACCAACAGCTCAATCTAACTCAAACCTACTTAACCCACAGTTTCCAAGCAAGTCAATCTTTCTCTCTCTTTCTCTCACCCAATCTTCCATTGACCCATTCTTCTAAATCTTGACCTCGGGATAGTGACTATAGTGTGTCAGTGTTTCAGTTAGATTTGGACAGGCATGGATTTAAAGTCAGATCATGCATTCCAATAACCTAAGCTAAATGGTACTTTACTGAAACCTTGGTCCAGTAATGTCTTAGATTGAGTTCATAAGGAATTTTTTTGAGGTGTACAGCTGGTGGTTGGAAGAAGTTGCTTTGAAGATGTAGATTTGGGCTTTTATCTGTTGTGCATGAAGAAGATACGAAGAAGGAGATGTCCAACAAGAAAACAGATGAACTGAAGAGAGATCAATTTGGAGGGACTAAACGGAATTTATCTTATTTACTTCATCATTGGAAAGTTACACAACCCAGTAGGTGTTTACTCCCAGATCTTTACTGTCCCTCCAACTCTTGAGGGGCCATTGGCATCGAAACAACTATATTGAGAAAGAAGTATTTAAGTACTCTAAGTGGTACTTTCAAGTTTGGAACAGTTAATTAAGCACTCTCTGATCTCACTTCTCAGCCCCACTTAAGAAGATACCCAAAGGAATGCATCTTCAATATCCGTGATATAGAGGATATAAGAGCGCGTAATGAAGTATAATAGATGTTAAGACTAACAAAACAGCAAGAATGTGATAGAAACAGTCGCCGTCAAAACATTGCAAAGGAAGATTATATTTAATAATATGGAAAACGTAAAGTGTCATAGAAACTTTTGAAGTTAAAATACTTGAGGAGAATAACAACAGCATGAACTCTGGAGAGTTGAACCATTTTGGAAATTTATATGATCGTTTGGAGAGTTCAATTTTAAATCAAAATAGTTCATCAAAACTTAAATACACAACCACGCAGCTATTTATTAAAACGAAGCAAGGCTGCGAATCCAATGTAGAAATTCCTAAAGAAATAATCACGGCATCAGTTTTCGAATTCTCCGTACTCACAACCCCTAGTGGCCCAAAACCAGGTCAGAACAAGTTTAGCCCTCACAAAACTTTGCTCAAGATAACTAGATCCAGATGGATACCACGTCACAATGCCTAAAAAACCCAAACAGAAAACCAACACCTCCAAATTCCAGAATCAACAAGTCATACAAGTAGCAAATCAAACCAAATCAAACAACGGGCAATCTACAATGCAGAAAAAGGCCTCATCTTCCCAACCTCAGCAACCTTCCCTAGGTTCCACACACATGACGATCCGTCTGATTCTCGGCAAAATGAGAGAGAAAACAAAGGAAAACGCTCCAGAAAACATACCGCTGTCGCCGATCAGTAGGAGCTTTATGAGGTAATCGTAATCGGCCCGTGCCCTTGCCGGTGGAGCAGCCATTGGAATACTAATTAAAAAATTAAGTCTAACAACAACTCCTCCCCGCAAACAATTTCCCCCTCTGCAACCAACGAAATCAAAATCAGAAAATCAGACAGCAAGACAAGAAACAAAAAAACTAAAAATTCAAAAAATCCGCAGGAACAAATACCAGATCGGAAACTTTCAAAAGCGAGAGAGAGTTTTAGAGAGAGAAACCGGGAGAGAGAGAGAGAGAGAGAGAGAGGTCTCCGAGAGGCTTCAACAAGAGCCAGAGAGAGAGAGAGAGAGCTCAGAGTTGGTTTTCGTTATTTTTTTTACCTTCAAAGCTCCTCCGACTACGGTGGGTTGCCAATACGCGCACTCTCCCGACCTTTTCACCTTTTGCCGCGTGCGCTCTCCCCTCCCCCGCGCAAGTTAGCCCCACCAATCATCGTCCAAGAGCCTCCCATTTCAAAACGTGTAATTCCCTAAGATAGCTCTCCAGATACACCATATGGTCTTGAATGTAGGAGATTGGAACCCGGTGTATGAGCTGGCGTCCTAATCATCACCAAATAGATCCCTCTTTGTCAAAGCGTTAAGTTACAACTGTCAGATGCATCCGGGAAGCAAACGAAAAAAATCTTTGTTGGCAACCGCCCAAGGCCATTATCGTCAGCCGCTCATGCTTTATTATAGGGCAGATCTTGGGTGTACACATACATTGCATTGCGTGGTATTTGTGTTGATCAATAATTGTGATCCATGGGTTGAAACCAAAGATCAAAGCATGATCGTAGGGTTGTAAATGAAGGATGGCCCACAACTTTGACCGGGTTGGGCACAGGCCATGTTGTTTCTGACAGAACCAGGACGTGGTCTCAGCTACCGAGTCCTGGAACCAGTTCATTTTGTCTTGGTCCAATGAGAAAAAATAAAATCACCTCTTGCTGTGACAGAGTCAAGCCTTACAGTCTTCTCTTTCAATTTTTCAATTGGTTTCTAAGTTTGAATAATATCTCATCCATTTGACTAGTACAACATGATGAAATCAACTTTTTTCTTAATAGAAAGCGACTAATTTAGCAACAATGTTATAATATCGTGTTAAAAATAACTTAACTTCTTCTCATAAAAGAACCATTAAGAGACGAAAATATATAAAGATATAAAGGAATATTAAACTTGTAAGTTGATGATGTGAGATTACCATTATTTTTAACACATTTTATCATTTTCAATGTGATGAGTATAGAACTTGAATTTAGATTCTAATACCCTAATAGTAGGTGTATATGTTTATAAAATTAAAATAATAGAGAGGAAATGACTTCCATCCCTAAACCTAATTATTAAGAAAAATATACAGTTAAATTTATAAGAAAATGTTGAACAAAGGTATTATATATATGGGACAGCCAATATTTTTTAACACAAAAAACCATAAGTTAATATAGTGACAATGTTGAATAAAAACTATGTAAACACTACTTTGCAAAAGAGTGTGTTCCGGTTTAACACATTTAGGTATCAAGATTTTGTGGGTCCAAGTATCTTATTATTAGATGAAGTAGTAAAGTGAGGAGCTCTAACTTAAGATTTTAACGCTTGTGCAACAACCTTTTCGGAGTCCGATCTAATATCTAGATGGCTTAGTGCAGCAACCAAGTTAATGAGCTGCCACATAATTCTTTTTGCTGTTAATTTCCACTATGAACGTAGATGTTCACCCGTTGTTAAGTGCTGATTCTTTTAGTGAACTCGTGACAACGCTTTTCCACTCAAAAGTGCAACCCCAAAAAGAGATTCCTAACTTAAGATGCCTATCCCAATATGCCAAACCTATATTGGACTCCAACACCTTGGATTGTGAAGATAATCCTTCTACGTGGCCACTACATTGTTAGTCTAGGTAGTAAAAGTTAGTCAATTTGTTTTGTCTCATCCTCCTTCGTAGCATAAGATTATTTAATGTCGACAAGCATTTGATTCAATTAGAAGTAAGAAATACTTAGAACTTCTTAGTCCAAAGTTCAACATCTTAGAGCTTAAATTTAGATGCATGTATTAAAATAAATAAATATTTTGATCTTGACTTGTTGCTTTTCTTACAATTAACTCTTCATTTTGAGGAGTAAAACTTTTTCACGAATGGAGAAACATCATTGATACAATCACCTTATGTGAAGTTGAAGTTTAAGCATACCAACCACCTCAAATTTTGAGGCTTCATGGGACCTTAGAGGCTGAAGGCCTCCCAAGTGGATTTATTCATGATTACATAAGCTCTGTCTCTACCTGCAAAACAAGTTTAAGAAAGAAAGTTGGGGTGATTTCCTTTGCAGAGAGATCTTGGCTGCAGCGTTTTACGCAATCAAACGTGATGATGTGCAATCTTATCGTACAAAACATGATTGGTACATCTTATGTAGAAAGGATACGCTTTAAATGACTTCATCACCCATCTTAATATGTTTCTCTCTTTCTTTGGACGCTAGCTCCATGGGTCTCTCTCAATCTTTTCCCATTACTCATATAAAAGGATACGAAGGACGTCAAGAACATGTACGAGATACAAAAGAGAGGTAGGACTACGGACTCCTAAAGTAGGTGGATAAGAAAACAAGTATATGTTTAATGCACTTTAGTTAGCTTAAAATTCTACCTTTCGTCCAAATATTATCCAATAATAAAATAATTATACAAGTAAGGAACTCTAGGTATTTGATGTGTAGTTGTATAAAATGTGTGAGAGAGAAGAAAGCCTTCTATAGTAAGAAGAGTATTAAAATAAATAAAAAATTATTTTTTATGAACAATAGAGGGAGAAAGTGAGTTAGATGATTAGAGTTGAAAAAGTTAAAAGTTTTACAACTCTACTAAATATGTCTTTTAAAGTTACAACATACCATATTTGAAATAAAAAGAATAAAAAAGATTCAACAATAAAAAAACCTAGAAAATATTATCACTATTGTTAAGAACAAAAAGAATGTGAGTGACAAATTTCATCAATTATGGATGTAAAGCTTATAAATTGTAATACATATTTGCAAGTATTCTGAAATTTTTTAAATGTCATTTTTTAGCATAAATAATCAATGATTAATTGAATTATTTTATAATTTAAATTTTTAATATATAAAATATATGAAAATTCAGTAAAAAAAATTTTCTTTATGAATATAAGAAACTTTTTTCTAATTTTTGTTAAATTTTGGTGTTATTATATAAATGACGCTTACTGCATCCTCTTTTTTCTTTCTAACAATCATGGAAGGCGAGACCAACCTCTCATTTTTTACTCACCACCTTCCATGGAAATCTTCAAACCTACTATGATTTGATCTTCTTCTCTTCCACCATACACATTACTTTCACTCTATCCTTCTTCCTAACTCTTCCTCTCCTTTCTTCCTCAAACTCCAGCCTTCCTCAGCTTTGGGGTCGAGCCCAAGAAGCACCAATGGTGACCTCGAGAGACGATGTACATCCCCAAACTTCATGGTTGGCATGACATGTTAATTTTGTTGGGCATGCAAGATGATATCATGGTGCGAAACATGGCCTCCTTGGGCAACATGAATACGATCTCTTGACCTTGTTCAAGGTTCTTTCCATAAATGAATATCAACGATTCCATATGCTTTGCAAAAATTTTACATGTTGAATTGATTTAGAACATTATTGATGCTATAAATAGATTGTTATATTCATAACCAACATTAGGATACAAATCTAATCCCAATTTTTATTCTTTCATTAAATAAATCAAACTTAAATAAGAATTTTTAGATTTGTTCATCAAATTATCTTAGTTCATATGAATGGAGCACAATTTTGATTGAGTTTGTATTAACTTCTATATATGGTATTTTTTTTGTAATAATTAAATGTTTAACAAAGTAAAAGGGAATTTTCTTCCTTTTTTTTTCTTGAACAAATAGTCTTGGTCTGCATTAGTGATCTACTAAGGTGAACGACAAATAAGTATTGTATATGCTTGGGGTCGAATTCTAGCAAAATTAGTAATTAAATACAAGGTCCTTAATTTTAGTAATAAATAAATGATCTACAAGGAATCCATTTAGGATTCGTAAAGTGTTACTCTTTTGACGTAATTTGACTACTTTCTTTCAAGTTAATGTTGTAGAAACTTTTATGTCATTGTAGAACGCCCTTTCAACGACTCTATATACGGAAATCAGCAAGAATCCAAACCCCAAAAGCAGAAAGATAAGACAAAATATAATATGATAAAGCAATGCTAGAACTGCAAATTGCAAAAATTAAAAGCTAAGCAAGGTTACATCCACGTTCCCATTATGATTATCATCGAAAAGTAGATGGAAAAAGAAGGGGCCAGCAAGTTAATGCTCCAAGCATATGCTCGGAAGATCCTCTCCCCAATAAACATAAGCTCCTTTAAAGCTCGTAAACCTTCCCTGTGCTCGTTCTCTTTGAGAAATCATCCATGGCCTCCATCTAGGCGTCCACTGCAGCTCCCATGGCGGCACTGGCATGCGGTGGTGAGACCGGCGGTGGTGACAAGGAGGCAGATGATGGGCGGATGAACCGTGGCCGTTGAAGCCGCGGGACATGTTTGATCGGTTGGGCAACTATGGACCCTTTGGCAGAATGAGATCATTGTGGCTCAAGCTTCGTAGTCAGGCTACTTACTGTGAGAATGAAAAGAATTGAAGTTCTTTTCTTTATGTTCGAAGCTTATATGAACAAAACTAAGCTTTCTTGTGTTTGTTTGTCATTTGGCTTTCGCTATGCATGATGTCTTTAATTTTCACGTTGCTGACTTTGTTCTAATATTTTATTTCTGAACTTTTTGATATTTCTATATTCGGGATTTGTTGGGAACCAATCCGATCCAGTCAAATTAACTCGGTTCCAACTGCCCAACATCATCCTAGCCAATCCACACGAATCCAATCTAATTCCATAGGCCAATCGAAACGGTCGTGCTTGAAATAAATAAGTTTGTGGAAATCGTCTTCCTAGGGGCCAGGAGAGACTGTTTCTTTGTGAAACTTTCCGTTGTTGCTTCTAGTCGTGTATTTTTTGATAGATCTTCACATGCTTAGAGAAAGGTAAGGAGAAGAAACCAAAAGAAGAAAATTTTGTGAATTTACTTTCATCAAAGACCATGTAACAAATCATTTTATCCATATTTTTAACATTCACACATGGATGCGATCTAGGTCGGTCCCCCTTGTAGGATGCAAAGCCTAAATTGAGAGAAAGAATGATACAATTTAAGTTCACATCAAACAGCTAAAGAGATATTTTGGGTTGATACTCTTTGCAAGATACAAAGCCTAAATTGAGAAAAAGAATAATGTGAAATAAATTTCACATCAAACAGTTAAAGAGATATTTTAGATTGATATATAAAATAGTTAAGAGATATTTTGGATTGGTGCCCTTTGCGAGACGCAAAACTTTAAGTGAGAAAAAGAATAGTGTGATTTAAGTTTCACATCAAACAGTTAAAGAGATATTTTGGGTTAGTGTCTTTTGCAAGATGTAAAGTTTGAATTAAGAAAGAATGATTTGATTTAGGTTTCACAATAAATAGTTAAAGAGATATTTTGAGTTAGTGCCTTCTACGAAATGGGAAGCCAAAGTTGAGAAAATGAATGATGCAATCTAAGTTCTACATCAAACAGCTAAAAAAATATCCTGCAACTTATAAGGATGTAATATTTCTCCCGTGTCGAGTTATGTTCAAAATTATTAGTTTCAGCACTTTCAAGCTCTTGATTTTGCGCAAAAGAATTGCGTGGAATTGACAAAAAGTTAGAATCCTCTCTTGCAGTGTGGTTTTATGTCTGCATTTCAAGGTTTTTCCCAAAGACCGAGCCTTGGCCTATGATCTCAAATACCCATGATTCCCTTCAGATAAAAACTCGAATCAAGAACTTTTCGTACGGTGTTTCAGAACCTTGGCCCTGATTCCTCTCAAAAGTAGCCCAAAATTTATTCATGGTACCGCTGGAAAGCCATCCTGGTCAAGAAATTTGGTCATTGTCGGACACGACGAGTCTTATTACTGGACAATTTAGCAACTTGCAACAACGCAGCTTTATGTCCGCCATTATGCACATCCTGGATTTGGAGCTACTGTTCGCAAATTATCCTAACAACCTACCCTGCGTAGCGTTTCTACTACGTATTGTGTTCTCCAATTCAACATCATAAATTATGACGTTAAACCCAGCAAATATAAAATATATGTTACACAACTAAGACGATATTACGATGAAAGCCGTAGGAAAGAAAAATAATCAGCAGCAGTCACAAACTCAGAAGACAAAACCAAAAAGGACAAGGATATAAAGCTATCAAACTTGCAAACAATAATATTAAAACGTAACAAAATACATAGGTCCTTGCAAATTGAATACCAACATTGGAATAGAAAGAGTCCTTTTTCTTTTTTAAAGTTTTTTCCTTTCCGCCAGTGAACAAAGAAGCTACTCAGCAGATCATCCAAAATTTCAGAAAGGCCTTTTAATAAAAGAAACCGAGTACTTTGCCACCAACGTTCTTTCTCCTTGCTTCTTCGTGATCCATGATTCCAGCAGATGTTGTCAGCACAATATACCCAAACTGCAAAAGTTGAAACACTTGTCAACCAAAACATAAGGCTTTTGTCATGGCACAAAAAGACCCTTTGCTAGAAACTGACGGATATAACAAATGAACTCATCCACCAAGACATTATCACATCAGCAGTGGGTAACAAATGGAGAGAATGATCCGTAAGTTATACAAATCATCTAGCAACATATGGACGTGTACTCCACACAAACACGACCAACGACCACTACTTTTGTCCAATGCCCACACAAAAAGAGTTGTACTCCACTTATGAGTCTACATCACCCCAATAGACGGGCAAGCCTCTATATAAGTTACATTTTGCAAAGGTGCACTCAGGCATAAAGCATCTAATGTGACCCTGGATAAGAAAACACTAGGCAATGCCTTGTTAAAATATCTGCAAAGCTCTCAAAATATGCATATGATTTAGATCCACAAAGACACCGTCCCATGTTTAAGTTGCATCCCTGTCATCCAAATTCATTCTCCCTTCATTCCTATCATCAATTTCTCTTAAATATAGATAGGAAACAAGGCTGTAAATGATTAATCTTCGTGCTGAAACCAAATTATACAGAGAACAATAGATAAGGAGTTTCTCGGGCTAACCTGTCTTGAAGGAAGCAGTCTGGCAGTCCAGCCTTCGATCTCTTTGACACCAACATCAAAACGTGGACTGATAACCCCACACTTGTTCAGCCTTCCATTCAATTCGACCACAATTTTGCCAGATCTGTGATCGTCGACATACTCAAACTCTCCAATATAACCTACAAAACATTTGTTAAGAAAACAGGGGCGGGGAAAATTAATTACTCGTTGTGAAAAAAAAATGACAACATATGAGAAACAAACGAATTCAATCAGACAAACCATGCTTCTGCATGACCAGAAGAAACTTGATGATCACTTTCGATGATGGCCTGATCATGACCTGTCGCTTCCCCCTCTTCTCGGCATTGTACATGCTCTTGAGAGCATCATTCAACACACTAATTCTCACCATTTTCCCGAATTCAAGGTGCTGAAAAAAGTTAATACCCAATTATTCACAAACCCCAGATGTAATATTTACAGTTAACAAAATATATTAACAAAAGTTATACATCTACTTGCTAATCGAGCAGGTAAGTCCGAGTGACAAACGCTATCTTTTGCTTGCGAATCAATCAGTCGATATACCGAATCTAACACAAAAACCGAACGTTCGATATCTTTCTTAATTTCTTATTCACAGAAGCAAACTCAATAACTTCAAGAACGAAGCTTATGGATCGTCTTCTCAACACTTTCATCCACTTCACATAATAAAATCGAAAAACAAACGATTTCACACGTACCAAACACAAATCCAAAGCAATATCAAAGAGAGATCCAGAGAGAGAGTCTCAGATCCAGACGTTCCACGTAAGACTACGATTAGGTTACCTGAAGGCAGAGATGGCGGCCGCTCTAGAGAGAAAGAGGGAAGAGCTTACGGACTAGGGTTTTGGCTTTGTCGAGGGGGAGCTGAATATGGAGCTCAACTTGATATCGTTTTACCAAAATGCCCACACAGTTTTGGGCCCTTGGCCAAAGCCTTGTTGGAACAACTAACTAAATAAACTTAAAAGAAAAAGGATATGGAAAAATAAAAAATAACTAACAATATGTTTTTGTTGTAATTAAGGAGATAACTTTTTAGCTAACATCCTTGACATATAAAGTGTATGACCCTGCTCATGTAATTTTTAGACACTAAAAGTGAAATTATTGTTGTCTTGTTCACATATTCTCGTGGATATTACCCATCGTAGTTCTTGAAGGGGAGGGTTTTGCATGATTATGGTATTGCCAAAGCCGTTTTTGTAATGCTTATTACCTTTATAATATAAAAACTTGTCTCTTTTCCTCTGTCTAATTTTTTTTAATATTATCTCTAGGATCATTGTTTAATTAGGTAAGGATGTTTAGCTTGCTTAACTACAACATGACCTTGGTGTTCCTCATGTTTTTCAACACTCTCAACTTAAATCCATGTTACTAAGAATATATGTTTCACATTGTCAATATACTAACATCTTATACCTTATATATAGATGTGTTTTTCTCACTTATAAGTCAATTTTAAAGGAGAAATAAAGATTTTAATGTGATATTGGAATTTGTATTTAATATACAACACCTCATATGAAGCCTCTAGCCCATGTGTGTTGTGGTATGGTAAAAATTGTTTTAGTAAAAATTTCACATTGTTTGAATCTTAGTTGTACATTCTCTATGTAAATAAAAGTCTCATTTGTCCTAGGAAATATATCTATTAGAAAGCTTAATTATGTCTAAAAGTTAACTAAAATAAGGGGGTCTTGTTTCAATATATAAAGGGTTTAAACAATGTATAGAGAATGTGAGACTTTTTATTACATTGTTCTTAACAAGTATTAGGAATTTCACACAATTTTTGACAATAGGATCAAGCATAAACATGTATACATGTGTAGGCAATTTTTTTAAATGGTTTGAATTTTTTAAAGAATTTGTTTATTAAATTCAAAAGCCAATTTGAGAATTTGTGAAACTTATTATTATATAAACAAAAAAAAAATATTATTTAATAATATAAGACTCATAACTCATATCTTGAAATACCCCTCATCAAGACAATCAAATTATTAAGTCATTATAGTGTCATATTATATAGATAATGTATAAAAGCAAATTAATGAGGTGATCTTGACTCCATTACTATGTTAAAAGGCCCCGTTATCATATAAATAAGAATATCAACATATTGCTTAGCAATGTATAATTTATTTTTTTGCATCTTAATAGTCTTAATGACTTGCATACAACCACAAGATTAGTTATCTATTAAGTAATCTAAAACTTTGGAATTATATTATTTTAAATAAAATAAAAACTATAACATCTTTTAACTTTAATTTTATAATAGTCTTTAAGTAATCTAACACATAGTTAATGATGTTATACAATTTTTTTTAGTTATACATCAAAATATACAGTTTAAAGGCCTATTTATATATCTTTCAACTTGAGAGGTTTTTTCTTTAAAGTCATGTGAGACTTCCTCTTTGAAATTACAAGGAGTCCCAAACAAACGAGTTTTCTCTGCAACCAACGAATTATAGGCTTCATGCTAGAGTTTTGAAGACAAAGGATGCTATCTCTTGGACATTGATTTTAATACTATACAAATATTATTATTTAAAAATTGACTTAAGAGTATAAACATCTTTCTTTAAAAATTTTAAATAAGTTTTAAGTAAGATGAAAATTTTACCATTGATTTTATAAACAAGCAAATTCCTAAACTACACCTCTAATTCCGGAATGTTCCTCCTTATGCTTCTTATTTTGATTCTGTGTACTCTTATGTTTGTTTTCGTGCTTGATACTAAGCCAGTCATGTCATGATCTTTTGCAGATTTAAATAGATATTATGGACCGAAAGCAATCCTTTAAAAGCCAGAGGTCTTCTCTCTTTGTCATCTAGTAGCTCTTATATATACCATGCCTAATGTTAGCCCCAATATTTGCCAAATTAGGACTCATGATGAAACGACAAGCCGGTAAGACGTTGCTTGAAAAAGTCACATGGCGTGAAAGATGGTTGATGTTTAGGCTTCCCTTTACAACATGGTCTAAACATAAACCTTTTTCTCTTAATTAGCCATTTCGTAAAGCCTTAGATTTGTTGGCTTATTAATAGCAACTGAAATTTTGTCTTATATTAAAAAATAAATTATCCAATTTAAGGGTTGGCTCAAGAATCTATGAAATTCATTATCATATAAGTAGGGCTTTTATTATATTTTTAAAAGGAGTAACTCATGGTTACATTTTAAAAAGTAGGTGGGCAAAGCCCTTACATCACTTGGGCCGAAGCCCTTAAAACACTTCGGCCGAGCCCTTAATGCACAACTTGGGTCAAAAACCCCTACAATACTTGGGTCAAAGCCCTGATGACACAACTTGGGCCAGTGCCCTTAGATACTAATCGAAAAATCCAACAAAATCTTTAGCTCGTCAAATTTTCGAAGTACATCAAGAAGGAAAGACTAGAGTTAGAGGCACATCTTAGCTCACTCAATAATAGAAATAAACCAATTTTCTTTGTTATACTCATTAGAACTCAGTAGTAGAAATAAACTATTAGAAAGTGATAAGTTCAACTCAAAAAGGTTCATTTATGAGTTGAATGATTTTTTTTTTATGTTAAACTATTATTAAGGTATCAAAGTTTTTTTTTTTTTGTGGTCTTTTTTCCCTCAATGTTCATCCATTCATTAATTATTTCTTCTATTTAAGATTAAACACGATAAACTTGATACTCTCCTATTTACTAAGTATACTTAAAATACTAAAATTTGAAAAAAAAATTATCTACTTTCTATTTTTTAATTTACATATTTGCTACTTCTAATTATTTAGATCTTTTATAAACCATATTTTGTCTATATTCTCTATTTTTATTTTCTTTTCGCTTTTCTTATTGCTTCCCTCAAATTTCAACTCTACTAGTAAAGCTTTGTACCTTGATAAAAACCTAACAGCTCTTAAGAACCCTTTTTTTAATTTAATGTTAATAGTTTCTATTATTGTTATCATCAAAACTCAACTTTAAAAGTTGACATCCCATGCACAAAAGATGATGTATTATCCTTTCAAAAAACATGCAAAGCACATATGGATGTCCTGAAATAGATATCGTTTTCTTATAAGTTAATTTAAGAGAGAAGTTTGACATTTCTAGTGGTTTTAAATCTTAATTCCATATGGCATCTTCTTTTTTGTTCTAGCTTTGTGGTTGGTAGTCTTTACTCGCAAGACTTGACCGTGTATGTAACATTTTCATGTGGTTGATGAATTGTAATGCTTACCAATGAAATGAAATTCTGAAATCTTAATCCACTTAAAATACATTCTCATACGCTTAAGGGACTTCTCCCATTTTTCCATTTTATCTCGGCAACAAATGATATCTCTTTATGAACATATAAAGTTGCAGCTGTTACTTAATAAGTCATTGTGCACAAAATAAGAGTTCTACATTATAAGAAAAGACTTATAAAATAAAATTTAAATGTGTATAAGTTAAATTTCAATAAAACTTAGTTTGTAAGAAAAGTATGTATAAAATGAGAAATTCACATAAGAAAAATAATTAAAACAAAGTTTAAATGAAAAGCTATGTCTTACGACACTCATAAGAAATAAAAAGTATTTTTTTAATTATAATATAAATATAATATAAGAATTTTAGGGAATATTTTCAACTGAATTGAAATTTTGCCAACTTATCGGGGGTGGTGACGTAATTCGGCCAAAAAGTAAAAAGGTTGAAAAATAAGAGCGCCTCCTCATTTTCAAAGCAAACGCGCGAGCCGAAAAAATGAAAAAGCGGAACTTACCGCGCGAGCCAAACACGTCAAATTTCGTAGGCTAATATCATCGCAACCGTTGATTCACGAGCCCGCTGAAAGCCATTGAACGGGTGAAGTATAGCCAAGTCATCAATCCACAAAACCAAACCGCATAACAACCCACCTTATCCGTCGATTCTCTCTTTTCTCGGCGATTCAATCCAACCGCTCAGACGCGCGCCAAGTCAGCAATCCGCGTGAAGCCCTCTTTATCCAATGTTAATCCGCTTCTCCTCTCTATATAATAACTTCCGCAATCACATTCCTCTCCACACAACCTTTTGCTTTGCGAGTCTCTCTATCGTTTCGACTCAGTCCTTTCACCCAAATCTCTTACCTGAAATTTCCAATGGCCCCAAGGCTGCTGAGAAGAAGCCCGCCGAGAAGAAGCCGGCCGAGGAGAAGAAGTCCACGGTGGCGGAGAAGGCACCTGCCGAAAAGAAGCCTAAGGCCGGAAAGAAGCTGCCGAAGGAAGGCGGAGCCGGTGCCGCAGACAAGAAGAAGAAGAGGACGAAGAAGAGCGTCGAGACCTACAAGATCTACATCTTCAAGGTGTTGAAGCAGGTGCACCCTGACATCGGGATCTCTAGCAAGGCCATGGGTATTATGAACAGTTTTATCAATGATATCTTCGAGAAGCTCGCCCAGGAGGCCTCTAGGCTCGCCAGGTATAACAAGAAGCCTACCATTACCTCTCGGGAGATTCAGACTGCTGTTCGCCTTGTGCTTCCCGGAGAGCTCGCCAAGCACGCCGTGTCTGAGGGGACCAAGGCGGTCACCAAGTTCACCAGCTCTTGAGAATTGGTGGCTGGTTATGTGTTTAGGTTTAGGGTTAGGGTTTGACTAATGGTAGATGAATGTTATTTAATTTCATTTTCTTGTGCCTTTTATTTTGTGGTTCTGCAAGATTTGCATTTGAATGTGAAGAAGGGGATCTTCTCGATCCGGTCTGTGTATGGTAAACATGAAATAGAATAGTTTTTGGTTCTTTCTTTGGCTTTCGATTAATGTTGCGTGCAATCATAGTTTGGATTTTAATTCCTTTAATGGAGGTTTTCCCTAAAGATAACCTCTGACTTGTTATTCAACACCCAAAATGTGCTGAAAAAATGTAGAGGGTGCGGAACATTGACACTTCCCTCCCTAAATGTTGTGGCTCATTCTTGTGGTTTTTAGATTTTCATTAGGAAGTTACTTTGACTACAAGCAGGGTAGGTAGGAATGGTTGGAGTTGTTAGATTATATGGTAGGTTTCTCTTCGTATTCCATCAAGCCTGCTATACTTCTAAGGATTGGAAGAGTACCACTGCTGGAATTGTAACCTATCATAAGTTATAGCCCATCTAGCCTTCTCTTCATACTCTTGATTCAAGTACAGTTTACGCTGTCCTGCACAATGCACCAGAATCACACGGGGTTTGTTAATATTTTCCAATCTTTTAAAAATCTTTTCCATCTTTTCTCTACTCACGTATAATCCATATTCCTACTCGATAAATTCTGCAGGTGCGTCTGTTGAAGCTTCCGAGGACCATGTTCTGCATTCCAGAATGGGAATTGGGGGTGCACGGTTTAGCTAAGCAGGGTCGTAAGAAGAGAAAAAGGTGGGCTTTAAGCACCTTCATCTCTGGACAACGGTATGAC
The DNA here is from genome assembly GCA_028551395.1 of Casuarina glauca. Lineage (NCBI taxonomy): Eukaryota > Viridiplantae > Streptophyta > Magnoliopsida > Fagales > Casuarinaceae > Casuarina > Casuarina glauca. The sequence continues at coordinate 27,344,447 of CM052352.1, read as the reverse complement.
TTTGTTTCTCATATCCCTTAATTAACAGCTATGAATTCAGTGACTGAGATGTATGGACGTGATGATTCTCGGGAGTCTATGTAATGTTCCTCTGGGATTTTCTTTTAATGTTTCAAAGCGACTGCAGAACTTACAGGGCACGGATACAATTCTCTATGTTTTGCAATCAGAGGATTAGTCTTAATTGGTATGTAAGTTTGCAAGTTCATTATGGAATTGGTTTCATGCGGGGCACAGATACAACTGATTATAGGGCTCTGATCGAAGAATCTGTAAGCCGGAAGAACTTGTATTGGTATGGACACTAGCTAGTATATGCAGTTCGATGGATCACGATATCTATTTAGATACCTCATATTAAATTTATTCAACATGAAATTACTGTCTTAGATTTCTTGTTTTTTTTTTTTTTCTCAATTATATCTGATATGTCCATTTTCTCATTCGAGTTTAGAAATTAGATATGACGCTTAATACATTTTAGAAATTGATATGAGATGTTAAATCTATTGCGGCCAGTTTTGCACCTAGTCTGCATTAATGGTCAAAATTTCCATTCATTGTTGGTAAAGAAATTGAATCTGGAATGAGGTTATGTTGGTTGGTTTGAAGGTTACGGTGTTAAATAAGGATGGGTGAAGAATATAATTGGTCTAGAGTCTTTTGTCATCAACTTCGGGTGGAAATGGATATTTATTATGCTTGAGTTTTACGAAGTTACTGATGTTCCATTTTGTAGAAAATAAGGATTTTTATGGTGAATCGGATGTTCTTGGAGTTCTTAATATACCATAAACTAGCATGAACGTGATGACAACTGGAAGCTAGTTCAAAAATTGATGCCAATGAGTTCTGACTAGTATGGGAAAAATGAAGTTGAGAATGATGATTGAGAATCAAACACATGTTGGAAGTGAACTATTTATGTATGGCATGCAAGGACTTCCAAAAAAGCCTACTCTAACTAGCCTAACTTATTTGCGGATTGCATTTTCTTTGGAGAAAGGCATGAGATTTCCACTGCAGCTTATAAAGATCATTGAAACCTCAACTAATTTTTATGTGTTACTCTTTAAGGATAAGTTCTTTTCTTTTGAGATAGTTGAGGGAAGATCTTAAAGAGAATATCGTCAACGAGCATATTGCACCATATCTCCAAAACATAGGGGATGCGGTTATAACTCCAAAACAAAATAGATACCCCAATTCGACATGTATATGATCACAATTGCTTCCAATTCAAATGTGTGCCATATGATGTTGGTGGTAAAGATGCTGACATCTCATATGTGGATTGCAATTTCAAAGGAAAATCACATAGTCCTTTATTTTCTTCAAGAGAAGTTTCGGGAAATTTACCAATTTGTTTGCCCATTAGAATTTGTCTTACCAATTGATTGAATGAAAAATTCAAGACTGATAGAAAATTAAGATCATTAGCAAGTTGATTAGGAATCTTACCTGTAGGCTTGTTCGACGTTCAATTTTGAGCAGAAACAAATATTTTGTATTTAATTATACAAAGGTGATTGATGCTTTCTATGTCAAAAAAGGGAAGTCTTATGGTGAATTGGACTCCACTCTCACGTCTTCGAAGAGTTCTTAAAACACCATAAACAAGGAGTGACAATGAGAACAAGCTGATCAAGAAATCGATGCCAATGAGATAAGGCAAGCATGGAAGAATGAAGATGAGAATGATGATTGAGAATCAAACATTCCTTGTATTAGAAGTGAAGTATTTCCTTTTAGAATCAAAGGATTCGACGGAATTTCAAGTAGTTTTGATATCATTAAAAATGTTGTGGATCTTTGAGTTTCTCATAAATCTCTATCTCCATATTTTCCAAAGGAAAGAAAAATAAATTTTGTACAAGAATAAATTTGTAAATTTCATTAATTGCTAAGGAAAAGCACAAACACAAAAGGAGTGAAAAAGAATACAAATGTCATATAAAGAAACACTTTTTACAGAAAAAGCAAGAAAATTAAAAAAAATGTCGAAAATGGAAGCAAAGAAGAGCCAACAATTGGTGGTAGCATTATATTGATTGCTAAACATCATATTTATGGGATGCATCTTCCTTAAAAAGTGCATGGGACTTTGTTACGGGCTGACTTGGGCCAAGACAAGTGTGGGCTTTATAATATCAAGGCTCGGTAGTAAGTGACAAAAAGTAAAGACAATAAAAGGCAACCTACGGGAGAAGGGCAGAACATTCTAGAGAGAAGCAGTGTGGATGCTGTCTCACGTGAAAGAGGAGTTGGTGGCAACCTCCTATAGAAGTTGCAGTTCGGTGTTCCGGTGGTGGCAGCCTCCCATAAAAGCTGTGTATGTGTTCCTATTTCCTTGTATTGCTCTCTGTTGTGTAGTTATGACTATGTATTTCCTGTGAAGGTAGGGTGAGGAGTCGGTGTGCTGTTATTGTGAGTGTTTGTGGAGTGTTTGATAGTTTGTCTGTGTAATTCTCGTAGTTGGTAGTGGAGGGAGTATTCATGAGGTAGATTGGGTTGTTCCCTGTTGGCTTATTGTGGTAGTAGTTGAAGACTTGCCGAGGATTGTTGTGACTGTGAGGTGTGAATCCTTGGGGAGTTATTGTGGATTGTAACCATTGGACGGGCAAGGAAGAATAGAAAATAACATAAACGTTATCTGTCCAACTCAGATCTTGGTTCTAATTCGGATAGTTCGTTATCAAAGGACTTAAATTGTAACAATTTGGTATCAAAGCCAATGACAGATTTATTACCACAAGCCATCCATGCAGAGCTAGAAAAAAGGTTTGCACAGCAAAATTCCGAAATAGAGAGAAGGTTTGCCCAACAGAGTTCTGAGTTTGACAAACGCTTTAACCAACAAAGCTGTGATTTTGAGGGGAAGTTTAATCAAATTGTGAGTTTATTACAGGAAATCAATACTAAGAAGGGTCCTAGTAAGGAAGATGGTTTTGATTCTGACAAAAAGATTAAAGTGGAGCAAGAAGAGGACATAGAGAATTCACAGCAGAACAAAGAGAAAGAGGAAAGTAAATCAGTAAAGGTAGAGGGTGATGATGGTTGGGGGGAGGAACAGGGTCACCGAGGATGTTGTAGAGAGGGCCAGCCCAAGATTAATGTTGTGCGGTTTGATTTTCCCAAGTTTAAAGGGGGAGAGGATCCAACAAGCTGGATATGTCGGGCTAATAATTTTTTTCGATATCACAGAACGCCAGAAGCAGATAAGGTCTTAATTGCATGGCACTTTGAGGAAGGAGCACAATTCTGGTTTGAAGTGTACCAGCGAAAATTAGGAGATCAGCAGCTAACATGGCCAATGTTGACAAAGGCATTGTTGGCTCGATATGGCCCTACCATTTATGAGGACTTCTTTTGCGATTTGTTGGAGGTATTCCAAACACGCTCTGTGGCAGAATATGATGAGGAATTTACTAAGATGCTAGTGCGGGCAGAAGATTTGACGGATAAGCAACAAATGGGGTGCTATCTAAGGGGCTTAAAGGAATCCTTGAGGCGCGAAGTGAAGGCTAGAAGACCAACTACTTTAGATGAAGCAATGGGTTTGGCAAAATTGTTTGAGGAAGAGGTGGGATATGGTAAGGTGAGCAAATCCTCATATTCATTTGAGTACAAGTCCAGGGATAGAGAAAGTAAAAAGGAATTTCCAAAGACGAATCCAAATAAGAAGTTATCTCCTAAGGATATAGAGGAGCGAAGGTTAAAAGGGTTATGTTTTAGATGTGATGAAAAGTTTTCCCCAACCCATAAGTGTAAAAAGAAATTGTATATGATGGTAGGAGAAGAGTCAGATGGGGAAGAAAATGAGGATGAAGTGGTAGAGGAACTCATAGATGTGCCGCCGAAGATCACTCTCAACGCCCTATATGGTTCCACAACTCCAAGGACGATAAGATTCATGGGGAAGATTGGAGACAATAGAAACACGGTGTGTTTATTGGTGGATTCAGGTAGCACGCACAATTTTTTGAGTAGTAAACTAGCACGCAAGTGGGGGCTAATTCCTGAACCAAGTAAAAATCTGAATGTAGAGGTGGCTAGTGGGGACACCTTAAAGAGTGAAGGAATATGTAGACCGGTAATAATAATAGTACAAGGGATAAGGATGAGTGTGGATTTCTATTTGCTGGAGTTAAGAGGTCCGGAGGCAGTTTTGGGCACTCCATGGATGCGCTCTTTAGGAAAAGTCACTTTCGATTTGGATGAGCTTCAAATGACTTTCAAGGTGGGTGATAAAGAGTTTATGTTGCAAGGATTGAGAGCTGGGGAGAATAAGCTGATCGAAGAACAAAAGATGAATAAGGAATTAAGGCATAATCCGGAAGGGGTTCTTCTACACATACGTATGGTTCCCGAAGAGGATTCTGAATTTCAATTTGATGGCATTGGCTGGAAGAGAGTTGAGGTTAAATGATGAAGAAGAAGGACAGGACACAAAAAAGTTAGAGAAGTTATTGGTTGAGTATGGAGATCTCTTTGAAACACCAACCGGGTTACCACCACCACGAAATTGTGACCACAGAATTCCTGTTAAGTCTGGAAGTGATCCGATAGCATCAAAACCATACCGATACCCCTACTATCAAAAGAATGAACTTGAAAGGATGGTAAAGGAATTACTAGAAAACGGGGTCATCCAGCCAAGCACTAGCCCATACTCCTCACCGGTTTTGTTAGTCAAGAAACAAGATGGGTCTTGGAGACTTTGTGTAGATTATCGTGCCCTTAACAAGCAGACTATCAAGGATCGATTCCCCATTCCCATAGTAGAGGAGTTAATTGATGAATTGAAGGGAGCCACTTATTTCACTAAGTTAGACTTGCGGTCAGGGTATCATCAAGTGAGGATGCACCCAGATGATGTGTATAAGACGGCCTTCCAAACCCATCAAGGGCATTATGAGTTTTTGGTGATGCCATTTGGGTTGACCAATGCCCCTTCGACTTTTCAAGCGTTGATGAACACTACTTTTAAGGAGTTTTTAAGGAAGTTTGTTCTAGTATTCTTTGATGACATCTTGGTATATAGTGCTGATTGGGAAACTCACTTGGAGCATGTTAGGAAGGTTTTTCAAAAGTTGAGGGAACACAAGTTGTATTTGAAGCAAAGTAAGTGTGCTTTTGGCCAAAAGGAGGTTAAATACTTGGGACATGTACTTAGTGCCGATGGAGTGGCGGTGGACAAAGATAAGATTCAAGACATGATGGAGTGGCCTCGACCTACCAGCTTGAAGAGTGTGAGAGGGTTTTTGGGATTAACAGGATATTATCGCAGATTCATTGCACGATATGGGCAAATGGCAGCTCCCTTAATAGAGTTATTAAGGAAAGATAGTGGATTCAATTGGGGGTCAACAGCAGAAGAAGCATTCCAGACCTTGAAAAAAGCATTATTAGAAGCACCGGTATTAGCCCTTCCTGACTTTAACCAAGAGTTTGTGGTGGAATGTGATGCATCAGGTAGTGGTATTGGAGCTGTTTTTATCTCAAAATGGACATCCTATCGCATACATGAGCCAAGCTTTGAAGGGAAGAAATGCCCTATTATCAACTTATGAGAAAGAACTAATGGTTGTGGTAGTGGCTGTTAATAAATGGAGGTCGTATCTTTTGGGGAGAAGATTTGTGGTGAGAACGGACCAAAAGAGTTTAAAGCATTTATGGGAACAACGGATAGTTACTCCAGCACAACAAAAATGGCTTGTTAAGTTGATGGGGTTTGATTTTATCATAGAATATAAACTTGGAAGGGAGAATAAGGCGGCTGATGCACTATCAAGGAAGTTAGAAGGGGAAGAACTGAGTTCTACAAAATCCAAACCGAAGGAAGAAGAAGCATCCATGATGGCCTTTTCAGCTCCAGTCCCCTTTTGGCTCGAACCAATTAAAGAGGAGGTAAGAACCCTTCCTGATTTGAAGAAAAAAGTGGAGGAGATAGAGTTGGGACATGCTGGACAAGGATGGGAATGTAGAGACGGATTGATTTTTTGCAAAGGGAAGATATTTTTATCCAAGGAGTCGGAGTTAAGGCAGCCAATAGTTGAAGAAATTCATTCTTCAGCACATGAGGGGATTAGTAAAACACTCCAAAGGGTAAAGTTTGTTTTTTATTGGAAAGGAATGAAGTCAACAGTCGTTGGGGTGGTACAGGGGTACGAAATATGTCAAAGGAATAAGGATCCTAATGGCTTGCCAGCAGGACTACTTCAACCATTGCCAGTGCCTAGAGAGGTTTGGACTGAGATTGCCATGGATTTCATAGATGGGCTGCCAGAATCCAAAGGGAAAAATTGCATTATGGTAGTAGTGGATCGATTTTCTAAAATGGCCCATTTCATCGCACTTAAACATCCCTATACAGCACCGACTGTGGCAGAAGCATTTTTCCAAAACATTTACAAGCTTTATGGCATGCCCCAGAAGATAGTTTCAGATCGGGATCCAGTTTTCACTAGTGCGTTTTGGCAAGAGCTCTTCAATCTACATGGTACGAGGCTCAATTACTCTACAGCATACCATCCACAATCAGATGGACAGACAGAAGCGGTTAACAAGACCCTTGAGATGTATTTGAGGTGCTTCACAGGTGATCGACCGAAACAATGGAGTAAGTGGTTAGCTTGGGCAGAGTGGTGTTACAACACGAGCGTACATAGCTCACACGGTAAGACACCATATGAGGTAGTATATGGTAAGCCACCTCCTAACCTTTTGGATTATGTTCCGGGTAGTTCCAATGTGGATGCCGTGGACAAGGAAATGAATGGAAGAGAGCAGATGCTAAAAGAATTAAAGGAAAAAATGGTGGAGGCCAAGAATCGAATGAAGAAGGTGTATGATAGAAGGCATTCAGAGGTAGAATTTGCAGTAGGGGAGCATGTGTTTTTAAGGCTTCAACCATATCGTCAATTGTCTGTTGGGCTTCGTAGAAATCAAAAACTATCACCAAGGTATTACGGGCCATTTGAGATCATAGAGCGGGTGGGGAGAGTTGCTTACAAGTTGAAACTACCAGAAGGAACCAAGATACATCCTGTATTTCATGTCAGTAAACTGAAGAAGGTGCTTGGTAAGAAGGTGGAACCAGAAATAGATCTTCCCCAATTGGTGGATGAGGAGGATGCATTGGTAGCTCGACCTCAAGCCATACTTGATAGGAGAACAAGGAAGAACCAATAAGAGTTACTGGTACATTGGAAGGGATTGTCACCCAATGACGCAACGTGGCACCCAATTGAGCAGTTGAAGATGAGGTATCCCGATATGGACCTTGAGGACAAGGTCCTTTCATAAGGGGTGGGGAGTTGTTACGGGCTGACTTGGGCCAAGACAAGTGTGGGCTTTATAATATCAAGGCTCAGTAATAAGTGACAAAAAGTAAAGACAATAAAAGGCAACCTACGGGAGAAGGGCAGAACATTCTGGAGAGAAGCAGTTTGGATGCTGTCTCGCGTGAAAGAGGAGTTGGTGGCAACCTCCCATAGAAGTTGCAGTCCGGTGTTCCGGTGGTGGCAACCTCCCATAGAAGCTGTGTATGAGTTCCTATTTCCTTGTATTGCTCTCTGTTGTGTAGTTATGACTATGTATTTCTTGTGAAGGTAGGGTGAGGAGTCGGTGTGCTGTTATTGTGAGTGTTTGTGGAATGTTTGATAGTTTGTCTGTGTAATTCTCGTAGTTGGTAGTGGAGGGAGTATTCATGAGGTAGATTGGGTTGTTCCCTGTTGGCTTATTGTGGTAGTAGTTGAAGACTTGCTGAGGATTGTTGTGACTGTGAGGTGTGAATCCTTGGGGAGTTATTGTGGATTGTAACCATTGGACGGGCAAGGAAGAATAGAAAACAACATAAACATTATCTGTCAAACTCAGATCCTGGTACTAATTCGGATATTTCGTTATCAAAGGACTTAAATTGTAACAATTTGGGGATGCTTAAGGACATTATGGGCGCCACGTCAAGGGGCAGTTCTGCCTTTTGGCTTTGTGGTTTGCACGTAACAACTTGGTATCAGAGCCACACCCACGTCCTGCGTTCGATTCCCGGAAGGGGCGACCTGGGAGGGGGCGACCTGGTGGGGTGACCAGAGTGGGCCGTCTAGAGTGGGCTGTGGCTTCGTGGGCCATCGGGGGCCGGGTCGCGGAGCGTGGTGGAGTTGTTACGGGCTTATGGGGGCCCGTGGCACACTGGGCTTATGGGGGCCTAGTGGGGGATGATGCTTAAGGACATTATGGGCGCCACGTCAAGGGGCAGTTCTGCCTTTTGGCTTAGTGGTTTGCACGTAACAGACTTTTGTTGCATATTGTAACAATTACCAATGCGTCAATTTTTCACTTTTACAAGTTCATCTTAGATTATAATTTCTTTAAAGATCAAGTAGGGAATATCTTAAAGAAAATATAATCAACAGGTTTATCATGCCATATTCTCCATCTCCTCCAAAACACAAGGGGCGCAGTTACAATTCCAAAGCTAAAAAAGAACCCTAATTCGATACTTATATAATTCCAATTGATCATACTTTGGGAATTCAAACGAGTGCCTTTGGGTGGCGGAGTTACTGATTGCGACTTCTCATTTCTGCATCGTGACTTTAATTGAAAGCCACATAATCCTTTGTTTCCTTCAAAAGAAGTTTCTAGAAGTGTCCCAAATTGTTTGGCCGTTGGGGTTGGCCCTTCCAATTGATTGAATGAGAGATTAAGGTTTGATAGAAAAATAAGACCATTACCAAGTTGTAGATTGTACCAATTAGCTTATTACTTGAAAGATCTAGAACCTTAAGATCACATAATTTTCCCAACGATGCTAGAGTTTGACTTGTTAAGGCATTGTCTAATAGGTTCAACATTCGTAGCATTTTAAGTTCTCCAACTTTTTCAGGTATTGGACCAACAAAATGGTTGCAAGAGAAGTCAATGGTGGTGAAGATGGTTAGAATTTTTACTTGCTCTATCTTTGAACCTTTGATGGTAATTGTAACCTTATTTTGATACAAAATTGAGCTAAAATAAGCGGTATGTTTTTCTTCATCCATCATTGCCCTCCAAGTAGAAGAATAGATTTTTGGAAATCTACCCATAAAATTAGTAAAAGACATTCAAAATTTGAAGCATTGGCCAACTATTAGTATGGCCAAAGTGAGGAGTAGGCTTGTAAAGCTTGTTGGAATGCAAAACAAGGACCCTTAACATGGATGCGTTCTCCAAGTAAAATGGGAAAGTATCTCTAATATTGTTGTTCCCAACATTTAAGTCCTCCAATCCCACATAGTTGGCCAAAGATTTTGGTAGCTCTCCATCAAGTTGGTTTCTATTATGAGCTAAAATTTGTAAATTGGAGTCTTTTGGAAATGAGGTAGAAATTCTACCACTAAGGTTGTTTTCCATGAGATTTAGTACCTTGAGATTGCCACTTAATTGAATTGAGCATTGGGGAATTTTGGTGCTAAAGAATTATTAGACAAAATTAGGACTAGAAGATTTGAGACATTGCATATTGACTTGGGTATGGGCCCTTCCAAGTTATTGCTTTTCAAATTAATGTACCTCAGTGAATAAGTATAAGCATTGGAAAATTCATTGAGTTAACTAGAAAATTGGTTGAAGGAAAGGTCTAAGACTTGCAAGAAAGGAAGGGACAACAAAGAAATTGCAAAAATTAAAACCATTATATTTTACTTTTCATAAATAGTTCCTAGAAAGGTCACAATATAAAAGATTTCTTGACTAAATCATGCTAAATTAAAAAGATCCATTAAATTTATTTAATGAAAGAGAGAGTACCTCAAGACATTTGAGTTTAAAGATTGACTTTGGTATAAGTCCTTCCAACTTATTGCCTTCCAAATTAATTTCCCTCAATAAATATGTAGAAAGATTGGAATATTCATTAAGTTGACAAGAAAATTGGTTGTAGGAAGGACTAAGATCTGCAATAATGGAAGGGAAAATAGAGAAATTGAAAAGATTAAAACCATTACTTTTCACATAAAGCTCTAGTAAAGATAGACATATAGAAGATTTCTTGGCCAAAATTATGCTAAATTGGAAAGATCTACTAAAATTTATTTGAAGAAAGAAAGAGTACTTCAAGAAGTTGGTTCAAAGATTGACTTGGGTATGGGCCCTTCCAACTTATTATCTTCCAAATCAATTTTAAGTAGTAAATAAGTAGAGACATTGGAAAATTCATTGAGTTGACCAAAAAATTGGTTGTAAGAAAGGTCTACACTTTGCAACAATGGAGCGAAAAATAGAGAAATTAGAAAGATTAAGGCTATTACATTCTATTTTTCACGGTACAAAAAATTTCTTGACCCAAATCATGCTAAAGTTGAAAGATCCTCTAAATTTATTTGAAGAGGGAAAGAGTACCTCAAGACCTTAGAGTTCAAAAGATTCACTTAGGTATGGGCCCTTCCAACTTATTGTCTTCCAAATCATTTTAAATAGTGAATAAGTAGAGCCATTGGAAAGTTCATTAAGTTAACCAAAAAATTGGTTGTTGGAAAGGTCTAAACTTTGCAACAATGGAAGGGAAAACAAAGAAATTGGAAAGATTAAAACCATTAAATTCTATTTTTTATAGAAAAATTTCTTGACCAAAATCATGCTAAATTGAAAAGATCCACTAAATTTATTTGAAGAAAGAGAAAGTATCTCAAGATCTTGGAGTTCAAAGATTGACTTTGGATGGGTCTTTCCAATGTATTGTTGCCCAAATAAATTTTCCTTAATGAATAAGTAGAGACATTCGCAAGTCCATTGAGTTGGTTGGAAAATTGGTTGTTGGAAAGGTCTAAATTCTACAACATTAGAAAGGAGAACAGAGAAATCGAAAATATTAGAACCAGTATATTCTGCTTTTCACATATATTTTTGGGAATGGTCAAGATATAAAAGATTTTTTTTAACCAAAATCATGCTAAATTGGAAAGATGTACTAAATTTATTTGATGAAAGAAAGAGTACCTTAAGTTGTCTGAGTTTAAAGATTGACTTTGGTATGAGTCCTTCCAACTTATTTCCTTCAAAATTAATTTCCCTCAATGAATAAGTAAAGAGATTGAAAAATTCATTAAGTTGACTAGAAAATTGGTTGTAGGAAAGGACTAAGATCTGCAATAATGGAAAGGGAAACATAGAAATCGAGAAGATTAAAATCATTATATTCTACTTTTCACATAGACCTTTAGGAAAGATAGATATATAAAAGATTACTTGACCAAATCATGCTAAAGTGGAATGATCCACTAAGTTTATTTGAAGAAAGAGAGAGTATCTCAATGCCTTAGAGTTTAAAGATTGACTTGGGTAAAAGACCTTCGAACATATTGCCTTCCAAATCTATTTCCCTCAATGAATAAATAAAGGCATTAGAAACTTCATTGAGTTGATTAGAAAATTGATTGTAGGAAAGGTCTAAACTCTACAACAATGGAATAAAAATAGAGAAATTGAAAAGATTAAAACTATTATATTTTATTTTTCACATAAATCTTTGAGAAAGGTCAAGATATAAAATATTTTTTGATCAAAATCATGCTAAAGTGGAAAGATCCACTAAGTTTATTGGAAGAAAGAGAGAGTACCTTAAGATCTTGTAGTTCAAAGATTGACTTGGGTATAGGCCCTTCAAACTCATTGCCTCCCAAGTTAATTTCCTTCAATGAAGAAGTAGGGATGTTGGAAAATTCACTAAGTGGACTAGAAAATTGGTTGTAGGAAAGGTCTAAACTCTACAATAATATAAGGGAAAATAAAGAAATTGAAAATATTAAAACCATTATATTTTACTTTTTACATAAAGTTATGAGAAAAGTCAAGATATAAAAAGATTTATGGACTAAAATCATGCTAAAGTGGAAAGATCCACTAAGTTTATTTGAAGAAAGAGAGAGTACCTTAAGAACTTGAAGTTCAAAGATTGACTTGGGTATGGGCCCTTCCAACTTATTGTCTCTCAAATTAACTTCCCTTAATGAATGAGTAGAAATATTGGAAAATTTATCGAGTTGATCGGAATAGTCATTGTAGAAAAGGACTAAGATCTACAATGATGAAAGGGAGAATAGAAAATAGAAAAGATTAAAGCTATTATATCACTTATTCTTTTAGGAAAAGTCAAGATATAAAAAGTTTATTAAATACTGCTAAATTGGAAAGATCCACTAAATTTATTTTAAAAAAAAAAGATATCTTAAGACCTTGAAGGTTAAAGATTGACTTGGGTGTAGGCCCTTCCAAGTTATTGCCTCCCAAATTAATTCCCCTCAATGAATATGTAGAGATATTAAATAATTCATTAAGTTGACTAGAAAATAGATTGTAGGAAAGGTTTGAACTTTGCAACAATGGAAGGGAGAATAGAAAAGTTGGAATTGATCCAATGAGATTGTTTAATGATAGGTTCAAATAACTAAGGTTTGTTAACTTCTCAAAATCAAATGGAATATGAGGATAGTTGAAACTATTATGCGCCAAATCAAGCTTTGAAGATGTTGAAGACTGAAAGTACTACCTGAATTGTCAAATTTACCAATAATGCATTCCTCAACCAGATCCAGACCAATAACACTTCCATCCTTGCAGGTTATGCCTTCCCAGGAACAACAATCAACAGTTTGATTCCACATAACTAGCTTTTTGGATGCAGCAGCATCAAATATAAGATTATTCTTCAATTCCAGCAACAAGGACTGTTGATCGCCTAGACATTGTCCCAGCGCCCCAAAGACACAGGAAGTAAGAAGTGAATAAATGACAATAAAGAAAAACCACGAACAAAATGTGCTTCTCAATGTAGGCTGTTATAAGAGCCTCTTTCTACAGGAAACTGCGAAAGAAGTATTGATAATTAGGGTGGGTTTAGGAAGGCAGAGTCCCGCAAGAACGAGCCTTTTTGTCAATGGCTTTGTGTGGAATGGCAGCTGAAAACGTAAGGGGCAAAGTCAGAGAAGAGAGAGGAATCACAAGAGAACGAGAACTAGTAAGTCCACCCGGTTAGGGGTTTGAGTCCCCTCCCCCTCTTCCGTGTGTGCATCTTGTGGTAAAAAAATTAATAATTAAAAAAAATGATTAGAGTAAGAAATAAAGTTTAAAAAATCAAACAAAAAAATATTATCAAAACAATAAAAAAAAAAGTGATGGAATAGGAGATTATAAAAATCATTTCAAACGTTGTGCTATGCTTTCGAAGGATGTAATTATATGATCCCTCACCGTGGATTATCAATGGGCGGACTCAGTTGCCTGGCTTAGCTAACCACTAAGTCAGGGGAGTCCCCAAACTTATTGGGGTGAGAGATCATGGCTTCTACATCAAAAGGTGCCATTTGAGGAGCATGTGAAGATAACAAATGTAGCCATTTTTTCCATCTAACTATACCCATTTAGTGCTAGTACTTCTTGACACTCAAGACAAGAAAACGTATTAAATCTTAGATGGTAAATATAATAACTTTGAGAGAGTAATTTATAAAAAAATAAAACTCTTTTTTACCTGCCGATACCTCAAAATAGTGCCCGTACAGAACGAGCTATCTGTTTCCGATCTAAAGTTGTAAGGTTCGATCCAAAACGCACACTATTTGATTATATTGTCAAACACGCCAGACTTTGGCAGGTTATCATCTTAATATTTTATGCAAGCTATCGTCAAAGTGGCTGCCATCTTGTCGAAAGAAAAGAAATGTTCGTGGCTATCCAAATCTATGGATTGCAGTGGGTTTAAATTTAAGGCAAACGTCAATGGTAATAAATGAAGTTCAGAAAACAGAGGAAGTGGACCGCCAAACTGTGTTTCTCCTGTATTGAGAAAATGATAATGAATGAATACACGGGTGTCTTTCACCTTATCAAATTAAAAGGAGAGATTAAACAAATGAAAAAACTAATGAGTTTTTGACTAGGCCATAAGTCGCACGTTAGTTTTATAGCATCCGGAGCACGCAAGATTAAGTCCGGACTGACCACTAATCGAAGAAGCAGAGAGGACGCTACCCTGTAAGTGCTTGCAAAGGAAAGATCCTGTAATGGATGACTAGTTGAGGTCACACGTGCAGCAGTCCAGGAAGTGTTGTAGCCACGTCAGCTTCTAAGTTCCATGTCAGCTGCTGACAAGGATAAATAAACTGTCCTAGTCATAGTTAATTTTGTTTAGTTAAATTCTGCTACAATTTGTTGGAGTTTGTTAATAAGCTGTTAAGCAAGTTAATTAGTTCTTAAGTAGCCTGTGGTTATAAATAGGAGATGTACCCGTGAGAGTCGATAAACTTATTGTAATTCAGTTCTGTATAGAAATAGAGAGAGGTCTCGGGTTCCCTTAAAGTAATCCCACTAATTGTATCTTTTTCATTTTTTTTCAAGATTAGGCATAATGCCAAGCTTTGATTGTGCTGACTTCTATTAATGATCTCAAATTGAGTTCCTGGACCGCTGCAACACGACGCAACAAATACATCAAAGTCACGGTTGGAGTATCGCACTCTTCCTACGATGAAGTCATGGATATGTATGCTTGTAGTTGAGCATTGCACTCCGGGAAAAAACTTCGCTCGCACTTGATTATCATGGTCTTGGCTCGTTTACCCTATTTTGCTGTCAAACTCGTTGCCCAGTGCGTGGAATGTGGAGAATCAATCTAGGCATGCAAGTTCGACGAAATTTCCAAAACAAATCCAAGCCCCCGGACTGAATGATGGACCAGAAATTTATTAGTTATAATTATTGGTATATATGTATGTAACCATGCCCACCAAAGTTTGTTTTCTTCCTCGGTTATTGATATTCTTGACGTTTTATGCAAATGTTTCAACAATGCATTTTATTTTATGTCTAAGTCGAACAACATAAGTGGTATGCTTACAAATTGATCTATCAGAATAAAAAATCTGCATAATTTCCAAATATTCTTCTAATCGAAAACAAAAAGAGAGTATTGTCCTTGTGGTGGATTTTTATTTGTGGAATGGATAGTATCTAGTAGAGCATGAGGGCGATAATAGGGCATAACATTTATGTTATGGAATACCGGATATTCTCCTAGCATAATATTAGGACATTTGATATTATATAAATATTTTCATAATTATTGGTTTATATGTGTTGGAATATATTTTAATGATATTGGAATATATTAACACTTTAATGATGAGAAAAATAGAAATTATAATATGAGAATATTATAATCATTATTCGATTATTTATTTAATAGATTTTTATTAGAAAAATAATATTGAAAATTGTATGCAGGAAATTAAGTTAGAATGAGCCCAGTCTGCAAGTCAGACTTGCGCAACCTAGCTTGCGTGAACATGTGACCTAGTTTAGAGAGGCACAACCCAGGTGCAAGCCCGCATGAGCCAGCCTAGGGCGCGACCTAGGTCCAGAGCGTGACCCGCATGCATGACCTAGGTCCAGAAGTACGACCTGCGTGCAAGACCCAGACTTGTTCTTGCGACCTGCGTGCGTGACCTGACAGAAGACGCGACCCATGAAGCTGTCTGCACTCACAAACCATTCTCTCGACTTAGTAACTCGTGACCAACGACACTGTGACTTCCCTGCCAAAATTGACCGTCGATTACTTCTCCGTTCAAGCTGAAAAAGGTCTCTTTGGAAAGCTAACAGAGAGGGGAACAATTCTGTGAAGAAAAATCGAAGACCCACTACTCATAGAGGATTAATTTCAAGAAGAGAAAGAAAAAGCTCCAACGGGAAGAAGATGTGATGGTGCTCAAAGGTGTCAGAACGACTCTTTGGAAGTGAGAGGTTAGTCTACTTGATGCTATTTAAGTGCTTTATCCTCTCCATTGTTTGGTTGGTCAAAAATCACAGAGAAAATGAAAAGATTAAAACGAAAATGCTTGGGTTACCTCCCAAGAAGCGCTTGCTTTATAGTTTTCAGCCAAACTATCCTAGATGTTGTTGCTCAAGGAGGATGAAGCTGTAATAGTTTAGGAGACAACTTATGTTGTAAAATGGTAGAGCACTCTTTAATCAACCTCATTGTCTCATATATTTCCAACTTCCTTTTGTTCTCCAATATCTTTTTCAAAAAAATTTCATAACTAAACATTTGAGTTGAAGCATCTATAAAAGGAATGTTAATGTGCAATTTTGAAGATATATCAAGGAATTTCAAAAATTGCTTATCTTTTTCATCTTGCTGGAATTTCTGGGGAGATGGAATTGGAGGCATAAAGGGTATCAAATTTTTTGGAACAAGCTGTTCGGTGAAATTCTATATGCAAGTGAACATGTCGAACATGTAATATAATGATGAGAAAGATATCGTCCTACAGAGATTGATGATTACTAGACCAATTAATTACTAATGGTGAACAACTCCTATAATTTATCTAGCAAATCAAATTGATAGATGATAGATTAACTAACTAAATCTAATAAAACTAAATACAAGAAATATGTTAGAGCATATGATTTCACCATAATTACTAGGTATTAATATTGATTATTTATGGTTGCAAGAGGGATAATATCTATGTGATGGCAGAATTTCCTAATTTATTTACTATCCTATGTCTAGGTATAGCAAACCTACTTAGTTCATTAATTCACTATATCTCTATATGTGAATTGAAACAAACCAAATGCATTAGGATCTATGAACATTTTCAGTTTACACCGAAAGCCACACAAACAATATGGTATATGTCTATCCATATTTAATCTATGGTTGCATATTACAAGAAGCAACTGCATGCTATTTCCTGTCGGTCTTTAACATGCAAATCAAGTCATCTAAGTGGTAGCTAATCACTTAAAAGCATTAAACTCCGTAATATGTAACTTCACATAAATAAAATATCTTGCAAAACATAATAATCATAAGATTCATACCATTATAATTAGGTTACATCGTAGCTCTAACAAAAATAAACTAAAACATAAAGCAATAATGAGGAAGAATGGTAATAAGAAATAAAGAAGGCATCTTGAATCCAAGAACAAGAAGTCTGTCACCCTTTTTGTCTTCTCTTCAAGAAAGCCTTGAATTCTTGGCCTCTCTCTTGAGTTGTGCTTAATTTCCTCCTCTTCTTCTTTTGCCTCTTCTCTTCTTTTAAATAGGGTTTAGGTTTAGACCTACCTCCTATCATAATAGAATTAGGTTTTAGAGATCTAAAACAATTGGGTTTTGAACTTCTAAATTAATTAGGATTTGAATTCCTAACATGATTGGGTTTTTTAAATAAATAGAAAACCTAATAATAATGGAAAATCTAAAGTCCAAGCCCATCTTGACTCTCTTGATCTTGATATTACGATTTTGCCACACAATAAGCATCAGGTTCTCCCTATTCATCCTTTTTCTCCATGTCTCCTTACGCTACATAAACAAGACAAATTTAGGTAAATAAAGAGGAGTTCAAATGTTTTCTTACAATTATTAAAGTTATTTATTGCCTAAAATAGATAAAATAACTCTATAAAAATAGAGTTATCAAAACCCCCAAACTTAACATTTTGCTAGTCCTCGAGCAAAAGCAATAAACAATATATGTTTTAGACAAAACCCCTTCATGAAATTTTCTCATAATTGCTCAAACTCAAAATTCAAAGAAAAATATAACTTTCATCCAAAGACCACAATTGTTTTATAAGATAAGATAGACTCTTAACTATGTTGACCGCGCGTGTGTGTGTGAGTTCTTATCTTTTCAACTATATGCACTCCAAATAGATTCACATTAATATGCAATCTCTCAAAATCTTTTACCAAACCTCATATGTTTGCTTTTCATTCATCTCTCCACTAATGTAAGCCAATCATCTAATCAAAAATCAATAGGACTTTTATAAGCTTGTAATGTAAGGCTGGGCTAGGGGTAAGATGAAAGTCATTTAGGCTTAATTCACCCATGAACACATTACTTTCTAGGATCTCATAAAAAACTCTTGTCACTTTCTACCATCACTTTTCTCATTCTTTTCCATCTAAAAATGCTTGATTTCACTTGGATTCTAACACTCACAAAGTCATAATCATGCTTGCATCAATAAAACAAGTAAAAGTACTAGACATGTAGTCAGTATACTCTTATCTTGCCAATCATTTCAATTACTATGCTTAATGGCCTAATTCAAAACATTGAATGGCTTAAATATGATAAGGAATGATAAGAGGATTCCATTCTTGGGCAAATGTTGTACTTCCTTTCTTTTCCTTTTTTTTTTTTTTTTTTTTTTTTTTTTTTGCAGAAATGAAATACTATGCCCCACTTAATCATTGTAATCAATTTCTTCCCATGCTCCATCTTCCTTTCAAACTTTATTCATCTCAAACAAACTTCCATCCTATAAGTTAACATGTTCATGGGTGTGGGACAATAAGATAAGTTGTTCAAGGCTTATGGCTATATATATGTGGGTGTTATTAAAAAAAATGGATAAGAATCAAGGCTCAGCGGGGTGACTGGTGATAAATAAATAAGGTTGGCTTGAAAGGCTCAAACGATCCAAAGAATGGCCTAAATCATTTTCTCAATTAGATGCAGCTTAGGATTTCGCCTCAAGAGAAAATCAAATAAATTCTAAGATTCAGGTGAGATCTAAGAAAATCACATACTTCACATGAATGTTCTCTAGAGATACACACAATTTCAAAAATAAAGGACTTTTAGTGCTCAATAGGTGGATCAACATAATCAAAATCACACTTAACTCACACCACAATTGCAGGTTTGAACAAAATCTATATCTTCCAAAGAATCACCAAGAATTCACAACATGGGATGTAATCATGACATAAAAAAATTTCAATCAAATTTAGCACAAAGGTTCTTTCCCTACCCCCAAACTTGAATGAAGCATTGTCCTCAATGGAAAAAGAAAAGAAAGCAATAATAATGAAGGAATAGGAATGAGAAAACTCCCTTGATTGTAGGTCATATCCACGTAGAGCTCTGAGGAGATGGTGGTGACAAAACTTCTAATGAAAAGACTAAAACGAAATTGCTTGGGTTGCCTCCCAAGAAGCGCTTGCTTTATAGTTTTCAGCCAAACTATCCTGGATGTTGTTGCTCGAGGAGGATGAAACTCCAATAGTTTAGGAGACAGCTTGTGTCGTTTGATTGTTAAGCATTCTTCAATAAGCACAACTGTCTCATATACTTCCAACTTCCTTTTGTTCTCCAGTATCTTGTTCAACAATTTTGCATAACTAGATATTTGAATTGGAGCATCTGCAAAAGAAATGTTAATGTGTAGTTTTAAAGATATATCAAGGAATTCCAAAAACTGCTTATCTTTTACGCGTTCCTGGAATCTTTGGGGAGATGGAGCTGGAGGCATAAAGGACATAGGATTTTCTGGAACAAGCTTGCTCCTAGGTGCCTCCTCAAGTTGCATGCTGACATCTTTATCATTATCTTTGAGACTCTCCTTGTCAACATCAATTTCTCCTACTTGCTTGCCACATGTTGGGGTTATTGACTCTACGGTATCTTCAAGACTTTTCTCTATATCACTAGGCAAATGACCCTCCTGATTCTTTGAGATCATACTGATGATTAGTTGACTCATCTACACCTCTAATTTTTGGATTGAAGCTTCTTGTCTTTGGAATCTTTCTTCATTGTTTTGCATCATCTTGTCAATCATGTCCTCCAAGTTAGGCTTTACCTCTTCGATGTGCTTAAATGTTGGTGGCAGTCTCATATCATTTGGGTTACTCCATGAAAAATTTTGATGATTGTTCCATCCCGGATTGTACATGTTGAAGTAGAGATCATTTTGCGACCTGCTAGGAATCCTAACAAAATTAGCATAATCATTATAATGAGCATAAGGGTTACCTACTTCACATTCCGTGCTCTCATTTGCTCCACCATAAAATTCACATGATCTACTTTGATGTCTCACAACTGGAGTATTTAGGTTGTCTATCTTCTCATTGAGCACTTTTAATTGTGTAGACATTATGGTGAAGATATCTACTTCATGGACTCCACTTGCTTGATGCATTGGTAGCCTCCTAGTAGACCATTGATAGCTATTGGCTGACATTTCCTCCAAAAGGTTATATGCCTCTTCTGTTGTTTTGTTGTGCAAATCACCTTCTGCAGCAAGAAATTTCTGAGCCAAATCATCCCATGTAGTAATTGATCCTGCAGAAAGAGAAGAGAACCAATTTTTAGCTATATCTCTAAGAGAAAATGGAAATAACCTTAACCTGATAACATCTTTTGTAACTCCATGATCTCCAATCATGTCACAGAATTCAAGGAATGCTTCAATGTGAGCTTTTGGATCCTCATTTGGTAGCCCACTATACTGCACAGAGTTTTGAAGCTTCTTGATGAGCACGGGCTTGATCTCAAAATTGTCTACCTGAATTGCAGGCCTTTGGAAGCTTGATGTGGCACTCCAAAATGTTGGTGTAACATAGTCTTTTAAAACTCTATGTGTACCATCATATCTCTCCATCCTTGTTGCTTAATCTTTCTACAATAACAACTTAACAAAGATTTTTTTTTCTCTTTTTTTTTTTTAAGAAAAAAAAAGAAAAATAAAAAAAACAAAAAATGATTTTTTTTCTTTTTTTTTTCAACAAAAAAAAACGATTTTTTTTTCAAGAATTAAAAGAAACAATTTTTTTTTCAAGAATTAAAAAAAAAACGATTTTTTCTTAAAAGAAAATAAAAGCTAGATTAAACCTAGAAATTATTCGGTATTAATATTAATCAGCAGTAAAACAACCAATCCTCGGCAACGGCGCCAAAAACTTGTTCGGTGAAATTCTATATGCAAGTGAACATGTCGAACAAGTAATATAATGATAAGAAAGATATCATCCCACAGAGATTGGTGATTACTAGAGCAATTAATTACTAACGGTGAACAACTCCTATAATTTATCTAGCAAATTAAATTGATAGATGATAGATTAACTAACTAAATCTAATAAAACTAAATACAAGAAATATGTTAGAGCATATGATTTCACCATAATTACTAGGTATTAATATTGATTATTTATGGTTGCAAGAGGGATAATATCTATGTGATGGCGGAATTTCCTAATTTATTTACTATCCTATGTCTAGGTATAGCAAACCTACTTAGTTCATTAATTCACTATATCTCTATATGTGAATTGAAACAAACCAAATGCATTAGGATCTATGAACATTTTCAGTTTACACCGAAAGCCACACAAACAATATGTATATGTGTATCCATATTTAATCTATGGTTGCATATTACAAGAAGCAACTGCATGCTATTTCCTGTCGGTCTTTAACATGCAAATCAAGTCATCTAAGTGGTAGTTAATCACCTAAAAGCATTAAACTCCGTAATATGTAACTTCACATAAATAAAATATCTTGCAAAACATAATAATCATAAGATTCATATCATCATAATTAGGTTACATCGTAGCTCTAATAAAAATAAACTAAAACATAAAGAAATAATGAGGAAGAATGGTAATAAGAAATAAAGAAGGCATCTTGAATCCAAGAACAAGAAGTCTGTCACCCTTTTTGTCTTCTCTTCAAAAAAGCCTTGAATTCTTGGCCTCTCTCTTGAGTTGTGCTTAATTTCCTCCTCTTCTTCTTTTGCCTCTTCTCTTGTCTTAAATAGGGTTTAGGTTTAGACCTTCCTCCTATCCTAATAGAATTAGGTTTTAGAGATCTAAAAAAATTGGGTTTTGAACTTCTAAATTAATTAGGATTTGAATTCCTAACATGATTGGGTTTTTTAAATAAATAGAAAACCTAATAACAATGGAAAATCTAAAGTCCAAGCCCATCTTGACTCTCTTGATCTTGATATTACGATTTTGCCACACAATAAGCATCAGGTTCTCCCTATTCATCCTTTTTCTCCATGTCTCCTTACGCTACATAAACAAGACAAATTTAGGTAAATAAAGAGGAGTTCAAATGTTTTCTCACAATTATTAAAGTTATTTATTGCCTAAAATAGATAAAATAACTCTATAAAAATAGAGTTATCACAAGCTTACTCCTAAGTGCCTTCTTAAGTTGTATGTTGACTTCTTTATCATTATCTTTGAGACTCTCCTTGTTAACATCAACTTCTCCTACTTGCTTGCCATTTGTTAGGGTTATTGCTTCTATGGTATTTATAGTGTTTTTCTCTATATTGCTAGGCAAAGGACCTTCTTGTTTCTTTACGATCATATTGATTAACTGACCCAACTGCAACTCTAATTTTCTAATTAAAGCTTCTTGGTTTTGAAGGCTTACCTCTTGGTTCAGAATTCTTGCTTTAGTACTCTCTATAAAATTCTGTGTGGTGATAGCCAGGTTGGTGACTATATTATCTCTAGGGCTTTTCTCCATATTGCTAGGCAAAGGACCCTCTTGTCTCTCTAAAAGCATGTTGACCAACTGACCCATTTGCAACTCTAATTTTTTTATTGAAGCTTCTTGATTCTGAAATTTTGTTTCAGTCCTTTCCATAAAGTTTTGTGTGATGATGGCTAGTTTGGTAACTGTATCCTCCAAATTAGGCTTCTCCTTTTTCTGTTTGCTTAAATGTTGGTTGCGGTCTTATCTCATTTGGGTTACTCCATAAAAAATTTTGGTGGTTGTACCATCCCAGATTATACATGTTGGAGTAAAGATCATTTTGTGACCTACTCGGAATCCTAACAAAATTAGCATATTCATTACATTGAGCATAAGGGTTACCTATTTGACATTCCATGCTCGCATGTCCTCTACCACAAAATTCACATTCTCTATTTTGAATTCTCACAATTAGAGTACTTAGGTTGTCTAACTTGTTATTGAGAACTTCCAATTGTGCACACTTTGTGGTAAAGATATCTACTCCATAGACTCCACTTGTTTGATGCATTGGTAGCCTCTCAGTAGACCATTGATAGCTATTGAATGCCATCTCCTCTAGAAGCTTATATGCCTCTTCTGGTGTTTTGTTGTGCAAGGACCTTCCTGTAACCATACAGGTAGTCCATGATGTGGACATCTCTTCAAAAGTTCCTTGAATCTTTCCTAAGCTTCATATAATGATTCGTTATCCATATGTGTAAAAGTGATAATATCTTTGCTCATTTTTACAGATTTTGCAAAAGGAAAGAACTTACGAAGAAATTTCTGAGCCAAATCATTCTATGTAGTAATTGATCTTGTAGGAAGAGAATAGAGCCAGCTTTTGGTTTTGTCCTTAAGAGAAAATGGAAATAGTCTTAACCTGATAGCATCATCTGTAACTCCATTGTATTTGATTAGGTCACAGATTTCAAGGAAGACTTCAATGTGAGCATTTGGATCATCGTTTGGTAGCCCATTAAATTACACGGAGTTTTGAAGCATCTAGATGAGTGTTGGCTTGATCTCAAAGTTGTTTGCCTGAATTTCAGGCCTCTTAATGCTTGATGTGACATTCCAAAATGTTGGTGTAGCATAGTATTTCAAAAGTCTATGTGTACCATCATTTTTCTCTATCCTTGTAACTTAATCTTTCAACAATATCAACTTAACAAGGAATTTTTCTTTTCAAGAAAGAAAAAATAACAATAAAGTAAAATAAAAATAAAACAAAAAATGATTCTTTTTTTTTTTTTTGGTTTTTAGACAATTCAAAATTTTTTTTTCAACAACTAAAAAAAAAAAAGATTTTTTTTTAAAGAGAAAATGATTTTTTTTTTAAAAAGAAAATAAAGACTAGATTAAACCTAGAAATTATTCGGTATTAATATTAATCAGCAGTAAAACAACCAATCCTTAGCAACGGCGCTAAAAACTTGTTCGGTGAAATTTAGATGCAAGTGAACATGTCGAACAAGTAATATAATGATGAGAAAGATATCGTCCCATAGAGATTGATGATTACTAGACTAACTAATTACTAATGGTGAATAACTTCTAGAATTTATCTAACAAACTCAAATGATAGATGATAAATTAACTAACTAAATCTAAGAAAACTAAATACACAAAATATGTTAGAGCATATGATTTCACCATAATTACTAGGTATTAATATTGATTATTTATACTTACAAGAGGAATAATATCTATGTGATGACGGAATCTCCTAATTTATTCACCATCCTATATCTAGATATAATGAACCTACTTAGTTTATTAATTCACTATATTTTTATATGTGAATTACAATAAACCAAATGTATTTGGATTTATGAACATTCCCAGTTTACATTGAAAGCCACACAAACAATATGGTATATGTCCATCCATATTTAATTTATGGTTACACATTACAAGAAGCAATTGCATATCATTTCTTGTCGGTCTCAAACATGTAAATCATATCATTTAAGTGGTAGCTAATCACTTAAAAGCGTTAAACACAGTAATATGTAACTTCACATAAATAAAATATCTTGCAAAGCATAATAATCCTAACATTCATACTATTATAATTAGGTTTACATCATAGCTCTAACAAAAGTAAACTAAAACATAAAGAAATAATGAGGAAGAACAATAATAAGAAATAAAGAAGGCATCTTGAATCCAAGAATAAGAAGTTTGTCATCCTTTTTGTCTTTTCTTCAAGAAAACCTTAAGTTGTGCTCAATTTCCTCCTCTCTTTTCTTTAGCCTTTTCTCTTCTCTTAAATAGGGTTTAGATTTAGACCTATCTCCTATCCTAGTAGAACTGGGTTTTAGAGACCTAAAACAATTGAGTTTTGAACTCCTAAATTAATTGGCATTTGAATTCCTTACATGACTAGGTTTTCTATTAGAAAACCCAACAACAATAGAAAATCTAATAACAATCATCTAAAGCCCAAGCTCATCTTGACTTTCTTGATCTTGATATTATGATTTTGCCACACAATAAGCATTAGGTTCTCCATGTTCATCCTTGCCTCCTTGTGCTACATAAACAAGATAAATTTAGGTGGGTCTAGGGTTTAGAACTATCTCCTTATCCCAATAGAAGTGGGTTTTGGATTCCCAAGACAATTGGGTTTTAGACTCCTATATTAATTAGGCTTTGAACTCCTAATATGAATAGGTTTTCTAATTATTTAGAAAATCCAATAACAATAAAAATCTAATAACAATCATCCAAAGCCCAAGCCCAAGCCTATCTTGATTTTCTTGATCTTGATATTTTGACCTTTTTTTACCACATAATAAGTATCAGGTTATCCATGCTTGTCCTTTTTTCTTCATGCCTCCTTATGCTACATAAACAAGACAAATTTGAGTAAATAGAAAGGAATTCAAATATTTTCTCATAAGTATTAGATAATTTATTACTTAAATTGGGTAAAATAACTCTATAAAAATAGAGTTATCACATGGATTTTCCTCGTTTTACTGGGGTTAGTCCTAAAGAAAGATTAGTTTATTGTGAGAATTGGTTCACCATTTTTGTGGTTAGTGATCATTTGAGGGTTCAATATGTGATGGTAGCCATGGAAGGGGATGCTAGGGAATGGTATACCCCTTACATTGCTGAGCACGCTCCAGTTCCTTGGGAAGTGTTTAAACATGATGTAGTGACTCGCTTTGTTAAGAAAGACTAGGATAGTGAGGTGGATAGATTCTTTGGGCTATGATAGACTGGCTCAGTGGTAGAGTATGTTGCGACCTTTGAGAGGTTATGACCATGGGTTGCCTTTTAGAACCCGGGGATGAGAGAGACTTCCTTTGTTCATTTTTTCATCCAAGCCCTCAAGGTGGAGGTGCAACAGACAATATGGAATGGGAACCTAACCACCTAGGATGAGGTCGTGAGACTTGCATTTGTGGGTGAAGATAAGGCAGCCTAACACTTTCCTCAGCCACGAGTAACTCCCTGAGGCCCACAGGGGTCTAATCCCCTCTATAAGCAAGAGCACATGAGTCATCAAGATCGTGTTGTGCGCTAGGCAGCTCCTGTAGTGGCCTTATGGCCTAGCCTGCCTCTCCATTCGCTTAATCAAAGTCAAATGCAAGAATGAGGGGGTAAGGGTTTGTGTTACAATTGTGATGAGATATGGGTTAGGGGATGCCAATGTAAGACTAAGCAGCTGTTTGTGCTATTTGGAACGTAGGGAGAGTAGGAGGGGGATAATGGTAAGGAAGAACAATTTGATGAGACTTTAGAGTAGTTGGATGAGGATCAAGATGCAGGTACCATTGCCTTGCAGGCCATGTTAGGAGGTTCCTCCTTTCACACCTTTTAATTGGATGCCTAAGCTTGTGGATTAAGACTTAGTATCTTAGGGGACATAGGGTCTACTAATAACTTTATGGATTTTGAGTTAAAATGATGGGTTGGTTACGAAATCGAGGAGTTGGCTCCTTTTTGGGTCACCATAGTTAGGTGGCATTGCTTACTAGAAACACAAGAGTGTAACCAGTTTTAGTGGTGGATCCAAGGTCACACATTTGTTACTCTGGTATGGCTTTTGGCTTTTGGGGTTGCAACATGGTTTTGGGCATGCAGTGGCTTTGGACAGTTAACCCTATCACATTGGACTTAGCTCAGAGTCAGTTGACTATCCATGTGGTGGGGATGCCCTTGTCACTAAGAGGGAATGTGGGGGTCGACATAGTGGTAGGTGGCATTAGTGGGTAAAATTTCTGCCAATGGGGTATGGACCACCCCTATGGCACTGTGGCCCAATTACATGCTATTACATTATCTTCTATCAAAGAGGCATTTCTAGAGACCCTTCTAAGTGTGTTGGACAGTTTTCTAGAGATGTTCACCTTGCCTTTTCAGTTGCCACCCTCTTATGACCTTGATCACCACATACCTTTGCTTCTTAGAAGTAATCCAATGAGTGCTAGGCCTTTACTGATACCTTTATGTAGAAAGCGGAGATTGAAAAGATGGTGGAAGAAATGTTAGCGACAGGAGTGATACGTAAAAAAACTAGTCCTTTTGCATCCCTAGTCTTGTTGGTTAAGAAACATGATGGGTCTTGGCGATTTTGTGTGGATTATTGTGCACTCAATAATCTCATTGTGAAAGATAAGTTCCCTATTCCAGTAATTGATGAGTTATTGGATGAGCTACATGGCACTATTTGGTTTTCTACGTTGGGCTTGCGGTTGGGCTATCATCAAGTCTGTGTTCATCAGGAGGACATTTCGAAAATAGCTTTTTGTACTCACCAAGGTCACTATGAGTTCCTGGTCATGCCCTTTGGATTGACAAATGCCCCAGCCACCTTCTAGGTGCTCATGAACTCTATATTCCAATTATACTTATGGAGGTTTGTGCTAATATTTTTTAATGACATTTTGATATATAGTGCTAACTTAAAGAGCCATGTAAGGCACTTGGAGATGGTTTTCTAACTCTTATGGCATCATTAGTTATTCATAAAGTGTAGTAAATGTGCTTTTGCCCAATGTCATATTGAGTATTTGGGTCATGTTATCTTCAAGAAAGGGATTCAAAAAGATAAAAAAATAAAAATAAAAATTGAGGCTATATTGACTTGGCCCTGCCTTACCACCTTTCAAGGACTTCGAAGGTTTTTGGGACCTATTGGTTATTATCGATGCTTCGTCAAATATTATGGGCTGATGAGTAGGTTGCTCACCCAGATGCTACAGAAAGGAGGATTAGTGGTCTAAGGAAGCTATTTGTGCCTTTGATGAGTTGAAGAGGCCCATGAGTTCTATGCCGGTTCTTACAACACCTAACTTTGAGAAGGCGTTTATGATAGAGACATATGCAAGTCTAGGTGGAGTAGGGGTTGTTCTCACGCAAGAAGGTAGACCTATCACCTATTTAAGCAAGGCTTTAGTTCTATGACACTTGGGGCTCTTTACATATGAAAAATAATTGTTGGCCATTGTTGTGGCCATTAAAAAATGGAGACCTTATCTATTAGGGCATCACTTCATTGTACGTACCGGCCACCGTAGCTTGAAGCATTTGCTTGAATAACGGATATTTACATCGACTCAAAATAAGTGGTTGACAAAGCTATTGGGATATGATTATGAAATCCAATATAAAAAAGGAAGGAAGAATGGAGCAGTAGACACCCTTTCACGCTTACCAATAGATCAAGAGGGAGCAAAGTATTCATTGCAATCATTATCCATTTTACAACAGCAATGGATCCGAGAAGAGTTGGCAAGCTATGAGGGAGATCTGTATGTCCAACCCCTGCTTGAGGTGCTAGCCATTGACCCTTCAGCACATTCTGACTATAGCTTGAGTAATAGGGTTTTACGTCATGGAGGCAAGATTGTGATTGGTAGCACAAATGGCTTGAGAGAGTAGATAATTAAACATCTTCGTGAATATGGGTTGGTAGGTAACTATAGCATTAGAGGCACTTGGAAGAGAATCCAACAGTAATTCTATTAGGAAGGAATGAAGTAAATGGTGTCTCGTTGGGTGTCACGTTGTGAGATTTGCCAAAGATATAAGTATGAATAGGTGCCTTATTCAGGGTTCCTACAAGCCCTTCCCATCCTTAAACAAGATTGGCATGATATTAACATGGAATTCATGGAGGGACTACCCAAGAGTGAGGGTAGGGATACGATCTTAATGGTGGTAGAATACTTTACAAAATATGCTTACTTCATGGCAATGAGTCACCCCTTTTTAGCAATACAGGTGGCGCAAGTGTCCCTAGATGGAGTGGGGAAACTCCATGGACTTTTTGCCACTATTGTTAGTGACTGCGACTCTATATTCTTAAGCAAGTTTTGGGAAGCCTTGTTCAAGGACATCGGAGTTAATCTCCTTTGTAACACATCATATCATCCCTAGACTGACAGATAAATAGAATAAGTGAACCAATGTCTAGAACAATATTTACGTTGCTTGAGTGGTGAGAAGGCTGGGAGATGGCATTCATGGTTGCCATTAGCAGAATGGTGGTATAATACTAACTACCATTCAACAATTAAGATGACGCCTTTTGAAGCCTTATATCTAACAAATTCAAATTGATAGAGAATAGACTAATTAACTAAATTTAATAAAACTAAATACACGAAATATGTTAGAACATATGATTTCACCATAACTACTAGGTATTAATATTGATTATTTATGTTTGCAAGAGGGATAATATCTATGTGATGGCGGAACTTCCTAATTTATTTACTATCCTATGTCTAGGTATAGCAAACCTACTTAGTTCATTAATTCACTATATCTCTATATGTGAATTAAAACAAACAAAATGTATTAGGATCTATGAACATTCCCATTTTACACCGAAAGCCAAACAAGCAATAAGGTATATGTCTATCCATATTTAATTTATGGTTACAAATTACAAGAAACAACTGCATATTATCTCCTGTCAGTCTCAAACATGCAAATCGGATCATTCAAGTGGTAGCTAATCACTTAAAAGCATTAAACACAGTAATATGTAACTTCACATAAACAAAATATCTTGCAAAACATAATAATCATAAGATTCATACCATCATAATTAGGTTACATCGTAGCTCTAACAAAAATAAACTAAAACATAAAGAAATAATGAGGAAGAATAGTAATAAGAAATAAAGAAGGCATCTTAAATTCAAGAACAAGAAGTCTGTCACCCTTTTTGTCTTCTCTTCAAGAAAATCTTGAATTCTTAGCCTCTCTCTTGAGTTATGCTCAATTTCCTCCTCCTTTTCTTTCGCTTCTTCCCTTCTCTTGAATAGAGTTTTGGGTTTAGACCTTATCCCAGTAGAAGTTGGTTTTGGATACCTAAAACAATTGGGTTTTGAACTCCTAAATTAATTGGGATTTGAATTCCTAACATGATTGGGTTTTCTATTTATTTAGAAAACCCAACAACAACAAAAAATCTAATAACAATCATCTAAAGCCCAAGCCCATCTTGACTCTCTTGATCTTGATATTATGATTTTGCCACACAATAAACATTAGGTTCTCTATGTTCATCCATTTTCTCCTTGCCTCCTTGTGCTACATAAAAAAGATAAATTTAGGTAAATAAAGGGGAGTTCAAATGTTTTCTCACAATTATTAAAGTTATTTATTGCCTAAAATAAGTAAAATAACTCTATAAAAATAGAGTTATCAACCACCTTATCATAATTTTGAGATGACTAGAGAGCCTAAGGTGAATGATTTCCTCTAAGGGCGTGCCCAAAGGATGCAATTGGTTAAGTCACATCTACAGGCTAGCCAAGCTCACACAAAGTATTACACTAACTGCAAGTGATCTGAGCGACAATTTAAGGTGGATAATTTAGTTTACTTAAAGGTGCAGCCTTATCGTCAATTGACCTTGTCCAAGCGACAGGATCACAAGATGAAGCCATGTTTCTATGGCCCATTCATGGTGCTATAATGCATTGGTTAGGTGGCCTACAAGCTTGCTTTACCACCAGATGCGTTTATCCATCCAATTTTTCATGTCTCACAGTTGAAAAAGGCAATTGGTTAGCGTTGTAAACTAATTGCTAAAGTCTCTATGCTAGATGGCGAGGGCAGATTGTTAGTTAAACCCATTATTGTCTTGGGACGACACTTGGTGAGGTGCAAGGATAGGCTAGGGGTGGACCTACTCATACAATGGTCAGAGCACCCAGAGTATGCACCCACGTGGGAGGGTGTGGATGATGTTCATTCCTAGTTTCCTAAGTTCTAAATTAATCCTTAAGGGCAAGGATTTAGAGAAGTGGTGGGGATTATCATGACTCGAGTCCTGCCTGAGTTTAAGGGGGCTATCACAACTCGAGTCTAGCAAGGCCCACTATGAAAAGAGGCCCATCAAACATAATAGAAAGGGGAAGAACCATGGTTTGGAGGCATCCTGAATCTACAGAAAACCTAGCCTTTCTTATTGCTATTGGTGGCATGCTTAGTGGTAGTGCTATAAGTTTCTTCTAGTTAATTTGTTAGTTCTGTAGTGTAGCTTGTTAGTAGAATCTATAATGGATCTTGGCTATATGATGTTATATGGTGGATACTTTTGTGTTGGATGTTGTTGAAATGAGGTATATGCTTAAGAATGTCTATTGTGTCTTACTATGAATGGAAGTGAATGCAGATTGTGTGTGTTGTTGAGTGTTATTTGGGTGGAATTGCAAGAGATTTATAGGAAGTTCATAACAGAATCAACATTGCAATTTCTGAAGATCGAGCTTGTTTTCATCGAGGTAGTGAAGTTCCTACACAAAGGGGCATTTTCACAAACATTTGGTGTGCATAACTAAGAAGGGACCCAAATTGGAATCCAAGGTAAGGGGTTTTCTTCTCCATCTTTCATAGAGTATTTTTTGACCATTTTTGTGGCTGGAGACCACCAGATTATGTTGGAAATCGGTTGGAAAACTTGTGGGTTATGTTCAACCTAAGTGACCAGAAAAGAAATCTGACAAATAAACTTTGCTAGTCGGTTTTGTGGAGCGAATCTATAGTCTATAGATTCCTCATGCCCGATCTACTGATCTATGGCCTTGGATTGGTGGAAACTGTTCGGTGAAATTTAGATGCAAGTAAACATGTCGAACAAGTAATATAATGATAAGAAAAGTATCATCTCACGAAGATTGGTGAATACTAAACTAATTAAGTACTAACGATGAATTAATCCTAAAATTTATCTAGCAAATTAAAATATTGTTGATGATGAATTAAAATTTAAAACTTTCAAAACGAAAACTCAAGACTAATTAAAATTGAATCTAAGTAAGAAAAATCAAGATGAGAAACATGTTAGAGCTTCCGATTTCACCATAACTGCTAGATATGAATTTTCATAGTTTATGCCTACAAGAATGATAATACCTATGTGATGCGGAATTTCCTATTTATTTACTATCCTATGTCTAGGTATAGTAAACCTATTTAGTTTATTAATTCACTATATGTCTATATGTGAATTGAAACAAACCAAATGCATTAGGATCTGTGAATATTCCTGGTTTACAATAAATCTTTCGATCATCTTATCACCAAAAGCCACACAAATAACATGGTATATGTCTATCCACATTTAATTCATGGTTATATAGTATAAGAAGCAATTGCATATTATTACCTCTCAGTCTCTAACATGCACATCAAATCATTCAAGTGGTGGCTAATCACTTAAAAGCATTAAGCATAATAATATATAACTCACATAAATAAAATATCTTGCAAAACATAAAAACTTATAAAATTCACATCATCATAGTTAAGCTACATCTTTGCTCTAACAAAAGAAGTTTAGAATATACTGAAATAACAAACCAAAGTAATAGTAGAAATTAAGCAAAACATCTTTAATAAAAAGAACAGAAAAGTTGTCACCATACTGTCTTCTCTTTAAGAATTCTTTGTAGAATTCCTACAATTCAAGAATGATAAGAAGTAGAGGAAAGCTTTCGCGTCCCTATTTTTTTTTTCTTCCTTGGTTTTCTCTTTCTTTTCTGGCTTTTTCTCCCTTGCTTGGTTCCGGCGGCACACACGATCTCTTCCTCTTTTTCTTTTTTCTCTCTCCTGTGCAGCGCCTCTTCTCACAATTCCCATTCCTCCATTTTTCACGTTCCTTTTATGTTGTCTTTTATCTCTTCTCGGTCCACGTGCCTTTGTCCTACCCAATTCATAATTCACTTTTTTGGTCTTTTCTTTTATTTCCTTTTTGTCCTTTTTTTTGTCCTTTTCTTTTCTTTCTTTTGGCTTTTTACATGTTGCCTTCTTGTAGCTTTGAATCCTTTCCTTTGTTTTTGTCCACGTGCCATATTGTAGCTTTCTTTTCTTTTTTTTCTTTTGTTCTTTTGGGCTTTGCTGCATAAATAACACAAATTTACATGAATATATCAAAACTTAAATATTATCTTATAAAACTTGTATTATTTATATCCTAAAATAGTCAAAATAACTCTATAAAAATAGAGTTATTAGAAACCCTTCGTGGACCAACAGAAATAGGAATAGAAGTCCTGATGGTGAAAACGGGTCTGTTTTACCCAATTTGACCAGTAACCTAAATCGAGTTTGATCCATATAATTTAACCCAAGTTTGACCATGACCGTTGACCTGAGTTTGACACAAAACCCAACCCGTCAACCCGGTTTGTATTTGACATGTTGACTATTGACCGTTGACTTTGACCATTGACTTTGGCTATGTGTAGTACATGTGTTAGATAGTTTTTTGCCATGATTTTTTCTACTTTATTTTTGTAGTTTTTTAGGCTATTTTGGGAGAATGTTTGGCAGAGTTGAAGGCTTAATCAATGGGTTATATTGGTCAAGTTTTTAGGCATATTGTTGAGGGTATTTTGGTAGTTTGGCACTCAAATTTTCGTTTAAGGGGGGGAATTAAGCAGAACTTATTCTTTTAAGATGGTGGAGTTAAGCATTTCTAGTAAGAATATGCCAATGTTAACTTCTTCTAATTATCAGCCTTAGAAGCCACGGATGGAAGATTACCTGATTAGTAAGGATTTGTTTGATGCCTTAGCATTTATTCTCATGATTTTGGCCTCATTTTTACTCCATTCATCAGTTTCGAGTAAAGCAATACCCTTTCTAATTATGTACCAAACTTCAGGGTCTTAACCAACAATAAAGACTTGCATAAGTTGCTTCCAATGCCTATAATTTATCCCATCAAACAAAGGTGGTTTATTATACCCTGTGACAGCTACTCCTTTCTCTATAACCATCTAAATGGATCTACTCTAGGATGTTAAGCCTTTAAATCAGGGAACCTGGCTCTAGATGCCAATTGTAAGGTTTTATGCCTAACCAAGAACGGAGGGGTTGAATTGGTATCATGGTTTTACCTATATTTTTCAACTCTTTTATGTTTCATGTAAGTTTAGCATTCAAGATAGGTATATTAAAGCATATAAACAAAGAAATAAACCAAGATAGTAAGACACAAAGATTTACGCGGAGGTTCGGCCCTTTTCACCTACTTCCATTCTCTTCTCCTTCAACTCAACAAGTTAAAGTCCACTTTACTTCAAGTTAGGAGAAATCCTCTCCTACACTTCACAACTCCTCAACAAGCAGTCAATTCTTCACCGCTACAAAGTTACGGTTGAACCAACCTCAATACATCAAGCAAATCCTTAAATGTGTAATGTGAATGAGGAATAATACTTCTCAAAGAGCTAATCGAAGATATACAAACTCAATTCAAGCTTTAATAATGAAACCCTTAATTTTCACAAAGTTAGGGTTTCGGATTTATAATGATGTTTATGTGCAAATAATATTTTGAGTTCATCTAGTACATAAACAAATCAATTTAGCAGTAGATATTCATAAGAATATAAATGTGAAGGAATATCACCGAAGATTCTTGCTTTTACTAAGGATTGAAGAGCACGGTAGTATGAGTACAAATCTTTCACAAAGCTTTAATATTTTTCAAAGAACTTGATAGTATTTCATGTAAAAGCCTTTAAACATCCACCATAACCTCCTTTTTATAGCACATTTAAGAGCCTTGAACATTTCAGGGTTTCGATTCAAACCTGTTCTTCCTGTTGAAAGTTTCCCATTAAGATTTTATGGAGGTGACCTCATACAACTATGGAAGCAACAATTAATGCAGTAAACAACCGTTCTGACTTCTATCACTTCACAAATCTTCCCATTGGAGAATTGGCAGCTGAGAGAAAGAGGAGAACTAACTTTGTGAGATTTTGAGGCTTAGGGCTCTTTTGATTTTGACTTAAGAATCTTTCTCTTAACATGTAGGTGAAATGACCATGTTTCACTTACTTAAGTGAAACGCATCACTTTGGTTTAGCTCGGGCTTAAATTAGGCAGCTTCCTTATGGGCTGAGTGCGGGCTTGGCTTGTTGGCTGAGCTTGGTCTTGGCCTACTTCATGGCTTGATCCAATAGCTTCACGGCTTGGACCAACTAGTAAATGGCTTTGCTCGAGTTTAGACTAGCTAGTGAGTGGCTTCACTTAGATTTGCATCAAACTTGTAAAGTCAAAGAATATGATTTTAGCCCTTACAATATGATTTTTGGTTCATAGATACCTACAAGCACACAAGCACATAATCACCAAGTATCATTTTTCTTCAATATTAGCAAATATATTTTAGCTCAATAATTCACATAAAAATATTTGTCTAAGCCTTATATGTGATGTTTAATAATAGAATGTAGGAAATTGGCTACTTTATAATATTATTTATTGATATTATAATTTGCATACTTTTTACTTCCTTGATTAATAATAGAATATAGGAAACTGGCTACTTTATAATATTATTTATTGATATTATAATTTGCACACCTTTTACTTCCTTGATGTTCAATATTGCACATAATCATATGAAAAAAATCATTTTTTACAAACATTATATGCAACCAATATTTTGTCACCACAAAACATACATTTTTCCAATAATCATTACTTGGTTCATGATTCCTAGTCCAAATGGACAATATAGCCACAAGTTACTTTTAGACTTGAAGCAAGTTAGGTGGCAAGACTTCTTTACTGAATTTGATTACACGATGGAGTACAAGCCCAAAAGGACCAAGGCTATGGATGATGCCCTTAGTAGAAAAAGTGAGTTAGTTGCCATAAGTCTAGCTGTGGGGGGATACACTATAGCAAATACGAGAAGGGATGTCCCACGATCTCGTGGCCAAGAAATTGGAGCAACTCGTGAAAGAAGGCAAAACAAAGTAATTTTGGTTGGAAGATGGGCTTCTTTACACAAAGAAGAGGCGCTTATACATGCTAAAGTGGGAGAACCTATGTTGTAAGCTCATCAGGAAATGTCATGATAGTAAGTGGGCGGGTCATTTTGGACAATGGAGGACGCATGCTTTTGTGGAAGCCTCATACTTCTGGCTTGACATGAGGGATGAAGTAGAGTTATTTATGAAAACTTGCCTTATTAGTTAGCAGGATAAGCTAGAATGGAGACCCCCTGGTGGCTTGTTGGAACCTTTTCTAATTTCCAGTCATCCATGGGAAAGTGTCTTCATAGACTTTATCATTGGGCTACTGAAGGTTGATAGGTACAGTTCGATTTTAGTGGTAATGGATTAACTTTCAAAGTATGCCATTTTCATACTGGCTCTAGTAGAGTGTCTAATGGAATCACTACTTGGTTTTTTTCAAGCATGTGGTGAAGTATTAGAGACTACCACGAAGTATCATTAATGATAAAGATCTGTGCTTCATGGGTTGACTATGGAGGGAGCTATTTGAGTTGTTAGGTTAAGAGTTTTAGTTCTCCACAAGCTTTTACCTTTAGAGAGATGGGTAGACATAGAGGGCAAATAGCCTTGTAGAGTTGTACCTAAGGCACTTTATGAGCGAGAATAGAAAAGATTGGATGACATTGATGGATGTGCCAAAGTTCTCCTACAATTTTTAAAGGAATGAATCAATGAATAAAAGTCTATTCAAGTTAGTGACAAGGCACCAACTATTGACCCTTCTAGCCTTGGAAACCAAGCATTAAGGTTAGTGGCCTGGTGCCTTTGACATGGTTAAATCATGGTAGAAAAATGTTGATGTCATGAGGTCTTAGTTGAATAAAGCAATAAAGAGCATGAAGAGGTGGGTTGACAAGAAGAGAAGATTGACTAACTATAACATTAAGGATTAAGTGTTGGTGAAATTCCTTTCCCACTAGTACAAAGCTTACCATCCCTTTCATAACAGATTTCTCATAAATATAAGGGTTCGTTTGAGATTGTAGGGAAAGTTAGGAAGGTAGTTTATTAGTTACACCTCCAACCTAACCTAAGATGCATTCGGTTTTCCACGTCAGCATGTTGAAACCCTTTCATAGGGATAAAGAAGACTTAAGGCGAAATAAGCCAATGAGAGCTCTTTTGACAATGATGACCGCCTTTGAGAAAGAGGCCGAGATAATCCTAGCTGATTGCATCTTTTAGAAGAAAAGAGTTTATTTATGGTGACAATTTTTAATTAAGTGGAAAGGATTGCTAGAAAGTGAAGTAACATGATAGTTTGAGGATGACTTTTGGTAGTTTAAAGATCTCATCGCCCGTTACTTGGAAAAGATAAGGGTGTCATTGAATTAGGCAGGGGGAATGTTCCGGATTATGTTTGGTGAAATTCTACATGTAAGTGTACATATTGAACAAGTAATATAATGATGTGTAAAGATATCATCTCACAGAGACTGGTGATTACTAAGCTAACTAATTACTAATGGTGAATAGTTTTTAGAGTTTATCTAGCCAACCAAAATGATAGAACATTAAGTAAACAACTAAATTTAACCTAAATATGATTAACGAAATATGCTAGAGAGTCCAATTTCACCTAATTACTAGATACAAATATAGATCAATTATGCTTGTAAGATTGATTCTATTCATGTGATAATGGAATTTACTAATTTATTCACTATCCTATGTTTAGGTATAGCAAACCTACTTAAACTCATTAACTCACTTTATTTCTACCCATGAATTAAATGAACTAAATGCATTAAGATATATGAATATTCCAGTTTATACCTAAAGCCACACAAATTATGTGGTATAGGTCTATCCATATTAATCTATGGTTGCATATTACATGAAGCAATTGCATGTCATTTCCTGTCGGTCTCTAACATGCAAATTAAATCATCTAAGTGGTAGTTACTCACTTAAAAGCATTAAGCTTAGTAAAATGCAACTTCACACAAACAAAACATATCACAAAACATCATAATTATATCATTCATACATCATAATCAAGTTCCATCGTAGCTTTAACACAATAAACTAAAATATCATATTTACATAAATAGAAATAGTGCAAGAAATTGAACAAAACATTCTGAAAATTACAAACATAAAATCTATCACCAAAATGTCGTCAATTTATAGAAAGTTTGGACAAATCTACATATCTAGGAGAGGAGAAGGAGCTAGCTAGAAAACTGGAAGAAAATGAACAGAAATGTGCCATCATGCTCCACCACCACGCATTGCCACATGTTGTCATGAGCCACTATGTGCCGTAGCCGTTCTTCACAAAAATTGCCGAAAAGCGTAGATCACGGTCTCTGGAGTGCTGATCTGCAAAGAAATCGCCTAAATCTACCACCAAAACACGTAGATTTGACAAAAAAGGCTCAGATGGCATTCACCGTTCTTTACTGGAAACCGCCAAAAACCATTGTGAAAATGCCGTAGAACAACTAGAAATTGCACCATGATAGGAGATTTGCTTGTTCCTCATCGGAAAACACCTAGAAACCACTAAAAAATGCAAGTGGGTCATAAAAAATTCTCACAATTCGTGAATGGTTCTTTTTCGCCAAAAAAGAATGCGCAGCCGGTTGGCTTTCGCTTGATCGTTGCATGGTTTTAGAGTCCTACGCTGTTGCACATGGGCTCTAATCTTTCCAACAAGGGAGAAGCCACACGCACCTCTTCCCCAACCACACAATCACCCTCCATTCAATCATTTTTTTGTTTTCCACAATAATGCCCGCACAATAATCCACTAATCACCTCATTTTTTTCTTTACTTTTTGCTTTTTACTTTCTCTCCTTTTTCCTCACATGGGTTTCATGTCATTTCTTTTTGTTCTTCCTTATTTTCTCTCTTCTTTTGCTTCTTTTCTGTCTTTTTTATGCTATTTGGGGTTTGCTACATAAAATAACACAAGTTGCATAATTATAAACAAATGTAACTATAATTTAATAAATACTATAATAAATATTACCTAAAATAATAATAATAACTCTATAAAATATAGAGTTATCAAATTGGTGGTACAAGTTGATGGAATGGCTGAGTGAGTATAAGTTAGCAATATAGGCCGATGGACTAAGCTGGTGAGTTCGAGTCCAACCAGTTTAGTTTCCCT
Organism: Casuarina glauca; assembly: GCA_028551395.1. Lineage (NCBI taxonomy): Eukaryota > Viridiplantae > Streptophyta > Magnoliopsida > Fagales > Casuarinaceae > Casuarina > Casuarina glauca. Next base: position 27,305,690 of record CM052352.1, on the reverse strand, counting down.
TTTCTTTTTGGGTCATCCACTTAGGTGGTGCCCATTCTAGTTCCTTTAATGTCCCTTGTATTTGAATGTTCTAGAATAAAATAGATCTCTTTTAATAAGGAAAATGTTACTTGGTTACTTTTGATTGTAATGACTCAGATATTGAATAAGATTACTGTTATGATTTCATATTTATAATTGTAACGTTAGTCTTAAAACATGTCTACGGTTAAGAATTACAAGTGTCATGATTTAATGAACCTAATTCAAATTCTAGGTAACATGCACACATTTATGATTCTGCCATAAATGTGTAACTAATACAACATTGAATTATCGAAAAAAGACAAGCCCCGATATAAAGGGAACCTCTTGAGTCTTTTTTTCTTCGAATTAACCTAAATTCTTCATATTCTCAACACTCTCATTGTTCCTCAACTCTCTTATTTGCTTTTTAAAGTTGTCTCCCAAGTCCTTTTTTCTCACAATTCACCCAAACTCTTCCTATGCTCAACACTTCCATTGTTCCTTAACTTTCTTATTTGCTCTTCAAAGTTTGTCTTTTCAAGGTGATCTTGGTTGAAGGTTGACTCAGTTTCTTTCTTAGAACCGAGTGCCAAATGAATTTCTATCTAAGTTTGTTACACATAGATGCATAGATTAATCTGTAAACACATAAGAGAAATAAAATTTAAGCTAATTTAAGTCAACACAATATCTTATGTTCAACATTACTAGTGCAACTATTGGCCCTTTCTCCATTTATTAAATTTCTCTTCAATCACTTTAGCTTACTATTTGGATTTTATACCATAATTGATTCATATTGGAAAATAGTATTAAAGGTTGATGTAATGTTATGGTAGTTGTCTCTTCTACTTGAGTGCATATCCAATTCATTGTCAATCAAGATAAGAACAAAAACTTTATGTTGTCAAGAATTCCATATAAGGTATTTAGCCTCATTTCTTTTTTACGATGCATTATCATCATCGAAATTTTTTAATAACAAAATCAAGCTTTGCTAGTATATGGTTTAAGAAGAAAGCACATCTATTAGAACCTACCGGTTTAAGGTAATGTTTTCCTACAAATAATGGTTATTTAGTAATGGGTTAGAGATTGTGGGACCTTTTCTTCCTTTACAAGGGTAATTGTGGGTTTATTCCTTAATCAAAATCTATGAATACATCTCTATTAAAACCCCCCCTGGAGCATGGTAACAGTGAGTCTCCTTTCTAGTAATTCATTAATAGTAATGAATTCTATTTGAAATATGTATCATTTATAATGAATAGAGGTAAAAGTAAACAGATTTTTAATCTTCTTTCCTTATACATATGACCCTTATCATTGTAACCATCAATTTTTGTAGCTATGATCATCGATGTATCATTTTATTTTATTTTATTTTTTTGCTATGATCATTGATGTATCATTGAGACGTTTGTTTCGCAGTCTCTTTAGTTTGTATGCATTTGCTAGAGACATTCTTTTTATAAAGAACTAAGGTCATTACTTATGTCTGTGAAGAAACCTTAAAGTGTTCCAAGCTCTAAGTAGAATAATACCAGACTGAAAAACCTTTTCATTTCATGTATTTCCTATCTGCCATACAGGAGAAAACACTCTACTACTGCTGGATTTTTTTTTCCTTGTCCTTTCAATCTCCATGGAAACTAGTTGGATCTTCAATTTTCTTCCAAGATATGCTTTCTAGTACCCAAATTACATTAACAATTCTATATTTTGTAGTTGATGACCGAGCTAATATTTTTCAAAGCACCTCCTCTTCTTATTTATTCAACCTTTATGTTTATCCGTCAAACATATTAATTCAGGAGTTCTCCCATAGAGCTTGTTACAAGCAAGAGAAAAGAACTAAGGGAAAACAATATATTGACTAATGTTAGCAAGTAATGATAAAGTGAAAATTATTCCTGGATGAATCCGAGTATATACCAACGAAGGGAGAAGGACCTCTTGGGGCTTATTGGAGTGAAGGTTCAAAATTTATGACCTAAGGCTAGGAAAAGCTCCTTCCAAAGTTAATAGATAGTTATAAAAAAGAGATTTAGATTGGAAAGGTTGCAAATCCAGTAGGGTTTCTTGCCGTTAATCAAGTCTTCTAAAATGTCTTGTATGATTAAACTGGATTGGTTTCTCAAGAAATCAGGAAATGTTTTCATCTTGCAAGATGCTATTAGTAATCCTCTAACAATAACGTGTAACGGGGTTGCTCTTGTTGAGCAAGCAGTGAATAAGCAGGAATGCCTTCAGGGCCATGATCCAGTCCTAGTGCTTGCACATAGTAGGGGACAGCAAACATAGCCGCTTGAGGCCGAGAATTTCAGGAGGTGCTTCAAGTGTCTTAGGTCGTCTACTTGGCCATTGCTCATTAGAAAACTGAACAAAGTGACTACTAAGCTCCACTCTTAAAGTTTGAAGTACATGAGTTTGGAAAGTTTGTGAAAGAAATCTATTGTACAACAAAGTGTTGAGATAAGTATAGTTATATTTTTGATGATAAGTGATTATATGCCTATCTTCATGATTATATGTATTAAATAAATAATATTTCTCATGCTATTAAATGATCTTCTTTATAAGAATTTTATTTTATTTAATCATGAAAATATAAATAAATGAATTATTTTCATGGCCTTTGTATTTATTTATTTGGACATTATAATTTATTGTCCAAATTTACAGAAGGCCTGGTGGGTTAAGCTTTGTGAGAAAAAGGTAAAGAGCAGCTGGTACATGTACTTGAAGAAGGAAAAGAAGGAGGACCAGAATTAGAGTACTGGCAGGCAATCAAAGGAGCCCAGTCTGGAGTCCGTACACATGAGGAAGGCCCAGCCCACGTTCTTCTCCAAGAAGAGTCCAAAACAGTTGCGTGCTGCAAAGTTTCTGAAAGAAAAAGAAGCCAGTTGCACGCTGTCACACAAACAGAAAAGAAACAGAAGAAGAGAAAGAAGGAGAGAGATGGTATAGCTACCATCCGACCATTCTAAAAATCCTGCTGTGCTTCCATCATCTATCTTATCTTTGAGAAATAGACTACGGAGATGCCAGAGCCTATGGAACGTGAAGAAGAGTTAAATAGAGGAGAAGGAGAAAAAAAATCAGATCGGCCGAGGAAAGAAAAATAAAAAATTTGATCTCATCGTGCCTTCGAGAGTTTGCTTCTTCCTGCACTTAATATTGATACTCTTCATTTTATTGCAAGGGTTATTTGCTTTTCTGGTTGATTTTATTGCATATCATCTAAGCATAGAAACCCTAGGCATAGAAATACTCTTATTACTTGGGGTTTCTATTTATTGAGTCCGTTATGTCTTGTAATTCATAGATCCTTATAGGGGACTACATAATCTCATTCAAATATTGATCCTGTAACAAAGTAATCCGTGGGATTACTCAACTTAGTACCTTTTGACAAACTGTTAAAGAAGGTGGATTGGAGAGTTGCTCCAATCATTTCAAAAAATTAGTGAAACCCTTTGCTAGGTTTTATCAAAGGAGGTGATTGGTAGTATCTTTCCAATCACTTAAATTTGTGTGTACTCCATTATTCTTCCTTAATTTGTTTTAAAATATCCTACACATTCTACACACAACCTTGATTCATTTAGCACCTACTGCATATTATTGTTGAATTCATTGTCGTGTTGTGCACTATTACTCAATGCTGTGCCATTTATGTTTTTATGTGGTCTTTTAGAATCACAATTAAGCATTTAGGTAGTAAGACTTAGGAATCAAAAGTGATTAAACCAAATAGTTGTTAAGAAGCTGAATTCACTTCCTTTCTTAAGTTGTTTTGGGGGCCTAACACAAAGTTTTACATTGAAGAAAAATGTACTTATGTTTTATAAACTTAAACAATAACTCTCCTCAATGAGGCATTTTGAGAAAAGATGAACTTGGGCATTTCACATGGTATAGAGCACATGTTCTATATGCTTTATCCTATGCGAGTTTTAAGCCTAATATCGTTGGTGTGTAGGGAGGAATGTGAAGAATGAAATTTTACACCAAAAGCATGATCTCTTGTAATGAAATTTTTAAAAAAATGTATTTTTAACTCTTGAGCTAGCTTTTAGGTTAGATAATCCCTCTCCTTAATAAAGCCATTTAGGAAAGATGTACCTAGGCCTTTCACATGGTATTAGAGCACAAGTTAAATATGCTCTATCTTAGGTGACCTTAAACTTAATGTTGCTTGGTGTGCGGGGACATGTGTAAAGAACAGAAATTTCATACCAGAAGCATGATCCCTTGTAATAAATATTAAATAAAGAAAGTGCGTTTCTAACTCTTGAGCTAACTTTTATGTTGGATTTTGAGCTTTCTAACTTGGTATTAGAGTTAGACATGAGTCTTTGCTCTGTAATCCCTTATTGCCCTAAAGTGGAATTTCTTTTCATGTGTAATACTCATGTCAGCATGCATGTGAGAGGGAGTGTTATAAGTAGGTATTATCCCATATTATAGGTAAGATGATGTACAATATATTTTCATTGAAGTTCATACAAAAAATTTAAGGCAATAGGTGGAAAAATCTGATTACTTATGAGGCCAAATGTCCTTTCTTTTACTTCCAATGTGAGACAATACTGATTTTTAACAAAATCTTTTATTGGAAAAACAAATACACTGATTAAAAAGCATAACCAATAGATGAAAATAGCTTAATAAAACACACTTAATTAGACATCTCATGAATTCACTCATACAACATTCTCATACAGTACAAATTGTCCACTATTAAGCTAGATTCTACAAAGTTCCAGTTTACATGACAAAAAGAGGTGTGAAGGAGAGGAAGAGATTTGGGCTAAAGGGGTTGTGACCAAGGAAGATGAAGGCTGGTGTTGGTTAGCAGGGTATCTGCCCCATTTTTCAAAGGGAAGTGTTTATCTTGGAAACTTTCTGATCTTGTTCCACCTTTTCTCTCACATAACCACAAACGTAGCGATGAAAAAGGAAAGAATACGCAATGAGGCAAGAAAAGGGTATGAAGCAAAACAAGCTAAAAAGGTCGCTAGGAAGGAGGAAGATTACTGTCTCAAGCGAATAAATGAAAGATAAAAGCATTAAAGGCAGTCCCAACACAGTGTGACAATTGATCGTCTTGACAAGTTCGTCTGGTATAGGTGAGAGTTACTTTGGAGGTGACTGTTGCAAGCAGTGGAGCAACCACCAACACGGCATGGCGGACTTCTTCCTTGACGGGGAGGGAAAAAAGACGGGTCAATCGAAACGATTCACTACGTAGCAAACGTCGGATCTCGTTGGAGCTAACCTGAACCTTTGTTTCCGATCGCAAGCTATCAAACTCTTAAGTCTCTAGATCAACTCTAAAATACAGTCACCATGTCCATACTGTAGAGATGCATAATTAATAATCCCAACACTCCGAACTTGCCTACCCTACAACACCTCTTCCTCCATAATAATAATAAAAAATAATGAAATTAAAAAATAAACGCAAATATTGCATATTAATTGAATAAAAGAACCCTTAACACTAAATATCCTTACCCAAATGAGATAATTTATAACTACTAAGAAAATTTCTTTACATTTTTTATATTTTTTATTTGTTAAGGGAAATTTTCCATACTTGTATTTCATTCTAGGTATGTATATATTGGTATAATAATTGAGCCTAATTTCAATTGGTTACTCTAATCAATTTATAAACAATAATGAATTATGATTGTCTTAGGGATGATCTTGCATGTATTCGGTGTACTTATCAACAACGAATTTTATGCACGTGATGTTTTGAATGTTAAATTTAGATATATTGCGCATACACACATATACTATACAAATTAGAGGGGAAAAGGAAAATTTCATTGATGCTGATTTCATGTTTTTAAACGTATTCTAGGTGTTCTTTGTGCTAATTTTTAGATGGTCTTTGTTTATGTTTTCAATATAAATTAATAGTATTATTATTTGATGATTAGGATTAGTTTTGTGTTGAATCTTTTGTTGTAGTCTCTTCAAAAGTTAAGTTCTCATCTGTATTTCAAGCAAATCATTGACTAAATATTAGTCTTTTAGGAGAAATGTGGAAGTATTTTAATTCTTTTTTCTTCCCGATGTGATTAACTAGATGTTAACCTACGGTAGAGTTTTAGAAAAGTAATCTAAACCTAAGTGGCTAGATAGTTCTTTTGGCAAGAATTTAATTGTTGTCTACAATTTTTTTGGTGTTTATGTACGTAAATAAGCTTAATGATGATGTTTAAGTGACATTACTTATTTCTGCCGATTCTCAAGGTGTAATTATTACTAATTTAAAAAAGTTGTTTGAAAGTTAAAAGAGTTGGATTTTAAGCAAAACATGGATAAGAGAAACAAAGGAAAAAAAAGAGTAGCATATACAAGACTAAATTTGAGTGTCAACTCAAGCAGTTTATTTATGCTCTTATGATTACAAAGGCAATTTTGAGAGATTGTTTAAGCTCACATCTTTTGTGATATTGGATAAGTTTATTCTTGTAATTGCTAAAAGCCAAAATTATTTCATTCTTTTGTAGTTTTCAAATTTTTACTAGCAAATTACTTCGATCACAAGCGAGGTGATTAGAAAACTTGAAATTGTTGGAATTGTGTCGTAGCCCTTTCAAAATTCCACCAAGCTTACGACACCCCTAGGAATTGGAAGTCCTTGATGGGATTGTAACTTTAAGTATCAGATATTATATTCCAGTTTTTGTTTCAGCTTTCCTTGTCTTGTATAATGCACCAAAATCACACACTTTAGGGATGTGTTAATGGTACCAAGTCTTTTTCTTCTTTGCTTTACTCATTTATAATTGACATTACCAAATGGGATTTTGCAAGTGCGCTTGTTGAAGCTTCTAGGGACTTGCATAGTGGAAATTGGGTGCATAGTTTAGCCAAGTAGGGTTATAAGAAGAGAAAAATATGGGCTTTACCACCTTCAATTTTGGACAATGGAATGCCATTATAATGTCTTCTCCTATACCCTAATTAACATATATGAATTTAGTGCCCCATATGTCTTAACTGGATTATTCTTGATGTGGAAGTCTATATTTAATGTTCTTATAGGCTTTTCTTTTAATTTTTCATAGTGATGTTTCACGCAAGAAAAAGGTGACTTTTGTTTATTTGCATTTTGTGTTAATGTATGAACATTGGGCCTTTGTATGGGTTATTTAGTAGATGGGTCGAATAGCTTTGTGCTAAGACTCTTTTGTTCAATTAAGGGTATTATTGTAAATATGTCTACAACCTTGTAAAATAGGGATGCGATGCACAAAAGAACTCTAGCTTGAGTTTTATGAAAATTGGCCTTTTAGTTGCTAGTATTGTGTCTCCTTGTTGATGCAGAGGTGTTGTTTCCCTTGGATTCAAGTATGCTATGTCCATTTGATATGGGTGAGTTTGTTTATTTTTCTTGAATGTTTGTGGTGGTTATGTTGGTAAAGATAGCTAGAAAGAAATGGAACTCCAAACATGATAAACGCCTATATTGACCTTTATAGTGTAAGACTTGGGTGTTTAGGAAGTTAGATTTGGCCTATGAACATTTGGTATCTAGAACCAAGTTTAAACCAACTATGATAGATTAGATGTGGGTGTGAATCTAGGTCAACATGGATTGCTGACAAGGTGAAATAAAACGGCGACAAGAGGAAAGTGATAGGAAAGGGGAAGAGGATAACTAATGACTATAGGATCAGTTTGCTTAGCATTAGGAGGTTACATCAAAAGAATTAAGAGAGGTTATATAGGCATTTCAAAGGTTGTACAAGACTTCAAATGATAGAAAAGAAAAACTTGGGGGCTTTGATAAGAAAATGAGTGGGTCTACTTCGGGATCTAAAGATAAAAAGATTAAGAAGGAAGAAAAGGGAAAGGAAAAGGAATTTGATGAAAAGGACTCTTATGACCGCTTGATAGGAGGCAAGATATGAATGGTAAAAATAATAGAAGTGGTGGTCGAGATAATAATGAGTAGGAAAGACAATCAAATAATCCTAGATTTGATTTCCCTCATTTTGCTAGAGGAAGTGACCAAAGGAGTTTGATTTGGAAGGCATAGTAGTTTTTCCAATTTAATAACACAAGGGAGAGGGACAAGGATTCAATTGCATCTTAGCACTTGGATGATGAAGCTCACTTATGTGTGGAACGGCTACAAAGGAAAGCTGGAGGAAGTCAAATCATGTGGCCTAACCTTAAGGATGCTTTTATCAAATGTTGTGGCCCATCAGTGTACAAGGAAAATCTCATGGATCTAATTAAATTACAACAAACAGGCACTATGGAGGAATATGAGTTTAGTTACATGCAACTTCTTATGAAAGTTGATTATTTGACTGATGAGTAGGAAATTACTTTTTTCCTAATAGGGTTAAAGGAGGGCTTTAGGAAGGAAATCCAATCTAGGAAACCCTAGGATTTGGATGATGCTATAGGCTTGGCATACTTGTGGGAAGATAAGAGTGTTCCACCTAAGAAAGAAAGGTTCTTTGCAACCAGAGTCCCAACCTAGCCTAGTAATGCTTAGAGAAAAGGGTTAATATCATTTAAAACCTCTAAGACATTAACTCCCAAGGAGATACAAGAGAGGCATGAAAAAAGACTTTGTTTTAATTGTGATAAGAAATTTACACCAGGCCATCATTGTAAGGGTAAGCTGTTTGTAATGTCAATAGAGGAGGAAGACAAGGACAAGGATGAAAAGGCAAGTGTAGTGCTTGAAGTAGTAGAGGAAGAACAAGAAATGGTAGTTCTCACCATAAAAATTTCCTGTAGAGCTATTATAGGTGATATAACTCTAGAGATGATGAAGGGTGATGTAACCCTAGGGACTATAGGGTGATAAGCAACTTTGGGAAGGGTGCTATTAGAGCTTGAATCCTAATGGATACTAGTAGTACTTATAATTTCCTCAGTACAAGGTTAGCTAAAAAATAAGGGTTAAAGGTGGACAATGGAAAAAATGTTAAGGTGATGGTAGCAAGTGGTGAGAAGTTGAAAAGTGAAGGGCCTTGTAAAGGGATTGAGGTGGTAGTGCAAATAGCTAAGATGAAATTAGATTTTTGGTTACTCAACATACTTGGTTCAGAAGCAGTGTTAGGAGCTCAGTGGTTATGAACCTTGGGAGACGTTGTATGGAATATGGAGGAGTTAAGGATGACCTTCCATGTAGGGTTGAAAAAGGTAACCATTTAGGGGATAGACCAAGGAAAAACTAGATTGTTAATGAGGAACATGTATGTAAAATGATAAAGCATATAAGAGTGGGACTATTGTTGTATATATAGGCAATTCCTAAGATAGAGTTGATAACTATGGATAGTAATGCACAACCTAGTAAGGTGACATAGAGAAGGATGTTGGATAAGAAATTTCAAAAGACCTTATAGAAGTATAAGGAATTATTTGAGGAACCATAAGAATTATCGCCACCAAGAGAATTCAATCATTGCATAACCTTTAAGAAGGGATGTGAGCCAATTGCCTCTAGACCATACTATTATCCTCATTACTAGAAAAATGAGTTAGAAAAAATGTTTGCACAACTATTAGACTCAGGAGCCATTAGATTGAGCACTGGCCTATATTCCTTGCCAGTACTTCTAGTTAAGAAACTGGATAGGTCTTGGAGACTCTACATGGATTATAAAGCCTTAAGTAAACAGAAAATTAAGGACAGGTTCCTAATTCCCACAATGGAGGAGCTAATGGATAAGTTACATAGAGCTCAGTCTTTCATAAAGTTGGATCTTAGATTGAGATATCATCAAATTAGGATGCATTTAGAGAATATCTAAAAAATAGTCTTTCAAACATACGAAGGGCATTATGAGTATTTAGTAATGCCTTTTGGATTGCGTAATGCTCCTTCCACCTTCTAAGCCTTAATGAATGAAGTTTTTAGAAAGTTCTTGAGGAAATTTATACTTGTATTTTTTAATGACATCCTTATTTATAGTAAGAGTTGCTAAGAACATGTAGAGTATGTAAAAAGGGTGTTCGGGTTGTTAAAAGATCATGTGCTATTTATTAAGGAAAGTAAATGTTCTTTCAGGCAGTCGTTTATTGAGTATCTCAAACATGTTATTAGTGTAGTAAGGGTGTCTATGGATAATGAAAAGGTTTGGGATATGTTAGGCTGGGTTAAGCCTACATAGGTTTAGTAAGTTGCGGGGATTTTTGGGCTTGATAGGGTACTATAGGCATTTCATCACAAATTATGGGAAAGTTGTAGCCTTTCTCACAACCAGACTTAAGAAAAGTAGTTTCTAATGGAACCTAACAACAGAAAAGGCCTTTAAGGAAAAAAAAAAAAAAACGTTTTGGCTTCTGCACTAGTATTAGCCTTGCCAAACTTTGAAAAGGGGTTTATGTTGGAGTGTGATGCATTAAGAGCAAGAATTGGAGTAGTGCTCTCTCAGGAAGGACATCTTATAGCATTCTTTAGCCAAGCTCTATCAGTAAATAATAATCTTTTATCAACTTATGAGAAAGAATTGAAGGCTATTGTTATGGTAGTAAACAAGTGGCAGAATTATCTCCTAGGACGAAGGTTCACTGTGAGAATAGATTATAAAAGCTTAAAGTATTTGTGGGAGCAAAAAATTTCAACATTAGCTCAACTAAAGTGGATAGTGAAGTTGATGGGGTTTGACTTTGCTAGAGAGTACAAGCCTAGATGTGAAAACATGGTGGCAGATGCCTTGTTTGATGAGGAAGACTTTCATGATGATGGAGAAACACAAAGGGCTTTATAAGCCACTTCTGCCCCCTTTCCATTTTGGATAGAACCAATTCAAGAGAAGTAAAAGAATAACCAAAGATGTAGAAACTAGTCCAGCAGGTACAAGTTGGCACACCATGGTAGTATAAATATGTAATTTTGTTTTACAAAGGCCAAATGTATTTTGAGTCCTAACTCGGCTCTATCAAGACTACTGGTAGAGGAAATTCATGTGGCAACACATGAAGGGGTACACAAAACCCTTCAAAGGGTCAAGGCCTCTTTCTTTTGGCACGAGAAGAAAAAATTAGTGCAAGAAAGCATGGTATGTCAAAAGAACAACAGTTTTAACACACTTTTGTTGGGAAAAGATATGTTTTGTTGTGACAAATTTTATTGATAAATGTATATAAATGTTTTTCATACTTTGATATGTAAAATAAAATTAAAGGAAGTAAAATGTGTGCAAATTATAATATTAATTAATGATATTATAAAGTAGTTGGTTTCCTACATCTTATATTGTAATTTTATCCAAGTTCTAAAAGGACAATCCGTGAGCAAGAAGAAAACGTTAATTTTATGATGCTTTTATTTAAGAGAAATTGATGCTAGAATGTTCTTGCAAGGACAAGTATTTATATAAAGGTAGTCCAACTTGAATTAAGAAGCTGACCCAAGTTAAAAGACTTTGGCCTATGAGATACAAGTGCGGTCCAAATTAAGAGACTGACCTGAGAGATTATTTAGGCCTGCAAGATTGAAGCCCAAACTAAAAAATGATTTAGGCTTATAGAACTTAAGCTTGACTTGAGAAAAGATTTAGGCCTGCAGAATTTAAGTATGACCCGAGAGAAAACCTAGCATTTAACTTGATCGAGACAACACCTTTGAGAAGTTATCCTCTCCATAGCCAAACATTTGCTCTCTTAATGGGAAGAAATACAAAGAAGCAAGTGAGTGTCAAAATGGCTATTCTAGGCAATCTTGTGATGATTAAGAGTTTGAATCAAAGTGCTAAAGGTAGTATGATGGAACAACTTCATTATCTCAACAAGAAAAAGATCCTAAATTTGATAGGTTTGGAAAAAACCTAAAATCAGTTACTCTTTCTTGAATCTTCTATAAAAGTATATATTCTATAGTTCAAGAAGCTTTTTAACATGAGTTGATTGTGAAATCAAAAGAAGAAAATGAGATTGGTTGTAGCATGGCTATTTTGTGAAGCTCTTTAGTGATATTCTTCAAAGATCATATTCTTTGAGATTATACTTGTATATACTCTTGTTCATGTGCTGATTGAATTTTGATTATTATTCTGCACATAAACCTGATTGTAAGTCTGAAATCCTAACTCTCTATAATTTGGGGTTTTCATGATTATATCTTTAATTGTCATTATATATGTCTAGAAAGTTCTCTAATTAGCAATATCACTCACAAACTATACATCATTAGGGATTTGTGTTGGGTTTTATGGCTTAACAAGAAGGGGTTTGAATTGTTAATGTTAAATGGACATGCCACGTCACCCACGACGGCCATGTCAGCAGCCATGTCAGCCCTAGGGCCATATCATCATGCCGTCTTGAGCACGCACAATCGCAACCGCGATTGTCGCCGCCGCCCACAGGATTTCCTTTCCGGTTTCATCGCCATGAACGCGAAATCAAGTGTAAATTTTTTGTAAATCATTTCTTTTGATTTCTTTCCGTTTTTGTTTCAATTCTCTTTTGTATAAATCAATTGTTTGTAACGCAATAATAATCATCAAAAATTTCTGAAAAAAGGGTTTTAGGGTTCTTCGTATTTTCTCACCTCTTTAGAATTTCCGGCCATCGATTCTCTCTTCAAACAGTTAAAACCAGCAATTAAAACTATTATGTTAACAAATGCTCAACTCAGTATGCTGGGCAAGTCACACAAATAATCACAATATAGATTGAACAAATTTCAAACATATGATGCTTTACTTCCAAGTCAAACAACACGTTATCAAGAATATTGTCACACTTATATGTATCAAATATTCTGATGGAATAGATAATTGATAAAATAAGAGGCAGCAAATATTATAAGATGGTTAGATCAATAGTAAGCAAAGAGATTGACACCAAATTTACCATGGTGGTTCGGCACTCACACCTTGAGTCCTACGTCCACCTTATTCTCCTTCAATCAAACTGATTGAGGTCTCCTTTACTCAACCAAGTTAGGAGAAAACATTCTCCCTAACTTAAATAATTCCTTCTCAAGGAATTTCTTGTACAATGTTACATAATATGATCAAAAAATATAAATCGATTACAAATCCCAAATAATATAACAAGTTGCGGGATTCTGTAACCTAAAGGAGCTGATTTGATGTAAATATGATAACTCTAAGCTTCTATCACGAAAACCCTAAATTGAAATAAATTAGGGTTTTGGATTCCTTTCAATGTTTAAGTGCAATAAGTATTTTTAATGAAATCAGCACATAAACAGAGTTATACAAGATACAATTGATGATATAAACGAGCGAATAAGTATTTAATCACAATATCACCATAAGCTTATACTTCACTGAAAGTTAATAAGATTGAATGATCAAAAGATGAGCTTAATAGTCGATTCTTCACTTAAAGAGAACTTCAGATTGTTGTAAGTGTCGAACCCTTCTCCATAGAATAGCTCTTCTTAAATAGAAAAATTAGAGATAGGGTTTCAGACTTTTCAAACCTCAATGATGAAGATATCTTCCCTTTAGAACAGTAAATCAGCCTTCAAATCTTCCTTCTCCACCTCAGATCAGACCGTTCTGACATCGGTCTCTTCTAAAATCCTCCTTTTGAGGATTCGGTCACCAGTGGAGCTGTTCCTCCATCTCTCTCTCTTTCTCATTTCAGCAGTCTTCGATAATATGCTTTTAGGGCATCAGGTGAATAAGTGAGACAGTGTGTAAGTAAAACGGTGAGTTTCATCACCAGCTGAGCTCATTTATCTGCTGGACTAAAAAGCGGGTCATGAGACAGGTCAAGAACACAACTAGGCCGAGAATTAATATCAGTCCAAGAATGATATAATATAAGTTCTTGATGGAACTAAAGTTTTTTCCAAAAATAAAGCCATATACTTCAACCTTCATCCAAGCAAGAGCAAGTATCATTTTTTCTTAATCACAATGTATGACATATTTAATTTCAATTTGGTAAGCCTTGTTCTTAAGACATTATATAATGAAATTAAATAAATCATTTCTTAAGAGCATTATATAGTGACATTATATTAAGAAATGTAGGAACTCGGTTACTTTATAATATCATTAATTGATATTATAATTTGTACACCTTTTACTTCCTATAATTTTCTTTTACACTTATGAAAAACATATTTTAACAAATATATTCATAAATACATTTTGTCACAAACAAAACCCTTATTTTCTAACAATCTCCCCCTTTTTGATGGTGACAAAATATCTCAATAGTATGGCATATGTCAGTAATCAATTAATCAAGTTTTTCATGAAGATGTACATAACAAGCATTGCAAAAGTTGATCATAGCTTAATTACACAACTATCATGTGGTCAGACGTGATATGATCAGCAAGCAAATCCTATGCATGTTTTTAATGCGTCAAACATTATAGAACACATAGGTTTGTAAATTTGCAAACTGGGTGCTAGAGAGATATCCCACATTTTGCACTTGTAAAGTCAGAAATGAGACTAATAATGTGCCCATTCCCTCTCCCTTTTTTTATTATAAGCAAAAAGACGACTATGCAGGGAATTAGGAAATAAAAATGACCACTAGAAGGATAAAGTTAGGACACTAACCAAATGTTGCTAGAATAGAGCAGCTCCCCCTCAAACCAAGTAATTTGGGTAACAACAAAATAGCATACAATATTGCAATAACCAAGAACAGGGAATTCAAATATTTGTAGGGGGTAACATTCCAAGCTCTCTTCTAAGAGCATAAAACCTTTCTTTAGATAAAGGTTTGGTTAGGATATCAACAATTTGTTGATCCGTGCACACAAATTCAAGCATAACATCTCCTTTTTGAACATGGTCCCTCATAAAATGATGTCTAATTTCTATATGTTTAGTTTTAGAGTGTTGTATGGGATTCTTAGTGAGATTAATGGCACTACTGTTGTCATATTTTAATGGAACTTTCTTTGATGAGATACCATAATCTTCTAATTGTTGTTTCATCCACAAGATTTGAGCACAGCTACTAGCAGTAGCTATGTATTTGGCTTCAGTGGAGGACAAAGCTACACAATTTTGTTTCTTGGAGTGCCAAGAATAAGCATGTTTCCGAGATAGTGACATCCACCACTCATACTTTTTCTATCTAATTTGCAGTCAGTATAATCTGAATCACTAAAGGCATGCAAGTCCAAGGTTGTATCTCTAGGATACCAGATTCCTAATGAAATCGTGTCTCTAAGGTATCTAAAAATTCTTTTTACAGTAACTAGGTGCTATTCTTTTGGGTTTGATTGATACCTAGAATACAAGCACACACTAAACATAATATAAGGTCTAGATGCAGTCAAGTACAGCAAAGATCCAATCATTCCACGATATGATTTAGAGTCTACGCTAATTCTATCTTCATCATTAGATAATGATAAAGAGGTGCTCATAGGTGTGTTCATTGGTTAAGAGTCATGCATCTTGTATTTCTTGAGCAATTCATTTGTGTATTTTGTCTGACTTATAAATGTTCCTTTGTTTGTTTGTTTGATTTGCAGCCCAAGAAAGTAAGTTAGCTCACCCATCATACTCATTTTAAATTCACTTTGCATGCATGCAACAAACTCTTTACATAATATAGAGTTTGTAGAGCCAAACACAATTTCATCAACATATATTTGAACAATTAAAATCTCATTTTCTTTATTCTTTATGAATAAAGTGTCGTCCACTTTCCCTTTCCTAAAACCATTATCAATCAAGAAAGAGCTTAGCTAATCATACCAGGCCCGTGGAGCTTGTTTCAAACCATATAAAGCTTTTGAAAGTTTAAAAACATGATTTGAATGAATTGAATCTTCAAATTCAAGTGGTTGTTCAACATATACCTCTTCCTTTACTATGCCATTTAAAAATGCACTTTTGACATCCATTTGAAACAAGGTAAAGTTCATATAACAAGCAAAGGCAAGTAAAATCCTAATTGCTTCTAACCTAGCCATTGGTGCAAATGTTTCATCATAGTCAATTCCTTTTTCTTAACTATATCCTTGTGCTACTAATCTAGCCTTATTTCTAGTAATAATGCCATTTTCATCTAATTTGTTTCTAAATACCCATTTTGTGCCTATAACCGGATGATCATTTGGTCTAGGAACTAGATTCCAAACCTTGCTTCTTTCAAACTAGTTTAATTCTTCTTGCATAGCAAGGAACCAGTTTTCATCTTTAAGAGCCTCATCTACTTTCTTTGGCTCTACTTGAGATAAAAAGGCTTGATGTTCACAGGTGTTGTGAACCCGAGACCTTGTGCTCACTCTAACATTAGGATTTCCTATGATGTGATCTTAATCTACTTCATTTCTTACTCTAGGAAAGGAAGGTTGCTTAGTTTCAGACTCCCCCTCAACTTCAGCCCTATTTGGAACACTCTTAGATTCAATATTCTTTTCAGTTTCTAGAATACCATGATAGTCATTCTCAAACTAAAGTTCATTTATTGAACACTTTATATGCCTTACTTGTATGAGAATATCCAAGAAATATTGCTTCATCACTATTGGAATCAAATTTCCTAAGTGATTCTTTTCCATGATTTAAAAACAAAACATTTACTGCCAAAAACATGAAAATATGAAATGTTTGGTTTTCTTTCAAAGAATAATTCAAAAGGTGTCTTTCTCAAAATCGGTCTTAATAGAGC
This sequence comes from Casuarina glauca, assembly GCA_028551395.1. NCBI lineage: Eukaryota > Viridiplantae > Streptophyta > Magnoliopsida > Fagales > Casuarinaceae > Casuarina > Casuarina glauca. Next base: position 27,289,055 of record CM052352.1, on the reverse strand, counting down.
ACGATTTGAAATATAGCAAGCTGTATTTACAGCTTCTCCCCAAAAGTGTTTAGGAAGGTTATATTCACACACCATGGTCCTGGCCATTTCTTGAAGAGTTCTATTTTTCCTCTTAGTAACACCATTTTGTTGAGGTGTTCTAGGAGCTGAAAAGTTGTGTGAAATGCCATTTTTTGAACATAATTTTTCAAAAAGTTGGTTTTTAAACTCACCACCATGATCAGTTCTTATTTTTATGATTGAAAGATCTTTTTCATTTTGAACCATTTTACAAAATTCAGCAAACTTCTCAAATGCCTCATCCTTTCTAGCAAGTAAATATGTCCATGTGAATCTAGAATAATCATCTATAATGACTAGGATATAATATTTACTATTTAGTGTTGCTGTTCTTATAGGACCAAAAAGATCCATGTGTAGTATCTCTAATGGTCTAGATGTACTCGCTACAAGCTTCAATTTGAAGCTACTTTGTGTATGTTTATCCTTAATGCATGCTTCACATATTCTATCATTGTTAAACTCTAAAGATGGAAGACCTTTCACTAGGTTATGCTTACACAATCTTTCTATTAAGCCTAGACCCATATGTCCTAGCTTTCTATGCCACAACCAAGCATCAACATTTTTATTCACAACCAAGCATGTTTGTTCAACATTCAATTTACTCAAATCAAGCACATAGATGTTGTCTTTTCTATTTCCAACAATCTTCATTTTATGTTCAACATGCTCAACAAAACAATTTTCTTTTCCAAATTTTATCTTGAATCCTTTATCACATAGTTGACTTATACCAAGTAGGTTAAATTTTAGCTCATCTACAAATAAAACCTCAGATATAAGTAGGGTTTTAGGATTACCTACAGTTCCCATTCCTTGTATCATTTCTTTGGAGTTATCTCTAAAAGACACCGTACCTCTATTTTTCAACTCAAGTGTTGAGAAGAGCTCCTTCATCCTAGTCATATGCTGAGAGCAGCCACTGTCTAGAATCCACATGTTTTTGAGCTTTTTGTTTTTCACTTGTGCACTTATAACTTGCAGAAACAAATTTGATCGTTAAAGTGCTTGGTACCCTTTTTATTTTGGGTCCGTGAGTGCTAGTTGGACTTAGATTTTTATAATTCTTAGGCAGCCAAAGTTTCTTTACTTTATAAGCCTTTCTAAGTCTTATGGGACATTTATCAAAAGTATGACCAATATAATTGCAAAAAGAACATTTATCATTATGCAACGGAATTGAACATTCTTTTTCTTTAAAGAAATGAGTAAATGATTTTGATTTGTCATTCAATTTATATCCTAGTCTCGCTTTATCATATATACCTCTTTGAGAGTTTAAAATCTTATCTAAGATGCCACTACCTTTTGTGAATTTCTTTAACAGTAGATTAGTTGCATCAAGTTTTGACTTCAAATCACCATTTTCTTTTTCTAGCTCAAGAACTCTACTTTTAAGATTTTCAACACACACATATGAATTATTTTCAACATGTATTTCAACATCAGAACATGCATTGTTATCAAAGAAAGTTTTTGTTTCTATGCTCATGTATTCAGATTTATTTTGTTTCTCATACATATCATTCATACAGGCATCATACTTTATATATGCATTAGCAGGAATACTAATGTTATCATGTATCGAAATTGAAGTATTTTTTTGTTCAGCTTCATCTTTACATGTCGCAATTTCTATGCTTTGTACATTGGTTAAAACATTTTGATTAACATGTACAGAAGTTAATACTTTCTGTTTTTCAGATTTAATTTTTGCTTTTAACTTTTTATATTTAATTTTTAATTTTTTTGCATACTTAACTAAATCAGAAAATGCAGTTTCTAAACCAGTATTTACATGAAGAAATAATTTAGAATCACTTACCTCACTATTGTCTTCCTCAAGAGTTGCTGTTGCGGTTAGGCATAGGTGTGCAACTTCTTCTTGAGTTTCTTCATCAGATGAGGAGTTCTCATCATCCCAGGTAGCAATCATAGCTTTCTTTTTGTTCTTGCTATTCCTCTTCTTGATCACCGAACAATCAATCTTGATGTGTCCTGGTTTTCTACATTCATAGCATATATTTTCCCTAAGTTCATTTGATTCTTTTCTCCTAGTTTTCCCTATATTTTTATTTAATCCTCTTCTTAGAAATCTTCTAAATCTCCTAGCTATAAGAGCTACTTCATCATTTTCTGATTCTTCGTCTTCAACCTTTTCAACTTCCACTTTAAGTGCAAGTGATCTTCTGTTTTCCTTCTCTTTTTCTTTTCTCATAAGTTGCATTTCATGACTTTTAAGAGAACCTAGCAAGTCATCTAAGGTCAGCACGTCTAGGTCATGAGCTTCTTCTATTGCCATCTTATTAGAATCCCAACTTTCAGATGGGGATACTAACATTTTTCTTACCATTTCTTCATTTGTGTTGGTTTTTCCTAACAATTTAAGTTTAGAAATAATTTCGGTGAATCTACCAAACATGTCACTAATAGTTTTAGAATCTTTCATAACAAACAATTCATAGTCATGTGTAAGCATAGTGATTTTAAAAGACTTTACCTTTTTGGTTCCTTCATAAATGACTTCTAGCTTATCCCAAATCTCTTTACCGGTGAGGCAAGAGGATACTTTGTTAAACTCATGTGCTTTAAGACCACTATAGATCATATTCATGGACTTAGCATTTAACCCTATTAGTTTAGTTTCAGTTTTTGTCCACTCATCAGTCACGGGTAATGTAATACCCTTCCTGATTACTTGCCAAGCTTCTGGATCTTGGCCTCTTACAAAGACTTGCATTAATTGTTTCTAATGCCTAAAATTAATGCCATCAAACAGAGGAGGTTTATTAAACGCTATACTAGCCAAACCTTTGTCAGAAGCCATAGTATGGATCTACTTTAGGATGTTAATCCTTTTAATCAGAAAACCTGGCTCTAGATGCCAATTGTTGGGTTTTATGGCTTAACAAGAAGGGGGGGTTGAATTGTTAAAATCAGCAATTAAAACTATTATGTTAACAAATGCTCAACTTAGTATGCTGGACAAGTCACACAAATAATCACAATATAGATTGAACATATTTCAAATATATGATGCTTTACTTCCAAGTCAAACAACACATTATCAAGAATATTGTCACATTTATATGTATCAAATATTCTGATGGAATAGATAATTCATAAAATAAGAGGCATCAAATATTATAAGATGGTTAGATCAATAGTAAGCAAAGAGATTGACACCAAATTTACCATGATGGTTCGGCATTCACACCTTGAGTCCTACGTCCACCCTCTTCTCTTTTAATCAAACCGATTGAAGTCTCCTTTACTCAACCAAGTTAGGAGAAAACATTCTCCTTAACTTAAACAATTCCTTCTCAAGGAATTTCTTGTACAATGTTACACAATATGATCAAAAGATCATAAATCGATTACAAATCCCAAATAATATAACAAGTTGTGGGATTCTGTAACCTAAAGGAGCTGATTTGATGTAAATATGATAACTCTAAGCTTCTATCATGAAAGCCCTAAATTGAAATAAATTAGGGTTTTGGATTCCTTTCAATGTTTATGTGCAATAAGTATTTTTAATGAAATCAGCACATAAACAGAGTTATACAAGATACAATCAATAATATAAACGAGCGAATAGGTATTAATCACAATATCACCGTAAGCTTATACTTCACCGAAAGTTAATAAGATTGAATGATCAAAAGATGAGCTCAATAGTCAATTTTTCACACAAAGAGAACTTCAGATTGTTGGAAGTGTTGAACCCTTCTCCATAGAATAGCTCTTCTTAAATAGAAAAATTAGAGCTAGGGTTTCGGACTTTTCAAACCTCAATGATGAAGCTAAATTCCCATTGGAACAGTAAATTAGCCTTCAAATTTTCCTTTTCCACCTCAGATCAGACCGTTTTGACATCGGTTTCTTTAGAAATCCTCTTGTTGAGGATTCGATCACCAGCATCGCTGTTCCTCCATCTCTCTCTCTTTCTCATTTCGGCAGTCTTCGATAATATGCTCTTAGGGCATCAGTGTGAGACGGTGTGTAAATGAAACGATGAGTTTCATTACCAGCCGAGCTCACTTATGTGCTAGACAGATAAGCGGGTCATGAGACGGGCCGAGAACACAACCAGGCCGAGAGTCAGGCCAAGAATCAATATCAGTCCGAGAATGATATAATATAAGTTCTTGATAGAACTAAAGCTTGTTCCAAAAATAGAGCCATATACTTGAACCTTCATCCAAGCAAGAGCAAGTATCATTTTTTCTTAATCACAATGTATGACATATTTAATTTCAATTTGGTAAGCCTTGTTCTCAAGACATTATATAATGAAATTAAATAAATCAATTCTTAAAAGCACTATATAGTGACATTATATCAAGAAATGTAGGAACCCGGTTACTTTATAATATCATTAATTGATATTATAATTTGTACACCTTTTACTTCCTATGATTTTCTTTTGCACTTATGAAAAACATATTTTTACAAATATATTCATAAATAAATATTTTCACAAACAAAACCCTTATTTTCCAACAATTTGCTTTGTAATAAGGTTGGAAGAACCTTGATTGTAACCTTATAATATTGTAATCTCTTTGAGAAGGGATTGAGGAGGTTAGGAGAACGTTTTCTCCTAATCAATGAGTAAAATGGACTTCAACTAGTTGGGTTGAAGGAAGAAGATGATAGACATAGGTGTGGGGGCCGAACCATCGTGATAAAATTTGTCTATGTGTGTTGATTGTTTGATGCTTCTTATTCTATTTTACCAAAGGTGATAACTCTATTTTTATAGAGTTATTTTACTTATTTTTAGGCAATAAATAATACAATGCTTATGAGAAAATATTTGAATTCTTTTTTATTTACTTGAATTTGCCTTGTTTTTGTAGCATAAAGAGGCACGAAGAAAAAGATAAGCATGGAGAACTTGATATTTATTATGTGGCAAAATATTATCAAAATATGAAGATCAAGAAAATCAAGATAAGTTTGGACTTTGGATGATTGTTATTAGATTTTTATTGTTATTGGGTTTTCTAAATAATTAGAAAAATTGATCATATTAAGAGTTCAAAGCTTAATTAAATTAGGAGTTCAAAACCCAATTGTTTTAGATATGCAAAACCCACTTCTACTAAAATAGGAGATAGGTTTTAACCTAAATCCTATTTAAGAGAAGAGAAGAGGCAAAAGAAAGGCAGAAGAGGAAATTGAGTATAACTTAAGAGAGAGGCCAGGAATTCAAGGTTCTCTTGAAGAGAAGACAAAAAGGGTGGTAGACTTCTTGTTCTTGGATTCAAGATGCATTCTTTATTTCCTACTATTGTTCTTCTTCATTATTTCTTTATGCTTTAGTTTACTTTTGTTAGAGTTACGATGTAATCTAATTATGAAAAAATGCATCTTATGATTGTTATGTTTTGTAAGATATTTTGTTTATGTAGAGTTGTATATTATTGTGTTTAATGCTTTTGAGTGATTAGCTACCACTTAAATGATTTGATTTGTATATTTGAGACTGACAAGAGATGATATACAGTTGCTTCTTGTAATGTGTAACAATAAATTAAATATGGATAGACATATAACATATTTTTTGTGTGGCTTTCGGTGTAAATTGGGAATGTTCATATATTCTAATGCATTTGCAAGTTGATCAAAAAGCTTACTTGTAAGCTTATGTGCTACATACAACTTTAAGCTACAAGAAATATTTTGTATTGAATTATACAAAGGCTATTGATACTTTATGTCTGAAAAGAGGAGAGTCTTATGGTGAACAGACTCTACAGAGTCTTTTGTCTAACAGGAGTTCTTAGCACACCATAAATAAGGTATCAACATATTGAGAACAAGCTAGTCAAGAAATTGATGCCAATAAGTCTTGGCAAGCGTGGAAGAATAAAGTTGAGAAAAAATTCTTGTTTTAGAAGTGAAGTATTTCTTTTTAAAATCAAAGGATTCTAAGGAATGTAAATTTATAAGTTTTTATCTTGATATTTGCTAATTGAAAGAAATGTAAATTTTGTACATGGATAAATTTTCAAATTTGATCAATTGTTAAATGAAAACACAAATACAAAGAGAGAGTAAGATAAAAAAAAAATCACATGAAGACACATTTTTAAAGAAAAAGCAAGAAAAACACAAAATATGTCAAAAATAGAAACAAAGAAAAGCCAACTGCATGTAGTAGCATTTACTTTGATTGTTAAACATCATATTTAGAGGAATGCTTCTTTCTTATGTAAATGCATGGGGCTTCTATTACATATTATAACAATTATTGACACCTCAAATATTTTACTTTTACAAGTTCCTTTAAGGTATAGATAAGCGGATATGTTAAAGAAAATAATCAACAAGTTTATCATGCCACATTCTCCATCTCCTCCAAAACGTGAGGGGCATTGTTACAATTCCCAAGCCGAGAAAAAACCCCAATTCGATACTTATATAATTCCAGTTGATAATACTCTGGCAATTCAAATGAGTGCTTTGGGATGGTGGAGTTACTAATCTCGGCTTCTCACCCATGCATGGTAACCTTAGCTGAAAGCCACATAATCCTTTGTTTCCTTTAAATGAAGTTTCTGGAAAAGTGCCAAATTGTTTGATAGTTGGAATTTGTCCCTCCAACTGATTGAATGAGAGATTAAGGTTTGATAGAAAAACAAGACCTTCAGCAAGTTGCATAGGGATGGTACCAATTAGCTTGTTACTTGATAAATCTAGAACTTCAAGATTACCCAACTTTCCCAAAGATGAAGGAATTTGACTTGTAAAGGCATTATGTGATAGGTTTAACATATGTAGCATTTTAAGCTCCCCAATTTCTTTCGGTATTGGACCATCAAAATTGTTGCAAGAGAAGTCAATAGTGGTGAACACAGTTAGGATTTTGACTAGTTCTATTTGTGATCCTTTGATGGTAAGTGTAACCTTATTTTGATATTGAATTGAGCTAGAGTTAGAGCTGTAATTGATATGTGATAGGGCCAAATTTTGATCATCTACCATTGCCCTCCAAGTAGAAGAATAGATTTTTGGAAATCTACCCATAAAATTATTAAAAGATACATCCAAAATTTGAAGCATCGGCCAAGTACCAATATGGCCTAATTGAGGAATAGACCCATAAAGTTTGTTGGATCGCAAAACAATGACCTTTAACATGGATGCATTCTCCAAGTAAAATGGGAAGGTATCTTTAATATCATTGTTCCCAACATCCAAGTCCTCCAATCCTACACAGTTGGCCAAAGATTTTGGTAACTCTCCATCAAGTTGGTTTCCATTGAGAGCTAAAGTTTGTAGATTGCAGTTTTTTGGGAATGAATTAGGGATTTTACTAGTAAGGTTGTTTCTCTCAAGATTTATCACCTTGAGATTGCCACTCAATTGAAATAAGCATTGGGGAATTTTTTCACTAAAGGAATTGTTAGACAAATCAAGGACTAGAAGATTTAAGGCATAGCATATGGACTTAGGTATAGGCCCTTCAAACTTATTACTTTCCAAATTAATGCCATTCAGTGAATAAGCCAAGGCAATGGAAAATCCATTCAGTTGGCCAGAAAATTGGTTGTTAGAAAGGTCTAAAATCTGCAACAATGGAAGGGAGAACAGACAAATAAAAAAGATTAAAACCATTATATTATAATTTTTCATATATAATTTAGGGAATGGTCAAGATATAAAAGATTTCTTGACCAAATCTAGTTGAATTTAAAAGATCCAATAAATTTCTTTGAAGAAAGAACAAGTACCTGAAGACCTTGGAGTTCAAAGATTGACATGGGTATGGGCCCTTCTAACTTATTACTTCCCAAATCAACACTCAAAAGTGAAAAAGTAGAGACATTGGAAAACTCATTGAGTTGGCCAGAAAGTTGGTTGTTGGAAAGGTCTAAAAACTACAACAATGAAAGGGGAACAAAGAAAACAAAAAGGTTAAAACCATTAAATTATACTTTTCACATATAAATTTGGGAATGGTCAAGATATAAAAGATTTCTTGACCAAATCTAGTTCAATTTAAAAGATCCATTAAATTTATTTGGAGAAAGAAAGAGTACCTTAAGACCTTGGAGTTCAAAGATTGACTTAGGTATGGGCCCTTCTAACTTATTACTTCCTAAATCAATACTCCAAAGTGAAAAAGTAGAGACATTAGAAAATTCATTGAGTTGGCCAGAAAGTTGGTTGTCGAAAAGGTCTAAAACCTGCAACAATGGAAGGGGAAACACAGAAAACAAAAAGGTTAAAACTATTATATTATACTTTTCACATATAAATTTGGGAATGGTTAAGATATAAAAGATTTCTTAACCAAATCTAGTTAAATTTAAAAGATCCAATAAATTTCTTTGAAGAAAGAACGAGTACCATAAGACCTTGGAGTTCAAAGATTGACATGGGTATGGGCCCTTCTAACTTATTAATTCCCAAATCAACACTTAAAGGTGAAAAAGTAGAGACATTGGAAAACTCATTGAGTTGGCCAGAAAGTTGGTTGTCGGAAAGGTCTAAAAATTGCAACAATGGAAGGGAGAACAAAGAAAACAAAAAGGTTAAAACCATTATATTCTACTTTTCACATATAAATTCGAGAATGGTCAAGATATAAAAGATTTCTTAACCAAATCTAGTTGAATTTAAAAGATCCACTAAATTTGTTTGAAGAAAGAAAGTGTACCTGAAGACCTTGGAGTTCAAAGATTGACTTAGGCATGGGCCCTTTTAAGTTATTACTTTTCAAAAAAATACTTAAAAGTGAAGAAGTCAAGACATTGGAAAATTCATTGAGCTGGCTAGAAAATTGGTTTTCGGAAAGGTCTAAAACCAACAAAAATGGAAGGGAGAACAAAGACCATTATATTATACTTTTCATATATAATTTCGAGAATGGTCAAGATATAAAAGATTTCTTAACCAAATCTCGTTGAATTTAAAAGATCCACTAAATTTTTTTGAAGAAAGAAAGAATACCTTAAGATCTTGGAGTTCAAAGATTGAATTGGGTATGGGCCCTTCTAACTTATTACTTCCCAAATAAATCTTCAAAAGTGAAAAAGTAGAGACATTGGAAAATTCATTGAGTTGGCCAGAAAGTTGGTTGTCAGAAAGGTCTAAACCCTGCAACAATAGAAGTGAGAACAAAGAGAACAAAAAGGTTAAAACCATTATATTCTACCTGTCACATATAAATTTGGGAATGGTCAAGATATAAAAGATTTCTTAACCAAATCTAGTTGAATTTAAAAAATTCACTAAATTTGTTTAGAGAAAGAAAAAAAACTTGAAGACCTTGGAGTTCAAAGATTGACTTAAGTATGGGCCCTTTAACTTATTACTTTTCAAATCAATACTTGAAAGTGAAATAGTAGAGACATTGGAAAATTCATTGAGTTTGTTAGAAATTAGTTGTAAGAAAGCTTTAAAACCTACAACAATGGAAAATAGAACATAGAAATCAAAAAGGTTAAAACCATTATATTCTACTTTTCAAATATAATTCTGGGAATGGTTAAGATATAACAGATTTCTTGAACAAATCTAGTTGAATTTAAAAGATTCACTAAATTTACTCGAAAAAAGAAAGAGTACCTGAAGACCTTGGAGTTCAAAGATTGACTTGGGTATGGGCCCTTTTAACTAATTACTTCCTAAATAAATACTCAAATTTGAATAAGTAGAGATATTGAAAAATACATTTAGTTGACCAGAAAATTGGTTGTAGGAAAGGTCTAGAGTTTGCAATAATGGGAGGGAAAACATACAACTTGAAAAGATTAAAACCAATACATTCTACTTGTCACCAATATTTATAGGAAGGTCAACATATAAAAGATTTCTTGACTAAAATCATACAAAATTGGAAAGATCAACTATATTTACTTGCAGAAACATAGAGTACCTCAAGACCTTGGAGTTGAAAGATTGACATGGGTATGGACCCTTTCAACTTATTGACTCCCAAATTTATTTCTTTTAGTGAATAACTAGATACATTGGAAAATTCATTGAGTTGAGTAGAAAATTGGTTGTAGGAAAGGTCTAAACTCTACAACAATGGGAGGGAAAATAGAGAAGTCAAAATGATTAAAATCAATATATTCTACTTGTCACAAATATTTATGGGAAGGGCAATATATAAAAGATTTCTTGACTAAAATCATGCAAAATTGGAAAGATCAACTATATTTATTTGAAGCAAGAGAGAGTACCTCAAGACCTTGTAGTTGAAAGATTGACATGGGTATGGACCCTTTCAACTTATTGCCTCCCAAATTTATTTCTTTTAGTGAATAAGTAGAGACATTGGAAAATTCATTGAGTAGAGTAGAAAATTGGTTGTAGGAAATGTCTAAAGTCTGCAACAATGGGAGGGAAAATAGAGGAGTCAAAAAGATTAAAATCAGTAGATTTTACTTGTCATAAATATTTATGGGAAATGTCAATATATAAAAGATATCTTGACCAAAATCATGCTAAATTGGAAAGAGCAATTAAATTTATTTGAAGTAAGAGAGTGTTCTCAAGACCTTGGAGTTGAAAGATTGACATGGATATGGACCTTTTCAACTTATTGCCTTACAAATTTATTTCTTTTAGTGAATAAGTAGAGACATTGGAAAATTCATTGAGTTGAGTAGAAAATTGGTTGTAGGAAAGGCCAAAACTTTGCAACAATGGGAGGGAAAATAGAGAAGCCAAAACGATTAAAATCAATATACTCTACTTGTCACAAATATTTATGCGAAGGTCAATATATAAAAGATTTCTTGACTAAAATCATACAAAATTGGAAAGATCAACTATATTTATTTGAAGAAAGATAGAGTACCTCAAGACCTTGGAGTTGAAAGATTGACATGGGTATGGACCCTTTTAACTTATTGTCTCTCAAATTTATTTCTTTTAGTGAATAAGTAGAGACATTGGAAAATTCATTGAGTTGAGTAGAAAATTGGTTGTAGGAAAGGTCAAAACTTTGCAACAATGGGAGGGAAAATAGAGAAGTCAAAACGATTAAAATCAATATATTCTACTTGTCACAAATATTTATGCGAAGGTCAATATATAAAAGATTTCTTGACTAAACTCATACAAAATTGGAAAGATCAACTATATTTATTTGAAGCAAGAGAGAGTACCTCAAGACCTTGTAGTTGAAAGATTGACATAGGTATGGACCCTTTCAACTTATTGCCTCCCAAATTTATTTCTTTTAGTGAATAAGTAGAGATATTGGAAAATTCATTGAGTAGAGTAGAAAATTGGTTGTAGGAAAGGTCTAAAGTCTGCAACAATGGGAGCGAAAATAAAGAAGTCAAAAAGATTAAAATCATTATATTCTATTTGTCATAAATATTTATGGGAAATGTCAATATATAAAAGATATCTTGACCAAAATCATGCTAAATTGGAAAGAGCAATTAAATTTATTTGAAGTAAGAGAGTGTACCTCAAGACCTTGGAGTTGAAAGATTGACATGGATATGGACCTTATTAACTTATTGCCTTACAAATTTATTTCTTTTAGTGAATAAGTAGAGACATTGGAAAATTCATTGAGTTGAGTAGAAAATTGGTTGTAGGAAAGGTCAAAACTTTAAAAAATGGGAGGGAAAATAGAGAAGTCAAAAAGATTAAAATCAATATATTCTACTTGTCACAAATATTTATGCGAAGGTCAATATATAAAAGATTTCGTGACTAAAATCATACAAAATTGGAAAGATCAACCATATTTATTTGAAGAAAGATAGAGTACCTCAAGACCTTGGAATTGAAAGATTGACATGGGTATGGACCCTTTCAACTTATTGTCTCGCAAATTTATTTCTTTTAGTGAATAACTAGATACATTGGAAAATTCATTGAGTTGAGTAGAAAATTGGTTGTAGGAAAGGTCTAAACTCTACAACAATGGGAGGGAAAATAGAGAAGTCAAAATGATTAAAATCAATATATTCTACTTGTCACAAATATTTATGGGAAGGTCAATATATAAAAGATTTCTTGACTCAAATCATACAAAATTGGAAAGATCAACTATATTTATTTGAAGAAAGAGAGAGTACCTCAAGACCTTGTAGTTGAAAGATTGACATGGGTATGGACCCTTTCAACTTATTGCCTCTCAAATTTATTTCTTTTAGTGAATAAGTAGAGACATTGGAAAATTCATTGAGTAGAGTAGAAAATTGGTTGTAGGAAAGGTCTAAAGTCTGCAACAATGGGAGGGAAAATAGAGAAGTCAAAAAGACTAAAATTAGTACATTCTACTTGTCATAAATATTTATGGGAAATGTCAATATATAAAAGATATCTTGACCAAAATCATGCTAAATTGGAAAGAGCAATTAAATTTATTTGAAGTAAGAGAGTGTACCTCAAGACCTTGGAGTTGAAAGATTGACATGGGTATGAACCCTTTCAACGTATTGCCTCCCAGATTTATTTCTTTTAGGAAATAAGTAGATACATTGGAAAATTCATTGAGTAGAGTAGAAAATTGGTTGTAGGAAAGGTCTAAAGTCTGCAGCAATGGGAGGGAAAATAGAGAAGTCAAAAAGATTAAAATCAATATATTCTACTTGTCATAAATATTTATGCGAAGGTCAATATATAAAAGATTTCGTGACTAAAATCATACAAAATTGGAAAGATCAACCATATTTATTTGAAGAAAGATAGAGTACCTCAAGACCTTGGAATTGAAAGATTGACATGGGTATGGACCCTTTCAACTTATTGTCTCTCAAATTTATTTCTTTTAGTGAATATGTAGAGACATTGGAAAATTCATTGAGTTGAGTAGAAAATTGGTTGTAGGAAAGGTCTAAAGTCTGCAACAATGGGAGGGAAAATAGAGAAGTCAAAAAGATTAAAATCAGTATATTCTACTTGCCATAAATATTTATGGGAAGGTCAATATATAAAAGATTTCTTGACTAAAATCATGCAAAATTGGAAAGATCAACTATATTTATTTGAAGAAAGAGATGGTACCTCAAGACCTTGGAGTTGAAAGATTGACATGGATTTGGACCTTTTCAACTTATTACCTCCCAAATTTATTTCTTTTAGTGAATAAGTAGAGACATTGGAAAATTCATTGAGTTGAGTAGAAAATTGGTTGTAGGAAAGGTCAAAACTTTGCAACAATGGGAGGGAAAATAGAGAAGTCAAAAAGATTAAAATTAATATATTCTACTTGTCACAAATATTTATGCGAAGGTCAATATATAAAAGCTTCGTGACTAAAATCATACAAAATTGGAGAGATCAACTATATTTATTTGAAGAAAATAGAGTACCTCAAGACCTTGGAGTTGAAAGATTGACATGGGTATCGACCCTTTCAACTTATTGTCTCCCAAATTTATTTCTTTTAGTGAATAAGTAGATACATTGGAAAATTCATTGAGTTGAGTAGAAAATTGGTTGTAGGAAAGGTCTAAACTCTGCAACAATGGGAGGGAAAATAGAGAAGTCAAAATGATTAAAATCAATATATTCTACTTGTCACAAATATTTATGGGAAGGTCAATATATAAAAGATTTCTTGACTAAAATCATGCAAAATTGGAAAGATCAACTATATTTATTTGAAGCAAGAGAGAGTACCTCAAGACCTTGTAGTTGAAAGATTGACATGGGTATGGACCCTTTCAACTTATTGCCTCTCAAATTTATTTCTTTTAGTGAATAAGTAGAGACATTGGAAAATTCATTGAGTAGAGTAGAAAATTGGTTGTAGGAAAGGTCTAAAGTCTGCAACAATGGGAGGGAAAATAGAGAAGTCAAAAAGATTAAAATCAGTATATTTTACTTGTCATAAATATTTATGGGAAATGTCAATATATAAAAGATATCTTGACCAAAATCATGCTAAATTGGAAAGAGCAATTAAATTTATTTGAAGTAAGGGAGTGTACCTCAAGACCTTGGAGTTGAAAGATTGACATGGGTATGAACCCTTTCAACTTATTGCCTCCAAGATTTATTTCTTTTAGTGAATAAGTAGAGACATTGGAAAATTCATTGAGTAGAGTAGAAAATTGGTTGTTGGAAAGGTCTAAACTCTGAAACAATGGGAGAGAAAATTGAGAAGTCAAAAAGATTAAAATCAGTATATTCTACTTGTCATAAATATTTATGGAAAAGGTCAATATATAAAAGATATCTTGACCAAAATCACGCTAAATTGGAAAGACCAACTAAATTTATTTGAAGTAAGAGAGAGTACCTCAAGACCTTGCAGTTGAAAGATTGACATGGGTATGAACCCTTTCAACGTATTGCCTCCAAGATTTATTTCTTTTAGTGAATAGGTAGAGACATTGGAAAATTCATTGAGTAGAGTAGAAAATTGGTTGTAGGAAAGGTCTAAAGTCTGCAACAGTGGGAAGGAAAGTAGAGAAGTCAAAAAGATTAAAATCAGTATATTCTACTTGTCATATATATTTATGGGAAATGTCAATATATAAAAGATATCTTGACCAAAATCATGCAAAATTGGAAAGACCAATTAAATTTATTTGAAGTAAGAGAGTGTACCTCAAGACCTTGGAGTTGAAAGATTGGCATGGGTATGAACCCGTTCAACTTATTGCCTCCAAGATTTATTTCTTTTAGTGAATAAGTAGAGACATTGGAAAATTCATTGAGTAGAGTAGAAAATTGGTTGTTGGAAAGGTCTAAACTCTACAACAATGGGAGAGAAAATTGAAAAGTCAAAAAGATTAAAATCAATATATTCTACTTGTCATAAATATTTATGGAAAAGGTCAATATATAAAAGATATCTTGACCAAAATCATGCTAAATTGGAAAGACCAACTAAATTTATTTGAAGTAAGAGAGAGTACCTCAAGACCTCGGAGTTGAAAGATTGACATGGGTATGAACCCTTTCAACTTATTGCCTCCAAGATTTATTTCTTTTAGTGAATAAGTAGAGACATTGGAAAATTCATTGAGTAGAGTAGAAAATTGGTTGTAGAAAAGGTCTAAAGTCTGCAACAATGGGAGGGAAAATAGAGAAGTCAAAAAGATTAAAATCAGTATATTCTACTTGCCACAAATATTTATGGGAAGGTCAATATATAAAAGATTTCTTGACTAAAATCATGCAAAATTGGAAAGATCAACTATATTTATTTGAAGAAAGAGATGGTACCTCAAGACCTTGGAGTTGAAAGATTGACATGGATTTGGACCTTTTCAACTTATTGCCTCCCAAATTTATTTCTTTTAGTGAATAAGTAGAGACATTGGAAAATTCATTGAGTAGAGTAGAAAATTGGTTGTAGGAAAGGTCAAAACTTTGGAACAATGGGAGGGAAAATAGAGAAGTCAAAAAGATTAAAATTAATATATTCTACTTGTCACAAATATTTATGCGAAGGTCAATATATAAAAGATTTCGTGACTAAAATCATACAAAATTGGAAAGATCAACTATATTTATTTGAAGAAAGATAGAGTACCTCAAGACCTTGGAGTTGAAAGATTGACATGGATATGGACCCTTTCAACTTATTGTCTCCCAAATTTATTTCTTTTAGTGAATAAGTAGATACATTGGAAAATTCATTGAGTTGAGTAGAAAATTGGTTGTAGGAAAGGTCTAAACTCTACAACAATGGGAGGGAAAATAGAGAAGTCAAAATGATTAAAATCAATATATTCTACTTGTCATAAATATTTATGGGAAGTTCAATATATAAAAGATTTCTTGACTAAAATCATGCAAAATTGGAAAGATCAACTATATTTATTTGAAGCAAGAGAGAGTACCTCAAGACCTTGTAGTTGAAAGATTGACATGGGTATGGACCCTTTCAACTTATTGCCTCCCAAATTTATTTCTTTTAGTGAATAAGTAGAGACATTGGAAAATTCATTGAGTAAAGTAGAAAATTGGTTGTAGGAAAGGTCTAAAGTCTGCAACAATGGGAGGGAAAATAGAGAAGTCAAAAAGATTAAAATCAGTATATTCTACTTGTCATAAATATTTATGGGAAATGTCAATATATAAAAGATATCTTGACCAAAATCATGCTAAATTGGAAAGAGCAATTAAATTTATTTGAAGTAAGAGAGTGTACCTCAAGACCTTGGAGTTGAAAGATTGACATGGGTATGAACCCTTTCAACTTATTGCCTCCAAGATTTATTTCTTTTAGTGAATAAGTAGAGACATTGGAAAATTCATTGAGTAGAGTAGAAAATTGGTTGTTGGAAAGGTCTAAACTCTGAAACAATGGGAGAGAAAATTGAGAAGTCAAAAAGATTAAAATCAGTATATTCTACTTGTCATAAATATTTATGGAAAAGGTCAATATATAAAAGATATCTTGACCAAAATCACGCTAAATTGGAAAGACCAACTAAATTTATTTGAAGTAAGAGAGAGTACCTCAAGACCTTGGAGTTGAAAGATTGACATGGGTATGATCCCTTTCAATGTATTGCCTCCGAGATTTATTTCTTTTAGTGAATAAGTAGAGACATTGGAAAATTCATTGAGTTGAGTAGAAAATTGGTTGTAGGAAAGGTCTAAAGTCTGCAACAATGGGAGGGAAAATAGAGAAGTCAAAAAGATTAAAATCAGTATATTCTACTTGTCATATATATTTATGGGAAATGTCAATATATAAAAGATATCTTGACCAAAATCATGCAAAATTGGAAAGACCAATTAAATTTATTTGAAGTAAGAGAGTGTACCTCAAGACCTTGGAGTTGAAAGATTGGCATGGGTATGAACCCTTTCAACTTATTGCCTCCAAGATTTATTTCTTTTAGTGAATAAGTAGAGACATTGGAAAATTCATTGAGTAGAGTAGAAAATTGGTTGTTGGAAAGGTCTAAACTCTACAACAATGGGAGAGAAAATTGAGAAGTCAAAAAGATTAAAATCAGTATATTCTACTTGTCATAAATATTTATGGAAAAGGTCAATATATAAAAGATATCTTGACCAAAATCATGCTAAATTGGAAAGACCAACTAAATTTATTTAAAGTAAGAGAGAGTACCTCAAGACCTTGGAGTTGAAAGATTGACATGGGTATGAACCCTTTCAATGTATTGCCTCCCAGATTTATTTCTTTTAGTGAATAAGTAGAGACATTGAAAAATTCATTGAGTTGACCAAAAAATTGGTTGTAGGAAAGGTCTAAACTCTGCAACAATGTGAGGGAAAATGGGGAAGTGAAAAAGATTAAAATCAGTATATTCTACTTGTCATAAATATTTATGGGAAATGTCAATATATAAAAGATATCTTGACCAAAATCATGCTAAAGTGGAAAGAGCAATTAAATTTATTTGAAGTAAGGGAGAGTACCTCAAGACCTTGGAGTTGAAAGATTGACATGGGTATGGACCCTTTCAAGTTATTGCCTCCTAAATTTATTTCTTTTAGTGAATAAGTAGAGACATTGGAAACTTCATTGAGTTGTCCAGAAAATTGGTTGTTGGAAAGGTCTAAAGTCTGCAACAATGGGAGGGAAAATAGAGAAGTCAAAAAGATTAAAACTAGTATATTCTACTTTTCACAAATTTTTTTAGGAAAGATCCATATATAAAAGATTTCTTGGCCAAATGATACAAAATTGGAAAGATCAACTAAATTTATTTGAAAAAAGAGGAAGTACCTTAAGACCTTGGATTTGAAAGATTGACTTGGGAATGGGCCCTTTCATGTTATTGTGGTCCAGATATATTTCCCTCAGTGAATAATTGGTGACATTGGAAAATTCATTAAGTTGACCAGAAAGTAGGTTGTTAGAAAGGTTTAAGCTTTGCAACAATGGAAGAGAAAACAAAGAAATTGAAATTGATCCATTGAAGTAGTTCTTTGACATGTCTATGTGAACCAAATAAGTTAGGCTTGCCATTGTGTTTGGAATCAACCCAATGAAACTGCAATTCCGAAGTGATATTGTTGACAGCATTTTTAAGTTACCAAAAGAATATGGCAATGTCCCTGAAAAGTTGGTATTGTCAAGTGCCACGTTTCTAAGAAATCCATTTTGAGGAAATTTTGGCAAAGAACCTTGAAGGAGTTCATTGAATGATAAGTCTAGTGTTTGAAGTGTTGAGACTTGGAAGATTTTTTTTGGAAATTTACCATGCAACATAGAGGAATGCAAATCTAAGGATGTCAAGTTTTTGAAGTCGACAAAAAATTCTGGAACTATCGTTGAAAAATTATTACCCCCTAAGCCAATAATTGAAAGGAATTGAAGATTTAATAAAGATGAATCAATAGGGCCAGAAAGATTGCAACTTGACAAGCTTAACACTTTGAGATTTGGCAATGAAGATGATAAGGCCTGACACCACATGTTATCTTTTGCAGATATAACTACACCATCAAGATGTAGTTCAATAAGCTTCGACAAGTTTTGCACAAGCATATTTAAATTTGGATTTTCAAGTCTTAACGGAGTTATCTTACCTTCATTATCTGACAAATCAAGAATAACCAACTTTGTTAAGTATGAGATTGCTAAAGGAACTTGGCCAGCAAAATTAGCATATGATAAGTTCAAATAACTCAAGTTTGTTAACCTATCAAACTCTGATGGAACTTGAGAATAGTTGAAACTATTATTCGCCAAATTCAACCTTTGAAGATGCTGAAGACTGAAAATAGTGCTTGAATTGTCAAGTCCACCAGAAATGGATTCCTGAGCCAGATCCAAACAAATAACATTTCCATCCTTGCAAGTTATGCCTTCCCAAAAACAACAATCGATAGTCTGATTCCATTTGACAAGTTTTTTGGACTTAACAGGATCAAAAATAAGATTTTTCTTCAATTCCAGCAACAAGGTTTGTTGATTGCCTAGACATTCTCCCGAGGCCCCAAAGACACAGGAACTAAGAAAAAGTGAATGCATGACCGTAAAAACAAAGCACGAACAGAATGTGCTTCTCATTGTAGGCTTTTACAAGAGACTCCTACTGTAGAACTGCGAAGGAAGTAATGAAGGTGAGGGTGGTTTCAGGAGGGCAGAGTCTCGCAAGAACGAGCTTTTCTATATGTGGCTTGAGTCGTAGGTGACCAAGAACGGGACGGTAACTGAGGATGTGGATTGGGAAGTGAAAATGTAAGAAGGAGCAAAGTGAGGACAAGAAAGAGGAATCGCCAGGGAATGAGATGAGATGGCAATTGAGTCCACGCACTCATAAACCATGGTGAGGGATCATATATGTAGTCTTCAAACCTATAACATAGCTTTTAAAATGATTTAATAATCTCCTATTCCATTACTTTTTAAAATTTTTATTTCCACTTTGTTTTGATAATATTTCTCTGTTTTATCAACTCTATTTCTTAGCCTCATTAAGGCTTCCAGATCAAAAGGTGCCATTTAAAGAACATGTCAAAAGGCACGTAGCCATTTCCACCATCTGACAACAGCCACTTCCAAGTCAAGAAGTGTGCCAGTGAAAAAAAGTTTATTCGTTGTTGAGATAAAGCTGTTTGGTTAAGGCAAAACACGCTTCACGCCGGACTTTACCAGGTCAATGGTCCAAGGCATTTTCTGCAATTACACGAGGTCATATACGACAGCCTTTAGCACGTTAATGGTCCAACTCGCTTTCTGCTTACTGTAGCGGAAGTGGCCATCATTGCAAAGAAACGAAATATGCATGGGCTCAAAATGGATTTAACGCACTGCAACCCAAAAAAAAAAGAAAAAAAAAGAAATTTGCATTACTTTTCAGAACAAACCAAAAATGTCCCACGGGAAATGAAGATGTTTAGTGCAAACAAAACAACTATAGAATCAAAATTTTCAAGCTGCTACAACTTCCGAATTTTCAATCGTTAAAACGAGATTCTAATATCTGTCTTGGGCATAGACATCACCCTATTAACAATTTTTTTTTTTTTTTGTTGAAATGTTAAATTATATATCACTGTAAAAATTTATAAGATTATTCCGTTACAAAACCTTATTAACAAACTTTGATATAAGATTACCAAGAGTATGCAGAGATCTTGACTGATCTAACCCATGAATGCACTCCGTGCCCGTGAACCACGCAAAAAACTTCAAGCGAAAGGAAAGTAAACACAAATACCGAAATATGTATATCCCTGTTCATTTTTCTTTAGATACTCCAACCGCAAAACTTGTGGATGATTCTCTATGTTCGGGTTCAAGTTGACCGATCCGAGGCGCAATTAGCGAAGGAAAAATTGTAGTTCGTAAGTAAGATCCAAACGTTACGATGGTGTTCGATGCTATAAAAGGCAGAAAAATTTGGAATCTTTTAGCAAGTCTGATGCAAGAATTTGTGAGCCAGGAAAAAGCTTCTGTTTTTGAATGAACAAGCGGCTGAAAGGTGAACCCAACAAAATTAGATTGGAGCTTGTAAAAGTAGAGTAAGTAGCTGATTATTGTTATAATATGACCAGTGAGTTATATATTATTAATGGATATATTGAGATTTTTACTTATATGACAATAGGTTTCATCATAGTAAAAGAAAATGTTACATGTCAATAATAAATCTCATATTGTTTTCGACTATATTTAAATTCACGCTTAAATAGTAGTCAATTCTGTCAATTTTTAAGTTAATTTTTAGGTCAAAAAATAATTTTTTCAAAATTATTACGTGTTAAATGACATTCAGAGTTCAATCAATGTGCAATTTCTGAGAAGCCTTTGCATTCAAAGAAAGTCTCGTTTTTGCTGTATTTCTTCCCTTATTTTATTCCATTTCTTAGCAATTCCAAGTCAAAAAGTTGCAATTCAAGGAAAACTCGGCCATCATATCCTACTCTTTTTGCTCGCAGATACCCAAAAAAAGGCCCGTGCATAACAAGTTGTCCGTTGCCGATCTAAAGTTGTTAGGTTCGATGCAAAACGCGCTTTATTTGGTAACATTGTCAAACACGCCAGACTTACCAGATTATCATCTTCATATTTTAGCCGAACTCTCGTCAAAGTGGCTGTCATCTTGTCGAAAGAAAAGAAATGTTCACGGCTATCCAAATCTATGGCTTGCAGTGGGTTTAGATCTAATAAATGAAGTTCAGAAAGCAGAGGATGTGGTAGCGCCAAACCATGTTTCTACTACATTGAGAAAATGATGGTGAATATGCGGGTGTATTGCACCTTATCTGATTAAACAAATGAAAAAACTAATGACTTTCTGATTAGCCCGTAACTGGCACGTTAGCTTCAGAGCATTCGGTGCACGCAAGATTAAGTCCAGACTGATCACTGATCGAAGAAGCAGAGAGGACCTTATCCTGTAAGTCCTTGCAAATTCTAAAAAATTTAAAGATCCTGTAAGTAATGGCTAGTTGAGGTCACACGGCGCAACAAATGCATCGAAGGCACGCTTGGAGTTTCGCACTCTGCCCACGATGAAGTTATGGATATGTATGCCTCTGGCTGAGCGTTGCACTCCGACAAAAAACTTCACTTGCACTTCATCATCATGGTCTTGGCTCGTTTAACCCATTTTGCTGTCAGTCTCATTGCCCAGTGCGTGGTGATGTGGAGAATCAATCTATGCACGCAAGTTGGACAAAACTCCCTAAAAAAACAAAATCAAGCCACTGGACTGTCCTTTTTCGTGAATGATGGACCGGAAATTTATTAGTTATAATTATTGGTATATGTACATAACCTTGCTCACCAAAGTTTGTTTTCTTCATCGGTTATGATATTCTTGTCGTTTTATGCAAATGTTTGAACAACGCAGCTCATTTTATTCCAAAGTTAAAAAAAAAAAAAAAAAAAAAAACACAAGTGGCATGCTTACAAATTGATCTAGCATAGTCAGAACATCTGCATAATTTCCAAAAATACTTGTAATTCAAAATAAGAAGAGTCTTGTTCTTATGGTGGGTTTTCCTTGATAGAATGTAGTATCTAGTAGAGAGCATGAGGGGGGTAAAACTTGAATATCATGTGAAAGAGGTAAACTTCAGGAAAGAAAAAGAAAAAGACGTTATCTTGACTGTGCAACGATTGCAAGATGCAGAAATTAGCCCAAAAACTGTAGTAAAAAAGTGTACTTTGTGGAATATTTCTGCCCAGAAGAGACCTAAGAAGTATGCCCGTGTAGAAGAAGTTGTTCCCTACTGAGCTGAAGTTGTTTGGTTCGAGGCAAAACGGGCATCCAGCTGGACTTTTCTGGGTCAATGGTCCAAGACATTTTCTGCGAACTGTCGCCGATGTGGCTAACATCGCGTGGAAAGAAAAGAAAAGTGCATGGCCACTATGGTTGTTGTGGGGTCAAATCTGAGACAAACGTTAGTGGTAATCGAGAACCAGTTGAACGTGATATATTCAAAATAGGGGTCCAAAAATGATCAATATATTTACATAATCTTTTTCACCACTTTATTTTCTCTATTTAGTATTCTTTATACTTATTCTAAATGTTTCAACGACATAATTCATTTTACACCATTTGAGACGAAATCAATCAAGATAATTGGTATCCTTGTAGTTTATCATACATAATCAAACCATTTTTATAATTTTAAAAAATGTTTGTATGCAATAAGTAATACAAATATTGTATTGTAATAGGTTCAAGAATATTTAATTTGCAGTTTGTTCTTTCATCTTTTGTGTTGTTCTTTTTCCCATAACAATTGGCCTAGGCCTTTTTTCTTTTCTTTTCTTTTTTTTTTTATCTAGAACTTGTTCTTCCTCCAACAAGTTCAAAACACTTAAATGAAGCAGATATGAATATTTTTTTAAAAATTTTATTATAAACTCACACACCCGGCAGATATGAATATGCCTTGCTGTTAATTCTAGCCATAAATATGAGTACATAATTTCACTTTTCAACAAGAGATGAATTTACTTCGGTTTATGTTGATAAGATGTTACATTTGTTTGGTTCTTTTCATCTTAATCTACCGTTCTTTGCTAAAAGCGGGCTTCAAGGGAAGGTTCCTTAAAATGTCATAAGTGTCCAACTCGAGACTAAAGGCATTTCCTTTTTTACTCAATTTCTTAGTAATTCCAAGTCAAAAAGTAAGCAGAGACCCCAAAAGAATGCCCGTGTAGAACAAGTTCTTTTGTTTTTTTAGGTAAAGTTTTTTGGTTCGAGGCAAAATGCACAATTGCCTATTAACACCGTCAAACACGCTGGAATTTAATAGGATGCTGTCAAACACCTCTGAATTTTCCTAGTAACACCGTCCAACACGCTGGACTTTACCTGGATGTGTCAAACAGGCCAGACTTTTCCTCGTAACCCCGTCAAACGCGTTGGACTTAAACTTTGTTCTTCCACCTACAAGTTCAAATAACTTGAATGAAACTTTTATGAAACTTTTATGAATATGCCTTTTTACTAATTCTAGCCATAAATTTGAGTTGAAAATTTTCTTGTTGCATCTTATTGGTGATTTATGTTCATAAAATGTTACATTACTTTCGTTCTTCTCATCCCTAGCTAGAGATGTTTGATAGAGGCCCATAAACCTAGCTGGAAAGGAGAAGAGCAAGGGCCAAAAGGGAAGGTTTCTTTAACATGTGTTGTAACTTTACCACTAGAGACCAAGGCATTTTATTTACATCTTTGGCTGGAAATATAGCTATTTTATTTGTGCTACAAAGTTATTACTGTTCTATTTGTGGAAGAAAGAGAGTTTTATGGTGCATCAGACGTTTTATTAATAGGTAAATGCGCGCGTGGGGTGGTGGATGCCAACTAACACTCTTTCACTTAATAGGTAAAACCATGCCTCATGAGAACTCAATAGACATGCAATTTCTGATCAATTTTTCTGAAAATCTTTAAAGATCTACCCATAAATTACTTTTGGTAACGATACAAAGCATCTTATTTTTCCCTTCTCTTACTCCATTTTTGAGCAATTCCAAGTCAATAATTATGCAGAGACAAAAAGAATGCCCGTGTGGAACAAGTTATTTTGTTGTTTAAGATAAAGTTGTTTGGCTCGAAGGCAAAATGCAAGATTGACTGGTCACACCGTCAAACACGCTGGATCTTTCCTGGTCACCCCGTCAAACACGTCGGTCTTTTCCTAGTAACCCCGTCAAACACGCTGGACCCTTCTTGGTCACCCTGTCAAACACGTCGGACTTTTCCTAGTAACCCCATCAAACACGCTGGACTTTCGCTAGTAACACCATCAACGACACTTGGGGCCTACAAATTGAAAGACTTCGCATTACTTTTGAGGACGGACCCAGAAGAATTTCTTAGAGCTATCTTACAAACGTTTTGTTTTCCTCGTCAGTCATTTAGTATTTTGACTCTTATTGTGAATGTTTCAACAAGTTGTTCATTTCACGCAATTTGAAATGAAATTAAACAAGACAAGCGGAATTTTTTCACTCAAGGAATTATTAGACTAGTCTAGGACTTAAAGATGAGCCTAGCATAGTAATTCAGGAATGTTCCCATATATATGCTCGCCAATGGAAGAATGAAAATTATTAATTAATAAATCCAAGTATGTGGGAGAGCAGAATGAAAGGTCTAGGACTCCCGAAGTAGCTCTAAGGTAAGGTTCCTCTAAAGTCGCTAAATCGTTGTAAGAGAGATTTAAATATGCAGGACAAGGAGGATTCTCTATCTAATTGGGTATCTTTCCAACAACCTGGTTGCCGGAAAGGTCTAGAAAGGATAAACTAGATTGCTTTCTCAAAAATCAAGAAATGTTTCTCAATGGATTTAATTGGCTAGCCTACTCTCAAAATAGTGTTCTTATCCTGGCCCCTTATCAGGACCCACTCTAATAAGCCTCTATGCTAAACTTGGGTTTGCCAAAGAAGCATTTTATTTGCTAGAAAAGATGCAGGCTTTAGGAGTGACGCCTATGTAAGCCCATATACTTCAAATGCTGTAAATAAAAACTTATATATTCATACCCAAGAAAGGAGTGAAGCCAAACGTGGTGACCTGAAATACCTTAACTCCAAGGTTATCGTAAAAGGGTGGGAAAGTAATGGTCTTCGTAACTTTTCAGTTTGATGTGCAAGAGAAACCTCTAGTTTCAACTTATAAATTGGTAGCTAACAGAGTTAAAAAACCTTAAGCAATTCTGGTGTTCTCTCATATAGTCTATTGTTCAGTTTTCCTCTGTATTTTTTATTCTGAAAATGTATCGATTTCTCTTGTCTTACCTTTTCTTCCACATCCCTCCTATTTTTTGGAATGCGATTGTTACAGCGCTCCCGGGCTTCATTCGATAAGGATACTCCTGGCGGCATCTCTTCCTTACTGGAAATCCATGCAGTCATAGATTTTCTCAATGAACAATCCCGTATTGGATATGAATTTCGGCAATATGGGCCAATGGAAGTAAAGATCATCTTTTTGACTGCTTATATTTTCGACTGTTCATATATGCTCTAATTGGGTGAAAGTGGCCAATCATCTATTCGACTGTTCATTCACTTAACTGATAATTATACAAATATACACATGGTGCTTCCAGTTACCAGAAATTGTAATCCCAAAAGTAAAACAAGAAACTGTAAATCCATCATTTTGATGTGCACACGCAACCTAGGTATTTTACTCAATTGGTTTTCTCACCTTGTGTTCTGTAAGCAAATCACAAGATTAGTTTCGCTGGGTTTTTCTGCTCAACCGAGTGGCCAAACAAAAATTATAAAATCTCATTTTCTTGTGCCTTTTATTTTGAGTGTGAAAAAGAGAGATCTGCTTGATACTGTCTGTGCATGGTAAATATGAAATAGAATAGTCATTTTCTTTCTTTATCTTTGGATTTGAGTTAGGTGCAAACTTGGTTTGGATTTTTATCAGTTTGTGATGCCGTTTTGTATCTTGACTAACCCGACTTAATTAACTTTGGACTAGACACATAACAGTTTGATACATAGTTTTCCCCATAGGTAATTTCTGATTCTTTCCCCTTCCCCTTTCCGGATCACAGGCAGGGTAATTAGGAAAACTGGAATTGTTAGAATTGTATGATAGGTTTCTCCTCATATTCCATCAAGCTTGCTATACTTCCAAGGATTGGAAGAGTCTCATTGATGGAATTGTAACCTATATGAAATTATAGCCCATCAAGCTCTCTCTTCGTGTCCCCGTTCCTGGTTCGGCTTGCCCTGTCCTGGGATCTTTTCCAGGACTAAAATCACACGGGATCTTTTCCAATCTTTTTCACCTTTTCCATCTTTTCCATCTTTTCTATATTTTCTTCACTCTGTATAATCCCCGCTACTTGAGGATTTCTGCTGGTCCTTCTGTTGAGGCTTCCAAAGACCATGTTCTGCATTCCAGAATGGAAAATGGGGGTGCAGAGTTTAGCCAAGCAGGATTATAAGAAGAGAAAAAGGTGGGCTTTAAGCACCGCCAATTCTGGACAATGGCATAACTTTGTTTTTTTCACAGACCTTACTTGAATGTTATGAATTCAGTGACTGAGATGACTGAGATGTGTTAACTTGATGATTTTTAAGGTGAGACTCTTTATTTAATTTTCCTACGGTATTCTCTTTTAATATTTCAAAGTAACTACTGAAATTATTAATTCTTTATGTTTTGTAATCACAGGAGTAGTCTTAATTGGATTGTAAATTTGCAACTTTATTACGGAATTGGTTTCATGCAAGGTACGTATACAATTGATCTTAGGGGTCTGATCCAAGAATTTGTAAGCCCAAAGAACTTGCATTGGTATGGACACTAGCTAGTATGGGAAAATGAAGTTGAGAAAGAATAGTTTGGAATTGGTAGAATTGTATCATAGTCCTCTTCTCTAATTTAGCATGTCGAAAGATTAACACAAATCACATAGGAAATATATTCAACGAATACAAAAACACAAATTGTTTTTCATAATTCAATATAAATAAATCTTTATATTCACAAGAGATAGTAATCAAGAGTCACAATAGAATTTTTCTTTTTTTATTGACACTCTTCTTTTGTTCACTTTGAGTACTAACCAAATGATGCCTTGACTAACATTTCTAAATTATGTGTTTGATATGTAGTATGAAAATGCTGACTGTCAATCAGTCACAGTTTCTAACTTATGAATTAGCCGAACGAATCGGAGGAACCGCCGGTATTGCTCGATGGTCACCGATCGGCCAATAACGAAGCCCACGGTCGATGGGTAATAGATCTAGTGTTACCAATTACATTAGAGACGACATTCAGGAGCCGTCACACTCGTGAGCCTGGTTGAGATTTTCGTAGGATTAACTCAAAGAGCCGTTAGATTTGCTGAAAGTAAAACAAACATAAACCGTCTATTCATGTATCGAACGGCTTATGTTTGTTCTCATATTTTATAATTATACATAATTCCTTTCCCTATGGTAGAAAAAAAAGTTTTATACAAAGTAGAAACATTTGTTTTTCTTTTTATCCATCTTCGATTTCTTTTGATTCTTCTATGCTATAGTATCAACAAATTTTCTGTAGATTTGTCTGCTTTGCACTCTTAATTTGGATTTTAATGGTTTTCCTTTTGATAATACTTGATTCGTCATCTTACATCTCAAATATAATTTTAAAAATTTGTTTGGTGGAGGGGAAAACTGGCATTTTTTTAATGCAGTGGTTCATCCTTGTATGGTTTTTGGATTACTATTAGCACATTACTTCGCTCTCAGACAAGGTAAATAGGAAAAAATTTGTAATTAGTACAATTATCCCCGCAAGCCTGCTATGCTTTCAAGCTTCGGAAGACTCTCACTGATGGGATCGTGAGCCTTCGCATCACGATGTTGCAGGATACACTAAAATCACACACTTCGGGGATCTTTTCTTCATTCATGTATAATCTATATTGTTTCGTGGTTACTCTACAGGAGCGTCTGCTTGTAGCATGGCGTTGTAGAGGTGATCGGCGAAGTTCTCGCATGTTTTCGCCTCTGAAACCATGAAGACGTCGTCAAACTATCGAGCTTTGGGCTCGGATAGTTCCTGCCAGTGAAAGCTTCCCGTGACAAACCTTTCTTTTGCCTTCTCTTTTCTGCCTTCCATTAAAATGAGTGATGCAATGGATTATTCAGTGGATTCCTTAGCTGGCAAGGATAGATCAGCAAACATAATTTTGGAAGAAAATAGGAAGTCATGGAATTTTACAAATCGGGGTCGGTTAATTCCCGTCAGTAGGAAACTGAAGGCCATGTAAACACTAATTAGTCTTATGGACACTAGGTAAATATACATATGCTTAATCATAAAAGAAAGCACCGAGAAGTATTCTTACTTTAAGATTAAAACTATTAACAATACCAGTAATACTTTCAGAGACCTCCTCCTCTGTAGCAGTATCACCTAGGCGACTTCATCAACCGCAGCAACATCATCTTCAAAGACCCCATCCTCTGTAGCAGCATCACCTCGAGTGATGTTATGACTTGTAGTGGCAATACATTCCAAGATGTTACCATCTGGAGGAGCATAACTTTCAGAGCCGATGTCAAATTCATGTCCGTGTGTTACATTTGTCTCATCAACTAGTAAATGAATTCCGCATTTATACACTTTAATGTCTGGATGGAATTCTACCGCCACCTCTACTTCGTCTCCAGTTCCAATCTCCATTTCATTTCCTATTTCTTTTGGACAGTGTACATAGCAACTGTCTTGAAATCTGAGAGGAATGTAGCTGATTTCTGGCACAAAATACCTTTTGTAGCCTCCAACCAATTTGGTTATAACCGGAATCTTATATACTATACAGCGAGCTGCTGCGAAGAGTAAACCGTTCTCAGCTTCAGTAACAAGAGATTTATAGACGCCCCTACTTTTATTGAGAACTGAGACTACCAGTAGAGGGCCATAAGTTGACGTAGAACTGGGAGCATAGGAGGTCTCTTGGTAAGAAGCACAAACAAGTAAACCGCCAATTTCACCATCCAAAAGTGAAGGTACATGAAGGGATATCGAAGATCCAGTTGCTTGAAGGCCAAACCATTTTGGAATGTCACCACTTCGGAGGAAAATGGTATGAAATCGAACGACTCTCTTGCTCGATTCATGCTATATCAAAAGAAATCTGACTTTGTTAGACGAAAGAGAGAGGAAGAGAAAGGAAGAGAGAGGAATGAGAAAGAGAGAGAACCTGGAAAAATCCTGGAGATACTAACGCAGCCATTAAAGTGAACGGAAATGTCAAACGTTGCAAGTTTTCCCGGTCAAATAGATTGGGGCATTCAGCTAGAGAAAGAACTACTGAATGTTCAATGTCCGACAAATTTGGAAGTGTTTTCAACGACGTGCAGCCTTTTGCATCTAGCAAGGATAAACTTGCAGGGAGTCCTGAAATTGATTGAAGAGCCCTGCACTTATTTATCTCCAAGTCGAATAAATTAGGAAGGCTACTGATGCTCCGAGGTAGGTCACAGAAATTATTTCCAGATAACTTCAAAATCCTGAGTGAAAATGAACTCCCAAGATCAGTAGGAAACTCGTCTTCAGACAGAGCACAATAGCTGAGATTTAGCTCATACAAAAACCGTAGTCCAGAAACGGAAGGTGGTAGCAAACTTAAGCGGATCGAGGTTTTTGGTGATACCCAAGATGAGAAGCATGAAAAGCAAGAATTCGGGTATTCTCTTCCACGCCCAAAGAGTTCAATGTTATGTTTCTCTACAAGCTCAACAAAGAATGGTTGTTGTTTGACAATAGCTCCATTGGGATTTGACTCTGTAGAAGCCACCAGACTCCCCATTTGCTTTGGTAACTTGTCAAGTCTTAAGCAGTAAGACATGTCAAGTTTTTCAAGAGATTCCAAGTTACAAATGCTGCTTGGAAGATTCCTAAGGCTTACGCATCCTACTAAACTCAACAAAACAAGCCTTTTCAACGATCCGATGGACTCGTGAAGTTCGACTAACCTTGTGCAGCCTGTAAGCATCAATTTCTCTAGATGCGGTGCACCCAATAAATTTGGTGATTTGATTAGATCTTCAGAAAAGCTTAGGTTAAGAATTTTCAGGTTGCAGAGCATCTGTGAAAATGAAATCATCCGCATAGTAAATAAGTAAAATATTATGCTCAATTATACATTTAAATTGATAGAGAAGTAAATAGCACTACGAGATGGTTATACCTTGTAACCCTTCCAGATTTTTACAGCTTTACTCCTTTGCATGTCAAGAACAACAAGTTTCTCTAGATAAAAATCTTGTGGAAGACATTTTAAAGGACACCTATGCCAACAAAGCCATCTTAACACTTTGGGTAGATGTTCAAAACTACCTGTGAGATGTACAACATCCATCTGAAGTAACCTCAAGTTCGTCATATTCTCAAATGATTCAGTTTTCAAAGGTGAATCTTCATGAACTGGCAGATTTAATTTGAGAGCCTCTACCACTTCTGATCCCTAGCAAAAAAAAAAATGGAATATATAATTTTCATCTTTATCTTCTATAAACTAGAACAACCTTGAATTTTTACAACTTTTCAAAGTTGTAAAGCAGTATTTGTTGACCTATAGAGTATTAGTAAGTTTCATATATACTTGAAACTTTGAAGCATGCTCGAAACAAGGATAAACTTCTACTACATACCCATTTAACACATTTATCACGTGTTTGTGTATCCATTAAATGTATATGCCTCTTACCATATGTTTGCATAGTACACTTAGGGAAATTTCTTGAGACCACAATCTACTATACTTTTCTGGAAGATTAAGAGCCTTTTCACAAATAATCTACCTCCCCATTTGCTGAATCAAGCTATGCATCCTTAACTGATTTTCATAATCACTCATCACACGGGATCTTTGCTCAAGAAATGTGATACCACTATTTGGAGAGAAACCACAACCTTCAAATATCTTGATGGCATACTCTTTGTCCATGCTAACAAAAAAACATGTAATATCAAGAAACATATCCTTTGTAAAATCATCCAATGAATCAAAACTTCTTCTTAGTACTTGTTGAATCTTGCCATGTGGTTTCTTTTGCAATTTTTCCAATTCGCATTTCCAATCAGCGTTGCTCATTCCTCTTAGAAAAGAGCCCAAAACCTTGAGAGCCAATGGAAGTCCTCCGGTGTATTCCACTGCATTGATTGAAAGCTTTTCATAACCCAATCTTGGATGTGCCAAATCAAAGGCATGCCGACAAAAAAGTTCAAGGGAGTGTAAGTTATTCAAGCTTCCGACCTTGTATCTGCCATCTACTCCAACTTGAGTTAATAGACGCTCATCCGTAGTTGTTATGACAAATCTACTTCCCAAACCAAAGCATCTTAAGTCTCCCAATAAGTTGTCCAGTTTCTCTAAGTGATCCAAGTCATCAAGAACAACAAGAACTCTTTTAAAATGAAGCATTTTCTTAATCATAGAGATTCCTTTAGCACTATGGTCAATAATGAAATCCTTTTTCAATATATCACGAAGAAGTTGTTCTTGTAACTGAACTAAGCCATTGAACTTTTCTGAAATCACTTCAATGTCTAAAAGACAACTACTTCCTTCAAATCCATAGCATATTTGATTATAAATAGTTTTTGCTATCTCTGTCTTACCAATGCCACGAACCCCATATATCCCCACAATACGGACATCACTTTTATCTACATCTAGTAAAGCTTTTACATTTTCAACGGGAGACTCTATTCCAATTGGATGTTTGGCAACATCTAAATTAGCAGGAGTCACTTCACGCAAAATTTCATCAACAATCTTCTTGATGAAACTTGCTTCATACCTAATCATTAAATGTCATACATAAGACATTAATATAAGGACAAGCAAAGTGAAAACAGAAAAACAAAAAAGAAATAAAAAAATTATCCATTGAACATTACTTTCTTGGTCATTTGAAACTATTGTCATTACAAGAAATTAAGTTACTTTAATTATCATTGGTGGTGTTTAACTCTTCTTACTGCATACTTTAGTGTATGGCTTGTCATAAACCCTTTTTGTTTTGTAATCCACGAGTGCAAATCAAAGACTAATTTTTCCTCTAACATTTAAAGCAAAAGAAAATGATAATTAAATGAAAAATTCATCAAAAAAGAGACTGTAGCATAACTTACCCGTCTGCCTCATTCCGGGGATCCCAACCAGCATATTCCCCAGCCGCAGTAAGAGCTTCTCTCCACCTCTGCACCGCCTCCCTCTCCATTTCAGTTTGAAACAGCTTTTCATGTCTAGTAAATGCTTCCCCAAAAGTCCCGGTTTGGTTTCGGACATCCGAGGGACTCACATGGTAAAAGATCGGATAAAGAGTATGAACTTTATTTTTCCTACAACAGTCCACGATCTCCGCAAGTTCATCAAGGCACCATATGGAAGAAGCATAATCTTGAGAAAAAACCACAACGTGAATTCTTGATCTACGAATCGCCTTCACCAGTTCCTCAGGGATGGTCTTTCCTCTTGGAAGCTTCTCGTTATCTCGGAAGGTACAAATTCCGACTCTATCCAAAGCATTGTAAAGGTGATCAGTAAAAGTCCTGCGGGTGTCTTTACCTCTAAAGCTCAAGAAGACATCGTGATCCCAATAATCTCTGGAAGGTGATGAATGGAATTGAAGAGCCATGAACAAGCTTATGAATCAAAGAATGAGCAGAGACTGCGGAGTTGAGAGTGCAGGCGACGAAGAAAGTTTCACAGCTTTTATCCACGCGGTTGCCTCTCAATGCTGCTTGGTTCTCAGAAGCTGCGGCCAGTGAAATTTCTGCCATGCATCGCTCCCTTTCGGTCGAGTACATGACAGTGATTGCGCCATGACGCCACTATGAGTCCCAATAAAGTATTGCTGCACCAATAAGCCTATATTCTTTTCAACTCAAGCTGATCTCAGATGGTCCTTCCCGGAGAAAAAAACTTTCCGTGACTAAGTTCGCCTTCTTTTGCCGTTTGTTTTATTCGGAAAGAGCGGGAAAAGTAACTGTGTTTCAGAAGTTGGAGAGCCACAGATTTACGTTGATTAGATTTAATTGGAGGAGAACCTAGAGCCCCCAGCCACCAAATATTGTTTGTTAATTCATCTAATGATCTTTTATTCAAACCTAACATCTTATGAAACTTCCGACCATTGCTTCAATCAAACTGAAACAAAGACTAGTCCTACTGGACCACTTCAGTTGTTATTAGCTCAAAAAAAGTATTGCTAACGCAGCAAACAAGATAACGATCAGGAACAGGACAAGCAAATTTGATCTATGGAGTCAGAAGTCTTCAAGAACACATTTTCCATGTAGGTTCTTCTGTCCAATAGGCGGCATAACAGACACGAAAATGAATTTCCTGGAAATGATCGTTTTTTTGAGTCGTTAAAAGAAATTTGTTTTTCTCATAAAGTCTATTGTTCAGTTTCCTCTGTATCTCTTCCTTACTGGAAATTCATGCAGTCATAGATTTTCTCAATGAACATTCTGGCATTGGCTATGAAGTTCGGCAATATAGGCCAATGGAAGTAAAGATCATCTTTATGAATGCTTGTCTTTCCGAACTGTATGCTCTATTCTGGTGAAAGTGGCCCATCATCTATTTGACTGTTCATTGACTTAACTGATAATTATACTCAAGTTGGATATATGATTACTAGATTGGCCTCGGAGTGGATGGAGCATACTACTGACTTGTGCAATTTATTTATACAATTCTTTGATTTCAAAACGTTGTTTGTACCTCAATGGGACTGCTATTTGCAGTTTGCTGTTGGTTGCCTCCTATCTATTGTCGCAATGACAAGCCAATCGATTTCACAATTGATAAAGCCGACGATTTCTTGGGTTAGTAAATTTCAATCATAAGATTTACTTGTCTGAGACAATTGGGACTTTCTTTTTGCATCATCCTGTGTTGTAGTGCTTCTGGTTCTTCTTTTGATTGCCCAATACTGTGAACTAATTTATGATTCCTCTTCTTAATCCATCAAGCGAAAATTTTCCTTTGTCTGGTAGCTATTGTCTTTGCCTTTCTTCTGTACTTTTTGTAGTTTTATTTTCTTCCGTTCGCAAGACATTAGCTGATGGCATGTTTTCTCTACGTGTTTGGGTACCAACTCAAGCAACTAGTAGCATCTGGGGAGGTTTATCGTTACGAACTTCTAAAACATGATTAGTGTCATTCATCTGGTAGTAGTATCTTATGGTTTTCCTAAAATAAGCCTAGTTCTTGGAGAAAATGTTAGAATTTAGAAGGAACCTCAGATGATTTTTTTTTTCTCCAAGTCTTAATTGTATAGTATGAGGACTTCATGACAACAACCCTTTAAATAAGCCTAGTTCTTGGGGAAAATGTTGAATTTAGAAGGAACCTTAGATAGTTTTCCTTTTCTCCAAGTCTTCATTGTATAGTATGAGAACTTCATGAGAGCAACTCTTTAACTAAACCTAGTTGTTGGATAAAATGATGAGTTTATGTGGGAACTTAAATGGTTTTTCTTTTCTTGAAGTCTTCATAGTACATTGTGAGGTCTTCATGACAGCAATCTTTTAAATAACTTAGATTTTGGAAAAGAAAAAAAAAAGTATTGAATTTAGGAGAGAAATTAAATGCAATAACCCTTTAAATAAAGCTATTTGAGGACATTGTGAGAACTCCGTGATAGCAATCCTT
Source organism: Casuarina glauca (assembly GCA_028551395.1). Lineage (NCBI taxonomy): Eukaryota > Viridiplantae > Streptophyta > Magnoliopsida > Fagales > Casuarinaceae > Casuarina > Casuarina glauca. The sequence continues at coordinate 27,254,438 of CM052352.1, read as the reverse complement.
TTCTTCAATTCTTCATAGTTCACTGAAAGGACTTAATGACAACAACCCCTTTAGTAAACCCAATTGCTGGAGAAAATGTTGATTTAAAAAGGACCTTCGATAGTTTTCTTTTTCCTGAAGTCTTCAAAGTACATTGTAAGAACTTTAAGAAAACAACCATTCAAATAAACATAATTTCTAGAGAAATTAGTCTTTTATCCTTTTTGTTTTGGTCAAAAGATAAGTTTACATTAATAAAAATTAGGCTTTTATCTTTTCTGGTGTAAAGATAAATTTATATTAACAAAAATTAGTTGACAAAAATATAGGAACATACCCCAATATTACAAGAGTTATGAAAGTTATGAAAAGATAAAAGTTAAAAACTTCCAACTCTCATTCTAAATGGCATTTACTTGAGAAAATTTTATATTTTAAAACAAAAAAGTTCTCTATTAGGCAATTTTCCTCCCTTTTGCTAATTATGCTTTTATCTTTTATTTTTTTTTATCTTTTTTATCTTTTTTGTTTTCATCTGTTTTGGTTTTTATATTTTATCCTTTCCACATGTTTATAATGAAATCTCAACCCCTACGTCGTTTTTCCTTTCTTGTTTATGTGATAACGACACTTCAAAAGAGGTTGGACGGAGGTTCTATCCATTTCTACCGAGCAGTGAAGGGGCAGGAGCGCCTTCAGTCCCACGATCCCGTCTTCCGTATTCAACAGGTACAGACATGCATGTGAGGTCGAGAACTGAGAAGATGTTTTCTCGTTGCCCGTGCTTCCCTCTCTTGACGTAGCAACCTGCTTGTCTTATCCTCTGGGGAGGAATAAAGAAATTGCTCAGCTCGAAGTCCTCATTCAACTTTGGGAAGTAAACCTTTAAATAAAACTAGTTCCCGGAGAAAATGTTGAACTTAGAGGGGAAAGATTATGGTTTTTCTTTTCTGGAAGTCTTCCGCAATATAAGAGACGAAAGGAATCTTCCCACACTTTGGGACAAGTTTTTATTAAAAAAAAATAATTATGAAATGTCATGTATTTTCTATATATCTCAAAGATGGCATTTGAAAAATTTTTAAGCTTCTGCAAATATTTATATTTTTTTATCTTTGCAATAGTGGTTGTGCTTTTTACACTTTTATCATTAAATTTTCTTCTATTTCTTTTATTCTAGTTGTAGTAAATTATAGCTTTAAAGGATATGTAAAATAGGACTGCTACAAAACTTCTACATTTTATTGCCATGATCATTTAATTTATTTCTTACCTCTATTGTTTAATTTTTTGAGACAATTTATTCATAGTTAGTATTGCCCTCCGTATGCATTTTGTAAACTTGTAATTAAGAATAAATGCTCAAGTTTACAAAATAAACTAGTTCCTAAAGAAATGTTAAATTTATGTTGGACCTTAGTGATTTCCCTTTTCTTGTAGTAATTAGTGTATATGTGACTAGAAACTAGAGAGACAAAGGGAATCTTTCCACATGTTGAGATAAGTTTGTGGAGTAAATCCAGTAGAAAAAGTTAAATTTTGGAGGGACTTGGATGCTTTTTCTTTTCTTGTAGTGATTGGTACATATATGAGCAGCAACTAAAAGAGACAAAGGGAATCTTTCCATAAGCTAAGTTTGCAGGATAAATCTAGTTCTTGAAGAAAATGTTAAATTTAGGAGGGACGTTGGATCATTTCCCTTTCCTAGAAGTTTTTATTGTTGGGATAAATAAACCTTATCTCCGAATAATATGTTGAAATTTGAGAGGAACTTTGGATGGTTTTCTTCAATATGCATGTAATTAACAACCAGAAGAGAAGAGGAAATCTTTCCTCATGATGGGATAGTTTTGAAGAAAGCCCCGTTACAGAACCCCAATTTTCCACACAAGTACAAACTCAATCCAACAGTGCCGGTCTTTACAACAGGGGGGCCTCCTTCACTAATCATGTGCGCGTGTCACAACCTTGCGTGCTGTAAATGGAGAGGGAAGCTTCGCTCTTGCTTGGATTTCTTGTACAAAATATTCACATTTAATAGTATCAATTGGCATTTGTATATACGTATTTTTTCAAGCCAAACACAAGCCACACAAATACTCATACCAATTCCGACAACCCCGGATTAAACGTGGTTACCCTGTCACATGTAAGAATCCATAACTTTGTAACATGGAGCAAAACGGAGTGAATTGTACTCTGTGCGCCAAACAGAGAAAACACAAAAGAAAACAGACAAGAAAGAAATTTACGTGGTTCGACAATGTCAAGGATGTCAAATTTTTGAAATCTAGAAAAAAAAAAAATCATAATAGTTGTTTACAGGAGCTAGAACGTGTTTAACAGCAGGAGTTTTTACCATTTGCAAACCAGGGGGCTAACAAGAATCCAGATACAGAGAACAAGCTGATCTTTAGGTGTTTGGATTATGTATTAATGTGAATAAGAACTTTGAAACAACAAGGTGAAGACTGTAAAGAGTTGTGCAAACAGATTTACATGGTTCAGCAAGTTGTGCCTACATCCATGGGCAGACTGGTTTCCCCATATTAAATCTGCTTCAGCTCTTGTCCATCCCAATATACTAGTCCTCCCTGGATTCCTGACGTGCTGGAAACAAATGCATATCTTCCTCCCAAGACAAGCTGTCCAGTTTCAACCTGAACATAAAGAAACAATTCGGAGTTCTCAGATCACGAAAATAAACGAATCTCGAAGAGTAAATAAAAGTTTAGCGCCCAACCACCTGTTGCATTTCAAACAATAGACATATGTGCATATGAAGTCATAAACCTGCCAATAATGTTTTGGACCATCAATCAGCATGTTGACACTGTAAATCAAACAAGGAATTGCAATCTTTAATGGAGGCATATAAGAGGAGATTAATTTAGTAGGTCATCACATAAAAATTGTCAAAAGTAAGTCAAAGATTTTATTCAAAAGTTAGTTCATAAATTAGGAAAATATTTTTTTATATTTAAATACTATATAAAGGTTGTATCTTTTCAATATGAGACTTTTGTTCCTAACGTTACTTAATACTAGGCATACATTGGACTCAAGGTTAAATAAGATAAAACTCATACTTTTTAAACATTGATCATATTTTAAAGACTCAAAATTAAACAATAATGGTAGTAAATTAATCTGGTTTTTCTAACTATTAGAAATTGATTTAAAATTTAACCCCAAAGCTAACTTTTTAAGCTGAAACTTTCATCTGTAGCAAAGATAAAGACTAGGAGAAAGTACTCATTTAGGTTCACGTATAGTAGCCATTTACGTGTACTTCCACGTAAAGAATAACCAGTTTGCCAACTCTTCTGTTGGCTGGAGATCCTGTTTGCATCTGTCATAGGATCCTTGTTGCATTGACAATTGAAAAACATGGAACTTTCAATTTTTGGACTGACGTCTAAAGATAAAAACTATGCAATCTTTAAAATTACTTGTATACTGAAGCATACATAAAATGAATAGTTTGATCAAAATTAAAGTTGTTTAAATAGTATCTTACACTTCCTTAAAAACAAGGACCACGGGAACCTGTAGAAACAATTACAAACAAGTATAAGACAATAGGATTTCCCTCTTTTGTAAACAATGATTAGGCATGGCATAGAAAATGATAAATTTATGTACAAAACGGTGAAGTGGCAACCCCGTTTTGTTTCTTGAACATGAAAGTTACAATAACATCTACAAGCATTTTCAAACACTAGTTTATGGCTATGATACTTTTGAATGCGTAAAAAAAGGGTAATATCTTCAAATATGGACCAAGAACCATGCTTTTGGATTCATATATATCAAGCCAAAAGGTCCTTTCGAATGGTTCAAATCCATCTAAAAAGAATCAAATTCAGAAATGTTATTTCCAGCAACCTTTCTTTCCATTCGTTAGACTATCCAAGAAAACCCAGAAGACCTAAAGGGAGAGTTGTTACGGTGGGAATCAAGTCTCGGGCACGTGCAATATGGGTATGGCAACTCGGGCACAAAAAGATCCTTTCGTCAGGAGTTTGATCATATTCAACAAGGAAGAGCCTTTCCATTTGGAACTTGATCACTCAAAGATCTACGAAACTTCAAGAGTTGTGAAAAGTAATTCAAGAAATGTCGCAGCTGGAAACAAAAAATGTTGGAATATTTTAAATAATTCTTATTGATGTGGACTTATATCAATGTGATTGTTTATCTTCAATTGTTTTATTAATTATTGTGTGGTCTATTTGTATGAGACATATTGGATCCATTATTGTTGAATATGGGATTGGCTAGTGTGGGCTAGTGCTTGCTATATAGAACAGTGATGAGTTGGACTATATTGGCAGCACACTTTGTATATGGCTAAGATCCCTCCTTTGCCTCTCACTATGTGCACTATGAGTCTACATGTTGAGAAGATCATGTTGGTGGATTAAGAGGTGTTATATATATATGAGCTTATTATTATATCATGAATAATAACACATCTTTATAAATATCGTGCACAGTACTATGAATAGTGACTGGTGCATAGTAACTTAATTTTAATATAATGAACACACGGTTGGACGAAAAATATGGGAGAACTTTTTGTTGGTCACGAACACCTTCCCACGATCTTGTAGACAGAGGCTCCTCATCAGCCAGTGAAACTGAGAGAACAAGGGAGTAATCCGGCTATTATCTTTGACAAAATGAATTATCCAGTGGCTAGAACGAATCCCAGAACAGGTACGTTCATTTTCCCTCTTAAACGTTGTGTTCTAAGATGAGAAGCAAGATCTTGGTTTTGAGCTCGTTTGAGCTCGGTTTTTCCAACATTTGGTATCAGAGCTTGTGTTTAGCTTCCATCTAGAGCATAAAGTTGTTAAAATCAAGCAGAAAAACGGGATTTTTGAAAGAAAATTGTGGTTTTGTAATTTCGAGTTCGTGGGTATCTAAGTACCCATTTTTGCCGAACTCGGCACCTAGAGGTCACCAATCTGTAAATCGACTTCACCTATGGCTAGATCGGCACCGGATCTATCTTTTGCCGTCGTCGTTTTTCCGATCGGAGACGGGTCGACCCGACCCATTTTGGTCTCAAATGGATATTGCCGCCGATGACCGCTCAAACGGAGCGGGTGTTTTTTCATCTGGGCCAACGGGTGTTCGGTTTTGGACGGCGCACCTGCAGGGACTGAAATCGTCCCAAGAATCGGCCATTTCGGCCGTAAACCGGCCATATCGGCCTGGACCGGCCGAAATTTTGCCTGCCGGAACCGGTCTGTACCGGTTTTCTCGGCGTAATTTTCCGGCGACACTGTGGAGGCGCGTGAGGGCGCGTGGGTGCTTATTTAGGTTCCAAATTTTGTGAAAAATTTTATAAATTTATTATCTGACTTATGGTGTCGTTTTTCCATATTAAAAATTGGTCCGAAATTCCAAATTTGTTACTTTATTAGTAAGTAATGTTATATACATATTGAATATTATGTGTTAAAGCTTGATAATGAATGTATATGGCCATAAAGTTTCTTGATAGATAAATTTTATTTATAAAATATATTTTTATATATTTAAATGTTGAGGCCATGTATGTATGTGAATATAATTATTGTTGTATTGTGAGGTTTATTTTGATGGGCCACTAATTGTTTATGTATTTGATTATTTTGTTGATTAGTCATTAATACGCATTCAGGCATGCTGCCATAAAGTTACTATAATTATTGATATGAGCATGTGCGTATTGTGATGCTTATTGAGTGTTATTAAAGGTGCAATTTAAGGACATTTGAGTTTGCCCCAAGTCCATGAAGCTAAATTGCACTATATGTGATGTACTGTGAGTTATCCCTTGGTGTGGGAGGGTTTTATGATTTAGTTGAGGTGTGACCACCAAAGTGGCGCATTCTTGGCTGAGTTGTGAAATTTCGCTCTTGCATATGGAAAGGGAATGCCTCTGGTTTTGGTATATAGTTATCTACCCAAAGGAAGTGACTATATGCTAATACTTGGAGTGAACATGGCATTAATTTGTAGGCGTGAGTTTAGACTAGTCAAAGTGGTTTATTAAGCCCAAAGGCGGTAGATTACAATGATTGGAATTTTCTCATTGTTGATGCTATGTTGTAAGGTTTTGCACACTTGTTGTGCATTCTACCCAAAGGTATTTGCATGATGATGTGTGTGAGCTCTATCTTTGTATACTCACATGATGATGATGTTGTTGTCACCTTGTCAACTATATTGTGATACATATTGTGGTTTATAAAGAATCTGACTCTTGTAATGGATGAAAACATAAAGTTTGCCATATAGATAAAATGGTAACACTCTTTTGTTGATATGGTAAGGCTGATGTTCATTGATATGTTGAGCATGGTTGAAACTTATTGCTCATGAGAAGGTTAACTATGTTTTATTTTGAAACATTGAAAGGTTGAAGTAACCTTTGTGTTTTTGGACACTAGTTTTCAGATGCTATCTAGTTTCTTTATATATTGGACGGATGTGTCTATAATTTTGATGATAAAACTCTTTTGTTAATATGTTCTTTAATGGAGTTAAAGTTGGCAATTGCATTATGTTTGATAATTGTATTAATTATGATGTGTAAAAATTCTTATTTTATCAATTTCCTTAATGACTTTTCTTGATATGGTTATTTTGTTTGATTATTTATTAAGAGAAAAGAAAAGTATAAAGTTGTAATATGAAATTTGGAAGTACATGATTATGATGTTGACGTTTTAAATGATCCAATTACTTATGTGGATATTATTACTGATTCTCAGTTTTGATTGTGATTGCATACATTAAAACATAATGATGTTTGGATGGATTCACATCATTGATATTTGAAATGATGGCATGCCTTGAGAGACGTTCCATAAAATTAGCTCTGAGGGATTTTTGTTGGGCATCGTTGCCATTGCACACAAGCTAACAATTGGTTATGTGAAAAATAAGATTGATTGTTGTATATATCCCAAGATTAGTGGGAGTATATATGATTCTTTTCTTGTTGATTCTTTCTTTGTTGTGAAGATATATTACTTATGAATATATAATTTTTTTTTTTTTAATGGTTACTCCATGTTGTGAAAGGATAAAAGGTTATCTCTTAACCTGTAAATATGTAGAACACCTATAGTTGTTTTGGTATACCATTTGGACTCTGTGTGCTACAGAGTTGTTGCTTAAGTATTTCATCTCATACAGTTATTGGTAAACTTATAAAATATTGATGAATTCTTTGAGAGTTGTCAAATTTATAAGAAAGTTGACAAAATTGATTGTCTTGCTCGACCTATTTTGTTTGATATATGTTATAATGCTGAAATTATTTATGTTATTTATGAGGTATCTCAAGGTCTGAGCAAATAATAATATATTTCTTAAGACAGGTGACACGACAGTAAAGTATATTGTTACAGATGCATTACTTGTGTATGATCCCACTAAAGGACTTGGTCCTTGTTATTGTGTATAGACATGTCGCTTATGTGAAATTATGAGCATCATGAGATGCTGTTGGTTAGTGAGAGTTCCTTATGTTTTTGCTGTAATTTATTGCTGCATCTGTGTTGTTTACCATGAGGTAAACGTGATTGTGAGATATATATGTTGATAACCTGAAAAGCACATCGGTGCTTTATATGTGACAGGTTGAAACGTGCATGCACATCTTTTGCGTATATATATCTCGGTATATTCTTGTTGAGTATGGCGGGGGCACTTTGTTGAATTTAAAGGCCATACTAGATTGGAATGTCTTGTAATATGTTGTTGTTGAGCTCAAATTTTTGTGAACAAGACATTTGTTGAATTGGATCGACAACAAGGATGATACATTTTGTTTTGTCGTATCATCAGGTTGCCACACTACCATATTAATCCACGTCAGTAGAGTGGAGGGCTTTTGTAATCATGGATAATGCTGTGTTGTTTATATGATGCAGCTAATGTCATGGTTCGGAGTTTGAAGCTTTATGGGCCTGGGTTGTTTTGTTTGTAAGGATCGTCTCAGGACCGAAATATTGTTTGTACACTTCAATGTTTTCCAAAATGTTTTATTACATGCAACTCACATTGCTATAGCCCAAGTGGGAGATTGTTGGAATATTTTAAATAATTCTTATTGATGTGGACTTATATCAATGTGATTGTTTATCTTCAATTGTTTTATTAATTATTGTGTGGTCTATTTGTATGAGACATATTGGATCCATTATTGTTGAATATGGGACTGGCTAGTGTGGGCTAGTGCTTGCTATATAGAACAGTGATGAGTTGGACTATATTGGCAGCACACTTTGTATATGGCTAAGATCCCTCCTTTGCCTCTCACTATGTGCACTATGAGTCTACATGTTGAGAAGATCGTGTTGGTGGTTTAAGAGGTGTTATATATATATGAGCTTATTATTATATCATGAATAATAACACATCTTTATAAATATCGTGCACAGTACTATGAATAGTGACTGGTGCATAGTAACTTAATTTTAATATAATGAACACACGGTTGGACGAAAAATATGGGAGAACTTTTTGTTGGTCACGAACACCTTCCCACGATCTTGTAGACAGAGGCTCCTCATCAGCCAGTGAAACTGAGAGAACAAGGGAGTAAATCCGGCTATTATCTTTGACAAAATGAATTATCCAGTGGCTAGAACGAATCCCAGAACAGGTACATTCATTTTCCCTCTTAAACGTTGTGTTCTAAGATGAGAAGCAAGATCTTGGTTTTGAGCTCGTTTGAGCTCGGTTTTTCCAACAAAGAAAAGATACATTGTTGAGATATATACCTGGCTTTGACTTCCAAAAGAAAAAGATATACAAGCACTGTATATCAACCAAAAAGGAGATGAAGGAAGCGGAGACGAGAAGGGTTTCGTTTACCTGTATTAGTTTAGAGCAAGTGTGGTGGGAACTAACAGTTTTTGGGTGAGTTTCTACCTCATGCAATGTATGCAAAGCCGTCGCGGTATATATATCAACGAACGTATCTTTTCTTTGTTTTCAGTTGTGATATTTCTTGAGTTGCTTATCTGATAAATATCTCATTTTTTTCTTTGAGATTCTTTGATCTTCGTGATCCAAGAACTCTGAACTGATTGTTCATGTTGAGGTTCGATTAGAGTGCCAAGGGTTTGAAGGAAGATATGCATTTCCAATATAAGCTCTCACAGTCACGTTATTAAAGGAAAATTACTAAAACAAAAACTAAACATTACTTCTCCTATGTGGATGTAGGAAAATGTTTAACCTAAAATTTATTAATTTAAAGGTTAAAAGGTCTTCTTTTAATTTAATCTCACCACAAAAATCTAATCTGCCAATATGATATTTTCATCCTACAGATATTTACAAATTATGTCAAATTGATAAGTGCTACTTGAGCACATCAATCAACCAAAGAGGACTTATACAATGGGGATGGACAAGAGCTATGTTACGGGCCTAAGTCTAGGTCTATGTCACTGTCGGGCCCAAGTCTCTATTGTCCTTTATATTTTATGCAGAGAATGCTTCTGGCGTCTCCTCTCGTTTCCCATGGAGCCGTTTGGTTATTCCTCTCACAAATCTCAATTCAGACCTCGAAATCCAAACCCCATCTCTCACCTAAATGCCGGCGCCCGTGGCCAAGAACTGCCCGCCTCGCTGCAAGATCCAGTTATGTTCTTATAAGGAAGATAATTGCTGCTCGATGCTTACTTTTTCTTTCCAACACGTCTAACTCCAGAATTCTGTTAAGGATCTCCATTACAATAACAAAGATAAAAGGAGAGAGAGGTTTGTCCTGTCTAAGTCTGTTTGCCCATTTAAGAAAACTTGTAGGAGAGTCATTTATGTTTATAGAAATGTATATTTTTCTTCAAGGAATTGGTATACAAATCAAACCTAAACATAAAGAATTAATTCTAAGTTCTCTAATCAAGAAAATGAAAGAATCTAAAAGAATAAATAAGAGACTTACAAATTTGAGGCCCAATTTCCTGTCGCATTGCATACAATAGACATTTGTTAACATGAAGTTGCTATTCCCCCAATAATGTAATGGACCATCTATCATTACATTGACACTACAAATCAAACAAGGAATTGTAACCTCTAATGGAGGATATAAGAGACTAAATTAAGTTGGTAGGTCACCACACAAAAATTGTTAGAAATAGATATAAGGTTTAACTCAAAAATTAATTCAGGAGTTTGAAAAATACTTTTTATATTTAAAAAAATACATTGACAATAAACAAATTATGAAACTTCTAAATTTTAGATTAAGATCTAAAGATGAAAACTAGGTAAATCTTTAAAATTACTTGTATACCGAAGCATATATAAAGACCAATGAATAGGTTGATTAAAACTAAAGTTGTTTGAATAAAATCTTACACTCTCTTAAAGAAGATGCCCATGGGAGCCTATAGAAACAATTAACAAACAAGTGTAAGACAAATAAGATTTTCCCCTTTTATAAACAATGATTATGCATGGCATAGAAAATTGAAAATTTTCAGTCCAAAACAATGAAGTAGCAACACCTTTTTTGTTTCTCAACCATGGAAATTGAAGTGTTTAATGCCTATAAGGACATCTAAAAGCATCTTCAAACACTAGTTCACTGCAGTGATACTTTTGAATGCGCAAACAATAGGTAATATCTTTAGATATGAACCAAGAATGATGCTTTTGGATTTGTAAATATTAAGTCAAAAGGTCCTTTCGAATGGTTCAAAATACATCCAAGAACAATCAATTTCAGAAATGTTATTTCCAACAACCTTTCTTTTTATCTGTTAGACTATCCAAGAAAACCCCGAAGAACTAGTAAAGCAACGGAAATTTAAGGGAGAATTGTTACCGTGAGAACGAAGTCTCGCCCACGTGCAATATGGATATAGCAGGTTGGGCACAAAAGGATGCCTTCGTCAGGAGTTAGATCATATACAACAAGGGGGAGGCTTCCCATTTGGAGCTTGATTACTCGAGGAGCTTCAAAACTTCAAGAGTTGTGATAAGTAATCCAAGAAATCTCGAAGCTGAAAACAAAGAAAAAATTTACTCGTTGAGATATATAACAGGATTTGACGTCCAAAAGAAAAAGATATACGAGCAGTGTATATCAAACGAAGATTCATTCGTCGAGATATATACCTAGCTTTGACGTCCAAAAGAAAAACATATACGAGCAGTGTATATCAACCGAAGGCGAGATGAAGGAGGAGAAGATGAGAAGGTTTTCGTTTATCAGTTTAGAGCCAGTGTAGAGGGAACTAACAGTTTGTGGGTGAGCTTCCCATTTATACAATAATCGCAAAGCCATTGGGGTATATATATCAACGAAGGTATCTTTTCTTTGTTTTCAGTTGTAACACCACCTTATCCAACCAGTGGGAACCCTGCCATGAACACTGTTTCTCTTACACCGTAAGTTGTGGGGGTGGGGCGGTTGAATTTAAGTTTTTCGAGTTACTAAGTGTATTAGAGAGTTAACCTGGTTGAAAAGATTAAATCCAAAACTGATTGTTGTGAATCAAGCTTTATGTCTTTGATTAGCTTGCGTGTTGACAGAACAGTCTATCTCTTAAAAGTTATGTTGCATGGCAGTTATTTGAAGATGAAGATAAGTTTTGAACTAAACAGAGAAAACACAACAGAAAACAGACAACAGATTTAGGTGGTTCGGAAATTTCAAGGATGTCAAATTTTTAAAATCTAGAAAAAAAATATTCACGATAGTTGTTGTTTTCAGGAACTAGAACATGTTTAACAGCCGGAGTTTTTACCATCTGTAATTCAGAGGGCTGCAAAGAACCGAGATACAAAGAACAAACTGATATTTAGGTGTTTTGACTATGTATTAATATGACCATTGCCAAACAAACAATCACGAAATATGTTTGAATCAGAAGAACTCTGAAACAACAAGGTAAAGACTGTAGAAAGTTATGCAAACGGATTTACAAGGTTCAGCATGTTGTGCCTACATCCATGGGCAGACTGGTTTCCCCATATTAAATCTGCCTCAGCTCTTGTCCATCCCAATATACTAGTTCTCCCTGAATTTCAGACCTGTTGGAAATAAATGTATATCTTCCTTCCAAGGCATGATGTCCAATTTCAACCTGAACATAAAGAATGAATTCAAAGTTCTCTAGTGATGAAAATGAATGAAACTCAAAGAATAAATAAAAGACTTACGCTTTTAGCGCCCAATTGCTTGTTGCATTTCACACAATAAACAAATGTAAATGTGGAGTTACCGTGCCCAGAATAATGTGTTGGACCACCGATTAACACTGCAAATCAAATAAGGAATTGAAATCTCTTATGAAGGCTTATGAGGGAAGAGATTAAGTTAGTAAGTCATCATGTAAAGATTGCTAGAAATGAGTATAAGTCCTTACTCAAAAGTTAATTCATAAGTTAGGAAAATATTTTTTTATTTAAATACTATATAAAGATATATGTTTTCAATATGAGACTTTTATCCCTAACATTTCAACTAAGTGTACCTTGGACTAAAAGTTAAATGGGACCAAATTCATACTCCTTAAATACCAATCATATTTTAAGGATCCAAAATTGAACATTAATTGAAGTAGATTAATTTGGTTTTTCTACCTATTAGAAATAAATTTAAAATTCAACTCAAAAGTTAACTTTATAACTTGAGACTTTCATCTTTAGCAAAGATTAAGACCTCTTTTTAGGATTTGAGATAAAAAGGAAAAACTACTCAATCAAGGTCACCTAGAGTAGTCATTTACAGACACTTTCATCTAAAGAACCAATTTACTATCTCTCTTGTTAGTTGTTGCATTGACAACAAAATAAGAAACATGGAAATTTCAATTTTCAAACTAAGGTATGAAGATAAAAACTAAATAATCTTTAAAATTACTTGTTTACTAAAGCATATATAAAAATGAATGAATAGATTGATTAAAATCAAACTTGTTTGAATAGCATCTTACACTTTCTTAAAGACAATGCCCTCCTGAGCCTGTAGAAAGAATTATGAACAAGTATAAAACAATAGGATTTTCCTCTTTTATAAACAATGATTATGCATGGCGTAGAAAATGATAAATTTCTATACAAAACAATGAAGTAGCAACCTGTGTCTTGTTTCTTAACCATGGAAATTGAAAAACATCTTCAAACACTAGTTCATAACTATAATACTTTTGAGTGCACGAAAAACAAATAATATATTCAAATATGAACTAAGAACGATGCTTTTAGATTCATAAATGTTAAGTCAAAAGATCCTTTCGAATGGTTCAATATCCATCCAAGAACAATCAAACTCAAAAATAATCCAACCACTGTTCAAAATGTTATTTCCAGCAATCTTTCTTTTCTTCCATTAAACTATCCAAGAAAACCCCGAAGATCCAAGGGAGAGTTGTTACCGTGAGAATTGAGTCTCGCCCACGTGCAATATGGGTATGGCAGGTTGGGCACAAAAAGATCCTTTCGTCAGGAGTTTGATCATATTCAACAAGGAAGAGCCTCCCCATTTGGAACTTGATTACTCGAAGAGCTACGAAACGTCAAGAGTTTTGATAAGTAATTCAAGAAATGTCGAAGTTGAAAACAAAGAAAGGATTCATTCGTTGAGATGTATACCAGGCTTTGACGTTCAAAAGAAAAAGATATATGAGCAGTGTATATCAACCGAAGAGGAGATGGAGGAGGCGGAGATGAGAAGGGTTTCGTTTAACTGTATCAGTTTAGATCCAGTGTGGCGGGAACTAACAATTTTTTGGCGAGTTTCTGCTTCATGCAATGATCGCAAAGCCATCGCGGTATATATATCAATGAACGTATATTTTCCTTGTTTTCAGTTGTGACTTTTCTTGATTTGCTTATCTGATAAGTCTCTCATTTATTCTTTGAGATTCTTTCACCTTTAAGATCAAGTAACTCTTAACTGATTTTTTATGTTCAGGTTCGAGAAGTGCCAAGGCTTTAAAAGAAGATATGCATTTCCATTGTAAGCTCTCACAGTAAAATGCTAAAAAAAAAAAACAAATATTACTTCTCTTGCATGGATGTAGAAAAAGTTTTACTCTTATAGCAAAACCAAGTTCAATCCAAAAACTAACTCAAAAGTTAGAAGGTCTTCTTTTAATTTAAGTTTACCACAAAGATCTGATAGCAAGGCCATCCTGGTATATATGTAAAACTGAATTTTATGTTCTTGTACGCTTGAGCACGTCTGTGAATGAATGGACAAAACTTGTGTTACGGGCCTAAGCCTAGGTCTATGTCACTGTTGGGGCCAAGTCCCTATTGTCCTTTATTTTCTATACAGAGAATGCTTCTACCATCTCCTCTCCCTCCCTATGAAACCGTTTGGTTTTTCAGGGCTTATCCCTCTCACTAGTCTCAGTTCGGACCTCGAAATCCAGTTATGCTCTTATACAAAAGACAATTGCTACTCAATGCTTACTTTTTCTTTCCAACACGTCTATCAGCGAAACTGCACTTGTATATTGGGATGGACAAGAGCCGGGGCAGATTTAATGTAGGGGAACCAGCAGTGCAACGTACAAGAGGGCCAATCCCGTGAACATCCTTTGAAGGCTTCGTCTAAAAATCATTCAACATGCAATTACCCCACAAGGTTCTTCTCCTTTTTTTTTTTCTTTTTTCTTTTTTTTTCTTTTGTCTTTCAATTTTACCCTTTATCATTACTCTAAAGGTTAGATCACCATCAAAATTGCTTTTCTAGTGGTATTTTTGTTAATGTGAGATTCATGAATCAAAATTTGTGGCACAGATTTGAACCTAGCTTAAATATTTAAAGCTATTTTATTCTAAAAATTACGATATCAAATTGGGATGATCTAAGAATGTTAATCGGATTATTTTTATCCATAGCTTTTCTTTCCCCTATTTTGAACATGTCACCTCACCCAAACATTAGAATACATTTTGCGGGGATTTTTGTTTTATGAATAAAGCACTGCCTAATTTAAACTTGAGTTTGACATTATTTTAAAAAAACTCATTCCTATTTAAAAATTGTCTCAAAAGTCAATGAGTTTTTCTTTTATATAAAATGAATTTTCAAATGAAATTTAAGCAATATAAGACTTATGTCACTTTATTCTTAATTCTTTTTAATTCAAACATATTTGTATCAAAACTTGTAATAAGGTAAAACCATTCATCTTATTCAACATTTTGAACTTGTAGGAGAAGAAAAGTGATGTATCAAAGCAGTCTAAATGACTTTTTGAGATTATTCCTATTTGATACCATGATTTTTAGAACAAAAGATCCTACAAGCAAGATTCAAATTTGTAAATCAATTGGATGGAATTTTGATTCATGAATTTCACATTAGCTACAAAAACACCATGCAAAAGCAATTTTGATCACTCATCTAATGTTTCGAGTAATGAAAAATGGTGATACTACAAGAAGGGGAGGGAGGAAAAGAAAAAAACAAACAAAGAACCTTCCATGGTAGTAGCATGTTGAATGATTTTTAGGTGACGCCTTCAAAGGATATTCATAGGATTGGCCTCTTATATGTTGCAGGTTGGTTTCCCCATATTAAAGCTGCCCGAGCTCTTGTCCATCCCAATATACAAGTCCACTTCCGCTGACAAACATGTTGGAAAGAAAAAGTAAGGATCAAGCAGCAATTGTCATTTGTATACAATCATAAAATTTTATTTAACGTAGTTTGTATAAACTTTCCTACATCCACATGATACAAGTAATTTTGGTTTTTCTTTTTCTTTTTTTTGTTTCTTGGTGTTTTTCTCTTAATAACGTGACTTGAGAGCTTACCATAGAAATATATATTTTCCTTCAAGGAATTGGCGTACAGATTGAACCTGAACATAAAGAATTAGTTTGGACTTATCTGATCATGAAAATGAAAGAATGTAGAAGAACAAATATGAAACTTACAACTTTGGTGCCCAACTTTGAGTTGCATTACATACAATAGAAATATGTAAATATGTAGTCATTATTCCCCCAATAATGTTCAGAACCATCAACCACCACATTGACACTACAAATCAAACAAGAAATTGTAACCTCTAATGGCGGTATATAAGAAAAAAGATTAAGTTGGTAGGTTATCACATAAAAATTATTAAAAAAAATAAAAAATTTAATTTAAAAGTTAATTCATAAATTAGAAAAGTATTTTTTATATTTAACACTATAAAAAGATTGTATCTTTTTAATATAAAATCTTCATCATTAGACTTTAAGTTAAGTGAAATAAAATGCATGCTCCTTAAACACTAATCATATTTTAAGAACTCAAAATTTAAGGATAGTTATAGTAGATCAATTTGTCATAAAATCTTTGTTATATTGACAATAAATAAAATATGAAACTTTTAACTGTTGGACTGAACTCTAAAGATAAAAACTAAGTAATCTATAAAATTACTTGTATACCGAAGCATATATAAAGACAAATGAATAGATTGATAAATATAAAAAAATGTTTGAATAACATCTTACACTCTCTTAAAGAAGATGGCCATGGGAATCTATAGAAATAATTACAAACAAGTATAAGACAATAAGATCTCCCTCTTTTATAAACAATGATTATGCATGGCATAAAAAAGGATAAATTTATATACAAAACAATGAAGTAACAACCCCTGTTTTTATTTCTTGACCATGGAAATTGAATCGTTTAAAGCCTATAACGACATCCAAAAGCATCTTCAAACACTAAACTGCTGTGATACTTTTGGATGTGCAATAACAATCAAATCCAGAAACGTTGTTTCCAGTAACCTTTCCTTTTATCAAATAAAGAAAGATAAATTCAAGGGAGTGTTGTTACCCTGCGAAATATGTCTCGCCGATGTGCAATATGGTTATAGCAACTTGGGCACAGATAGATCCTTGGGTCAGGAAGCAGATCATCTTCAATCGAGAAGAGCCTTCCCATTTGGAACTTGATTACTCGAAGAGCTATGAAACTTCAAGAGTTGTGAGAAGTAATTCAAGAAATGTCGAAGTTGAAAACAAAGAAAAGAGTCATTCGTTGAGATATAAACCAGGCTTTGACGTCCAAAAGCAAAAGATATACGAGCAGTGTATATCAACCGAAGAGGAGATGAAGAATGCGGAGATGAGAAGGGCCTCGTTCAACAGTATCAATTTTGAGCTTTTGGGAGAGTTTCTGCTTCATGCAATGCTCGCAAAGCCATCGCCGTATATATATCAGCGATCGTATCTTTTCTTTGTTTTCAGTTGTGATTCTTGATTCTAGCTTTTCTTCTCTGGAATGTCGTTTTGCACCACAAATGAACGACTGAAGAGGTTGTTTTCGCCATTTGGGGTAGTTGCAGAAGGTATGCTTTATTCGTTTCCCTTTTCTTTGTTATAATTTATATGGGTTGTCAATAATTGGTCCCTTTTTGCTTTGGGATTGTTTAATTTGCGCATATAGCTAGGTTAATTAAAGACCCAAGAACTCAAGGACCCAAAGGTTTTGGCTTTCTATCATCCGGGTCCGAGGCACAGGCTCAGAAGGCTTTAAAGGCCATGAATGGCAGGGTAACATCTCTCGTTTCCCTGAAAATCCACTATAAACTTGCTAGATGGTTCTTTGGGATAAATCTGTCTAATTTTCTAAGCAAGTTGCCTTCACATTATTGATAAATTGTTCCATGTACTAGTTAAATCAACTGGGGCTTGTACCACATCAAGAAGAGGGTACTTTATTTTGGTTAAAAATTTATCAACTATATACCTAGTTTTCTCGGAAAAAAAATCGGTTTTATTGTTCCTAGTTTTCCGGAATATGAAGCCTAAAGATCAATGATCCTTGAAGATTCTTAAGAAGTGGAAAGAAAGTGCACTTGCTATCACGCAATGGGGATTAGCATTCTTAGAAGTAACTAGGGTAGTGTTTTGACGAAATTGATTATGGTCTCTGTCCTAGTACAATGCCCGTGAATCTCATTCAAGATTAGCATTCAAGTTAAATTAGTTAAAGGAAGGAGCTTTTTTCATTCACTATAGTTCAATACCTGGATTAGATGCCAGAACTTGCCTCTAGCATGACTCATTTTCACAAGAACTTACTTCTAATGCCTAAGAATTACAGTCATGACTAGCATTGCATTATCATCTGGATTTTATGCCGTAATTGATTCATATTTGTTGATAGTATTAAAGGTTGATATAGTGTTGAGGTAGTCGTTTCTTCTACCTCAGTGCAACATTCCACTTTGAATATGTTTCCAGTTAGTCAAAATGAGACCAACAACTTTATGTTGTCAGGAATTTTGTATGAGGTATTTGGCCTCATTTCTTTCTTACACTGCATTGCCAACATCCAAAATTGTTAATGGGTGGAGTTTATATGCGTGGGAGGGAAAGAAAAAAATTAAGCTTAGCTAGCATATATAGCTTAAGAAGAAAGGTCATCTATCAAAACCTACTAATAATGAGTGGAGTTTAAGGTAGTGGTTTCCTGCTAATAATGGTTATTTAGTAACAGACCAGAGATTGTGGGAGCACTTCTTCCTTTTCAAGACTAATTATCCCAAAGCTTTGAAACCATAAACCTATGCAAAAGCTTTTGAGGGGAAGCAAAAGTCGATAGATATTATTTTTAAAAATAATAATAATAAAGGGCCAAAAAAAAAAGCTTTGAAACCAAAAAGTAGACAATGGCAATTTAAATTTGCTACCATTTTCTATTGTTGTGGATGAATTAAGTTTGTCATCATAGCAAATAGCTTTGAGTTCCTATATGCATGTAAGAATCATTTGATCAGCTATTATCAACACACATCCAAATTCTGGCTTGAAATTTCAAAGTCTATGTGGCTATTTGTTTAATGTTTTTTTTATATGATCCATAATTTTCAATAACCAACTATTATATGAGATAACAATTCACCTTGGGCACAATCCCATTAACAGCACGAGGCCAATGCAATGGTTCCGATTGCCACTTCCCATAAAGTTTAATAGTTCCTTTATGAGTAACTCCAACAGATTTATCATCTTCAGGAACCTATGCTTTGTAAAGCTTTACTGAACGTTTTTAACTTCTAGTCAAAGAGAACAAATCACTCAATGAACATGTATACTAACTGGAAATGGAACACAAATAAAGAAAGCAGTGAAGTCATGTAAGCTAGAATCAACCTTTATAGGATGCTCATTAGCTTTAATTTGCAGCCCTTCCCGCAACCATCTTTCTTTAGTTTTCAGCATTTGCACACAAGTTCGTGGATAAACTGGATGGTGGAGGACATAATGTTTGATGGGTACTATACATAGATTTTCTTTTGAAGGATTTCAGCAAAAATATCCCACGATTAGGGAATAGAGATTGATATTTAATTAGAAACTCATGAATCTCCACATTCTACTTAAGCACTAAACCAAAAGTGTGGATGTTCTTTGGGTACACAAGTAATTTCAAATTTATCCATGCACATTCTTCTAGAATGATAAGAAACTGTAATTTTCTAGGTAAAATCCACAAACTTTATTTATTTACTTCCATAGTTTTTGTTTCTTATACTACATCTACCATGTAATTCTTTTTGCACGATACATTGTGATTTTTAAGGACAAAAAACATGCCAAAACAGAGTGCATTCTTCCCCTGTTTAAATCCCTTGCATCCGACTCTATTTTGTTCTCCCCAGTCAAAACTGATGTTGCAGAAAGAGCCATTTCCATCTGCATTTCAAACTCAAGATCCCGTCTCCTCTTTGGTCCCTGAGATTTCTTGCTATTGCATGGCTCAGACATATCATGGCCTGTCCCACTAGCTAATGAATCTGATATCTTATCCTCCAACTGACCATTAACAGGAGAATCTTTAGATTGATTGGGGTTGCTTTTTGAGAAGCAGTCATTTTTGCATGAACCCTGGTGAGAAGTTTCACAGATATTACCCCACCTCATTGCACGCAAATGATTTAATGGGAGAGACAGAAGACTGATGCGGTTTAGCCACCATAGGCGCTTGAAGGATGAGTTTGGAGTTGGTTAGTTCTCTTTGGTGTCCCACATGGAGGGGAAGGGTATTTTACTTCACCTTATAAACTTGGTGAAGTGTCCGTACTGTCAGGCCGATTGGGCAGAGCAGAAATGTATTGAGGCCGATTGAGTGGGTTGCCACCCTGGTATGCTCAATACGTGCTCGTCCAATCAGGGCCTCCCCCCACATACCCGTTATATCTTTTCTCACATTAAAAGGCCTACTGGACGGAACTCAGGAGAACGTGGACAACTTTTGCTTTTTGTCATGGCCTGCCTAAATCTTATGATTTAATTTGACAAAATAAACACAATCGTAATTAATTAATTAAATTTTGGACCAGTACAACAAAAACTGTTTACTTATACTATAGTATAAGGTAAAATTTTTAAATTAATAAAAGTATTGAACAACAAATATAAAATTAAATTCCTTTCTTACGACAATTTTTTTTTTCAAAGGAAAATCACTTTTAAAATTAATGTGCGTTTTTTTTTTCACTTTTTCCCCACTTTCTACCCATTTTAGAGAGTTTATAATTGATTCTATCAGCTCTCAAAATAAAAAAGCCTTGTTGGGTTTAGAACAAAAACTTCTCAAGAAAAATTGACTTTGGATTATCACACATAATGCACTCAACCTATAAGTCTACCCCACAGGTTCATAGGGATCAAGCCATTTGTTCTAACAACATTCACAATGGAAGAGAATAGCAAAACGGAAACATTGAAGATTTACAGGAAAGTACATCATCATTGGCTCAGTTATGCTTCAGAAGCGCCCGAGAGTGAAGCATCAATCCTATAGATGCATTTGCATTTTTCATTAGCTCCAGCTACCCATGCAGAACAAGCTTCTACACAGAGACGCACCTGCAAATTCTTACCAGTGTAAGAAACGTAGAGACTTAAAAGCATTGCATCAACCATCTTTTGATGATTGATGCAGTACATGGTTGCCAGGTTTTGCAGTGTGGGTGTGAATAGAGGTGATTGGAGGATTAAAGCTGGGGTCAAATGCATTTATTTCAGATGGGGCAGGAGCCATCGGAATGTATGCCGGAGAGTTGGCTAAGCTCAAAGGTTGCAGGGTTATTGGAAGCACCGTATGGGATGAGAAGGTATGTGATGCAAACCATGAAAGATTAATATGAGTACTAAAGCATTGATCCATTGGATTACAACTGAACAATTTAATCATGCAATGCCAGAGGCAATTCAAATACTTTTCTGTTTCCTTTTGCATTTCACACTTTGTTCTAGTACTTGACAGTGGAATTCCAGGATACCAACTATTTTCTCACTTAACCCACAACTCCTCTCACCCATTCTCCCTCTTGATGTGCGTGTCTACGTTTCCATTGCAACCAATCGATGGAGATAAGGGCGTGTGAATGACAATACCTTTTTGGGTCTTTTTACCATGGCTATGTGGTCGTTGATGGCATGGAAAAATCACAAGTTCACGAGTTTTCAAAATATGGTAGAAATAAGGAGGCGATGTTAAAAGGGACGAAAACGAAAGTAGTGGGGCTTTGAGAAATAACAACACAAAACCTACCTTCCTAAGTATTTCCACATCCATGTCCATTCGATGAGCCTAAACAGAATTTGGTCTAACATCGGGCCTAAGCTTTGCTGTGGGAGTACATTGGGCATTGACTCCTTTGGGATTTGGGGTCCAAGAAAGAATTCACAAATACCATATGCCAGTATGAATTTATTTTCAAGAACTTGTAAAATTCTGCTTTCTATCATTGTGGTCAAGTAAAACAAATAACTCAAAAAATTATAGTTACATCAATATTCAGCTTCCTGGTTATCCTAGAGGATCTTGCTGCAGTACGGTTGAGTAATTGGGTTGTAAGTTTATCTTATATGAAGGTCAGAAGCCAAAATAAACATGCTGTTTTAGTACCAGCCGTAGCAACAGCTTCCATTGAAAGCAAGTA
Source organism: Casuarina glauca (assembly GCA_028551395.1). Lineage (NCBI taxonomy): Eukaryota > Viridiplantae > Streptophyta > Magnoliopsida > Fagales > Casuarinaceae > Casuarina > Casuarina glauca. The sequence continues at coordinate 27,232,509 of CM052352.1, read as the reverse complement.
CTTAACTGCTTATATCACATTGAAGCTGTTCAATTACTATCCTTAGATATTTATCTTAGTTATTGGGTTCCATGTGCACTCAGAAAAGAACCAGGGAAAAAAATAAATATGCATGTTTGTCAAGGCACCTAATAAGTTCTCCAGCAGTTTACCATTCGCGCCATCCTGCCCTTCGTTATATTAAGAAAGTCCATCAGAGTACCAGCAAACTAATGCCTAACTTAACCACGTGGGCAGCCTGCACTATATTAGTGAAGCATTCCCATTTCCTCTCTTCCCTCCTATTGTTGTGGTCCGCTTAAGGGTTTTTGTCCACTAAAGTGACTTAAGCCCCTGTTATCCGCTCCTTTACCCCTCTGCACACCCACCCTTCCCATTGCATTCAAAGACTTTGTTCAATGTATTTGCTCAGACAGGAAAAATAAATAAGAATTGTAGTACCAGAGCAGCAGATTGCATTGTTTCCACATCAGAAGGACCTCCAGGATCAATTGAGGATGTCCATGCAGAGAAGAACACCTTTGGTGCCATGGCAAAGGCAAGGCAGCCAGAACAGGAAGACCCAAGGCCCACAGATTAAGTGGTAGAACTTCAATGTCTGACAGATTTCCTTCTCTACGTTTCAGAAAGAAGTGAACCTTTTAAAAGGTACAAAAGGAATCATACTTCAGAAACATTAAATTCCATTACCAAAATAAGAAAATGAATGTTAATTAAATCATATCTCCAAGAAAGAAGACAAGTAATTACAAGAAGTTGTTTTGACTGTAAATTGGGTAACAACTGCACGGCATCCATGGCAACTGGAAGAGCATCATTTGAGGCACGTAACGAAGAAAGAAACCATGAGGCTTCTGCTGGACCTCCACCATTGAGAAGGTTTGCGGTAGGAAGTTTCACAAGTTGCCGGCCTTGAAGTTCTCTCCGCAGATCTATAGATAACCCTGCACTTTCAGCCACTCCTAAAGCAGCAGAAGCAGCTCCTTTCCCAGCTAATCTAAGCACCAACCCCTCAGGATCTTCCCCACATTCTGCCTCACCCTGCCATTAAAGATTATCTCTGCAAAATAATCCCAAGCAGGACTTAGATTATTTTTTCTAGTCCAGAGATTTATTTTTTTCTAGTCCACAGTTTTCATCTTTATCCAGATAAAGGAGAGAATAACAACCTCTTGCCAGCTACTGTAATGGTCATATGCACCAAGTATGTGGCTGTACCTCTGCAAAGCCTGTTTCTTTTGCAACACCTAAGCAAGCCAAACAATCATACCTACTGAGGAAAAGTAATGGGCTTAAGCAGAAAAACTGATGTTAAAGGAATCACACCAAGCTTCAAGCAAAGAATCAATACGGCATTTAAAATAAAAAATACGATCAAGTAAATTAAGATTAAAAGAAAAAGGCATTACCTCTTTCCTAAGCAGATCACTTTGCAGCAGCTGGCAACTGCACATTGTTAAAACACCCAGAGGAGCATCGAGTTCCCCCCTGTGCATATACCTGGAGTAAAAAAGGTCTAAAAGAATATGGCATACAGGTATATGGATACAAAATATTCTGCATAAGTTCATCATTTATAAATGTACAGCCCCATTGGAGAAGCAGAAGATATAATAAAATTGAGACACTTGAGAACCATTTTGCCAACTTTAAAGCATGACTGTCATAGATGGCCAGAAACAGAAAGGCAAAAAACTCAGCAGGGGGATAAAAGTTGTGCGTGTGTATATATTGTATGTGTGGCTATGTGAATCATAAACTAGGGGCAACAGTTTTAAGTTTCACAAAGAGATCAGATCACAATATCAAGTTGCAGAGTTTCTGCTATCTGTACAAAAAGCTTAAAAACGTCAGGAATTAATCAAATGTGTATGAGGTACGCATTAAACTAAGAAGTACAATCCCCAGCCCCACCCCACACCACCACCACCCCGGCCCCCTTCTCCTTCTCCCTCTTCTTCCCTCCTCCCTAGGAGCTTCAATTCACATGTTGGCGTAAAACACAATGGAAATAGAAACAAATTCCAAAACTGAACCTGGAACCAGTCAGGTTGCCCAACCCAAGGTTCCACAATCTCTAAATCAAACCAAGTTCTGATTTATGCTAGAAAAAATAAACCGTAAAAGAAATATATCAGCAGGCAATACAGCATAGAATCTTGGATATCAAATTGCTTCAAATTTTTGTAAAGAATCAAAAAGAGAAGCTGATTATAAACAAATATGTATGTGTATCACCCATATCAGCAAGCATTCATCACAATGATAAAACCACTAGTACGTACTTGAGGGCAAGCCTAGCAGCCAGTTGTTTATCCTTCAAGCGTAGGCAATACTGCCAACTACTGCTCCAGATGTTATGGCTACCATAACCCTTGAGGTTGTACAGAGATTAAATGCCCCTCTTCCCCACATTCAATGAGCAGCTGAAGTAAGCGGTCTGATGCTCCATGACTTCGAAAGCAATCCGAAAGCACAAGAGCATTCATTTTCCTTCATCAACCAACCTATTAAAGAGAACAAAGAGCACAAAACTATTATTCTAAACATTGGAGAGAGATAAGGAAAGGAAAAAAGAAAAAGAGAGAGTGTCATAAACCACTAAACCTAAAACCAAAACATCCTCCGCCAACCCCAAAAGAAAATAAAAGGGAAAAGAACAGTGAGGAAATCTTAGTAGGACATGCCAATGACTATATGCATTTTGTCATGTCTAATACATATTTCACCTGAATTACGAAACGGCATCCACATATTTTTTTAAACCGATATGCAAGCACCGACCTGGAAACTTTTAAATAAAAGATTCCCAGAAGATTAAAATGCAACACCTAATAAAGCATGGAGGATATGTCCCATAATATCTAGGGTTTGATGCATCTTATCTTGTTCCTTTCTAAGCTTCCATCATTACAGCCATTTCACAATTCTTATCAGCATTGTATCTGTCACATAGGGTTTTCCAATTTACCAGATACAGAAACTCAAGAACAAATTAATCAAGAATACTAGGGTGCAGCATACTTAAAAAACATCTAGAACAATGTAACAAAGATGGCCAAAGGGATCAGCAAAAGACATAATTAAACCACTGATATATAGGGATGCCAAAACTAGAAATAATGAGCAACAATACCTTTCATACAGGATCTTCATCCTTCCAATCAAAAGAAAGGAAAACCGTAAAATCAAGTTCGGTAACTTCAGATTTTGTAGAATCCTGCCAAGAATCAGAAGCTGCAACCCGCTCACCAATTGGGTTTGGCAACGCCGTTGAAATATTACTGCTGGAAACAACATCATCAACTTCTGCATCCCAGTCGTTGTCGTGCTAACAGAATCCCGTAACAGACCTTGCTTCAGGTTTAAGTTTGGCATCATCCGCTGTTTGCTTGGTTGCTACAGAAAATTTAAGAATCCATGAAGGTTAGTTTGCATTTGTAGCCAACGATTTAAAGTTGGGAACCTGGATATCAAATAACTACACTAAACTACACAACCATAGGATATATCAGGCACAGTTGTAAATTACTCCACAAGCATTTATCTTTCCTCTCAGATTGATCAATTGCAAATTCATGAAATAACCTGTCAGCATCAGGGCCTGGATTAATCCATCATTGAAAGAAGATTCACCATTAACATAGAGATTGCGGATGTACATTGAAATGCCACCATTACAAAATATTCAAATCAGTCTCATTTACAAAGTATTTACAATTCAAAATAAATGTATTAAACCATACAATTAAATCCAATCCTTATCTTTCAGCTTGCACTGCAAATAAGTCTCTGTCAAGAATTTGAGCCCACGAGTGTTCAAATCCTGAATGTCGACTTTTTGCTTCAACTCCAGCATCTTACCCACCTCCTCAGCCCAAGCCAAGCGCTTCTTCATAAAACCTTCCTTCAAAAATTTCTTCGTACCTTTAATATCCCCTTTGCTCATCTCCAACAAGCATTTATCTGATAATTTAAACTTCTCAACATCACTTGTTCGAGCGATTTACAGATATCCTTGTCGGAGCTCGGGGTCATCCATTTTATTTTTTCGGCCATAGAAGAAAAAGGGATCGGAAAGGGTGACGATGCCGAAAAGGTTTTCGCATCGGAAAAAATGATCGAGAAACGTAAAAGGGTGGGAACTGTTCCTGCGGCACCATTTTTTTCAGAGAATTTCGAGTATAAAGCTGATTTCCAATCTGAGTAACCCTGAATGCCAGAGGTTAGTAAACAATTATACAATTTGGGTAGTTGTTAAAAGGTTTGGAATTTTATCCAAAGCAGCGGCGGAGAATTTTATCCAAAGCAGCGGCGGAGAACAGGCGCTCTGGTCTTCTCCCATTTTCGCCCCTTGCAGTGGGTGATTGTAAATATAACGGTGTGTTTAGTAATAAGGGTAAGCTGGTCAATTTTCATGCATTTAGTAATAAGGGTAAGATGGTAAATGTCCATGTGTTTAGTAGTAAAGGGTAGGACTAGAACTGTAACATACCGACGATACAACATCAAATACTTGAACAGCATTATTTTGTTTATCTAGATTTAGTAAATATTTTTATTTACATCATATAAATTGTGAATATCCTTGTCCAAAATTAAATACAACGTCAGTTTTTGGGATTCTCATTTTTTATTATTAGACTCTATAATTTTCTGTTCATACAATAAATTCATACTCTTTTTTCTTTTTCTTTTTTAGAAGAATATGCCTTTTGTTCTCCATTAGTATTTCTAATAGAACTTAGTATCAATTGTCTATTTATATAAACTAACATGTGTCCTATTTTATCTAGTTTAATATTAAAATATATTCTAAATCAAAGTTAAGTAATAAATATTCATCTAAATAATCAAATTGGGAGATGACACTTGGTATATTTTTGTGCTTCATGAAATGCAATTCTTGTACTATTTTTAAATCCTTCAAAGGTAAGATCCTTTCTAATCTTTCTTTTCTTTATCCAATAAATTTCTAAAACCAGCAATTACTCTCTTCTTTGCTGCCTCCATATTGCTGCACAATTCTTTTATCAGCTATGACACACTACAAAAACTTGGAATTCTCCAATGTGTTCAATTCTTGTAGGTATTTACTGGATTTTGTTGATAGTTTGTTCTTGGAGTTCATACATAGGTGAAGTGAATTTTTCGTTGTCTTCTCAGATTTTATCTAATCATACCTATGTCTACGCACTCCAATTTAGTTTAGATATCTGAAAGGTGTACCTCTAGTCACTACGTTTGTTCACCCCTCAATGATTGAGATGTTAGATGCTGATACTAAGGATGCTCTTGAACATAGTAGTTGGTAAAGGCATCACTTCTAATGACAACCCATTCTAATCTTTTTCTTTCTTTCTTTTGTACACCTTATTTATGTTTTAATTTTATAAGCATTTACTAGAGATTTATTCAAGCACTAGGACTTTTACCTCATTGTGTTGCGTGAGAAACTTGTGGATGTCGAGCTTTAAGCTATATAATATTCACCTTATTATTTATGATTTATGGATGAGATGTCTGTTGGCATTTAAAAATGGGAAAATGAACTAATAAGATTGTTTTTATGGGTAGATAGAAATTGCAAACCTCTTTCTTTTTCTTTGTTCTTTTTTCTTTTATTTTCTTTTTTATTGTTTCTTTTTTCTTTTTTCTATTTCTTAGTCATGGAATTTAATATGTAGTCACATCATTTAATGGATTCTCATGCTCAAAATTTCAATTCAAATCCGAGTAGACACTTTTGAATTATTTTTTATGTACATGGACTGCCTAGATCAACACAAGATTGATTCACTTTCTATGTTGCCTACATCATTTGGACCCCAGGACGCATATAAAATGTTGTCTCTCTGTCCATTTGTTCAACTGGCTGTCAAGGTGACTTCCTAACAGCATGGAAGCATGTTGCTTTTGCTCTTGATTTATCAATTCATGTATAAATTGTTTATGTCTTGTTTTGCAGTCCAATAAAGAAGTCAATTTTGGAGAGTTATATATTTCTAGCAATGGGTTTATCAAGGTATGGTCCTCTAATTGATCTTATACTAATGCTTTGAAGTAGGAATCTCATTCAGCCATCTATATGTATGTATGTATGTATGTATGTATCAATTTCGCTACTTGTTTAGCAATGTAAACCTACTAAGATGCTAGATTAGTTTAATTGAGACAGGACTAAAAAAATAAAAAAAATAAATTGAACAAAGGCTAGGAATAAGTAAAAATGTGTTCATTAAAGCTATGTGCATTCTTTTTTTGTTGTACATTAGCATGTCCACCTTGTTTTCCCGTTCATCCATTTTCTTAACTTGATCCACTTGATTGAAAAGATCTTTCATAGCTTTCTTTTCTTCTTTGCTTCAATAAAGCCAAAAGCCTAGTGTGGAAGATATTTTATGTTTGTTAATGATAATCTTGTCTATCCTAAAATCCTAATGCTTGCAATTTTTTCTCTTTTGTGCTTAGGATGTGTATGATCACATTGAGAAAGAGACAAAATCCTTCAATATTTCAAGGTCTTTTGGTATTATGCTATCTGATCAATTACCGGAAGCGAAAGTTGGAAATGAGTCAAGCAAGGTAACTGAGTCAAATGATACTGGCAGTGAGACTGCTAGTAACAAACCGGGTATTGAGAAAGGATAGAAAAAGAAAAAGGGTAAATATGTTGGAAATGCAATATCAGGGACAGCAGAAAGTGTTTCAGATAACCAAGAGTATGTCTCCATAAAATCCAAGAAAAGCCAGAGGAAAGGCAAGGATACATCTTCCTTGTTCATTTCAAATTCGAAAGTGGGTGCGAAGAAAGAATCAGTTAAGACAAAAGAGGAAAATCTCAGCATTCCTTCAAAAGAGTGGCTAATCCATAAGATTATGACACTGGTTCTTGATTTTGAAGAATTGAGTCTGTTGATTATTACTTCCAGTTCTATTAATTTCAATTGTTAAGATAATTTTTGTTCCATTTCATATCTAATTATGATGAATGCAATGGTTGTTCTGGTAGGTATAAACGATGTTGAAACCATTCTTAGACCTCTAGCAAAAATGAGAATTCTCATGCTTTTTCAAGCAGAATAGGAAACTAAAACAAGAATCATAACTTGCAACTCATATGTTTGGCCAAAATTGATGTTGCCAAAAGGAAAAAGAAGAGATCATAAGGACTCTTAAAACCCAGGTAGAAAAGCTATAATGTCCAAAGGACACAACTCAGGAATTTCTTATGAATCAATTCAAATCAATATGATACCCAGTTCACACAGACCAAAAATACACGGGAAGGTTACATTCAACTGACATCACACAATCACACCAGCAGTGATATCACATGATAATTGAAATGTTTTACCATATATGTAAACATAATTGAGGAATATCTATTTGGCATGCCAATGGATTTTTTTACCAAGATCTTCTTAGTGTAATTTCTAGAATATGAGTGAACTGCACAAGAAGGTTCATACTCATAGAATGTGCTGCAAATATACCTATTATCACAAATATTCCCCCTTAGCCAAACCACCCCAACAACAACCCCCCCCCCCCCCCCCCCCCTCCCCCCAATATTGCATAGGGGTGAGACTTACTTCTCACAGTAACAATTCTTGGATAGTCTAATAGATGAAAAGAAAGGTTGCTAGAAATAACATTTTGAATAGTGGTTGGATTATTTCTAAATTTGATTGTTCTTGGATGGATATTGAACCATTCGAAAGGACCTTTTGACTTAACATTTATGAATCCAAAAGAATCATTCTTAGTTCATAATTGAAGATATTATTTGTTTTTCATGCAAACAAAAGTATCACTATCATGAACTAGTGCTTGAAGATGCTTTTAATTTCATTGTAGGCTTTAAACACTTCAATTTCCATGGTCAAGAAACAAGACAAGGGTTGCTACTTCATTGTTTTGTATAAAAATTTATCATTTTCTATGCCATGCATAATGTTTGTTTATAAAAGTGGGAAATCCTATTTTCTTATACTTGTTCATAATTCTCTCTATAGGTTGAGGAGGGCATTCTCTTTAAGAAAGTGTAAGATGTTATTCAAACAAGTTTGATTTTAATCAACTTATTCATTCATCTTTATATATGCTTCAATATATAAGTTATTTTAAAGATTATTTAGCTTTTATCTTCAAACCTTAGTCTGAAAATTGAAAGTTGCATGTTTTTTATTTTATTGTCAATGCAACAGCCAACAAAAGAGCTAGCAAATTGGTTCTTTAGATGATAGTGCATGTAAATGACTACTCTATGTGACCCTCATTGAGTCGTTTTTCCTTTTTATCTCAAACCCTAAAAAGAAGTCTTAATCTTTGCTATAGATGAAAGTTGCAAGTTAGAAAGTTAGCTTTTGGGTTGAATTTTAAATTGATTTCCAATAGATGGAAAAACCAAATTAATCTACTATAATTGTTGTTCAATTTTAAGTCCTTAAAATATGATTGGTATCTAAGGAGCATGAACTTTATTCCATTTAATCTTGAGTCCAAGGTATATTTAGTATTATAGAATGTTAGGAACAAAAGTCTCATATTAAAAACATACATCTTTATATAGTGTTTAAATATAAAAAATATTTTCTTAACTTATGAACTAACTTTTGAGTAAGAACTTGTACTCATTTCTAGCAATCTTACATGATGACTTGCCAACTTAATCTCTTCTCTTATAAGCCTACATTAAAGGTTACAATTCCTTGTTTGATTTGCAGTGTCAATGTGATGATTGATGGTCCAAAACATTATTGGGGGCTGATGACTTCACATTCACATTTGTCCATTGTGTGAAATGTAACAAGAAGTTGGGTACTAAAAGCTTAAGTCTCTTATTTATTCTTTCAGATTTGTTCATTTTCATGACCAAAGAACTCCAACCTAATTCTTTATGTTCAGGTTGAAATTGAAAATCATGTCTTGGAAGGAAGATATGTATTTCATTCCAACATATCTGAAACCCAAGGAGGACTAGTATATTGGGATGGACAAGAGCTAAGGCAGAATTAACATGGAGAAACTAGTCTGCCCATGATGTAGGCACAACTTGCTGAACCATGTAAATCTGTTTGCATAACTTTTTACAGTCTTTACCTTGTTGTTTCAAAGTTCTTTTGATTCAAACGAATTTTGTAATTGTTTGTTTGGCAAAGATCACATGAATACATAATCAAAACACCTAAATATCAGTTTGTTCTCCATATCTCAATTCTTGGTAACCCTTTGCTTTGCAAATGGTAAAAGCTCCTGCTGTTAAACATGTTCTAGTTCCTATAAACGACAACTATCATGAATATTCTTTCTAGATTTTAAAATTTTGACATCTTTGACATTGCCAAACCACGTAAATTGCTCTGTTGTCTCTTTTCTTTTGTGTTTTCTCTGTCTCGTTCGAAACTTATCTTCATCTTCAAATAACTACCATGCAACATAACTTTAAGAGATGATTTGTTCTATCAAGACGATAGCTAATCAGAGACATAAAGCTTGACTCACAGTAGTCAGTGTTGGATTTAATGTTTTCAATCAAGGTTAACTCTTTAATACACTTAGTAACTCGAAAAACTTAAATTCAACCGCCCCACCCCCACAACTTGCGTTGTAAGAGAAACAATGTTCATGTCAGGGTTCCCACTGGTTGGATAAAGTGGTGTTGTGGCTAGGTCGCAATAGTGAACCATTAGCCATGTATAATAAGGGTTTGTCGGAATTGGTACAAGTATTTGTGTTGCTTGTGTTTGGCTTGAAAAAATACATATGTACAACCCCCATTTGTACACAAATACCAATTAATACTATTAAGTGTGAATATTTGTACAAGAAATCCAATCAAGAAACGAAGCTTCCGTCTCCATTTTCTGCAAGCAAGTGTGGTGAAGAGAGCCAACTCCAGAGGTTGTGAGAAGCTTTCTGGTGGTGAAACCTGCAAATGATTAGTGAAGGCAGTCCTAAAGACTGGCACTGTTGGATTGGCTTTTTAGGATTTTGTAATGGGGCTTTCTTCAAATCTTTACATCCATGTATAGTTTCTTCATGCATGCACCATTGTTGGCAACCACCACATGGAAAACATTTTCGGAAAAGGTTTGTGTTTACCACTTCTTAAGAATCTCCAAAGATTACTGATCATTAAGCTTCATATTTGGGAAAACTATGAACAATAAAGACGATATTTCTGAGAAAACCAGATATATTGTTAATAAATTTAAAAAAAAAAAAAAACCGAAGAAAGTCCGCACTTCTTGTTGTGGTAAGAACCCCAGTTGATTTAACTAATACAGGCAACGATTTATCAGTAATCTGAATTCAACTTGCTAAAAAATTAGACAGAGATTAAACCCAAACAACCCTTCTAGCGAGTTTATAGTGGATTTTCAGGGAAAAGAGAGATGATACCCTGCCATTCACTGCCTTCAAAGCCTTTTGAGGCTAAGCCTTCGACTCGAACGACAAAGTGCCAAAAACTTAGGGTTTTCGAGTTCTTGGGTCCTTAATTAACCTAGCTATAAGTGCAAATCAAACAATCCCAAAGCAAAAACGGACCGATTACTGACAACCCATAAAAATTAAAACAAAAAGAAGGGTAATGAATAAAGCACACCTTCTGTAACTACCCCAAACGGCGAAAACAACTTCTTCAGTCGTTCATTTGTGGTGTAAAACGACATACCTGAGAAGAAAAGCAAGAATCAAACCATGGATTTGGACATAAACACATTTACGCGCGTGTTTGCGCATAAAGCCTTGGACATAAAGATGATTTACTAGATAAGCAATGAGAGATTTACCAGATAAGCAATTCAAGAAATGTCACAACTGCTATATATACCCAAAAGCTGTTAGTTCCCGCCACATTGGCTTTAAACTGGTACAGTTAAACGAAACCCTTCTAATCTTCCCCTCCTTCATCTCCTCTTCGCTTGATATACACTGCTTGTATATCTTTTGCTTCTGGACGTCAAACCCTGGTATGTATATCAACGAATGAATCTTTTCTTTGTTTTCAGCTTCAACATCTCTTGAATTGCTTACCAAAATTCTTGAAGTTTCGTAGCTTTTTGAGTATTCAAGTTCCAAATGGGAAGCTATCACCTTGTTGTATATGATCTAACTCCTGCCGAAGGGATCATTATGTGCCGACAGTGCCGTACCCATATTGCACGTGACCGAGACGTAGCTGCATTGGTAACAACTCTCCCTTAAATTTCTGTTGCTTTATTAGATCTTCAGGGTTTTCTTGGATAGTCTACTGGATAAAGGGAAAGGTTGCAGGAAATAGCACTTGTGAATTTGATTGTTCTTGGATGGATTTTGAACCATTTTTGATTCAAAGCATCGATCTTGGTTTATATTTGAGGATATTACTTGTTTTTGGCGCATTCAAAAGTATCATATCAATGAACTAGTGTTTGAAGATGCTTTTGGATGTCGTTATAGGCTTTCAATGCTTCAATTTCCATGGCCGAGAAGCAAAAACAGGGGTTGCTACTTCATTGTTTTGTACAGAAATTTATCATTTTCTATGCCATGCATAAATATTATTTATAAAATAAAAAAAATCCTATTATCTTATACTTGTTCGTAATTGTTTCTACAGGATGTATTGGGCATCACTTATGAGAGAGTGTAAGATGTTATTCAAACAACTTTAGTTTTAATCATTCTATTTATTCATCTTTATCTATGCTTTGGTATACAAGTAATTTTAAAAACTATAGTTTTCATCTTCATACCTCATTCCATCTTAATCTCTTCTCTCATATGCCTCCATTAAAGGTTATAATTCCTTGTTTGATTTGTAGTGTGAATGTAATAGTTGATGGTCCACAACATTATTGGGGGAGTAATAACAATACATTAGCAAATATCTATTGTGTACAATGCCGTATGCACTTGGGCACCAAAATTGTAAGTCTCTAATCTATTCTTTGAGATTTTTTCATTTTTATGATCAAAGAACTCTAACTAATTCTTTATGTTCAGGTTCAATGTGTAGATCGATCCCAAGAAGGAAGATATGCATTTCTATTGTAAGCTCTCAAGTCATGTTATTAAGAGAAAAATACCAACCAAATAAGAAAAACAAAAACACCAAGCTACACTAAATGAAATTTTGATTTCTTATATGAATGATTATTGCAGCTTGATCCTTATTTTTTTCTTTCCAGCTCCACAGGACTTTTATATTGGACTGGGCTATGGCTACAACAGATTTAATATGGGGAAATCAGCCTACAACATACAAGAGGGCCGATCCTATGAATATCCTATGAATATCCTTTGAAGCTCGTCATCCGAAAATCATTCAACATGCAATTTACAACCCGGATTTCTTCCCTTTTATTTTTTCCAACCCATCTTGTAACATCACCCTTTGTCATTACTCTAAGGGTTAGATGAGACATCGAAATTGCTTTTGCTGGGTGTTTTTTTTTTTTTTTTAATTGCTGATGTGAAATTCATGAATCAAAATGCCACCTAATTGATGTACAAATTTGATTCTTGCTTCTAGGATGTTTTGTTCTAAAAATCATGGCATCAAATTGGAATGATGTTAGAATGTTTTTGGATTATTTTTGATGTGTGGTTTTTCTTCTCCTACAAAATGTTGAATAAGATGAATGGTTTTACCTATCACAAGTTTTGACACAATTTTTTTCAATTAAAGAAAATAAAGAATAGAGTGACATACGTCTCATATTGTTTAAACTTCATTTGAAAATTCCCCCATATTAAATCTGCCTTGGCTTTTTACATTCCGCAAGGAACTTTAACTGTATCTTGCTGCGAGGTGGGCAGTTCTTGGCCGGGGGGCGGCGTTTAGGTGGAACATAAATGGGATTTGGATTTTAAGGTCTGAATTTGGACTTGTGGGAGGAATAATCCCTGGAAACCAGGAGAGGACACGGTAGAAGCTTTCTCTGAACTGCCAAACTAATTAATTTTCATTCATGAAGGTCCCTTAATCATTACACACAGTATAAAATGTAAAGGACAATAGGAACTTGGGTTTACAATAACACGGGCCTGACACAACAAGAGAGCCTAGACTTAGACCTATAACATTCCATCTTCCATTAAAGAAAACCTTGGGCTCAAAGTTTTATCCCCCTTATACATAATTAGTTCTTAAAACAAATTCTAATAACTAAAAACACTAATGTTATTCTAATAAGAGACATTTATTTACCAAGCTTAAAAGCAAAAGCTTATTTTGCCCCATTTAGATTTTTTTATTGAAATCCACGATGGAGATGGTCTAATGGTCTTCCTCACTTATAAGATTAAAGCAAAAGAACAAAGCTAAATTGAAAAAATAAATAAAATTGATTGAAGTTATGTTCAAAATGAATACATTTTAAGAGGTTCCAAGACAGAATAAAGAACCAACAATGTGAAGGAAAAAAGTGCTTTCCTGCGCCCAATCATGAAATCTTTGCATTGCATTTTCATTAGTTTACTAGCTTAAGCTTCCGTCAATCATTTGGAATCAACACATCTCTCACTTTAACTTACGAAAGGCATTAAAGTGTTGAAGAGGTGCCCCCTCAAAACTCAACTTAACTCCATGGAACCACAAAAGCAACTATTAAGGTTCAAGCAAGTAGTTTGCCTTTGGAAGGTCATAAAAATCAGAGTGTTATTCATTGAAGTTTTATTTCTTGAAAATGAGTTTGCAAAGAGACAACAAATACTTAATCTTAAAGAAGATTCCTAAATAAAATCTAAGTAGTGTGAAGAAATTCAAATCAAATATTTTAACACAACCTTTTATAGTTAATGTGAATAGGTTTCATCACGGGATTAATACATTTGCTTGAAAATCACTTTTGATTGCAAACTTAGGTATGTGAATTGTCTCTTAAACCTAAGTTTTATATACCATGTAAGAATACTTTTTTTTTTTTTATTAAAACTAATTTTTATAAAGAGACCATGTATTTCATTCTAAAGAAAATTCCCAATTAAAATTTAAGTTTTGTTAAAACAAACCATTTTTATTAGTTTCGTTGCATCAAGAAAATGCAGGTAGATGAATAAAAAAAAGGCATACTTAAAATTAAGCTCACTGCATACATACACCACGTACCATTTGAAAGAGTTCTTTTTTATTTTCTTTGTGGGGTAGTGGTAACTCCCCTTGAAATAAAAAATGTTTCAAAGAGAAACAATATATTGTTAGTCGTCCAACACTAGAACTCTAAGGCATTTGTTATAAGCTATCTACAAGAGGCATTAAAACGAGCCTTCTAATCAAGACGCAGCACCTTCTATTCCACTTGTCTTGGCAACTTCAACAAAAATCAGCCTTCCATCAACTACCTGTTCGAAGGATAAACACAAAGCTTGAATAAACCACAAAACGCAGGAATGCTAATGCCATTTGGGTATTTAACAGCATATCTTGGAAGGGGGTTGAAGATCCAACTCGTTCACATCGAGCTTGAAAACACAAGGAAAAATAAAGATAGCATTCAAAGACTTTGGCGAGTCAAAGAAACAGCAAAATATCTTGCCGCATTATGGCCAAGGGTGATTATAGAGAAATGGTAAATGTGACGGTGTCTAAGATATCAATTCAGAATAAAGGTTCTATTATTTATTGGTTCTATTGCTTTTATTGTTTGAAAAACAATAGAACCCAAAAATAATCTTGTCCTCACTCCAATATTGCTAACGTGACATGTCACCATTAAATGCTTCTTTATCAACTAAAAAGGCCTGGTTGTGAAAAAAGTTACATTTAATCCACCCACTTCAGTTTGATTTAAGACTATCAGTTGAGTGCAGATTATCAAGTTTATACAGCAAATACAAAACACTGAGCCAAATTAGGTTTTACAGCCTTTTCATCCAAACGGCCAAATCCAGCAACTTTTACAGATTACTATAATCTAGAGTGCCTATAGACGGATGGTAGCAGAAGTCCTAGAGGCAAAGACCAGCATGGATCATTGGGCTAAGTTGCTCAGTTATTAATTCATTGGCGGCCACAAAGAAGTTTAAAGCAATATCAGGGACAGGTATTAAGCCATATAAGTTGCTGATATCTTACACGGAACAAACAGCTGAAACATCAACTGGAGGACCTCCCTCTATTGTATAAACTATCTCTGAGACAAAAGGTGCAAGATCTCCCTTATACAATTGCAGAGCTTGCCTGAAAAGCATGGAACAAGAAATAATGAATGAGACCATCTGTATCCCCACTTCAGATGAATGAGACAGAGAGAACTTCTAGAGCAACCTGTTTGAAACTTTGTAAGCAAAACATAAAGTTGAAATACTTAAACTCCACCCAAGCTTGTGCATAGTGCTCCATCCGAAGCAAAGCATGTCCCCATGCATTCCACACAGGAACAACGTCAATCTCAAGGAAGCCCAACTTTCATAAGCTCAAAACCATTACAGACCACAGGCATGAACGAGGACAATCTACAGGCATAATGTTCACCTTACACTTTTTGCAAGTATATGCAGCCTTGCTTGTCTCCTTCATATACAATCAATCTGTCATGGAGACGTGCAGATGACTCCTTATCAGCAATATCATCAAGAGAAGCAACGATTCCCAACCCCAAGAGGCTTTGAAGCAGCTCAGCGCATCCTAGCCAGATGTCTGCCTGCGTGAGAAGTTCAGATAACTCATCCGTGGATTGACTACACATACTGGAGCTACCAGCATCAGATGATGCATCATCAGCATCCCTACTTCTTTCATAATTGCTCGACAAATCACTAACCCCTGTAAGATTTTTCAGGATGGACCTACAATACACTAGTCCCTGATATGCAACAGAGAAACCGTCAATCAGTATTAAAAGCTAAACGGCAGCCTAAAGAAAATCAGACAATGATGCCATAAGCCATCAGTACAGAAGGCAGTAAAAAGTCCACGCCATTGCCCCTAGTTTGAATTTGGGATTTGGAATGACTAGCATGATGCACAAAGATAGTAGAAACCATTACTTCGAGTTACTTTGACTCCAGGGGACGGGCAAAGGTAAATACCTGTACAATCGTCCCTATGGCACGGTATGCACGACCAATTGTTTCCATGGATGCATCCTCAGGCAACTGTTGGGAGCTCGATACATTCTTCATCTGATTAATACACAAGTCCAGGGCACTTCTAGCAGACACTAACTCATCAGAGCACAGAGAAAGCGGCACCTATAAACAGCACACAAAATACTCATAAGACCAACAGCAGCATTCATAAAATAAAAAATCATTTAGGCACAGATCATCAACGAAATAGAAGTTTCTCCAGATTCACAAAGGAGATTACCACAACTGCATCAACTCCAAAACAAAGAAAAGCCACTTACTACAACATCTTTGTCTTTTGATCCTTCACAGGGGAAAAATAGATATCCCACATATCAAAATCTTCAATAGACATCTAAGTGAAAACTTCTCATAATTCCCTTACAGGGTACTTAAGCATATTTAATATTTGTAAAATAATTTGTAATATACATAGATGGCCAGAAACAGAAAGGCAAAAAACTCAGCAGGGGGATAAAAGTTGTGCATGTGTATATATGATATGTATGTGTGGCTATGTGAGTCATAAACTAGGGGCAACAGTTTTTAAGTTTCAAAAGGAGATCAGATCACAATATCAAGTTGCAGAGTTTCTGCTATATGTAATTCTTATCGGCATTTTATCTGTCACATAGGGCTTTCCAATTTACCAAATACAAAAACTCAAGAACAAATTAACCAAGAATACTAGGGTGCAGCACACTTAAAAAACATCTAGAACAATGTAACAAAGATGGCCAAAGGGATCAGCAAAAGACATAATTAAACCACTGATATATAGGGATGCCAAAACTAGAAATAATGAACAACAATACCTTTCATATAAGATCTTCATGCTTCCAATCAAAAGAAAGGAAAACCGTAAAATCAAGTTCGGTAACTTCAGATTTTGTAGGATCCTGCCAAGAATCAGAAGCTGTAACCCTCTCACCAATTGGGTCTGGCAACGCCGTTGAAATATTACTGCCGGAAACAACATCATCAACTTCTGCATCCCAGTCGTTGTCATGCTAACAGAATCCCTTAACAGACCTTGCTTCAGGTTTAAGCTTGACATCATCCGCTGTTTGCTTGGTTGTTACAGCAAATTTTAAGACTCGATGAAGGTTAGTTTGCATTTGTTTCCAACGATTTAAAGTTGGGAACCTGGATATCAAATAACTACACTAAACTACACAACCATAAGATATATCAGGCACGGTTGTAAATTACTCCACAAGCATTTATCTTTTCTCTCAGATTGATCAATTGCAAAGTCATGAAATAACCTATCAGCATCAAGGGCCTGGATTAATCCATCATTGAAAGAAGATTCACCATTAACATAGAGATTGCGGATGCACATTGAAATGCCTCCATTACAAAATATTCAAACCAGTTTTATTTACAAAGTATTTACAATTCAAAATAAATGCATTAAACCATACAATTAAATCCAATCCCTATCTTTCAGCTTACACGGCAAATAAGTCTCCATCAAGAATTTGAGTCCACGAGTGTTCAAACCCTAAATCTCGACTTTTTGCTTCAACTCCAGCATCTTACCCACCTCTTCAACCCAAGCAAGTGCTTCTTCATAAAACCTTCCTTCAACAATTTCTTTGTACCTTTAATATCCCCTTTGCTCAACTACAACAAACATTTATTTGATAATTTAAACTTCTCAACATCACTTGCCACTTGATATCTGGAGTGATTAGATTCTCTTGTGGAAAGACAAGTTTTTTGACCCACATGTATACACCGACATAATTCTCACCCCATACAGATCACTGTCTACAAAGGCAAGCACCGGAATATTCAGCTCCAACCTCATCTTTCTCAAGAATGCCCTCGTGGCGACATCAGGCATCCTTTGCCTGTCAAGATTATGCAATTGAATCGTTCGTGGATTTTGTCCTCTTTCAGTTACACAAATGTGACCTCCTTTTCTACTAACAGTATGAAGTAGGCTTTACTATCTAAATCAGTAACCTTGTTGATATCAAACGGAAAAACCATTCCTCCAATCTTCACCTTTTTGCAACTCATCAGTATGCCATTATCCTTGTAAGAGATGAAACCCCCGACAAAGCCTTTGTTATCGGTAATGATGTAGAGGCTGAAGCAGGTGCAGCGCAACAGGCAAGGCAAGCCACGTCGTCAATGATAGGATCACACTGTGCTTGTTTGGTGAAGAGCTGGTATCCGTTGTAGAAGTCTAAGGATGAGGCGTAGAAAACTTCCGGTTTGCTCGCGTGTTTATTAAGCACACAGAGTGGCCGAACGATTTTCAGGACCGAGAAAATCCGATGGGCCCTGCGGTTGGCGCAACGGATCTGCGATTTTCCTTCTTCCTTAGCAGGAAGCGGTCCAGCTCCTCAACGTAGACAATTGCAAAACCTCATGGCGTGAAAGCTCACTCACTTGTAGGTAACCGATCTTGTCGGAGCTTGGGGTCATCCATTTTATTTTTTCGGCCATAGAAGAAAAAGGGATCGGAAAGAGTGACGATGCCGAAAGGGTTTTCGCATCCGAAAAAATGATGGAGAAACGTAAAAGGGTGGGGAACTGTTCCGGCGGCACCATTTTTTTAAAAGAATTTCGAGTATAAAGCTGATTTCCAATCTGAGTAACCCTAAATGCCAGAGATTAGTAAACAATTATACCAATTTGAGTAATCGAATTATATTAAACGAATTATGAATAAATCAGGTTTGACTTAAAGAGAATCGTTCGTCAAAAGAGCTGCGGTGGGGAATTTTATCCAAAGCAGCGGCGGAGAACAGGCGCTCTGGTCTTCTTCCATTTTCGCCCCTTGTAATGGGTGATTGTAAATATAACGGTGCGTTTAGCAGTAAGGGTAAGATGGTAAATTTCCATGCGTTTTGCAGTAAAGGGTAGGACTAGAACTGTAACATATCGAGGATACATCATCAAATATTTGAACAGCATTATTTTGTTTATCTAGATTTAGTAAATATTTTTATTTACGTCATATAAATTGTGAATATCCTTGTCCAAAATTAAATACAAAGTCAGTTTTTGGGATTCTCATTTTTTATAATTAGACTATAATTTTCTATTCATGCAATAAATTCATATACTCTTTTTTCTTTTTTCTTTTTTAGAAGAATATGCCTTTTGTTCTCCATTAGTATTTCTGATAGAACTTAGTATCAATTGACTATTTATATAAACTAATATGTGTCCTATTTTATCCAGTTTAATATTAAAATATATTCTAAATCAAAGTTAAGTAATAAATATTCATCTAAATAATTAAATTGGGAGATGACACTTGGTATATTTTTGTAATTCATGAAGTATGAATCTTGTACTATTTTTAATCCTTCAAAGGTAAGATCCTTTCTAATGTGTTCAGTTCTTGTAGGTATTTACTAGATTTTGTTGATAGTTTGTTCTTGGAGTTCATAGATAGGTGAAGTGAATTTTTGGTTGTCTTCTCATATTTTATCTAATCAAACCTGTGTCTATACATTCCAATTTAGTTTAGATATCCGAAAGGTGTACCTTTAGTCATTGTGTTTGTTCACCCCTCAATGATCGAGATGTTGGATTCTACTACTGAGGATGCTTTTGAACATAGTAGTTGGTAAAGGCATCACTTCTAATGATAGCCCCTTCTAATCTTTTTCTTTCTTTCTTTTGTCCTCCTTCTTTTTGTTTTAGTTTTATAAGCATTTACTAGAGATTTATTCAAGCACTAGTACTCTTACCTCATTGTGTTGCATGAGACACTTGTGGATGTTGTGCTTTGAGCTGTATAATATTCACCTTATTATTTATTATTTATGATTTATGGATGAGATGTCTGTTGGCATCTAGAAAGAGGAAAATGAACTAGTAAGATTATTTTTGTGGGTAGATAAAAATTGCAAACCTCCTTTTTCTCTGTTCTTTTTTCTTTTATTTTCTTTTCTTTTCTTTTTTATTATTTCTTTTTTCTTTTTTCTATTTCTTAGTCATGGAATTTAATATGTATTCACATCATTTGATGGATTCTCATGCACAAAATTTTAATTTAAATCCGAGGAGACACTTTTGAATTATCTTTTATGTACATGAACTGCCTAGATCAACACAATATTGATTCACTTTCTGTGTTGCCTGCATCATTTGGACCCCAGGACGCGCATGAAAAGTTGTCCCTCTGTCCATCTATTCAACTGGCTGTCAAGGTGACTTCCTAACAGCATGGAAGCATGTTGCTTCTGCTCTTGATTTATCAATACATATATAAATTGTTTGTGTCTTGTTTTGCAGTCCAATAAAGCAGTCATTTTTGGAGAGTTACATATTTTTAGCAATGGATTTATCAAGGTATGGTCCTCTAATTGATCTTATACTAATCCTTTGAAGTAGGAATCTCATTCAGCCATCTATATGTATGTATCTATCAATTTCGGTACTTGTTTAGCAATGTAAACCTGCTAAAGATGCTAGATTAGTTTAATTGAGACAAGACTGAAAAATAAAAAAATAAATTGAACAAAGGCTAGGGATAAGTATAAATGTGTTTGTTAGAGTTATGTGCATTCTTTTTTTGTTGTAAATTAGCATGTCCACCTTGCTTTCCCCTTCATCCATTTTCTTAGCTTGATCCACTTGATTGAAAAGTATCTTTCATAGCTTTCTTTTCTTCTTTGCTTCAGTAAAGCCAAAAGCCTAGTGTGGAAGATATTTTATGTTTGTTGATGATAATCTTGTCTATCCTGAAATCCTGATGCTTGCAATTTTGTCTCTTTTGTGGTTAAGATGTGTATGATCGCATTGAGAAAGAGACAGAGACAGAATCCTTCAGTATTTCAGGGTCTTCTAGTATTATGCTGTCTGATCAGTTACCGATAGCTAAAGTTGGAAATGAGTCAAGCAGGTTAACTGAGTCAAATGATACTGGCAGTGAGACTGCTAGTAACAAACCGGGTATTGAGAAAGGACAAAAAAAGAAAAAGGGAAAATCTGCTGGAAATGCAACATCAGGGACAGTAGAAAGTGTTTCAGATAACCAAGAGTATGTCTCCACAAAATCTAAGAAAAGCCAGAGGAAAGGCAAGGATACATCTTCCTTGTTCATTTCAGATTCAAAAGTGGGTGCAAAGAAAGAATCAGTTAAGACAAAAGAGGAAAATCTCAGCATTCCTTCAGAAGAGTGGCTAATACAGAAGATTATGACACCGGTTCCTGATTTTGAAGAACAGGGTCAGTTGATTATTACTTCCAGTCCTGTTAATTTCAATTATTGAGATAATTTTTGTTCCATTTCATATCCAATTATGATGAATGCAATGGTTGTTTTGGTGGGTATAGACGATGTTGAAACCGTTCTTAGACCTCTAGCAAACCAAGTCTTAAGTTTTGTTGTCATTATTGAAATAATTACTGTAAAGTTTGTAAATCACTTGAAATTTCTTTCCCTTCTTATTTCTTATTTTTGGTTGCAGGAGGAAAAACTTCAGGATGAAATTTGCCAGCTTAACATGGAGTTAAAAGAGCGGGATGCCTACATTGAGAGTCGTAGAACTGAAATAGCCACATTGGAATCACATATCTCTCAGTCACGTGAAAGGTTCAGTCATCACAAAGCTCAGAGAGACAAGCTGCAAAATGAGCGGAAGTATTATCTTGGTATTTTTGATTCTGTTTAAGGATTGTTATAACACTTCAACATGCTCAAAGAAGTTAATCGTGCAGGTACTTATGGGGCAAAGAAAGCAAACTTTCTTCTGAAATTGATAAGTTGAGAATGGAAGTTGAAAAGGCAGCAAAAAACCTTGATCATGCAACACCTAGTGTGAGTAAACACATTTGGTTTTCTTGACATTCTGAAATTGTTGAACATGTGTGTCAAAGTGCATAGTGAAATGTATATATTGGTGCTTTTAAGTTAGTGATTCAGTGATACATTATAGTGTGCATGTTTTAGGCTCAAATTTTATCTACATGTTGGGAGTGATACAAATATGACTGGAGTAAGCATGCGTTTTGCAAATTTGTGTTTCACACCTATGGTATGCGGAGTATTTTTTTATCTTTTATCTTTTATCTTTTGCTTTACTTTTGTCTTGCAAGATCATATTTCAGAAGGTTCATGAATATCTGCATTCTCTTCATCTATCTAACATCCTATGACATCTCCATAATTTGACCTACAATCGCCTTCTTTCCTTTTTAATAAACTAAAGAAAAAGCAAATCTGTCTTGCTGTGGGTGAGTCCTGATAGAAGTTCCTATGCTAGCAAACATTTTTGTAAGCGAGTGTCATCAAGTTACTCTTTTCATCATCAAAGTTTATCATTCCTGGATACCTTCAGGATGTCAGAAGAGCCCTGAAGAGTGTTAAGTATACCTGCAAAGAGTATAAAATTAATGGGGTTTTTGGTCCAATCACTGAGTTGCTTGACTGTGATGAAAGGCTTTTTACGGCAGTTGAAGTCACTGCTGGGAAGAGGTATTTGTTGTTGTTGTTCATTATGACATTTCTTTTTTCTTCCCCCCCACCCACAAGAAGCATGTAATTGTAAACTGTATTTGAGAAATTATTTTAGGTGGCATGTATTGAATTTTTGTATTTTGTGATTCTTGGTTGAAAATCAATTAGTTGACACCTGTTATGGTCTGGACAGCTTATTTCATGTGGTGGTCGAAAATGATGAAATACCGACAAGGATAATTAAACAACTTAACTCATTGAAAGGTGGACGAGTTACCTTTATACCATTGAACAGGGTGAGGGCTCCCCATGCATCTTATCCGCAGAGATCTGATGTGCTACCTCTGTTGAAGCAGTTGCAGTTCTCTCCCAACCATTCTGCTGCATTTGCACAAGTTGGCATCTTCCTGGGCCCTGTTCCTTTTCAAAAACACATACTTTTGGTCCAGATGTGGTTTGTGGTTTCATATTAGTATTTTCCTTAATGCATTCCTTAAAGTTTTATATTTATTTGGTATCTGCATGTGTATCTACGTATGTGCATCATCCCATCCAGCTCCACAAGCTTGCAGCTGCTTTTGTAGTTCAATTTTTTTTAATACATTATATTAGTAATATAGTAAGTTTTTCAGGTTTCAGTTAACTGAAAGGGGTTTGTCATTTATGATTGGTCTCATCAACTTACTGTGTAAAGTAATGGAGACCTCTAGTTTCTGTCTGATTTGTCATTATTATATTAGTAATAGTCAGATTTCAGCTTTTGGTTAAGTGAAAGGAGTTTATCATTTATGATTGGTCTCATAAACTTACTATGGAAAGAATGGAAGCCTTTTTCTGTCGGGTTTATCCTCATTAGTGTTTTGATGTAGACAAAAGATTTTGAAACAATACCTTTTCCTTATGCATTATGGTAGAGGTAGCTGTAACAGTAAACTATTCTCTAAGAAGAATATAATTTTTGGTAGACTATTTTCATTATTGGTGAAAAAGACTACAAAGTTTGGTAAGGTTAGTGTAATATAATTACATAAATAGAGCTGTAAAGAGATCACTATGGAGAATATCATTTGGTGCTTTGACATTTGCGGATGTCCTTTGGCCTTGAGTTTCATATTATATGCTCTTTTTACTAGGTTTTTTGCTAGGACAGTGATTTGTCGTGATCTGGATTTGGCCACCAGTGTTGCTCGTACTGATGGTTTGAACTCCATTACTTTGGAAGGTTGCATAGAAATACCCTGTGCTAAAGGTTGCACAAACTTTGGTTAGCTTCTGATGCCTTCACCATTTGATATTGGTATAAAACAAGTGATCAAGTCAGCAAGAAAGGTGGTATGACTGGAGGATTTTATGATCACAGGCACTCGAAATTGAAATTTATGAATATAATTAAGCAGAATAGAAGATCTATCAACTCAAAGGAAAAAGAGTTGAAAGACACCAGAAATATGCTTCAGGATATCCTTTTGGGACATACTCATATTTTTGCTGGTGCTTCTTCCATTCTATGTTTCTCTAATGTTTTCCAGTATTCTTATATGTGCCTATTTTCTACTCCATAATACATTTTAGAGTTTAAGATATAATTTTTTCATAGCCTACCTTCTCCTTGTGATTGAATCATAATTGGTTGCACTTGTCTAGGTTTCTATATTAGAGAATCTTATTGCTAATAATGATTGCGGAAAATCTCATTGAGAAGGTGCTACCAAAGAAAAAGGAAAAAAATTTAAAGCTGTCAAGTTGGAAGGTTTAAATTGGCAAAAACCAGACTATTAGTTGATGGTGTTTTCTAGAGTCAGTGTGTCTTCTTGATGCTGAATAATCATCTATCTTCTATCTTTTTGGTTTTTGCTTAGTAAATCATACAGATAGATCAGAAGATAACAAAACTCATTATTGAGCAGCAAAAAGTTGATGCCATGTGTGTTCATGAAAAGTCAGAACTAGAAGAGCTTAAACAAGACATTACTAATGCTAATAAGCAGACACAGTCGATTTCTAACGCTCTTGAAAACAAGGTATTATAGTGCCTTTTGATTACTTGCATGCCTTGTTTATGATTTTTTCCAATTTTTTTCATCTCTTGTTCTTGTCTCTTGTATGTAGGAGAAGTCGCTTGCAGATGCTCAGACTCAGATTGATTAGCTTAGAGTCATTACGGTAATGAAACAAGCTGAAATGGGCAGAGTTCATTGATCATTTAATGCATGAGGAAAAAGTTCTTCTCTCACGACTTGAACCCTGAAATTGTGGAGCTTAAAGAGATTCTTATAGCTTGCAAGAGGGATCGTATAATCCTCCATTTTCTCGGCGTTGGCCCTGATTGATGGCCAGTTTTGTTGGAGTTAGCTTATCATCATTATTGTCTGAAGTCCTTATCTGCCTGTTCTATCAGTAGACTGAAACAAGAAAAACAGAGCTTGAGACAAATCTAATAACTAACCTTGAGAGGCGGAAGCATGAGTTGGAGGCCATAATATCGTCTGCTGAGACTGAAACTTCGCTTGGTGAAGCCAAATTAAAGAGTCAGGAATTAGATGATGCTAAACTATTGGTTGATGATGCCACTGAGCAGCTTAAAAGTGAGGGCTTCAAATTTCATCTAGCATATTTCCCAGTTTGATATGTTAAAATATGGTGTTTTAATGAAGTTCTGCTTTTTAGGAGTTACCAAACGTATTGATGAGCTGACAAAGCAACTCAGTATGAAAGAAGAAGTAAAGAACTAATTAAAGGTAGTTCCCTTATGCTGGCTGGTAGTTGGTTAAAGTTTCAAGTTTTTTTTCATGAATTCGTTTCATCTGTCACTGTTTCAGCTACTAAGATGATCAAGTGTTAATGCAGACTTCGGAGGTTGAGTATGAGAGGAAACATCAGGATGAAGTTAAAGAATTGGAGCAACTATTAAGTAAAAGAAATGTTTTTCTTGCTAAACAGGAAGAGTACTCCACCCCCTTATCCTCCTTGCTTTTCTCTGTGGTGGTGGGGACCCCTGCCGATTGGAGAGGCCTGAAAGGTGCTTCTTGCTTTCTCATGTGGACTGGACATTGCAGGGGGGAGTGCAGCATCAGAGAATTGCATAAGATGCTGCACAGGTGCAATGAACAACTGCTGCAGTTTAGCCATGTAAACAAGAGAGCACTTGACCTGTATGTAAATTTTACCATGCAACGAGAAGAATTCCAGAAAGGGCAAGCTGAGGTGGATGCACATGAGGAGGTATATTTTCCCTGCAATTCTAAACACATGATTCACTTGAATTTGGAGGCAAAATGCACTTTTAGCCCTGTTATGTTCATGAAGATTTCTACATAGTCAATTTTCCTTGATGCAGCAATGTCTTCCCCCAACATTTGACTTCGTTTCAATTTAATTCCTGTGTCTAAATTCATTTGAAGTAATGTGGTGGTTTTCAGGGGACACAATTTTTTTCCCGACCACACCCCCACCCCCCCCCCCCCCCCCCCCCCGGTCGGGAGGATTATTCAGGCTTTGTATCTAATAAAAAGTAGAAACTAAAATTTTCCAACTGAAGTGTCATGTGCATATGCCTACCTAGAGTAGTTGTCTTGGTTAGTGATTATAGTTAGATGACTTGCAGGTGATTTATTACATTTACTTAATTTAGACAAAGTTAAAAGGAAAGGAAGAAATTGTATAAGTTTAGAATACCTTTCTACAATTGGAAGAATAGGTACTGGTTAGAAAAGTTAGGGGATTATAAGTGTATTCTACCATAAACTACACTGATTTTTGTGACATGACGTTAAGATTGCTTTTTTCTGTACTTTATGCAGGAAATTAAAATGCATATCCTTTTTAGATCAGTGTAAGGATGAAGAAATAGAACGTACTTTTAAAGGCATTGCTAGGCACTTCCGAGAACCATTTTCTGAACTTGTTCAGGCTGGACATGCCCTGGACTTGTGTATTAATCAGATGAAGAATGTATCGAGCTCCCAACGGTTGCCTGAGGCTGCATCAATGGAAACAATTGGTTGTGCATACCGTGCCATAGGGACGATTGTACAGGTATTTACCTGTGCCCGTCCCCTGGAGTCAAAGTAACTCGAAGTAATGGTTTCTACTATCTTTGTGCATCATGCTAGTCATTCCAAATCCCAAATTCAAACTAGGGGCAATGGCGTGGACTTTTTACTGCCTTCTGTACTGATGGCTTATGGCATCATTGTCTGATTTTCTTTAGGTTGCCGTTTAGCTTTTAATACTGATTGACGGTTTCTCTGTTGCATATCAGGGACTAGTGTATTGTAGGTCCATCCTGAAAAAGCTTACAGGGGTTAGTGATTTGTCGAGCAATTATGAAAGAAGTAGGGATGCTGATGATGCATCATCTGATGCTGGTAGCTCCAGTATGCGTAGTCAATCCACGGATGAGTTATCTGAACTTCTCACGCAGGCAGACATCTGGCTAGGATGCGCTGAGCTGCTTCAAAGCCTCTTGGGGTTGGGAATCGTTGCTTCTCTTGATGATATTGCTGATAAGGAGTCATCTGCACGTCTCCATGACAGATTGATTGTATATGAACGAGACAAGCAAGGCTGCATATACTTGCAAAAAGTGTAAGGTGAACATTATGCCTGTAGATTGTCCTCGTTCAGGCCTGTGGTCTGTAATGGTTTTGAGCTTATGAAAGTTGGGCTTCCTTGAGATTGACGTTGTTCCTGTGTGGAATGCATGGGGACATGGATGGAGCACTATGCACAAGCTTGGGTGGAGTTTAAGTATTTCAACTTTATGTTTTGCTTACAAAGTTTCAGACAGGTTGCTCTAGAAGTTCTCCCTGTCTCATTCCTCTGAAGTGGGGATACAGATGGTCTCATTCATTATTTCTTGTTCCATGCTTTTCAGGCAAGCTCTGCAATTGTATAAGGGAGATCTTGCACCTTTTGTCTCAGAGATAGTTTATACAATAGAGGGAGGTCCACCAGTTGATGTTTCAGCTGTTTGTTCCGTGTAAGATATCAGCAACTTATGGCTTAATACCTGTCCCTGATATTGCTTTAAACTTCTTTGTGGCGCCATTGAATTAATAACTGAGCAACTTAGCCCAATGATCCATGCTGGTCTTTGCCTCTAGACTTCTGCTACCATCAGCTAGCAATTATCCGTCTATAGGCACTCTAGATTATAGTAATCTGTAAAAGTTGCTGGATTTGGCCGTTTGGATGAAAAGGCTGTAAAACCTAATTTGGCTCGGTGTTTTGTATTTGCTGTATAAACTTGATAATCTGCACTCAACTGATAGTCTTAAATCAAACTGAAGTGGGTGGATTAATGTAACTTTTTTCACCAGGCCTTTTTAGTTGATAAAGAAGCATTTAATGGTGACATGTCAGTTAGCAATATTGGAGTGAGGACAAGATTATTTTTTGGTTCTATTGTTTTTCAAACAATAAAAGCAATAGAACCAATAAATAATAGAACCTTTATTCTGAATTGATATCTTAGACACCGTCACATTTTTTCTCTATAATCACCCTTGGCCATAATGCGGCAAGATATTTTGCTGTTTCTTTGACTCGCCAAAGTCTTTGAATGCTCGATGTGAACGAGTTGGATCTTCAACCCCCTTCCAAGGATATGCTGTTAAATACCCAAATGGCATTAGCATTCCTGCGTTTTGTGGTTTATTCAAGCTTTGTGTTTATCCTTCGAACAGGTAGTTGATGGAAGGCTGATTTTGTTGAAGTTGCCAAGACAAGTGGAATAGAAGGTGCTGCGTCTTGATTAGAAGGCTCGTTTTAATGCCTCTTGTAGATAGCTTATAACAAATGCCTTAGAGTTCTAGTGTTGACGACTAACAATATATTGTTTCCTTTGAAACATTTTTTATTTCAAGGGGAGTTACCACTACCCCACAAAGAAAATAAAAAAGAACTCTTTCAAATGGTACGTGGTGTATGTATGCAGTGAGCTTAATTTTAAGTATGCTTTATTTTATTCATCTACCTGCATTTTCTTGATGCAACGAAACTAATAAAATGGTTTGTATTAACAAATTTAAATTTTAATTGGGAATTTTCTTTAGAATGAAATACATGGTCTCTTTATAAAAATTAGTTTTAATAAAATAAAAAAAAGTATTCTTACATGGTATATAAAACTTAGGTTTAAGAGACAATTCACATACCTAAGTTTGCAATCAAAAGTGATTTTCAAGCAAATGTATTAATCCCGTGATGAAACCTATTCACATTAACTATAAAAGGTTGTGTTAAAATATTTGATTTGAATTTCTTCACACTACCTAGATTTTATTTAGGAATCTTCTTTAAGATTAAGTATTTTTTGTCTCTTTGCAAACTCATTTTCAAGAAATAAAACTTCAATGAATAATACTTGATTTTTATGACTTCCAAAGGCAAACTACTTGCTTGAACCTTAATAGTTGCTTTTGTGGTTCCATGGAGTTAAGTTGAGTTTTGAGGGGGCACCTCTTCAACATTTAATGCCTTTTATAAGTTAAAGTGAGAGATGTGTTGATTCCAAATGATTGACGGAAGCTTAAGCTAGTAAACTAATGAAAATGCAATGCAAGGATTTCATGATTGGGCGTAGGAAAGCACTTTTTTCCTTCACATTGTTGGTTCTTTATTCTGTCTTGGAACCTCTTAAAATGTATTCATTTTGAACATAACTTCAATCAATTTTTTTATTTTTTCAATTTAGCTTTGTTCTTTTGCTTTAATCTTATAAGTGAGGAAGACCATTAGACCATCTCCATCGTGGATTTCAATAAAAAAATCTAAATGGGGCAAAATAAGCTTTTGCTTTTAAGCTTGGTAAATAAATGTCTCTTATTAGAATAACATTAGTGTTTTTAGTTATTAGAATTTGTTTTAAGAACTAATTATGTATAAGGGGGATAAAACTTTGAGCCCAAGGTTTTCTTTAATGGAAGATGGAATGTTATAGGTCTAAGTCTAGGCTCTCTTGTTGTGTCAGGCCCGTGTTATTGTAAACCCAAGTTCCTATTGTCCTTTACATTTTATACTGTGTGTAATGATTAAGGGACCTTCATGAATGAAAATTAATTAGTTTGGCAGTTCAGAGAAGCTTCTACCGTGTCCTCTCCTGGTTTCCAGGGATTATTCCTCCCACAAGTCCAAATTCAGACCTTAAAATCCAAACGCCGCCCCCGGCCAAGAACTGCCCACCTCGCAGCAAGATACAGTTTAAGTTCCTTGCGGAATGTAAAAAGCCAAGGCAGATTTAATATGGGGAATTTTCAAATGAAATTTAAACAATATGAGACGTATGTCACTCTATTCTTTATTTTCTTTAATTGAAAAAAATTGTGTCAAAACTTGTGATAAGGTAAACCCATTCATCTTATTCAACATTTTGTAGGAGAAGAAAAACCACACATAAAAAATAATCCAAAAACTTTCTAACATCATTCAATTTGATACCATGATTTTTAGAAAAACATCCTAGAAGCAAGAATCAAATTTGTACATCAATT